>JAESUZ010005572.1:0-1208956 GCA_017311185.1 Proteles cristata cristata
AATCTGACTCTTGATCTCAGCTGAGGTCATGTTTTCACAATTGTGGGATCAAGTGCCCTTTTAGGCTCCACGCTGAGTATAGACCCTGCTTGGGGTTCTCTCTCTCTCTCTCTCTCTCCTGCCCCCACTGTCCCCCATCCATGTGCTGTCTTTCTCTCTCTCTCTCTCAAATAAAAATAAAATAAAAAGAAATTCATGTTCAGAATTCTCAGCTTTTAAAATAATTTTCTATTTAAAAAAGATAACTTCCAAGTGGAAAATAATAATCCTGTGACTTAGAAAACTTATATTTAAAATGTATTTTTTAGGCATTTAATATGCACAAGGACATCAGTTGCTGCTAGAGATACATTAATAAACAAAATTGATAGCCCTGCCCTTGAAAAGCTTATATTCTAGTGTGGGAAAGATGGGTATCAAACAATGAACATAATGAGTAAGTAAATTAGATAGCACATTAGCAGGTGAAAAGCAATTTGAAAATGTGGAGCATTTTAAAGGGGATTGGGTGTGCTGGGGGAGGGATGCATTGTGATATTTGATAGGAAGTCTACACTGAGAAGTCATAGTTGGAAATGAAGGAAGATGAAACACATTCCGGTGGGGGGGGGACCCTAAGGAGGAATAATACCAAGAGACCAGTAGGTCTGGAGTGGAATGAACAAGAGGACAGCAGAATACATAAAGAACTGCCTCCTACACCTTAACAAGAACAACCCAATTTTTCAAGAAATGGGTGAAGAACTTGAATAGACATTTCTCCAAAAAAGTTACACATTACCAAGAGCACAGGAGGAGATGTCCAACGTCAAAAAATCCAAATCAATACCACAATGATATACCACCTCACTCTTATAGAATAGCTTCTACCAAAAAAAAAAAAAATGATGGTGGGGGGAGAATGACAAGTGTAAACAGGATGTGGAGATCTTGGAATCCTTGTGGACTGTTGATGGGACTTTAAAATGGCACAGTCACATGGAAAGCAGTATGGCAATTCTTGGGAAAATTAAAGATAGAATTACCATGTGATCCAGCAATGCCACTTTGAGTATTTATCCCAAAGAATTGAAAGCACAGTCTCTAAAAAATATGCATGAACCTGTGATCATTATAGCATTATTTACAAAAGCTGAAATGTGGAAGCAACGCAAGTTTCTATCCACAGATGAATGGTTTAGAAAGTATGGTATATACATACCATTGAGCCTTAAAAAGGAAGGAAATTCTGACACATACTGCAATATGGATGAAACCTGAGGACATTATGCTAAGTGAAATACAGCAGTCACAAAAAGTCAAATACTGTATGATTCTACTTATGTGTCTAGAGTGGTTACATTCATAGAGGCAAAAAAAAAAAAAAATAGAATGATGGTTGCCAGAGGCTACGGGAAAGGGAAATTGGGAGTTAATGTTTAATGGGTACAGAGTCTCACTTTTCAAGATGAAGAGTTCTGAGGATGGATGGTGGCTAAAATAGCCAGGAACTCTCAGAGGCAGTGTTAAAGTGACAGGAAGCCACTTTCTCATCCACACTGGCTCTCCGGTGGGTCATTCCCAACAAGATACAAAAACAGTAATACCTTCCCCCTTAGAAAATCCTTCTTTGATCTTACATCACTGGATCATTACTGTCTGAGGGGGTCTTGGATGGCTGAGTTCATGGAGTATGTGACTCTTGATCTTGGGATTGTGAGTTCAAGCCCCATGTTGGGTGTAGAGATTACTTGAAAAACTTAAAATTAAAAAAAAATAATCAGTGTTTCATTTTTTCTGTTACAGTATAGAAAGAGCTGTCAACAGTCTGTCAAATACCTCTTTCCATTCTGTCTTCAATTGTCCAAATAGACTTCCAATCCATTACTCAACTATAGAAATACAATCCAGATGTAGTTATCTGTAAAATCTATGAACCCAGGAGCACTTACTATGTAATACATGCACATGTAATTGATCTGATGCAGGAAGGTTTTATTGAATCAAATCTACTCCCCTGTTCCCTGATTAATCAATATGGAATGATCTGCTCAGTTTTCTTATCTTTACCAATTCTACTCTTTTCAAAATAAAAACAGGAAATAATTTGCGAGTGTTTACTTTTAGTTTCATAATGCATATTGGGCAAAAAAGTTTTTATATAGATTATTATCAATATTGAAACAATACATACCTTTTCTTTCACAAATACTTAATTAAAATATTATAATTGTGAACAAACAACTATTTGTTTTAATGTGAAAATATATAACTTTTTTCCATAAATCTTTTCCTATTTTGTTAAGCATGAAATAGTTTTTTCATGAACCAGGAGGGGAGTTAATGTTAATGTCAACATACTATACTGATTTAAATTTTAAATGGTTGCAAGTAATTCTGCATGATGATTCAGGTTTGCCTACCTTAGGTCAGCATCACTTGGTTTTTCCATTCATTGGAGGCCAGATTCCATACGTGGTGAAGAGAGACTCTCCTAGTGATGGTGATTCAGGTTCACAATAATTGATGACTCAGCAAAGCCCATTTGTTGCCTAGTTTTTGTTCATTTTTCTTGGATTCATAAGAGCATTTCTCCATTGTTCTTCACCAAGCTACAAGGATGTCATCTGTGAACCTATCTATTTCTCTCTAAGCTGAATGTCTTTCTTTAGTATGTATCTGTCATCTCCACTACATTCCCCGTCTGGATTTGATAAACATTCACCTTAACAGCAGGGCTACGGAATACACCTGTGCAATGTGTGCTCTGCAGAAATGCTCCATCAGTGGTCAAGTGGGGCAAAAACTCAAGCATGTTCTGCCCCCGAATCTTGACAGTGGTCTATAATCACTGGAGGAAGGAAAGACTCATTTCGTCAGCTAGAGTTGTGCATTTTCCTTAGTTGCACAAAGCACTGTAGCGGTTAATAGTAATCCTGCTTATGAGCATTGATTAGAAGAGACTTCCTTTCAGGATAGAAACACAAAGGAGGCATACTTACTTCTTCAGACTCTTTTGCAACAGGCCTTGGACCTATGACTTAGGTTCAGCTGATGAGGTGCATGGGCCTGAACTTGGATATGGGAAGAGGGACAATGGAGAATTCTTTTTGCAGCTCAGGAGAGGCAACCACATCCTATTCTGGGGAGTGATAGTTGCCTCAGTCAGGATCTAGGACTGGAGGTGTTGGTGATGAGATCTCCAGCATCTGCTATCCGCTGGTGGGGCAGGGCCTTCCCAGACCAGTTCCCCAGTGTGATTTTCCACTCTGTCCTTACATCCTTTCCTGAATTTTCCCACTAGCCATCCTAGTGTTTCACTGAGCACCCAGTAGATTCTCAGTAAAATTCCTTTCTACTTAAACTCCTTAAAGTCCATGTCTTCTGCAGTGCAACCAATTTATTGAGGATTCTGAACTCAGTGGGACACTAAAAGGGAACACAAAACCCTTGTATTTTTCCAACATCATTTGCAGTATGGTTTTTTTTTTTTGAAAAATTTAATGTTTATTTTTGAGAGAGAGAAAGAGGGGGGAGAGGAGAGAGAGACAGAGTAAGAGCATGGGAGGTGCAGAGAGAGAGGGAGACACAGAATCTGAAGCAGGCACCAGGTTCCAAGCTGTCAGGACAGAGCCTGATGCAGGGCTTGAACTCACCAACCATGAGATCATGACTGAGCCGAAGTCCAATGCTTAACAGACTGAACAACCCAGATGCTCCCATTTTCAGGTATGTTTTGATGAAGAAATGTTTTCTTCCCCTTCACAACATTTTGAGTGACTCTTGTAACATCACAGACAATTTTCAGGTTTTAAAACATCAAGACTAAAGTATTCCAGTTTACACCTTGAATCTCAAATCCATCGTGAGGCTCTTCCCCTCACCCTGCCCACAGTTGATCGGTAGTGCTAATGGCCCTGTCTTGGGGAATTTGGTGTGCTTTGCTTTGTTCTCCCTCCCCTACTTTCTCTTCCTTAATCTTTAGGGTCCATCTTTCTATCTCTTCTAGAGTGTTGGGGTCCCAGAGCAGGAATGAGAAGGACCAACATATTCTGCTTAGCTGCTGCTGTGATATTGCACATCAGGTGGCCAGTCATGGCTGAAGAGGGGATATCTGGATGCTGCCTAAATGCAGTGCAAGGATGGGCTCTTCAGGAGGCCCTGCCAGGGCTTTAGCTGCATGGGCCTCTGACATTTGGTCTCACAGTTTCCCATCTGTTTTGCAGTCCCTTAATGGCCTCCCCCAGTTTTGTTTTATTAGATCAGTCAGAGCTGACTTTTATTGCTTGAGGACAAGAACTTGACTGACACAGCAAGCATTCATGTTGCAGACAAAAGGAGATCACATCACAGGAAATTCTGGGCTTTTTAAAAAAAAGTACTCCTGGGGCGCCTGGGTGGCTCAGTCGGTTAAGCGTCCGACTTCAGCTCAGGTCATGATCTCGCGGTTCGTGGGTTCAAGCCCCGCGTCGGGCTCTGTGCTGACTGCCAGCTCAGAGCCTGGAGCCTGTTTCAGAGTCTGTGTCTCCCTCTCTCTCTGACCCTCCCCTGCTCACGCTGTCTCTCTCTCTCCTAGAAATAAATAAAACATTTAAAAAAAAAAAAAAAGTACTCCTATCATTGCCACAGTCATTTCTGATCATCTTCTGTAACTTTCCTTTTGTACATAGTGATGAGTTCTCATTATGCAGATGGTGTTGATTTATTTGAGCCTGGAATGGATGTGTTTATTGGGTCAAATGTTCCAATTTTAAAAAGCAGTGTCAGAAAGGTATCCATGTCTTTACTTCTGTCATTTTCTGATCTTGGTATATGGAAGATGAGCTGGTTTCCTGTTGAACTGCTTCCAAGCATGATCCCATTCCACAGGAAGTCTACTTTTACAAGAATATCCCAGATAGGTATGTTTTTTTCTTTCAGGAGCTTCTGCAAACATACTGCTACACCAGGAACTGTGACAGCAATGCTTTTAAAAACAGTCCAGATACATCCACGAGTCATAAAAGTAATTTCACGTTTAAATAAAATGAAATAGAATTTTGCTTCTCAAGGCGTGTCTGAGTAACAGAAACATCTATCTTGGAGTTAGTTAAAATGCAGCCTCCCCAAAAATATTGAATCAGAATCTCATATTACCAAAATCTCTAGCTGATTATCCATATTAAAGTTTGAGAAGCACTAGAATAGAAAATATCAGAAGACCTTACATACAGTAAGAGTCAGTGTTGTTTCATGAAATGTCTCCACTTATATATAAAATATGAATTTGGTCATAATGAAAAATGTATTTGTAACTCACTATACTGCGAATTACAGTAAAAGAAAAAATTGGAGAGAGAGATGTCAGCAAGATGGCCAACTATGACCCCCCTTATCACGTGACCCACCAACAAGAAAAATTTGACATCAATTCATGGAAAAGAGTGAATTTGTAGGAGTTGTGGGGTCAAGCACCATCTAGACCCAGGAAGAGTATCACCCATCCGTGCCTTAGGTAATAAGTAGACCATGGCCCTGAATGTGAACCCTCAGATAACCCATGAACTGATAAAGCCCACTTAGCCATGGTCCAGGATCCTCTGGAGAACACTGACATAGGCAGTAACTGACAGGGTGTCCTTGGAGAAGTCCAGGAGTCCATTGGAGAAGTTCCAGCATACTGCTGGAACAAAAAAAAAAGTTATATATCAAGATTAGATGTATTAGAGATAGAGGAACAGTTGGACTTTATCCAGGTCACCCTTCTTCAAAGCAGTCCAGTTCAGTGTCAAGGGAGACTTTCTCGGACCATGTTTCCTCCCTCAGGGAAAATGCAAGCAATATGAGTGAATACCCAGTTTCCCCAACTATGTGGGATACTGCCAAAGAGAACCATTTTTGAACAGGCATAAAGTAGCTGAATGGATTTTTAAAACAGAAGACTCAACTATATACTGTGTTGATATATATATATCACCTATATATATATATTATTTATATATATATATATGTATACTATATATCTCTTGTATATATACAAGAGACTCACTTCAGTTTTAAGGACACACACAGGCTGAAAGTGAACATATGGAGAAAGGTATTCAATGCAAGTGAAAACCAAAAGAAACCAGGGGGTGGTTATACTTACAGCAGATGAAATGGACATTAAACCAAAAACTGTAGCAAGAAACAGGATCATTATATAATGATAAATGGGTCAATTCATCAAAAGTCTAAAACAGTTGCAACATTGGAGTATCTACATCTATCAAACAAATACAGATCTGAAAGGAGAAATAATAACACAGTAATAGTTGGAGACTTTAATAACCTGCATTCAACAATAAGATCATCCAGATAGAAAATCATAAGGAAACATTGGACTTGAACTATACTTGAGACCAAATAGACCTAAAAGACACAGATATAGAACATACTATCCAATTAGCATTGAATACATATTTTTCTCAAGTGAACATGGATAGATCATATGATAGGTCACAAAGCAAGTCTTGAAAAATCTAAGAAGATTGAAATTATAGCAAATACCTTTTTCCATCACAATGGTTCAAAACTAGAAATCACTAACAGGAGGAAAATTGGAAAATTCAAATATATGTGAAAATCAACACACACCTGAATAACCAATGGGTCAAAGAAGAAATCAAAAGGGAAATGAAATATCCTGAAACACAAAAATGGAAATACAAATTACTAAACTTTATGGGATGCAGCAAAAGCAGTTCTGAAGAGGACATGTATAGTAACAGAGGCTTACATTAAGAAAAAAGAAAAACCTCAGTGTAATTTTCAACTCAAGAACAAACTGAGCCCAGAGTTAATGGAAGAAAGGAACTGATAAATATCAGTGCAGAAATAGAGACCAGAAAACAATAGAGAAGATAAATGAAACTAGAAGCTAGCTTTTCAAAAAGATAAAATTGACAAACTTTTAGTTAGCATACTATGAAAAAAAGAGAAAAGACTCAAATAAATAAAATCAGAAATAAAAGAGACGTTATAACAGAAAACCATAAAAATACAGACAATCATAAGAGGGTACTATAAACAATTACATGCCAACAATTGAATTGCCTAGAAAAAAAATGGATAAATTCCTAAAATGTACAACCTACCTAGATTGAAACATGAAGAAATAAGCCTGAACAGACCAGTATCCTGAAAGGAGATTGATTCAGTAGTCAAAACTTCGCAACAAAGAAAAGCCCAGGACTATCTGATGAGTTCTTCTCAACATTTAAGCAAAACATTTCAATAATTAATTCCAATCCTTCTCAAACTTTTCCAAAATGAAGAAGGTGAACAATCTCAAAGTCATTTTACAGAGCCAGCATTACCCTGATACCAAAGCTAGATCATGACAAGAAAACTATACAGCAATATCCCTGATGAATATGCAAACATTCCCAATAAAATATTATGAAACTGAATTCAGCAGCCCATTAAAGGGATCATACACAATTAGCAAGTGGGATTTATCCTTAGGATATAAGTTCAGTTACAACATATTCAGTTAACAAATGAGGTAATCACATTAAGAGAATTGAATATAAAAATCATATAATCATGCCAATAGATGGAGAAAAAGCATTTGACAATGTGCAACATCATTTCATGATAAAAATTCTCAACAGATTTGATCTAGAAGGAATATACCTCAACCTAAAGACCACATATGACAAGCCCACAGCTAAAATCATACTCAATGGTGAAAGTTTAAAAGCTTTTCCTCCAAAATCAGCAACGAGAAAAAGTCACTTACTCTCACCACTCTTAATTCAACACTACCCTGGAAGTGAGAGCCAGAGTAGGTGTGCCAGACAAAGAAATAAAAGACATTCGGTCAAAGGACTAAATTGTTTTTGTTGGCAGATGATATAATTTTATGTTTAAGGTCTTAAAGGCTCTACAAAAAACAAACAATTAGAATTAATCAACAAATCAGTAAAGTTGTGTGATACAAAATCAACATACAGAAATCAGTTGTGTCTCTGTGCACTAATAATGAAATAGTTAGAAATAGAATGACAAAAATAATTTCCTTTATAATAGCAATAGAAACAATAAAGTACTTAAGAATACATTTAACCAAAGAGGTGAAAGCTTACTACACTGAAAACTGTACAACTTTGATGAAGGAAATGAAAGAAGATACAAATAAATGGAAAGATGTCTTGTGTTTGTGGACTGGAAGAATTAATATTGTTAAAATGTCCATACCACCAAAGCCGTCTAGCCTCAGTGCAATCCCTATCAAAATTCCTGTGAACTTTTTCAAAGAAATAGGAAAAACAATCCTAAAATTTATGTGGAGTCATAAGAGAACATAAATAGTCAAAGCATTCCTGAGAAAGAATTGGAGACGTCACACTTTCAATCTATATTGTAATATCATCAGAACAGTATAGTATTGGCGTAAAAATAGACACATGAGCCAGTGGAGCAGCAGAGACCAGAAATAAATCCATGAATATTTTTCAAGTAATATTTGACAAAGGAGCCAAGAGTACTCAATGGGGAAAGAGCAGTCTCTTCAACAGATAGTGTTGGAAAAACCGGATAATCACACACAAAAGAATGAAACTGGACCCCCATCATAGACTCTTCACAAAAATTAACTCAAAATGGATTAAAGGCTTGAACATAGACCTGGAATTATAAAACTCCTAAGATAAAACAGGGAAAAGTCTACTTGACATTGGTCTTGGCAATGTTTTTTTTTTTTTTGATATGACATCAAAGTCACAAATAACAACAACTACAAAGAAATAAGTGGGACTGCATCAAACTAAAAATCTGCACAGCAAAAAAAAAACAATCAGCAAAATGAAAAGGCAACCTATAGAATGTGAGAAAACATTTGTAAACTTGTATCTTCTAAAGGATTAATACTCAAATTACATAAGACACTTACAGAACTCAATAGCAAAAACCAAAAACAAGCAAATAATTCCGTTAAAAATTAGTAGGGGACCTGAATAGGCATTTGTTTTCAAACAAGACATACATATGGAACAGGTCCATGGAAAGGTGCTCCATATCACTAATCATCAGGGAACTGCAAACTCATTTCAAAACCACTATGAACTATCACTTCACACCTGTTAGAATGGCTGTTATCATAATAAGACAAGAGATAACAAGTGTTGGTGAAGAGATGGAGGAAAGGCAACCCATGTGCACTGTTGGTGGGACTGTAAATTGGTTCAGCCACTATGAAAACAGTAATGAATTTCCTCAAAAGATTAAAAGTAGAACTAATATATGATCCATTAATCTCTCTTCTGGGTATATATCCAGAGGAAATGAAATTAGGGTCTTGAAGACATATCTGCACTCCCCCGCCATGTTCACTGCAGCCTTACCCAAGGTATGGAACCAGCCTCACAAGGGATTAATATGAAGATTATATGGAGAATACCTAAACTCAACAACAGTACAAAACAATCGAATTCTAAAATAGACAAAGAATTTGAATAGACATTTCTCTGAAGAAGGTAAACAGATAACCAATAAGCACATGAGAAGATGCTCAGCATCAGTAATCACTATAGAAATGCAAGTCAAGGGGCACCTGGGTAGCTCAGTTGGTTAAGCATCTGACTCTTGATCTCAGCTCAGGTCGTGATCTCAGGGTCATGAGTTCAAGCTCTGCGGTTGGCTCTGCACTGGGCATTACCCAAATTTAAAAAATCTCTAGTAATGTGAATCAAACCCCAATAAGATACCATTTTAAACCCATTAGGATGGCTACTATTGAGAGAAAAGAGAGAATAATAAGTGGTAGTGAAGATGTGAAGAAATTGGGACTCTTGTGCACTGCAGTTGAGAATTTAAAATGGTATATCCACTGTGGAACAGAGTATGGTGGGCTCTTAAAAAAATGACATCACTGTATGATCTAGCAATTCCACTTTTGGGATATATACTCCAAAGAATTGAGAGAAGATTAACTCAAAGAGTTACTTGTACACTTGTATTTATATTAGCATTATCCACAGCAGATAAAACATGGAGGTAACTTAAGTGTCTGTTATGTAAATAGATAAGCAATATATGATATACACATAAAATAGAATATTATTTGGCCTTGAGAGAGAGAAATTCGGACATATGGTACAACATAGATGAACCTGAGGATATTATATTAAGTGAATTAAAGCCATTATAAAAAGACAAAATCCTGTGTGGCTCTGCTTTTATAAGTTACCTAGAGTTCTCAAACTTATAGAGATAGAAATTAAAATGGTAGTTGACAGGCATTGGGAAAAAGTGGAGAAGAGGGATTTATCACTTAATGAGTATAGAGTTTTATATCTGTAAGAGGAAAAGATTTTTTTCAAGATGAAAAGTTTGGATTGTGGTGTTGGTTGCATGACAATATGTGTGTACTTTATTTATAAGTACATTTGTTTTTAAAAATATTTTTTGAGAGAGAGGGAGAGAGGAGGGTAGGGGCAGAGAGCGATCAAGAGACAGAATCCCAAGCAGGCTCTGTGCTCTTAGCAGAATCTGACACAGGGCTTGATCTCATGAACTGTGAGATTATGACCAGGGTCAAAATCAAAAGTTTGGGACGCTGGACCAACTGAGCCACGCAGGTACTTATTACTATTAACTGTACACACTTAAGATGATTAGATAGTAAATTTCAAGTTTTGTGTTTTTTACTGCAATTTAAAGTATTTTATTAAAAATGCAAATTTTGGGGCGCCTGGGTGGCTCAGTCGATTAAGCGTCCCACTTCGGCTCAGGTCATGATCTCACGATTCGTGGGTTCGAGCCCCGCGTCAGGCTCTGGGGTAATGGTTAGCTCAGAGCCTGGAGCCTGCTTCAGATTCTGTCTCCCTCTCTCTCTGATCCTTCCCTGCTCATGCTGTCTCTTTCTGTCTCTCTCTCTCCTTCAGAAATGAATAAAACATTAAAATATTTTTTAACTAATAAAATAAAAATCAAATTTAAAAAAAAAAAAAAAGACATGGAACCAGCCTCAGTGTCCTTTCAAAGATGAATAGATAGAGAACATGTGGTATATCTGTAAAATGGAATATTATTTTAGTCACAAACAAGAAGGAAATCCTGGTGATTGCCACAATCTGGACGGACCTTGGGGGCATGATGCTAAGGAAATAAGTCAGACAGAGAAAGACAAATACTGTAGGTTATGAATTATATGTGGATTCTAATTGAGGTGAATGGGTAGAAACAGACAGTAGAATGGTGGATGCCTGGGGCTGGAAGGTAGAAGAAATGGGCATATGTGATTAAAGGGAATATACCTCCAGTTATAATATGAATAAATTTTGGGAAACTAATGTACGGCATGGTAAGTATAGTTAACAATACTGTAATATATACTAAAAATAGTTACAAAGAGCAAATCTTAAATGTTCTCACCATGAAAAAGCAATGGTAATTATGTGACATGGTGGAGGTGTTAAATAACCTTACCTTGTGGTAATCCTATCACAATGTAAAAGTATCTCAAATAATCAGGTTATAGACCTTTAATTTAGACAATCTTATAGGTCTTTAGAGCTCAATAATACTAAAAAACCATCTTTCAAAGATAACAGGTAAAGTTAACAATAAACAACAAAAATGAAACAAAAAAAAAATTGAAAGACATTAAGCTGAGGGGAATACACAGGTGGACATTGCCCATCTCCCCAGGAATAACAAGATCCTTCATATCTGTGGAGGTATCTTACTTAAGGGAGACAGAAAAATGCTCCTAACTTCTAATTCATGATCAAGTGCTGTAGATATAATTTTCTTGTTCATTGTCCTGTCTCTTCCTTTCTTCCCACCAATACCTTTAGAAGAGAATAATCTTTTTAAAAAGGTAGAAAGAGTCATCCTTGCAAAGGAAGTATAAAGGAAATCTAGGTCAAGAGGAAGAGATTGAAAGGAGAGACACAGAGGGATCACTCAAGGGACCTGAACTCCACCTTGCTAATTCTCCCCATCCTTTGGCTGAGTCTTATGATTAAAGAAACAACCTATTTCAATCTGGCCTGTATTCATACTACTGGGAAAGGATGAAGCTGTATATACCCAAGAGCTTCTAAGCTCCTGAGCAAAGTCTCTGGGGAAAATCAAATCTTACAAAGCAGGTTTTTAAGGTCTGTGGAGGAAAAAGTAAGTAAACCTAGCGCACTGGTGAAATTCAAAGAGCCATGTCTCTAGTCAGGAGACTGGAATAGGTAAATGTAATGCTCGGGCAGGTGAAGCAGTTGAAGGAGCATGGTCTTTGGAGTCAGATCTGCCTCTGCCTGCCTGTGTCTCTCACTACCTATGAGATCATGGGAAAATTAATCCATCCTTCTGAGCCCCCGTTTTCTGTGAAACAGCAATTAAACTTCCTCTTGTTAGGATTGAGTGAAGTGAAAAATGTGAACTTTGTGTCATATTTATATATTAGCACTCTGCAATGTACTCTCTCTCTCTTTTTTCTTTTTCCTTTGGTGATGGGAAGGAAGTAAATTCTGTGAACTTTAGTCTGTTGCTATAACTAACCAAGCATAGATTTGAAGACAGGATTGAGAGCAGTACAGATGGGAAGTTATGGATATAAGAAGGTAATCTTGTTTGCTAAGAAGTAGGGTTACTAGGCTGACTTGATTTCCTTCATTGGGACTGTTACCAGATACATAAATTAAAGGGATGAGAATATACCTGCATGTATAAGGTACTCAGGAAAAAAATCCTATGAAGTCCTTGTGACTCAGATGAAGAAAGTAGGCTGAATATAGTGGGGTTGTAGCATTTATAAGGGGTTGAATGTCCATACTCCAGGATGGGGATAGATAGAAACAGAGAATAAGTTGGCTATTAGAATATGTCTTTGAATTTTACCTACTTCCATATGTTGAACAAGTTATTTGTTAAAGCGTATTATGGCTTGCTGATCAAATTTCAGATAACATGATTTTGAGCTAGCTAGCTAGCTAATATACTAGGACAATCATTCATTCCACCAAGATCTCAAATTTTAAAGATTGACAGTGTATAGAAAAATGGAATTTCAAAGGACTAAATGAATATTAAATAGTCAATAGTAAAATTACTATGAAAGTCCCTACTAATTGTATAAATAATATTTTTAAAAGTCAGGCTTAATATAAAATATGAAGATTAATTGGACTCTTAGTAGATTATAAATTCTCTGTTAACAGAATAGTACATTCACCACCATGACTAAAACCCGAGTAATCTTATAATAATACTACTATAATGTTAAGAACAGAGGTAGTAAAAATTTCGTTGTAATCTAGGTTGTTCAAGACTTTATCTGAATGAAATAGTTCATGTGTTCATTCTGGGTACTCCATGTGTATCTTTCCAAGGTCTTTGGATGAAAGCAACAAAATGCAGTTCTATCCAACTCAAGCAAAATAAGTAACAACAAAGAAAAAGAATAAAAACATAGAAACCATGTGGAGAAATTTTTTCTAAGTATTCTTTGAAAATACAGAAAAATAACTTCTCTTCTGGCTATTAAAGAATAACTAGACTGGACTTACCCTCTGGCTTTGAACAACCACAAATTGGACAAGATACATGAAAAAAACTCTTTTCAGACCTTGGCCAAGAGGACTGTGATGCCTGAGAAATGGTAAGCATATGTGCTGAACCCCAGAATCAGTCCATCTTTCTGACTAGAGCTATTTCCTGGACCATGGTGCAGAGGAGCACAGGAGAGACGATGGAATGCTGAGAGGCTGTGGTGGCTGGATTTTGGAGGGCAGTGTACCAAAGAAGAAAGATCTCTATGAGGAAAAACTTCCAGAAATTTTCATAGAGTCCTTGTATTGCTGAATCATAAGCCATGATAAATAGGGTAAAACTCTGTAAGAGAAGGCACATACCAGTCGGGAAACTGTAAGCCCTTGTGCAGCTGATAAGCAGAGTGAAGAGTGAATCGTCTTCACTGAACATCCGAGGTCTTTCAGTAGAGACCCCAGAAAGGTCTGACTTATTGCAGTATATTAGTCTGGGTCCACTCAGGAGATAGAAGCCACACTGTTGGTTAAACAGGGGCATTTTAATATAAAGGATTATTAACTCTAATGAAAAATGACTGATGATATGCCCATTATACATGATATTCTAGGGCCAAGAAAGTGGTTAAGAAAGTATGAAATTGTAAAGGGTTCAGACCTTCCTAGAGAAGGTATAGTCCAGTATAGTGGATAGCAAAGAAGTTCTTTGGTTTGCTCGGGCTAGAGCTGCTCTGAACTCCCTGAGCCATCAAGAAGCAACCCCCTGGAGTGCAAGCGAAACACTGGTGATTAGTAACTGGTAGTGTGAACATGCAGAGAGAGCAGTAGCTCTGTGGGAATCTGCTGGGCCACATAGGAACCACATAGGAGCCACCTGGAGAGAAAGCAGTGTCCCAGTAGACACCCTCCAGTTCACAGGCAACGGAGTTACAGAGGGTGCAGGGACTCACTGGGAAATTTCCAGGCTGCAGACAAGCTGTGACTGTGGTAGGAAAGAGGGCACTGGAATGCCAGTGTGGGCAGGTGGCGTTGGAGTGATGATGTATGCAGAAGACCTTCAGGGCACTGGTTTCTTTGTGCAGAGGAAAGTCCTCAAATAAATAAAAAAAAATTGATGAACCTTCTGCCTGACCAAGAGATCATGAGAACACAATGATACAGGCCAATAATCCTCCTGAATATAGACACTGCTGAACAAATCTAATAGTACACGAAGTCTATAATACACACTGGCAAAGTAGGCCTTAATGCAGGAATGCAAATGAATCTGAATTCAATCAATTAACAAAATAAAGGAGAAAAACTATGCAATCATTTCAGTTGGTGCAGAAAAATATTTGAGAAAACTCAACAGGCATTCGTGGTGAAAAAACTTGTAATCATGGCACTTTTTCATCTTAATAAAATACCTAAAATCTACAGCTAACATCCTACTTACTGGTAAAAGACTGGTTTTGCTCTAAGATGGGGAAAAGGTGAATATATTAATTTTTACAACTTTTATTCGGCCTTGTCCTGTGTATCATATCCAGAGCAATAAGACAAGAAAAGGGAAGAAAAGAAGCAAAACTCTATTTATAGGCAGAAAATCCTAAAGAACTTTTACGAAACTGCCAGAACTAATAAGTAAATTTAGTCAGGCTGCAAAATATATGAGGCTACCCCACAAAATTCCATTTTTATTTCTCCATACAAGTAACAAACAATCAGAAACTGAAATTGAGAAATAATTCAGTTTATAATAGCATCAAAAATAAAAAGGAACTTACAGATACTTATTTTAAATATATGAAAAACTGGTCTGCTGAAAAGGAAAAAAAAACATTTCTGAGAGACATTAAAGAAGACCTATGTTAATGAATGGAGATACACAACATGTTTGTAGATTGGAGGATTCAATACTATTAATGTATCCCTTTTCCTTGAGGTTATCAATATAAACCAGGCACTTGCAATCAAAATTCCAAAGTGAATTTTATTTATTTATTTATTTTTATTTTATATATTTTTTAACATTTATTTTTTAGAGACAGAGACAGAGTGTGAATGTGGGAGGAACAGAGAGAGAGGGAGACTCGGAATCTGAAGCAGGCTCCAGGCTCTGAGCTGTCAGCACAGCACCCGACGCGGGGCTCGAACTCACAAACTCACAGACTGCAAGATCATGACCTGAGCCAAAGTTGGACACTTAGCCAACTGAGCCACAGAGGTGCCCCCAAAGTGAATTGTTAAATCATTGACAAGGTGGGGCGCCTGGGTGACTCAGTTAGGCATCCGACTCCTGATTTCAGCTCTGGTTGTGATCTCATGGTCTCATGGCTGGGTTCTGTGCTAAGCATGGAGCATGCTTGGGATCCTCTCTCTCCCTCTCCCCTGCTGTCTCTCTCTCTCAAAATAAAATAAAATAAAAATTTAAAACATTGGCAAGCTAATTCTGAAATTCATAATGAAGTTTCAAAAACACAATCTTGAAGCGTTAAAGAAATTTTGGAAAAGAAAAGGAACAAAATTGGAAAATTTATTATACCTAAGTTGAAGTCTGATTATAAAGTTTTAGTAATCAAGACAGCATGATGTTAACATAGAACTGAAATATATACATCAAGTGAAAGGAGTGGTGAGTCCAGGAATAGACTCCCTCTCATTTGGCCATTTGATTTTCATGAAAGTGCCAAGGTTATTCAGTTGGGAAAAGACAACCTTTTGACACATGGTACCAAAATAACCGGATACCTACATGAAAAATAATGGGCTTACTTCATGCTATCTACAAAAATTTACTCTAACTGGATCACAAACCTAGATATAGCAACTAAAACTAAATTTCTGGAAGAAGCCATAGGAGAGAATGTTAATGACCTTGGGGGTAATCATTTTCTTAGATAAAACATAAAAAGCCCAATTATAAAATAAAGTAAATTTGACTTCATCAAAATAAATAAAAAAAACTTCTGTTTGAAACAGAACATCAAGAAATTAAAAGGCAAGAAATGGATCAGAAGGATATATGTACTACACACGTATCTGGCAAAGGTAATCAAAATATATAAAGAACTCCTACAGCACAATAACAAGAATGCAAATTACCTCCTTAAAAATGTGCAAAAGATTTGGACACTGCCTTGAAGAACAAATGACATGCAAGCACACAAAAAGATGGTCAATACCTCTGATGGTTACTGTCATTACTCATTAGGGATCTGCAATTAAAACCATAATGAGAGGGGCACCTCAGTGGATTAAGTGTCTGACTTGGGCTCAGGTCATGATCTCACGGTTGGTCGGTTCGAGCCCCGCATCAGACTCTGCACTGCACAGAGCCTGCTTCAGATCTTCTGTCTCCCTTTCTCTCTACCCCTCCCCGTACTCACACAGACTCTTTCAAAAATAAATAAAACATTAAAAAAAACCATAATGAGATACCACTGTATATCCAGTAGAATCACTAAAATAAAAAGACTGGCAGTACCAACTGCTGATGTGGAGCAACTCCCAAACATTGTTGGTACGAACGTAAGGTGATACCTTTACTTTGGAAAACCATTATATAATTATACACTTACTGTATAAATTGGTAATTCCGGTGCTTTGCAAGAAGAAAAATAACATCATATGTCCACAAAGGGACTTGTGCAACAATGTTCCTAGCAGCTTTCTTCATGATGAAGCTAAACTTAAACAACCCAAATGTCTATCAACCTTTGGTGAATGGGGACACAAATTGTGGGATAGCCATACAATGGAATGATGCTCAGCAATAAAAAGAAACAAACTGCTAATCCAAACAACGTCAGTGCATCTCAGAGACCTGCTCAGTGAAGGAAGCCAGACACAAATACACACTATGTGATTCCATTCTAGAAACTCTAGCGATGACGAATTTAATCTGTAGTTACAGAAAGCAGCTCACTGGGCGAGGATGACCTGGTGTGGGAAACACTTCAACAGGGTGCAAAGGAACTTTCTGGAGCGGTGGAATTATTCATCATCTTGATTGTGGTAGTGGCTACATGCATGTACACATTTGCTGAAAACTCATCAAACTGTATATGTAATATGAGTGCAACGCATTGAATGTAAATCATGTCTCAATACAGTTGATTAAAAAAATCAGAGGCAGTGGAACAACCAGGTTCATAAAACATATAGTGAGGTAGCTTGGGGATTAAGTGGCATAAGCTAATGGCCAATCTTCAGAACACAGTCATATGGTCAATCAGCTCTAGATTTATGGCTCTGATCCAAGCTTAAACTCCTGGCAGAGAAGGTCTAAAAGGACTAGCTTAGGTCAGGTGCCCAAATCTCGGGTCAAGAAAAGCTGGTCCATTCTGATAGGCCTTCCCATTCAGATTGCGCGAAGGGTTACAAGACTGGCCTCTAAAGAAAAATGGATCTGCTGTTAACCAGAGGAAGGGGCAATGATGCCTGATAAACAAACAAGCAATCAAACGCGGTCTTCCCTTGTGTATTTCCAGAGGTGTGACCTAAGAGGATGGTGATATATGCTTATTCATTCAAGCATCATTTAGAGTACAGGCTACTTGCAGATGCTTTTACTGACTGGAGACGCATATGCATTTGAGAGATCTCCAAAAGGAAAGGGTTCATATTAATGTAAGGAAAGAAATCCAGTAGGAGAGGATCGTCTGGCATGGACATGGAGCGCAAGCCTCTTTTGGAGGGGTGGTGGAGGGGGGTGTGTGGGGTCGTGGTAGAATGCAGCTTAATATAAGAACTTTCGGCAATTAGAGGTTTGTGTCCGCCTGCGTCGTCCGCATGCGGGGAAATTCTTTGAGAAGGAAGGAGGTGGACAGTTAGAGAAATGGATTTATGTCTTAGCCAACCTTCAAAAGGAGAAAAAATCCTTTCCTTCATTCCAACTTTCTGGGATTTGTCTCCAGGGGCCTCCTTGGCTAGTCGGCAGAGGGAGCCATTCGCCAAGAAATCTGTGGGCGCCACCAGGCGGAGGCCTGGAAGGAGTCTCCGGCTAGTCCGGAGAGCTGTCTTTGCCCCGCCTCTGCAAAGCAAGCTCCCTCACCGCCCCCCTCTCCCCGCGAATTCCTCGCTCCACCTTCCAACCACTGTGTGGCCGCGTCGCACACTCTGCCACGACTAGGTCACCCATCCCTTATTTGCGCTCCTTCCCTGACACTAGTGTGGACGTACCGTCCATCCAGCTGGCCACTGGGGCGCTGTTCCCAGTACTTCAAGTCCTGATAGAGGGTCTAGAACACCTGCCAGGGACTTTGACTCGGGCGCGCGCACTAAACGCAGACAGGCACTCTTTCCACCACCCCTGGTGTCATTTCTTGCGGTGTCCCCCCCACCCCCCGGAGTTTGTCAACTTCGTAACCTATCTGCTGGGGTTACTCCCGGAGGGTGGAAGCCGCTCGGCAGCAGCGGCGACCCGCGATAGGGACTCGCAGTCGGCCCAGTAGGATCGTGCCCGGTGCACTAGAGAGTGAGAGGCGCCAAGCGACACCCCCCAGTGGTCACTGCCCCGGCGGCGGCGGCAGCTGCAGCGGCGGCAACTGCTCGCATCCCAGCCCCGGCTCGGGTTACCCCCCTCCTCCTCCAGCATCTCGGGCCAGACCAGGGAAAGCCTTGTTGAAGTTTGCGGCAAGTACTTCCCCGGTGCGCAAAAGTAGGGGTCTGGAAACGCGCGGAGACCGGCCTCCTTTCCCGCGGGTCCACCTCGGAGCCTGACCCTCCAGGTATCGCTCTCTTCTGGGACGTTACTTGGAGGTTAACTGCGCTGTTGGAACAGATTTTGTTTCTCGGCTGGCGCTGGGTGAACGCCCGGCAGAAAGGGCTGTGCTGCAAATCTCAGGATCCCGGGACCTGGGTAAGAGTTGGGCAAACTCACTTCTGGCACCTCCTGGACCTTGGCCGGACGCTGGCTGGTTTGTTACGGGTTGGGGGCTTATTTTCCTTTAGTCCGGAGACCCGGGTGTCGCGTGAGCTGGGGCGGATGGGCTCAGTCTGTGTTGTTTACTTTGTCTCAAAGGTTTATTGTTACTGTTTACATTTGGTCTTGTTATTTGGGGATATAGGAACTTCCTGGAGTATTTTTTCCTGCAGAGATACCCCGATTACGCATTTTGTTTTGCATAATTACTGCCCTTGCATTGCCTTTTCTGTGTTGGTTTTCTGTTGACGAGAGTCAGAGCTGGATGTAGGGAGGTTTTGAGGGTGGAATCAGACTGGGAAGGAAAAGCAGTTTCAGCGGGACCCTTTCTTCACACCAGCTTCCCTTCTCTGGGACCTTTACTTATTTTCCAAACTTTTCTTTCTCCAGTACTTGATATTCACATTGGGCAGACAGGCTTGGGATGCTCCCTCTTCCTGCCTTCTTAGCGTCCTTTAAGGGTGTGAGGATCACAGTCTGATGACTTAGACCAGAGAGGTCTCTTCCTTCTTGGCATGCCTGGCTGCTCGGGGAATGTTGACAGGGGTGGTTCTTCAGACACAGAAAGATCTATCTTGGGGTAGTCCTTTAAAGAACTTGGACTTTGAGGCCTCATTTAAGGGAAACACATTGTCTTTGTAGTTCTTTCTGAAATTAAGGATGGTACTACGGAGTAAGTGAGGTGTAATGATTTATCTGATGTCCCTTTAGATAATATCCTCATAGAAGGACCCAAATTCTTTAGGGGAAAGTTAAAGTTGGGGATTTTATTAGCCAAAAAGTTCTCAGGCAGTAAAATCCACGCAGAATGACTCTCCTTGTTGGCTCTTCTTGCCTCTCTCCTTTATATTCTGGATCTCACATTGTGTATGGTCCTTCTCAACTGAAAATACCTCATTCCTTATGGATGAAAGATAAGGATCCAGTCTTTTTATCCAAAAGTGTCATCTTCCTGACATGACTGCTGCAAGGGCTCAGCTTGCAGGGTACTTTTAGTTTAGCTGCTCTGAGATCAAAGAGTTTAGTAGAGGGTGAGTTTTGGGATCAGGAAACCTGAGGTTTGCTCTCAACCCTGCCACTTTCCAGTTGTGGGGTTTGGGGCAAGTTACTTAATCTCTCTTGTCTTCGTCTATAAAATCTGAATAATAACAATAATCCTTACTCCAGAGGATTGTTAAAAGGATTCGACGAGTCAGTGCCCATGGGGTGCTAAAAGCCTGGCAGATAATTAGTTATGATGCTGGTGTGGATACAGCTAACATTACTAACCTTCGTATCGCCATAATATAGCTGAGTGTTAGCTATTGTTTGTATTGGGGTGAGCTTGTTCGTGCGGGCTTCACAACCAACACGAGACGTATTGCCAAATTTAACTCACACATGATCTTTGTATTGCTTTCTGCTGGGAGCCTTTCAGAGGAAAGAAAGGTGCATGTGGCAGGGCTGGGATTTTAGAGGAGAGGTCATGGTCAGGGGCCAAGGGGTGCTTGGGACAGGCTGGCAGGTGGGAAATCTACTGTCTTTTACATCCTGCGCGCTGCCTTAGAAACTCCTTGCATTAATATACCTCCTTTAACCTATTTCTTAGAGGTCATTCATTTGTTCAATAAATATTTATTAAGTGTCTGTTACATTTCCAGTGCTGGTCTGTGTTCCATATTATTTAAGTTTGTTGGCTTCATTTTAAAAATGCATGAGTATTTGCCTTGTGTCTCCCCTTCCTCCCACGTTATGCATCTGAGGGCATCATGTGACACTAGCTCTCCACAAATTAAATCCCAAATACTTTTTAGCTGTAATGATTTCAAGATCTGTTAAAATGAAGAGGATGTATCACTGAGGAATTGAACAAAATATTCAGTATAACCTCCAGCAGGTTACTTCTCTCATCAGCTTCCTCTTATGTAAATTTGTATTGGGAGGCAGAGAAGGAGCTGGCTAATCTCCAGGGCTGCTTCTGTCTCTTCGGTCCTTAGATTAGCTGCTTTACCTCATTGGTCGTTTCTTTGAACCTCCTTTTTGTCTTTTAACATTTGTCTTAGGTGCATAAACTATTTCACTTCCATCATTGCAGGCCAAGTGAGTAATGGAGTTGATAATTATTATTATTATTTTTTTTACAAATAGTTTATTGTCAAATTAGTTTCCACATAACACTCAGTGCTCATCCCCACAAGTGTCCTTCTCCATGCCCACCCCCCCTCCCCCCACATCCATCAGTCCTCAGTTTTTGTCAGCATTCAGGAGTCTCTCATGGTTTGCCTCTCTCCCTTTCCCCCACCATTTCCTCCCTTCTTCTCCCCCTTGTTCCTCCGTTAAGTTCCTCCTAATCCTCCTATACGTGCAAACATATGATATTTGTCCTTCTCTGCCTGACTTATTTCGCTCAGCATAACACCCTCAAGGTCCATCCATGTTGCTACACATGGCCAGATTTCGTTGTTTCTCATTGACATGTAGTATTCCATGGTATAGATAAACCACATCTTCTTGATCCATTCATCTGTTGATGGACACTTAGGCTCTTTCCACATTTTAGCTATTGTGGAGAGTGCTGCTATGAACCTTGGGGTACATGTGCTCCTATGCATGGGGTTGATAATTATTAAAGAGGAAAAGTATTCAGCTCTGCGCTCATATCCTCAGTTATTCTCAGCTTTAGTTAGACGGGGCTATGAGAAATGGCCAAAATTTCCCCATTTTTGACCTATAGAAAATGGCAATTTCATACTGTTCAACCTAGTATAAATCCCAGCCCCCTCCACTTTGATCCACATGCAATAAGTCTTGGGAGATATGTGAAAAGTCTGCAGTTTTACAAGTTCCTTATGGCAAACCCAAGTCACATGCTCATGTAGCCGCCGTGAGTATACCTTCCTTGTGATTGTCTGCCCTGTCTAGTAGCATATTTCTAAAATACAAATCCGATCATGTCATTACCTTGTTTAAAAGCCTTTGGGAGCTCTCCATATGGAGAGCATCAGTGCCCCGAGGTGCTTAGTCAAAATGCAGGTTTCAGTGCTTCACACCAGATGCAAGGGCCAGACATCTACATTTGAGCAGATCTCTAAAGGAATCTGGTGGAGGTGACCTAAGATCACAGTTGGACCAACCCCAGTGTCTAACATAATGCCTAGTATCTTTAACATGATACGTAAGAGCAACATAGCACATTTTCTGTTTCCCTGTTCTCCTGGCCTCCTGCCCCACTAGTCTGGATCTTGTTCCTCTAAAAGAGACATTGCCTGCTCTTACTTCTCTGTAACCTAGCTGTGTACGCTGTTCTCTCTGCCAGAAATGTCTCTGTTCCTCTTTTTAGTCCAATCCCCTTACTACTCAGGTATCCTCTAAGATACAGTTCAAACAAGGCTCTCCCTCTGATGCTTTTCCTAATTGTCTCTCATAAACTTGGCCATATCTTTTATGATTCCCAGTCTACTGTGTGGATAGCTTTGATGTGGCATCTCTCATATTGTGTCAGATGTGTTTGTTCCTTGGATGTGTATCCAAGTGATTGGTGCATATACCATTCCTTATTTTAAGCCTCTATCTGCATGGCTGCCATATAAGAGTTATGTAATAAATGCCCAAGGAATGTGGGGGAAGATGGAACGAATAAATGCTAGGTAACATTCCTTAAGCACACAAAGTGTTCGGGATAGTCACTATGTATATACTAAGGGCTGTGGAGAAGCCAGGCAAGAACTTACAATTTGGCTAGACATAGTGTGCCGAGTTGGTAACCTAGAGTGGTAAATGGGCAAGATAGAATATCCTGAGACTTATGGAACACTGGATGCCATCGCGTTGATGATACATGTTCAACACTATGGCAGAGCTAGGATACAAGACCTGAGGATTATTTATACCTGTGGGATGGTTTTGATTGTGAATGACAGTGTTGGGGCCCTGGAAAAGCCAGTGCCAGTAAAAACAAAGCACTTTTGCCCTGTGCTTGTCAATTTATACATCCCTTTGTATTTGTTTTCATATTCAATCATAAATATGTGACCGCTTTAGTACTATTTTTTCCTACTTTAGTATAGGATGCATTCCTAAAAATAGGTCCAAAGATTGATGGTGACAAAGCCTACTTTTTTTTCTAATGTTTTACTTATTTTTGAGACAGAGAGAGACAGAGCATGTGAGGAGGAGGGGCATAGAGACAGGGAGATACAGAATGTGAAGCAGGCTCCAGGCTCTGAGCTGTCATCACAGAGCCCGACACGGGGCTCAAACCCACATCGTGAGATCATGGCCTGAGCCGAAGTCGGAGGCTTAACCAACTGAGCCACTCAGGTGCCCCCCAAAGCCTATCTTTTTTAAGGGATGCTGGTCCTAGGAGCCACATAAATTACAAAATGTTTAATTATACTTAGCCATTTACACACTCATTCAGGGTTTACTCCTTTTCTTAATTTATCTTTCTTTAAACATTCTATAATTTTGATATTTCCCTTCCCATTTGAGCAACAGTTGATCTGTAAAAGTTCAACAAATGTCTTGATTCAGGTGAAAGATTGGCCATCTTTTTGCATGTCTAATAACTTCAGTTTTTGGCTCACATATTAATTTTCATGAGACAAAAACTTCTTTTTATTACTGTAGGTTTTTAATTGTTTCATTTCTCACTCATTTTTTAAAAATTTTTCAAAATGTTTTATTATTTAATTTTGAGAGAGAGAGACAGAGCATAAGTACGGGAGGGGCACAGAGAGAGGCAGATACAGAATCCAAAGTGGGCTCCAGGCTCTGAGCCGTCAGCCCAGAGCCCGATGCGGGGCTCAAACTCATGAACCGTGAGCTCATGACCTGAGCCGAAGTCAGACGCTCAACTGACTAAGCCACCCAGGTGCCCCATCTCACTCATTTTTTGTAATAATTGAAATAGGCAATAACATACGAATGGGTGAACAAGCATTGCGGGGTAATGACAAAGATGGTAATGTTGCAGAAACAAAAATTTTTGCTCATGGGCAGCTTCACCAAAAGATGAACCACAAAAAGTGTTCATTCATACACTGATACGTTCAAATTCTGGTGACTTTGGGCAGCATCAGCTCATGGAGTACAAACATCCAGATTGTTTGGACTTCAAACAAAGCAGTATTAAGAACTGCTTGCCTCAGTTTCTCAAGGATGTGCACCCAATGTTCTGTGTTAAAAATTAGCTCAGTTTTTAGAATCAACTACAATTCACTGAATTTTGTTGATTTGTCTTCTTTTTCTTTCTTTTTTTTTTTAAATTTTTTAATGTTTTTTATTTATTTAGGAGAGAGAGAGACAGCGTGAGCAGGGGAGGGTCATAGAGAGAGGGAGTCACAGACTGAAACAGGCTCCAGGCTCTGAGCTGGCAGTCAGCACAGAGCCCGACGCGGGGCTCGAACCCGCGAACCGCGAGATCACGACCCAAGCGAAAGTCGGACGCTTAACCGACTAAGCCACTGAGGCGCCCCGGATTTGTCTTCTTTTTCAATGCCATTTCCAAAATGAACTCTTTCTACCTTAGTTTAAGCTGGAGTCTGCATGTGCTTCTGTGAGTCTCTTACCTAGTCTCTTAATCTCTCCATTCATTCATTCACCCATTCATTCTCTCTGAATATCCCAAGATTTGATATTTATCTCTAGACTCTCTTTTCTTTACAATTTAAGATTATTTTTCACAGTGATCATTCTCTTTTAAAGATAGTTATTGCAGAGGATTAACTTATAGCACTTAATGCGAGGATTTCTCACGCAATGAGGAAAAAAAGTACCAACCAGTGTTGTCTTACTTTATACGCCTTTATTTGCAAAGCTATAGGTTGTCATGTGGATGTCATTTGATAATACATTTGATAATGCATACTCTGCCGTTAGCCGGTCCGGAAAGTGTGAATGGGATCATCTATCCTGTTACGATGGAGGTTCATTTCTAGTGATTTCCTCTCGTTTCATTTGTAGTGATTTATGCTATTAGATAAAGAAACTATGTAAAGCATTTTAAACACCTCAGTTTCCGACTCAGAGGGCAATAAATTGTACCCTTCCCCCACTTCTGTGACAAAGAAAACAGTATTTCAGCATGGGAATCTGGTCTTCATAGGGACATGTGCAGGATATTAACATCTGTTAAAAACATCTTATCTTTGAGAGCAAAGAGGCCCCCACCCTGGAAGTGACTGAGTCCCTTGTCATGAGCATCCTGGCCGATCTGATTGAGTTACACGCATGTGCTTAGTTCTCACACCTCGCCATAGGTGATTGTCCCACTCTGTACCATATAAATACCTTCTGGTAAAGAAGCATGTTTGTCTCCTTTAAAAATATATTTTTTTTAATGCTTAACTGAAAACCAAAACACAAACTTAACATGTTCCTCCAGGATCAACACAGAAGTTTAAAAATCTTCATTTGGGGCCCAGGGGGTTAATTTTGCCATCAGAATGAAAACTTTTACTTTATTTTATTTATTTATTTTTTAATGTTTTATTTATTTCTGAGAGAGAGAGAGAGACAGCATGAACAGGGGAGGGTCAGAGAGAGAGGGAGACACAGAATCTGAAACAGGCTCCAGGCTCTGAGCCATCAGCACAGAGCCCTATGCAAGGCTCAAACCCATGAACCATGAGATCACGACCTGAGCCAAAGTCGGACACTCAACCAACTGAGCCACCCAGGAAAAATTTTAAATACCTACCTCCACTGATATGTTCAGAATGGTAATTTATTTATTTATTTATTTATTTATTTATTTATTTATTTATTTTGGATAAAGAATTAATGACAAGATATTTTTGCATTCTTTAATAAAGAAGTTGGTTTGAGTTTTATTTTTGCCCATCAGATATTTATCAGGTGTATAGGGCAAAGGGATAGTTGTTATGTGGAATTACTGAGATACTTGCCTTAAGAAAAATAAAGATTAAAAGAATACAACTGACGGGGTAAGGGTGGGTGTCGTAAGGGCCGTTCTGAGAGCTTCTCAGAGAGTTCATTCTAGAGAGAGGGTTCAGTGTGCTCACCGAAATTTTCATGGCACCATGGGGCTTCGAAGAGAGAAGATTTGAGTGTGCATGCACATTTTAGATAAGGAAACTCAGCCAATATGTGGCTGTGGGCATTGCTAGATGTTTCAAGGAACAGTGGCTCAACCGTTCCACAGAAGTGGTGAGTTACCACACTGGAGACCCTAGGACCCGGTCTGCCTGCCCCCACAACACGATGGACGTGAGAGAAGCCCTGGCATTTCACTGCTACTATTTCATTATATAAACCAGATGTGGTTTGGGACACCTATCGGGATTCACATAAAACTGGAACCCCCATTCCATGAGAAGGTGTGAAACGAGGAAACTGTTAATTCATTCAACAACTACAGGGCTTCTTGGGGGTGGCCGTGGGGTCAGGGGCCATGTTTCTTCTAGCATCCTCTGATTGTGAATTCATATTTTCCCTTAAGATCTTCATTTTAGGGATTATTTTGCCACACTGCTGTGCTGTCTCTTTCCACGTGAAGTTGTCACTTCCTATTTCTTAAACTTTGCAGTGTCATCCAACATGTACTTCTGAGTAGCTGATCTTTAAGGCTTGGGACTGCAGAGGAAGTTCATCTCTTAAAACTTAAAGCTATTAAACCATTAATTCATTAGTTATTGTTAGTGATTATATATTAATTATATCCTTTCATATATTTTTGTTGGTTGCTATTATTAAATTATCAAACCATTCATTATTATTAACTATCATATTAATTATAATTATTCCATACGTTATTATTGGTTACTATTAATTATTAAATCATTTAAAACTGAACATAAACTGGTTTTGTTTTAAAAGCCATTTGTCCCCCCTGCCCCTGGAACTTTCTTCTGGTCCATCTTTGGCTGAAGGCTCCAGCCTCATTTAGATGGCTGCTGTGTTTTCCTTCAACTTTTGTGCTCCTTGATGACCCTACCTCCAAATTCCTATTACCTTCTGACCAGCTGTTTTCTTTTCATTTCCAGTCTTACTCTCCACGTTCCTTGGTACCCCGATCATTCTCACCTGTCTTCTCTTGGTGATTCCCTGCACTGAGATTTGGTACCCATGGTATAGAGTTTCTGCCATTCAGTATAGCTCCATCTCCTGTGCCTCCCTTGAGCAGAGAGGAGTGCACACTCAGCTCATTAGAGAGGGTAGCAGGGCTCATGGCCTCTGTGCAGCCTGTTTTCAAACAGAGGCCTGAAAGTCACTGGCAGATACCAGCCCCCCTTCTAATGATCTGAACCCTGTTGGTGTGTTGTAGGGCCCAGGGATGTATATTTTTGACAGGATATTTTGTTACAGGTGGTCCCGGATGCACTACAATCTTTATCAGGGCTCTTTTGCTCCATTCAGAAGGCACACCTTTTTTCTTTTTCTTCTTTTTGTAAAAAATATTTTAGTGACTTGGTCAGAGGGGGTCAGGGAGAATAGCTAGTCTGTGAGAACCCGTGCCTCTCCCTCTCGGCTTGGAGGGACAATGGCTGTAACACTACACTGTTCATGTGACAGCCAGAGAAAGGGGCCCATTGTTCCGGGATTGGCTGATGTTACATTCTGCTCCGGCCAGCCATCCAACTGAGCTTGGTAGCCCCAAGGAAACAGACACACTTGAATCGGAGGGACAAAGAAAGGAGGTCAAGGCCTTTCACAGTTAAACTACTTGCAGCAATGTGTCAGAGGTAGGATTTGGGAAGGAAGAAAGTAATTCTGTAGAAGCATCATTAATCTGGTTTGGTAGCATGAGATGTGGCGTTAGGGAGACACAAGTCTGTTAGAACTCCCAGTTGATCTTCGGCCAATGAAGAACTGGCCATATTCTGAATATGTTCCACTGACTTACCTTATTGCAGGATTTTATTATTGATATGAAACATAAAAGAGATCTCTCTCTATCCATGACAGGTGCAGGCACATTTCTCTGCCTCTTTTCCCTAGGCTCATCAAAGACAGGTATTTCATCTGAATGTCCACTTAAATCAAGGCCTATGACCTCAAAGAACGATTCTCTGTTCAGTGGTATGGTTCCTGTGTATATGATGGTATGTTCATAATCCTTCCGAATCTAGATTCAGATAATAAATTTTGAAGCCGAGAAGGTTTTCCTCTGATTGAAATACAGTTAAATCCATTAGAAAGTTATTGATGTGTTTGGACAGTTATGATGTTGGGGTATTCCCTATCATTTAGATACCACCCCTCACCCCCGACTTCCATACTGGATTCTAGCCCCGTAGGGAAAGGCTTGTAAACTTCCTGTAAAGACCTAATTCAGAGCTCAACAATTGGCTACATTCTTTGTGTCCGAAAATTCAAATTCAAGGTCATAGCCTCAGCATAGGTCACAGACTTTTCGCACAGGATTGTTCTTTTAGCCTGATTACTCCCTTTATGAAAAAGTATGTCATTCATTCAGCCTTTGTTTCTGAGGTTCCTTCAAAGGGAAACTTAGTCCCTAGTTCCTGTGGATATTTGTAGGAGGCTATTTTTTTTTTCTTTTTTCTTTCTTCCTTCCTTTCTCTTTTTCTCTTTCTTTCATCCTCTCTCTCTCTCTCTCTCTCTCTCTCTCTCTCTCTCTCTCTCTCTCTTTCCTTCCTTACTTCAGCACAGAATACAGCCTTGAGTTAGGTGAAATGAGGAAAGCCTTTTCTGGATGTAGTGAGCTGTGGAGAGCCTTTTCACAAAGAGTGTTCAGGCAGCTGGTACTCATTGGCCAGTAGGAATCCTTTTGTCTCTGAGATAAGAGGTTTCCTGACTGGGAAGATTAGGCTTAAGGAGGTCTGTACCCAGGAGAGGGCAATATATGCTTTTCTTGAGGTCACTTGGAGCTCTTTGTAATTAAGTCTGTCATTGTACCTTGATGATAGACTATCATTGGAAATCCATTAAAGAAGGAGAAACAAGTGGATTGTAGAGAGGCAAGTGGCTTTATTTTCTTCATTATATTTCCATCCCCTCTTCTCTTGCAATTTGTTTATACTTTGCTAAGTGGATATTTGGTTTTACCAGTGATGTAGGTACCTTTGAAGTGGAGAAGGTGAAGGGAAGACTGTTCTTTGCAGGTGCCAAAAGATTGTGTTAAACACGCTCCTGATTAGGTGATTAATTTTCGCTTCATTGTCATTAAGCCTGTTCATTTGGCTCCATTCCTGAGACTTGAAGAGGTTCACTCCTCGGTGCTATGAGGGATGACTGTGCTCTACTTGAAGCTCTGTGTTGATGCAGCTTTTGTTGAAAAAATAGGGAAGTGATATGTTGTCTTCTGTTGTGGTTTATGTACCAAATGGCATATTTTTGTACTAACTGCTTTTTTGGGCATCGGATGCTTGCTGGGACTTCATTTTGTGTCAAACTTAAAACCCTAGCTGGGGACGGCTTCTGAGATTCTGACACTGTTCTGTTTAATCTGGGTGTTGGTCATGTGAGTGTGTTCATTTTGTGAAAATGTATTGTGCTATTCAATTCTATTTGTATCCTTAATACAAATTTTTTTATACTTCAATAAATAGTTCAAAAAATTTAAAGCATAGTGTTTCATATAGAATTAAGGCTATGGCAGTGATAGAAAACAGCAAACTTTGGGAACCCCAGCTGGCATATAATTTGGATCCTGGTGGAGCTAGGAGGGTCTGGAGCTTTAAATATCCACTTGCCTTTCTTTCCATGGTTGGTAGAGCTCTGTGTCAGAAAGCAGTGTACCAGCACCAACAGAGTTGACTGTATGACTTTTCTAGGCAGAAAATCCAGTGCCTAGGAAGTCAACAGTGTTAGCAGAGCCCACTCTTTAGAATATAAAACATAAGCAACCCTTCTCGACTGGCCAACTAGCAAATCTCAATCCCATTATCCACCCTTCTCCTTCATTGTAATCTGTCAGGAAAATCAGACCAAGACTATAGATTGTGTATTTTTTTCTGAGTTTTATATGACATCTTTCCTCAAGTCTAATATTGGAATTTTTTTTTTCTTCCGCATTTTGCTAACAGGGACAAAATGATAGGAGGTCTGAGGTCTTGGGTTCCTCTCTCTCATTCATTTCAGCCATCATTTCCTGAACTCCATGAGCAATACCTCTGAATGTCAAGCATCCCCATAGATGCTTTGGCACAAGAGTGGCCTGTGGTCCTATTTCTGTCCAGAGGACATCAGTTATCACCAGTGAGGGGCATCTCACCTGTAGAACATTCTACCTTGCTGTTACAATGTGGAGCTAGTCAACTGAAACAGAGAAAACAGGAGTGTTTTGTTTTTTGTGGAGTTTTTATTTTTGAAGGAGAATTTGAAATGGTTCTAGCATATCCATTTCTGTACACCTCTTTTATGTATTGGGCTTAAAGGTTAACTGGCGACTTACACAAACACATATGATTAAAATCGTGAATTAAGAGACAAGATTTCAATGGTCTGGGGCTATGGGTGGCCTTGTCATTTACTGTATGAAATGTGACAACCTGGTTCAGGATCCCATCTCTACCCCCTTGGACATTTATGACCTTGGGCAGGCTGTTTTAGCTCTCCAGATCTCATTCCATCTCCCAGGAAATGCTAGCAGTATGTACTTCAAGAGTACATTTAGCCCAGGGGTAGGTATGTAGTAAGCTTACCCCTGTGCTAAATGTAATTAATTAACAGGAATAAAGTTTGCTTATGCCTTTTATGAAAGAATCATCCAAATGTTTAAGTCAGATTCTGTTAATTGAATACAGAATTTAGACACAAAACATAAGCTATAAGAAATTTAAAATATTCTGGAATAAAACAATAGTTAAATTTACTCATGAGCATGAATGTTTTTAATGAAGATAATAATGTACTAAACAAAAAGTTTTATATCTACTATAGAATCAGGATGAGGCTTTCAGTTAATTTGTTCTTTGTTCTTTCCTAGTAAGTTATCAGCAGAATAGAAGTGTTCCAACCAAAGCTTATCCACAAATGTTTATAGCAGCGTTGTTCACAATAACCACAAGGTGAAAACAACCCAAATTTCCACTACTGACTGGAGAGCGGGTGAACAAAATGTCATAGATCCATACAATGAAATATTACTCAATCATTAAGAGGAATGAAATATGTTACATGTCATCAAGCACATGGGTGAACCTTGAAAACATAATGCTAAGTGAAAGACACCAGACGCAAATGACCGCATGTCACATGTATAATCCCATGTATATGAAGTGTCCAGAATTGGAAAACCCATAGAGGCAGAAAGTAGGTTAGTGGTTGCACGGGCCAGGAGAGGAGGAAACGGAGTGATTGTGTCACAAGTAAGGGGTTTCCTTCTGGGGTGATGTAGAAGTTCTGGAACTAGGTAATGGTGATGGCTATGCAGTGTGGTTAAAATGAGGCCTTTTATGTGATATGAATTTTATCTCAGTGACATTTTTTCAACCTTTATTTAAAACAAACCCCACATCAGTAGATGTCGTGCATTTAATGTCTTTATTTATTTTTGAGAGAGAGAGTGAGCAAGCAGAGGAGGGGCAGACAGAGGTAGACCCACAATCCAAAGCAGGCTCCAGGTTCTGAGCTGTTAGCACAGAGCCTGACACTGAACTTGAACCCAGGAACTGTGAGATCATGACCTGAGCTGAAGTCTGACACTTAACCGACTGAGCCACCTACGTGCCCCAGACGTTGTACATTCAGATGAGACGTATTCTGCATCAATCGGTCAATCTCTATTCTTGATGTGTCTGTTATAAGCCAAGCCTTTACTGTATGTTGGGGAGAACACCAAAAATGACAAGGCGTGGCCCTTGCCTTCTGTTTGTGGAGACAGGAAAGGATGAGGAAGCAGGTGATATGTTCTGGATGAATCCATCTCAGGGGGGAAATATCACTGTGAATCAGAAGATGAGAGAAGGGTTTTTGGAAGAGATTGGGCATTGAAAGATAAGTGAGCTTCATATAACTGGAGAAGAGGGATAGAATACCACAGTTGGGAGCTCCTGGGTGACTTAGTCAGTTAAGCGTCCGACTTTCGCTTAGGTCATGATCTCGCGTTTGTGGGTTCGAGCCCCAGCTCGGAGCCTGGAGCCTGTTTCAGTCTGTGACTCCCTCTCTCACTGACCCTCCCCTGCTCACGCTCTCTCTCTCCCTCTCCTAGAAATAAAAAAAAAACATTAAAAAAAAAAAAGAAGAATACCACAGTTGGTAGAATTGCACGAGGCCCAGCCGAGAGGGAGTGAAACGCCCAGAGATCGGAAGACCCCCAAAATCAGACCACCAGAGACCAGAGTCAAAGCCAAGTGGCAAGGGTTGTTTATTTGCAGGCTCGAACCTGGACCTCCACGCACTCGTTGCCGGTGACGCTGAGAGGCCCTGTACAAAGCCTTTGCAGCCTTTTTATAGACAGAAGTAAACAAGTCATGGGGAGGGACAGGAGATTTCCATGGTTACAAGTTTGCCATTGGTTAACATTAAAATGTGAACATATACCGCATCTGATTGGTTCCCGCCATCAGGTTTTTGGCGGGATCCAATTATAATACTTGGGGTACCTTTGAATTCAGCCTATCATAGAGCGAGTTTGAAGTTTTGTTTGGCGACTAACAGGTTAACATCTCTCTCTCCAGGCCCTTCCCTCAGCAAGGTGGGGGGCATCCGCTGGCCTTTTCGGATTGGCTTCCGCCAAGGTGGGGTGATGGGGTGACAGGGGGAACATGAAGCTAGTCGCTTGGGCAATCCGGTGGCGGGGAAGCGAGCCTTAAGCATAGTTACAGAAGCAGAAAGAGCTGGTTAGGTATTAGTTTCCCGCAGCGCAGGCATTTGCCCAGAAGCGGAAAAGCTGGTTAAGTTTTAGGTTTAGTTTATCTAGGACTGGGGCTACGTGCAGCCCGAGGTTTCTCTTAATGGAGGACTTAATTTTTGGCTCTTCAGGAGCAGGGACAGGGGCCCGGGCAGGCAGCAGTGACCAGAGCGGAGTATTTTATAATGGACTATCAGTGCATGAGGCTGGAAGGGTAGGGTGGAGCCAAGTTGGAAAATCTTTCAAAGTGTTTAAGTTCACCAGGGTGTGGGTGGTGAAAGATTACCCTTGATGATAGGAGTAGAAAATCTGATAAAAATGGGGAAGGCAGTGAGAATATTGCAGTGATTTCACTGAATTTAACATAATCTGTTATTTGTTTATTCAGTAAATATTTACTGAGCACCTGTTACATTCCATGTGATTTACTGTGGTAGAGATGGGATGATACCTAAGATAAATAAAGTTCCTGCCCTTTTAGCTTTGCATTCTAGTGTACGCTTCAAACACTGACTGCTAGGTCCAGTGGACAAATGTATTTGAAAAATTAAGCCCCAGGTAGGCTATGATGTAGTGGTTTAGAGTGTGGGTTCTAGAACCAGACTTCCTGGATTTAAATCCTAGTTTGTCCCAGTGTTTACTAAATGTATGACCCTAAGCCAGTCACTTCAGACTTCAGTTGTTTGTTTGTTTTTTAATTTAAATTTTAGTTAGTTAACATACAATGCAGTATTGGTTTCAGGAATAGAACTCATTGATTCATCACTTACATACAGCACTCAGTGCTCCTCATAACAAAAGCCCTCCTTAGTGCCCATCACCCTAATACTCATCCCCACCCACCTCCCTCCACCAACCCAGAATCTCTTGTGGTTTGTTTCTTTCTCTTGTCTTCCCCACTCCCACCTTCCCATATGCTCATCTGTCTTCTTTCTTAAATTCCACATATGACTACAATCATATGGTATCTGTCTTTCTCTGACTGACATTTCGCTTAGCATAATACATTCTAGCTCCATCACCATCATTGCAAATGGCATGATTTCATTCTTTTTGATTGCTGAGTAATATTCCAGTGTGTGTGTGTGTGTGTGTGTGTGTGTGTGTGTGTGTGTGTATACACCACATCTTCTTTATCTATTTATCAGTCATTGGACATATGGGCTCTCTCCACAGTTTGGCTATTGTTGATAATGCCACTATAAACATTGGGGTGCATGTACCCCTTTGGATCTGTATTTTTATATCCTTTGGCTAAATACCTAATAGTGCAATTGCTGGATCACAGGGTAGTTCTCTTTTTAGGCTTAATTTTTTTTAAGTGTTTATTTATTTTTGAGAGAGAGCATTAGAGCCTGAGCAGGGGAGGGGCAGAGAGAGAGGGAGATACAGAATCCAAAGCAGCCTCAAGGCTCTGAGTGTCAGCACAGAGACTGATGCAGGGCTCAAACTCAGAAGCCATGACATCATGACCTGAGCCAAAGTCAGATGCTTAACTGACTTAGCCAGCCAGGCACCCATACTTTTAGTTTGTTGAGAAACCTCCATACTGTTCTCCAGAGTGGCTGCACCTGTTTGCATTCCCACCAGCAGTGTAAGAGGGTTCACCTTTCTCCACATTCTCACTGACACCCATTTTTTCTTGTGTTGGTGATTTTAGCCAGTCTGAGAGGTGTGAGGTGATATCTCATCATGGTTTTGATTTGTATTTCTGACGATGAGTGATGTTGAACATCTTTTCATATGTCTGTTAGCCATCTGGATGTCTTCTTTGGCTACGTGTCTATTCATCAGACTTCAGTTTCTTTATCAGTTAAATGGGGGTAATAATAGACCTGTTATGCAGATTAATTGAGATAATAAATGGAAAGGACACTATCTGGCATACAGTAATGCTCAGTAAGTTTTATTTGTTTATTTGTATCTGATTAAGTTCTACTCAAGGATTTGTTGTGGTCACTTCTCTTTTCAACACACTGAAGCTCTTGCAGAAACCTGTGTGATGTGGTGTGCCTCAGGTCTCAGGTGTTTAATATGCCATGTTATTTTGGATGTTGAACTTGTGAATTTAATTAGCATACAAACTCTGCTTGCTTTCTTCAGGAAAACAACAAAGTTGCTCTCTCTGACAAACTACAATCCTGTTCTTGGCTTGGGCACAAGCTTCCATATAATGCTCCTCCTGCATTAGGAATCAAGAAGTCTTTATAAACACATGGGGAGGTACTGCCCTGTCAGCACTGGGAGTAGGTGATGAAGAACATGTTTGATGCTCCAGACCTTAGCATCTCAAGCCTCCCTTTGGAGACACAGCACACTTTGAATTTAATTTATGTGTGTTACCTCATCACAAGTGCTCCAGAGCACCTCAAATCTCTGTGCCTCTGTGTCTCTTTTTCTGAAGCAGAGTGAAATAGCCAACCACCTCCCAGAGGCACCGTTTTGGAATGTGTCTGGAAGGAATCCCTGGAGCTAGTGAGAAGAGACTGTATAAACTTTGCGGGCCCTTCTACTTCTAAAATAAATGGATTCCAGAACCTAAGCTCCTTGACCTGTATTATTACCTTTCAGCCCCTAATGGTCAACTATAGTGCTATGGAGTGAATTGTATCTCTCATAATTCGTATGTGGAAGCCCTATCCTTCAATGTGACCATATTTCGAGATAAGGGCCCATGAGGAAGTGACAAAGGTTAAGTGGGGTCATAATGTGGGGTCCTAATTCAATAGAACTGATGGTCTTTTAAGAAGAGGAAGAGACACCAGAGCACTCTCTTTCCATGGTGCACAAACACAGTGAGGAGACCATCTGTGAGTCAGGAGGGGGGCTCTCACCAGAAATTGAATTGGTCAGCACTTTGTTCTCGGATTTCTCAGCCAGCACAACTGTGAGAAATAAATTTCGGTTAAGTCACCCAGTCTGTGGTATTCCATTACGGCAGTCTGAGTAGACCAGGACATCCTCACTTTTTCTATTTTCTTCTTAATAAAAAGAAATAGGAGCACCTGGGTGGCTAAGTCAGTTAAGCATTCGGCTTCAGCTCAGGCCACGATCTCATGGTTTGTGAGTTCAAGCACCGCATTGGGGTCTCTGTTGTCAGTGCAGAGCCTTCTTTGGATCCTATGTGTTCTTCTTTCTCTGACCCTTCCCTATCCAACCTCTTTCTCTCTCTCTCAAAAATAAAATAAACCTTTAAAAAAATAAAAAAAATAGTCTAAAAACTTAAATCTTTATGGACTGGACCAATGTCAAGATTATTCAGAACTACAGGAATGTAAGAATCACATGAAAAAGTGAACCTGACTCACAGTCCTAATTTTCACTCAAATGGATAATCTTGACTTTGCCACCTGCCACAAACCACCAAAGGCCACAAGGTAGCGTCACTGCTTGATTCAAACTTCCTGGACATTCTATCTTTCCTCTACTGGAGGCACGTATAAGTGTTGAAAGAGCCAACAGAAAGTGCATACCATTGTCAGGAGGGCAGAAGATAAGGGAAGACACTGCACAGCTTCTCTTTGTATTTTCAGGGTTTAGACACTTGACCCCCTAGCTGTTCTTTCTGGGGATGCAGCAGGACTGAAGTGGACAGAATGTGAGGGAGGGTGAATAATGGCCATACCAGCAAGGCTGCATCTCACCTCAGCCAGGAGAGGCCAGGGGGTTCCTCACACCACAGAGGAGAGGTCCTCCAGGAAGGGCAATGACTACATTTGAGCCCAGCCATGGATGGATTCAGGTGCAGAGGCTTCCTCAGGAGAGCTGGCCAGATGGTCTACTTTTACTGTGGTGAAGACCAGCCTGGAGCAAAGGCACTTTTCTTCCGCTGTTCAAAAGCAAAAACAAAAAAGCTGATGATGTGGAGCTCTGCCAAGCTGTGCCTGGGGGGGACAAATCCTTGCGTTTCTTTCAAGGCAGTATGTAAATGATGCTTTGTAGTTTTGTTTGTGCAGCCACCAGGGACCATTCAGAGGGCCTCCCCGTAGCCCGTCACTTCTGTAGTTTGTTTATGATCGTGATCATATCCCATAGGCCAACCCTCTAGGTCCCATTGTCACCTCCCAGCAAACATGTCTTTGGTTGAGGATGTTGTGTTGTGATGCAACCCAGAGATCCTCTGAAAGTGATCCCCTAAATTTGCTTTTAGAATTTCAAACATGTGCTTATGTGTAGCCCTCTCCCTCGAGGACCAAACACTGATCTTTCTGAATTTGTCCAGAGTTCAGCTGTGACAGACTCAGAGATGTTAACTCTCTATCCAAGAAGGATTGCTTGTAGCTTGACCTAAGGGATCTCCTGTCTAGCCAGAGAGTTTGGAAGAGCATTTGCTTTCTTGGCCAGGTTGTAACTGTTTGTAAAAATGCAACCATGAAATTAGGGTCCAGTGGCACATAGATTCATTCACTGGCACATAAGGGAGACCACAGTGTTTTTGTGTGTTAGGGACTGACGTGTCCTCTGTCTTTCCTTTGATGGTGGCTGTGTCAGGCTCTACTGCTGAGCAGGATGGCAATGGAGGCCTGACAGGCAGACTTTCAGAACAAAGTGTCAGTGAGTAAAAGGACTGTGGAAGCCGTGAAAATTTTGTCACTGACTTCTAAGAACTGGTTCTTTGACACAAAAGCAGCTTTCCAATCTCTGGCTAGGAGTTGGATCCATCACAAGGAAGATGCTGGGCAGAGCAAACTCCCTTTGGTTTATGCCAGGAACCGTGGTGCCGTATGTTCCGTGGGGATGTGGGGAGGTGACCGGGCTCCTTCCTGGCTCTGGCCACTGTGCCCACAAAGAAGAAGCCACGTGTAGGGGCTGTCCCACCCATCCTTTTTGGCCCAGGGGTTGTTGACAGCTGAGCAGCTAGGGAAAGTGAAGATGCTTATGGGCTGTCAGTGTCAGGCTTCAGAATCATCACTGAAGAGCAAATGGAAGGGGAAAAAAAAGAGAGAGAGGGAAGCAAACCATAAGAGACCCTTAACAATAGAGAATAAACTGAGGGTTGATGGCGGGAAGTGCGTGGGGGATGGGCTAAGTGAGCAATGGGCATTGAGGAGGGCACTTGTTGGGATGAGCACTGGGGGTTGTATGAAAGTGATGAATCACTGATTATACTCCTGAAATCAATACTACATAGTATGTTAACTAACTAGAATTTATTTATTTATTTAAAAATTTTTAAATGTTTATTTATTTTGAAAGAGAGAGAGGGAGAGACAGAGTGTGAGCAGGGGAGGGGCAGAGAAAGAGGGAGATACAGAATCTGAAGCAGACTCCAGGCTCTGAGCGATCAGCACAGAGCCCAGTGTGGAGCTCGAACTCATGAACTGTGAGATCAGGACCTGAGCCAAAGTCAGAGGCTTAACCAATGGAGCCACCCAGGCTCCCCTAACTAATTAGAATTTAGATAAAAATTTGGAAGAAAAAAATGTGACTTCTCAGAATACAAAAAATAAAATAAAAAGAAAAAAAAAATAAGAGTCATCACTGAAGGCTCAGTGGTGAACCCATGGTTAGAAGGCAAGAAGTCCAAATGAAGCAAAATGACTTAAGGAGAGATTGACTTTTGGGAAGTTTCACTCCATTGATTCCATTCAAGCTTCACCCTCAGTGTGCTTTATCCTGAGTTGTGGGAGGTGGTGGAATCACCCAAGGTCTAGATTCTAGCACGATTCATGAGTGTAGCTGCTCACTTTTAGAACTGTATCAATTCGAGGTAATTTTTGGAGTTTTCTAATCCTAGTGACAGTGAAAAGCATTAAGAGTGATGCAGATGTTAAGGTTCATGTCGCTAATCCATTAAATTTTTAATTCTTTTGGCATGCCCTGCAGTGAAACAAATAAATGTTTCTTGAGTGAGGGAGCCTGCTTTCTCCCCCTAGAACTCTATTAGGTAGCCCTGAGGGGTGGAAACAGTATCATGTCTAGTGACTAGAGGTCTCATCTTGAGATCTAGCTCCCTTTGTTTGGTATTCAGCAGCTAAAATACTCTTTTGTGAGTGTCGCCTCATTTATAAGATGACGAGGTTAAAAAGGCCTGTTCCAACCACATGAACTTGGCTAGGAAGCCTCTGGGACCATGCCTGGAGTGTGAGGGTGCCACTGAGTGGGCAGGTGAGAGTCGGGTAGGTGAGTGATGCAGGTAGGCTGTGTCCAAGGACCCAGGAGAGGGTCCTTGGTTTCGTGCAGGATGGAAATCAAACGCAAGCCAGAGAAAATGGAAACAGTTTATTGAATAGTTTAAGTGATAGAGAATAGTAGATGGGATGTCTGGGAGGCTCAGAAAGGAAAGGAGAATGAGTCTCATCATTGCTTGGGGTTAGGGGTCTATCTTAGAAAAGACTCTAGGATACTCCAGGAACCCCCAGCAGGGCCCAGGCAAAGATGAGTGTCAGGTGAACAACAGGTGTGATTCCATAAGTTACCAAGAGTAGGGATATTGATCCCCGCATCTGCCAAGGTTCCTTTGCAGCTCATGTCCTAGAACATGTGTGGGATCTGGCTTTTAGGTGTTAGCAGGTGTTTGGGGCCTAGGAGAAAACTCAGAGAATGATTAACCTGCTTGCTTCCCCCTTGAAATGTGAACGTGGCTTCTTTGGGCTATTCAAAGGCAAAATAGGGGTCATAAGTGAATGGGGCCTAGCAGAAAAACAGTGAGATGGAGCTTTTCTAACATGGAGTCCCTTCCGTTTCCATCCTTCACGAAGGCTCACTGCCCACTGCCCCTAGAGAAGAGCGACAGCTCCGCCCGAGCGGCCGTGTGGCGTGACTGCAGAGCTAGACACCAAATGGAGGAAGCACAACTGTGTGGCAGAAAGAGCTTACCCTTTCTGCTCCCTTCTATGGACTCAGAAGCTGAGTATGAATTTCAGGACAGCTGTTTTCCTGGGGGGCTCTTTCTGTGTTGCCTCATGCCTAGAACACAGCCTCCCGCCGACATGTGGGATGCATTCCTCTTAAAGCGTAACTTTAGTTAAGTCTCCAAATGTAGCTAACTTCAGACCAAGTCCAAACCTTCTCCTGTCCATGATGGATACGTTTTCTTCCATTCCATCATGATAGATCTTTGGGAACACGTAAAAATGAATTGTTCTCTCTCTTTTTAAAACTTACACACCAATTTAAAAAAAAGAAAGAAAGAAAAGAATTGGTTAGCTTTTAAACATTGCACGTAGTCTCATATCTGCTCCCGTTCCCCAAGGGACCTCCTGTTTACAGAGGGAGTTAAACTCCGGTTCTGCCCCCCTGGGTAATAGAGGACCAGGGCTCTCTAATCCATGCCACATGCGGTGACCTGAATGGACCCCGGAGGACAACAGAGGTCTTGCTGTCTCCTCACAGAGCAGTTGCTCAGAAGCTGTGGTACAGCTGTGGCCTGCTCTGTGGGTAAGTGCAGCGGGCCTTGAGCTCTTAATCTCTCAACCCCATATAGGTATTATAAATAACAACTGGTCCGAGGCAGTACCTGCCAGGAGGGATTGAGATCTGCATTCTGGACTCGAGAAGCCTTGTTTTCTGTCATTGTAACTTCACTGGCAATTAGAGGGGTGGGAGAATCAACCCCAAAAGCGAAGCACTTTTGTCATGACCCAGAAAATCCAAGATGAGGAACTGAGGACAGAAATTGAGGAAGGCAAGCTCTTCCCAAGCCTCACATGCCTTAGCACTTCTCTTAGAAAGTAAGAAACACATCCAAGTCCAGATCTCAAAGGGCATTCATTCCAAGTTAAACAATTGAGTCGGAGTTCAGGCCAGCAAGTAGCAAGAGCACCTGACATGTCATGGTGGCTTTGAAATGTTTGATGCCCTTTGGTTTCCATTTACTTAACATTGAGAGACAGTCAGATGGCTCTGTTTTGGTTTCCGTGGATGGGTTCTGGAGGAATTTTCATCTGTTTTACAGCTCTCAAGGAGAGCCGAGATGTGACATTCTGGCCCGGGAGGAGGCAGTGATGGGTCTGAGGCTGACAAAGGACCACACTGTTGTTCTTCCACTTGCTGACATTTAACTTCCGGTTCTAGAGACCAGATTACAGGTCCATGGTGCGCCAGGGAAGAATGTGTGAATTTTTTTTTAACCATGCAGATGGGTCATAAAAAGAAGCAAACAGGAGTCCCCTACCTCTTGGGCAGACATCTGTTATCCCTCAGAAGTTGGTATACTCTAGATATTTCCTTTTTTTTTTATAGCGGTAGAATAACACTTAACAATATTTAAGTGTGGAGTTCTGCGGCATTAAGTACATTCACACTGCTGTGCAGCCATCACACCCCCTCCCATTCCCCCCACCCCGTTGCCAGAACTTTTCCATGTTCCCAAACAGAAATTCTGTATCATTAAACAGCAACTCTCCATTCTCCTTTGCCCCCTGCCCCTGGCAACCACCCTTTCTGACTCTATGAATCTGACCACTCTGGATACCTCCCAGAAGAAGAATCATACATTTGTCATTTTGACTGACTGACCTAGTTCACTTAGCTTAGTGTCTTCAAGGTCGATCCCTGTTGCGGCACGTGTCACAATTTCCTTCTTAAAATTTTAAGGCTCAATTATACTGCATTCCATGTGTATATCACATTTTGTTTATCCATGTGTCCGTCAATAGACGTTGGTGTCATTCCTACTTTGGGGGTATTAGGAATAATGCTGTCGTGAACCTTAATTGTACGAATCTGTTCAAGTCCTTGCTTCAGTTCATTCTGAATATAGACCCGGAAGTAGAACCACTGCATCATGTGGGAATTTCCCGTTTTACATTTTTGGGCAACTGCCATACTGGTTTCCACAGAAGCTGCAGCATTTTATTATGTTTCCCCAGCAAAGCGCAGGATTCCAATTTCTCTACATCCTCACCAACATTTGTCCTTTTGGGGATTTTGTTTAGTTTGGGTTTTGATAATAGCCATATTAATGGGAGCACAGGGCTATCTCCTTGTGGTTTCGATTTACATTTCCCTAATGATTAGTGATGTGGAACGTGTTTTCCTGGGCGTACTGGCCATTACTGTGTCTTCTTTAAAGAAATATCTGTTCAAGTCCTTTACCCATTTTTTAGTTAGGTTGTTGATTTTATTGCTGTCGAGTGTTGGTTTCCTTTTAATTTTCTGGATTTTTATCAGATATATGATTTGAAAATATTTTCCCCCAGGATGTGGGTTGCCTCTTCACTCTGTTGATGGTATCCTTTGATACACAGTGATACACAGTGGCTTTTATTTTTATGAAGTCTGATGTATCTGTTTTTTTCTTTTGTTGCTTATGCTTTTGGCCCGGGAGGAGGCAGTGATGGGTCTGGGGCTGACAAAGGACCACACTGTTGTTCTTCCACTTCCACAAGGATATCCAAGAGATCCTTGCCAGTTTAGTTTTAAATATTTCAGTGTATAGCTCCTTTCTCTTTAATATCACAAAAACCATTCCGTGTATAATTTCGGAATTGGTTGACTTCGCTTTTGCCATGCTCTACCCATCTCTCTTCTCTTCTCAAGGGATCACAAAGGCTCATTTGTGGATAAAGAAAAGGAGAGAATGATGGAAAGGTTTAGTTTGAAAAGAGCCTCAATCATGTATATTATACAGGCTGAGAAGAGAAAGGCCAGATTTAAGAAGTCTGGGGAATATGAGAGGGCCCTTTGGTGATCATGACCGGCAGGAAGTATATGACACCAAACTTGACTGCCATTTGTCTAGAAGGCTGAAATCTATTTCCTGAAGCTCTTTTTTTCCCTCTGCAGGCTGGGAAGATTGTTGAAAGGTGGGTAGACCTTAGGGGCAAACCTCTAGGGACCTGATGTCTAATCTCTGTTCCAAAGACTGAAAGAGTTGTCCATATACATTTCCTGAAGTGTATGGATAATGGTTTTTATAAAAGTTCATTCCTTTTTAGAAATCACCATATGTTCCTTTTATTTTTATTAAATGCTGGTAAGACTCTTCTAAGAGCCCAGAAAATCCTTTACCTGTCATCTAATTTCCCATACTTTACTCATTATTTGTGGATTATCTTCTGTGTGCTAATCACCATTAAGAGTAGCCACACACCCAAAATGCCATGGATATAGCTTGGGATAAAAGAGCAATTGATGAGTACATCGTAAATTTATACACTCTCATCTTCGAGGAGCAAATTACATACAGAGAATACCTCCAGGGCTTTCTTCTTTTCGCTTGATTGTTCCAGAAGAATGTATTTACAAGGTATATATATTTCCTCCTGATGGATGTAGCAACCATCTGTCACAACTTCCATAGCATTGGCTATTGTTTACTTTGGACAACCAGCGTTAGGTGATATTTGTGATTCCCTGCCTGGCGTGTGTTCACGTATGAGGTTGCTGTGACTTTCCTGCTCGTAGTGTAGGACCTTGGTCGGGTCTGAAGAGTGGTTTTCTGGGCCAATGATTGTCAGTATGTTGCTGCTGCCTACATAGCAACTTGAGCTGTGTGCGTGTCGGGATTTTTGCATCTTGAAAAAGTTGGTGGCATATTTGATAAAGGCAACCCTTGTCTAATGAATTGCACTTTAGTTAGCGTATCCACACTTGTCTCTGTGCTTGAAGGTCTCAGTGATTCACTGTGAGGGGGACAGGGAATGATGGCAGGAAGTTTCTCTAATATGCATGTTACAGAATGAGGGTTAAATTCCCGAAATCAAATTCGGCGGTTTCTTCCTAGAGTCCGGGATCCTGAGAAACCAGCTTCTTGGGGTTGCATGTTAGCTCCACTTTTTAATGTCGTAATTACCTCAGAAGCTGGAAAATGCTCTACACCTGCAGCATTGGAAGTCCTCGTTTTAATGTCCGCCAGCAGGCATCTCAACAAAATCCCAGGTCGGCCCTTGGTCTCCCTGCCGCCTCGTTCTTTGCTTCCTCGTGGTGCCTTCCTGGGCGTGTGTCACCCACTGTGGGGAAGTGTGGGGGAGTCCTGAGGAGGAGGAGAAGCAGAAGTCAGATCAGGCCAACTCAGGCCAGCAACCATCTTAACTGGCATCAGGAAAAAGTGGTTTCAGCTGGCACGGGCGCTTGTGTGCTCCGAGCTTTGCTTGTTTGCCATGGAAATCCTGGTTGTAACAGAGAGCGATGCCATTCAGGCAGCGAGCGGGAAGCTGCTTTTATGGGGAGGCTCTTTTGGCACCGTGTCCGACATACACTCCAGTCAATCACGGTAAAGTGCCTAATAACAGATGTGGTAATTAAGCCTGAAGAACTCCGTCTCTATTTTTTCGTCTTTATTGCAGGGAACAACAAAGTGCCTCATTAAACCTCCAATCGTGCTGATTTTTGAATTGCACACACCGATATTGTCCAAAATGTCATCTCTGCAAGGGCTTTCTTCCAAAGTCCTTATCGGCCCAGTGTGCTGTGCGGAAAGGGTGGAGAGGGGGGTGTGGGGGGGAGAGTTCTGCTGTGCTTTGCACTCCAGTTCCAAAGCATATGAAGATTCCGGGGGTACAGTCAGATTCCTGTAAGTACCTTCCACGTAAACAGTTTTAGCTTCTACATGCTTGTGTGAATAGAAAATGCCCCCTGCTTCTATTAGGCTCCAATTATACTGCTTATAGCAAGAAATTAACTTCGGTTTTCAATCTTCGAAAGGTTTCAGATAACCTGAAACCATGGTAAATTACCATATTTTAATAGGATAAATTATCTTGGAAAAAAATGTAATTACATCTGAAAAGGTCTGTCTTTGATTGTGGCGGTTTCTAAGTCTTCATTAAGGCTGTTTTTCCTTCTTTCTTTTTTAACGATGAATGCAAGTCTGGCTCATCATTAAAGAAAATGAATCTGAGAATTTAATGACTTGGGACAGGCAGAAAAAGTATGTGTCCTTGACAGGAAGAGAACATGGCTCGGAACTTTCTCTTGAGCTCCACTGACTAGTTCAGGGCTGGTTCTGTGTAATTGTGTTGCTCTTGGGAAAGAGCTAAGTGCTCCTCCCATTTCTGACACGGCTCAATTGGATAGTGTAGATTTGGAAGCTGCATTTATTTCACGGAGATACTTTTTTTGTTTCCAGTCCATGGTGCCTATAGGCATAGAGATTTGTGTAGACATTTGTTTTAAATGTTTTGAAAAGGCTCTAGTCCCCATTTTATGAAATTATTCATTTCCTTGTCTCATGATGCATGATTTTGAGTTTTTCAAGGTATTTCCACAAGGATTTCTAGTTGACTGTATTCTTAAATTTAGCTTTTAATCTGACCCACGTGAAGCAGGTAATTTGTAGAGCATATTCAAGATGCAAACTCAATTCTTATATTAGTGAAACATAAACTTGACCTGCTTGTCTGATTAGCCCTGAATGAGTAATCTGAACGTATTTAATATTGTATATACACATTCGTCTAAAGGCGTTACCACCCTTAGTGTTACTCCATATTTGTTGACTCATCTGACACCCAATATTTATAATTCACTTTTAACCACCTTTATCCATTTAGTCAACATTTTCCATCATTGATGTCAAGCAGATGTCTTGCCAAATATGAAAGCAGGCATGCTTAGACTCAGATTTTTACCGTGTGAAAATTTGTCTTAAGAACAAATGGGGTGTGTGGGTGGCTCAGTCAGTTGAGCCTTCAACTCCAGCTCAGGTCATGATCTCACAGTTCATGAGGTTGAGCCCTGCGTTGGGCTCTGTGCTGGCAGCTCAGAGCCTGGAGCTTGCTTCGGATTCTGTGTCTCCCTCTCTCTCTGCCCCTCCCCCGCTCCTGCTCTGTCTCTCTCTCAAAAATAAATAATCATTAAAAACATTTTTTTAAAAAAAGGAAACAAATATACAGTGGGAAAGTCCCATGGTTCAAGCAGAGACACTGTAGTTAGGATTATTCAGCTGCAGGACGAGCAAAGGCTTTCTTTAAATAAGATTCAGATTGGTTTTCTTATATTTTTCCTAAGAATGGCAAGATCTTCTGGGATAATACAGCTTATGCTTTAATTCTAGTTCTTTTTTTTTTAATTTTTTAATGTTTATTTATTTTTGACAGAGAGAGACAGAGACAGAGAGACAGAGAGAGACAGAGCGTGAGTGAGGGACGGGCAGAGAGCGTGGGAGACACAGAATCTGAAGCAGGCTCGGGGCTCTGAGCTGCCAGCACAGAGCCTGATGTGGGGCTCAAACTCATGAACCATGAGATCATGACCTGAGCTGAAGTTAGACGCTTACCTGATTGAGCCACACAGGCATCTCAGTTCTAGTTCTATTGTTGGGGAAATATTCTATAAATTAACGATGAAGTGGAAACTTAGCCAACCGAGAGTCACTCTGGGTGAAAGCACCACCTGGTGGAATAGATCACATCAGGAATGCTTTCTTAAAGTTACTGGGGCTCCCAAATGATGCATTTGTTTTCCCCAGTATGGATGCCGTCCTCAGTTATTAATGTCCCACCTTAAGCCTCTGGACTCATGTCAACTACTTATGATTCACAGGGTGCAATCCCCTGCTTGCCCTTCAACCTCTTAGATCACTGCCCAGGATGATGTGAATGTCGTATGCCCCATAGCCTTGAGTTTTGTTCTAGCTCAGTTAACAACCATTTATGGAGCCTCTGTTATATTCTTACAGATGTGAAGAGAAGCGGTAATCAGGGAGGAGGGCAGTGGAAGACCAGAGCAAGACATGGCTCTGCTTTCAAGGAGTTTATAGTCTAGTTGAGGAGTTAAGTCAAAAGATGACATGCAGCCTCGGGTAACATACACGTTATCAGATGAAGGATGTGCAGAGTTGGTCCCATCAGAGGTTTCTATGCAGTTTTTCATGAAAAGACTGAAGAAAATTTTTACTGAGGTCCTAGCACATCATTAACTAGATATTTATGAGAGAATAAATTATTGCAGAGAGAGGAATAAATTGGTAGGAAGCTTATGTAATGGTTTGAATTTCAAGCACTTAGTGAGGCTTACGTGTTGACCCAAGGGAACTAGAGACATGAATCATAGACCCTTGAAAATTGGTGGGGCAAGAAAAATATAATCTGTGCAGGAAAGCATTTCCATCCTCCACAGATTCTCCAATTGAGATGGTTTTTATGGATAGTTTTAAATCCATTCGATTTTATTTTTCCATTTTAAATGAAATGATTAGAATGTTCAAAACCTTGAACAAATGACAGTGGTACAGTTTATATGAACTGGTTTTTCATAAGAAGGAAATGGAAGCATTCAGTGTGATAGAGTCAATTTAAACTTGAATGCTTTCTGCTACCTGTAGTTTCTATTATTTATGATAAGGTGAAGATATTGCCATTAGAGATTTGGAAATTTAAAAAAAAAGAGTCAAGAGGGATTTATAATAAAAGCAAAAGGGAAATGACCTTTTTATTTTTTTAACCTTTATTCATTTTTGAGAGACAGACTGTGGGGGTAGGGGTGGGGGAGGGGTAAAGAGAGAGAGAGAGACACACAGAATCTGAAGCAAGCTCCAGGCTCTGAGCTGTCAGTACTGAACCCGATGCAGGGCTTGAACCCACGAACCGTGAGATCATGACCTGAACCAAAGTCAGTGCTTAACCAACTGAGCCACCCAGGCGCCCCAAGGGAAATGACCTTTTTAAAAGAGCAAGAATAGAAGAAGGGAAGACATTAAACAAAATGTCCTAAATTGGGCCTGCGGCCCTCCAGAGTTCAGAGCTCATGGCTTCTTCAGTTCAAATAGCCCTTAAAGAGTTATCAAAGTCTGCTCAAGAGTGGAGGTGTTATTCATCGTGAAACCTGTAATTATTTTAATATTGTTATGAATAATTAATATAATTTTAATATTAATATGTACTATTTAATATTAATGTGTGCTATTTAATGTTAATGTCATTTATTTATTTATTCTTACCATTATACTTGGCATGCATTTATGCCCACCTGTGGCATCAATACCCTTGCCTTATTTAGGTAATGTACAAGCACTAATGTACTTTTGGGGTCCAGTAAAATGTTCTTTTAGTCACACTGTGACCTTTACCAAAGACCTTACTTAGTTGCTTCTCAAAATTAAGCCTTAAAATTACACAAACCCCTTTCTTTTCCTTTTTGCCTATATTTCAAGCATATATTTTAAATCACCTTATAATATATTTCCCTTTTCTAGATTATATTTGTATTACACTTCATGAACACATTGAAACAGGGCAGTCCTTTAGTTACTTTCTGTGGGGTATAATACTCTGCTAATTACTGGGGAGTCATTGAAGGATAGTCCCAGGCTTTGTTTTTCAAGTTAAGTTTGCTGAGATGGGTCCCCATACCAGCACATACAGTGCACCCTAGGAATTGAGCTCTTCCACCAGGGGGACTCAAGTGTTCTTAGCATAGTAACAAGTTGCCACTGAGAGGTTGGTTCCATTGTTGCTTTGCCCCTGACTCCTGGACCTTCTATTGTCACTCCTATTGCCTGACTCCCAGCCTTTCCTAGACCATCCCTTTGCTGCTCCCAGTCGATGCTCATGGTCACTTCATTTTGCCCATAGCTGAGAGGAATTCCAGGTCCAGAAGAATCATGACTAAATGCAGCCATGTTTGAGCAGGGCCACTTACTGAGAATAAAGGAATGCCAATGAAAATAAAGTCTTAAATGTTTTTTGTGTTTGTTTTTTTCCTGAGAGAGAGAAAGTACGCATGAGCTGGGGAGGGGCAGAGAGAGAGGGAGAGAATCTTAAGCAGGCTCCATGCAATGCAGAACCCCACGCGGGATTCAATCCCACCACTCTGGAATCACAACCTGAGTCAAAATCAAGAGTTGGATATGCACCTTACTGAGCCACCCAGGTGCCCCAAAAGCCTTAATATTTTATTTTTAATTTTTAAATTTTTTTAATTTTTTAAAATTAAAAAAAAATTATTTTTGAGAAAGAGAGAGACAGAATGTGAGGGAGTGAGGGGCAGAGAGAGAGAAAGACGCAGGATCTGAAGCAGATCCCAGGCTCTAAGCTGTCAGCACAGAGCCCATTGTGGGGCTCAAACTCACTAACCACCAGACCATGGCCCAAGCCAAAGTCGAACACTTAACTGACTGAGTCCTCCAGGTGCCCAATTTTTATTTTTTTTTTAAAGTTTATTTATTTTTTAGAGAGAGAGACTGAGTGTGAGCAGGGGATGGGCAGAGAAAGAGGGAGACACAGAATCCGAAGCAGGCTCCGGGCTCTGAGCTGTCAGCACAGATCCCAACGGGGAGCTCAAACTCATGAACCACGAGATCATGATCTGAGCCAAAGTAGAACCCTTAACCAACTGAGCTACCTACGTGCCCCAAGCCATAACTTTTTATTATTTAAAAAAATTTTTTAAATGTTTTTTTATTTATTTCTGAGAGAGAGAGAGAGACCGTGTGAGCAGGGAAGGGTCAGAGGGAGAGCGAGATACAGAATCTGAAGCAAGCTCCAGGCTCTGAGCTGTCAGCACAAAGCCCGACACGGGGCTTGAACCCATGAACCGTGAGATCATGACCTGAGCTGAAGTTGGATGCTTAAACGACTGAGCCACTCAGGTGCCCCTGCCTTAACTTTTTAAATGAATTTATAGAATAACTGATAATAAATAACTGATAATAAAGCCCTTGAAAGTGTCCATAGAATTTTCTTAAGAAAAAACACAATTTTTTCTCTAAATAAACCAAATAATTTTCTAGCAAAACTTTCATTATTTTTCTGTCTTTACAATCACCAGTATTGTAATCATCTAGTTTCAACTCTGGGATTTTCCTTTCAGTTTACCAATTCTGAACCTTGCTAGACTCAAGAGAGGTCTTACCGGGGGCACCTGGGTGGCTCAGTCTGTTAAGCATCCAACTTCAGCTCAGGTCATGATCACGGTTTGTGGGTTCGAGCCCCAAGTCTGGCTCTGTGCTAACAACTCAGAGCCTGGAGCCTGCTTCAGATTCTGTGTCTCTCTCTCTTTCTGCCCCCCCCCCCCCCCGGCTCACGCTCTGTCTCTCTCTCAAAATGAATAAACATTAAAAAAAATAAGAGAGGTCTTACTAGACCCAAGCTTTGTGTCTTTAATTCTTTGTTCAAATCTACATACTTAACTCCTCTCTAGTCTTAAAATTCATTCATTTCTTCATTCATCATTAATTTCTTCGGCCATTTATTTGCCCTCTTCTCTGCTAGGTGCTGTTCTAGGTGCCAAGGATAACAGAGAAAACCAAAAAGCATCATTGCACTGAAGAAATTGGGAGTTGTCTATTTTTTTTCAATCTTTTTGCAACAGCCATTAGCAAAACTTTTTTAAGGCTTGTGTTTAATTTGCTCCCTCAATGCACAGATCAAGTAGACATAATTCATTGTGAGCTCCTCCTCCTTGAAATGAAAAGTATCATTCACAAGTTGCCTTGGACATTTCATCAATATTTATGTTAAACTTTTGTAAGAACCCTAGGACTAATAATTTGTATATTTATATTCTATTAAGACTTCCATCAGCCACGGGAGAAAAAATGTAATTGCATCTTGATTATCTTGGTGTGCAGCAATTCATAATATTGTGCAAGACAAACTGACAGGATCTTAAATTTGGGGCCAATATTAGCCTAAGGCGAAGCTATTTATGAAATAGCTCTGTGACCTTGGTCATACCCTGAATTTCACTGGGCCACAGCATCACCATTTGTAAAATTAATAGTATTAGACCAGCTTCCCTTCCTGCTAAAGGCTATGTTCACACAAAACCCAGTGACTCTTAGGCATTCTGGAAATTTGTAAGAAAGACAAATGAAAAATACAGCTCTCTTTTTCAAGTTTGCTTGCCATTCAAGCTGTTTCCTGGCTGATATTTGTGTAGGGAAATAAAGCAGAGAAAGAATGAATGATGCAGCAGTGATCAAAGTCTGATGCCAAGCTAGACTAAAATTTACCTCAGTTGCTATGCTTTCCTGTCCCCATGGCTTGAGGATCCTGAATTACCATAAAAATGGCAGAGAAGACACATGCAGGGAAATCAGAAGAGAGAATTATGGATAATGTGAATGAAGGAAGTAGGATGGAGAATGGCCCTTAATTTCCTATCAATATGAGATTGTTCTCGAACCATTATTCAGGGTCAGACAGGGTCACTTTTTGAATAAAAGATCTGTGTAGATACCACAGGAAGTGGTGTTGCTACTTCAGCATGTGGCACTTTATCTACTAAAACAAAGCCCTATTTTAAGAGTCATAAAGTTGGGGTTTGGGTTGTGGCTTCTCATATTTGCATATACATGCAATTGGTAAGGAAGCGGAGGTGGGAGGGAAGACTGCCCAAGGATTTTGTCCTTAATGTCCTGGCCAAACCCAGTTTTGAATAATTACGTCCTTCCGCCTCCTTACATTTCTTCAGCAGTTTCTTCACATTCTGCCTGAAATCTTCAAAGCTTTTGACCATGTGGGCTGAAAACCAAAAGGATGAAAGTGTCCAGACTCCTTTGTGGCCATGCCTGCTGCAAGAGATGTCTGTGGTCACTCTGCATCCTGGTCTGGATTTGTGGTTCAGAACTGAGTAACCCTTGGCAGCTGAGTCCCAATGTTACTGAATATTTGAAACATCTGTACACTGTAAATGTGGAAATACCTTTCATGCTTTCCAATTCAAGTTCTCAGTTTTGACCAGGAAATAGCTTAGTCACTTTGGAGAATCTAGCTTTTAATGAATTTACATCTCAAGAAGCATTTCTTGTTCATTATACAGATGGAGTGTTATGGTAGAAAGACTATGGCTTGCTCACTGGGCCAAGATTTGACTGAAAGTAAAAGCCCTGAGGTCTAGGTTCCATTGTTAGACGGCTCACAAACTAGCTCTGTGATGTAGCTGAGTCACCATGACTTGGGACTCCAATTATTTTTTCATAAAAACAAAAGGATTTTGGGGCACCTGGGTGGCTTAGTAGGTTAAGTGTCTGACTTTGGCTCAGGTCATGATCTCCTGGTTCATGAGTTTGAGCCCTGCGTTGGGCTCTGTGGAGACAGCTCAGAGCCTGGAGCCTGCTTTGGATTCTGTCTTCCTCTTGCCCTGCACCCCCCCACCCCACACACACTCACACACACACACACTCTCTCTCTGTCTCTCTCTCTCTCTCAAAAATAAAACATTAAAAAATGAAAGGATTTTGATTGGATACCATTAAGCCCATAAACTCCAACTTTCTGTTCTGTTTTTTGATTAAAGCTCTTTGGAGCCCAAGATAACGCATAGTGCCTTGGAAACTTTTTGGAGCCAAATAAGTGTTACAAGCCTGTTATGAAGTATTTAAAAAAACAGAGGAATGCTGTGTGTGTGTGTGTGTGTGTGTGTGTGTGTGTTGGCCTTAATAAAATCTGGAAAGATATATTTGATAGGAAAATTTTCTAAAATCTTGGTTCAATGGAAATTCTTTCCTTCAAAGGGTCTTGGTTCCTCTGGGTTTGCTTCTTTAAGAAATAGCCACTGAGGTGCCTACGTGGCTCAGGTGGTTGCATCCAGCTCTTGATTTTGACTCAGATATATTTGATAGGAAAATTTTCTAAAATCTTGGTTCAATGGAAATTCTTTCCTTCAAAGGGTCTTGGTTCCTGTGGGTTTGCTTCTTTAAGAAATAGCCACTGAGGTGCCTACGTGGCTCAGGTGGTTGCATCCAGCTCTTGATTTTGACTCAGATATATTTGATAGGAAAATTTTCTAAAATCTTGGTTCAATGGAAATTCTTTCCTTCAAAGGGTCTTGGTTCCTCTGGGTTTGCTTCTTTAAGAAATAGCCACTGAGGTGCCTACGTGGCTCAGGTGGTTGCGTCCAGCTCTTGATTTTGACTCATGCTCTGCACTGAGCATGGAGCCTGCTTGGGATTTTGTCTCTCTCTCTCTTCCCCCTCCCCCTTTGGCATGTGTTCTTTCTCTAAGATAAAGTTAAATTAAAGTAAACTAAATTAAATTAAAATTAATTTAATTTAATTTAAAAGAAGTAAACTTTAGGTAAAGAAAGGCTCAACTCAGATTGCTCAGTTATGCTCTAATAGTAAGAATCTCAGAAATTGAGCATTTGAGTAATGACCCACAGTTAGGAGACCTGGTGACATATGGGTGGCCCTTGCTTTTCATGTCAATGATGGGGGCAGAATGGGATTGTCATCCTTCCTACAATAGCAGATAGCAGTATATACCACTGAAAAGGACCTTCCTGAGAGAGGGACCGTGCAAACACTTAGGCTTCCCGTTTTTATTCCTGTCCTCCCCCAACCCTCATATGCAAGGAAAGACAAGATTTTGATGATCCTCAAGTATCCTGCTGCATGTCTGAGAGTTTCCCACTGGTACTTTGCAAGGGGATTGGTCAAAACTGTCCAATCAGCTTCCTTAGGTAAAAGAAAAAAAATGGCAGTAGGCCTCCCTTTCTTCCTGGGCTGATCAAGTTCTATTTCCTAGTTGTTTCTTCTCAAACCCATTCATTCTTTGCCTGAGGTCTCATGAAGCATTCAAATATTTCACCTTGAGTCAATCTTAATCCATGATATGCAGCACCATTCCTGACATGGGTCTAAAATTCCCCTTCACTCACTTACTTTTCCACTCTGTGTTCCGGACAGTGGTGCCCATTCGCCTTTCCCTCTGGGAAGTTTCTTTCTCTGCCATTGTCCCTTGTGGTTCCTCTGGGGACAACCTCCCCTGGGGACAGCCATCTACCCAGCAAAATCTTCAACGGTGCTAATTCCTATGCCTACTCCCTAGGCGGGAATACTTTCTGAATGCCCATACTTATTTAGTACCCCCCTATGACTCTAATCACATTTTACATTGCCTTGTCACTACCATATACATGATGCTACTCTCATGTTCAGTTGTAAACTCTTTGAGGGCAAAGATAGCCTTTGCCGATGTTTGCTGATTGAAAGAACAATTGTTCATTTGAAATTTTAAAAAATTTCTGTGTGACAGATTGTTAAAATAATTAGATGACAGTTGATGAAAATTGAATCAGGTCTCTGGATTAGATAGTAGTATTGCATCAATGCTAAATTTTTTCATTTAGATAATTGTAATTATATATGTAAATGTCCTTGTTCTGGAAATGTACCTTGATGTATTTAGAGGTATAGAGGCATGATTATATCTAAATTACTCTCAAATAGTTGAATGTATGTGTGTGTATGTGTGTAGGTAGGTAGTTATAAAGTAAATGTGGCAAAGTGTTAGCAGCTGGTGAGTCTGGGTGAAGGGCATTCTTTGTTCTATTTCTGGAACCTTTAAATAAATATGAAATTATTTCAAAATAAAGAGTTCAAAAACAAAACCATAATTAAATTTGATTTTGTATATAAATTTTATTTAGATATATTATTAGAGATAAAGAAAATGACTTCAGATGTAGGTAAGTAAAAGGAACATTTATTTGTAGATTAAAAAGTTTATTTTATATTTTATAAGGTACAGAGCACACGATGAGCTCTCCAGATTATCGTGGGGAAGGTCGGTTCCCCTGGATAGTCAAATGCTAACGATCAAGGATAAGTGGCACTATAATGTAGGAGCATGCTTTGTGTGGAAAAGCAGCATATACACCTCAAAACACAGGCATTGTGAGGTCATGCCTATCAGCAAAATAACTGAAACTGTAATTAGAAGATGATGGACTCCTGCCGGGAGTTATAATGCAGGGAAAAGATCTCAAAATCTTCACAGGTGGCTTCTGCTGTGTGTTTCTGCTACTGAAGATGCCAACAACACTGTGAGCATTATTGAGAACCTTTTGGGACTCCAACAAAATATTTTTGGTATAGATGTATTAAAATACAGACTCACGGACTATCGATTGCTATGTAACAAATTACCTCAACATTTAGTGGCTTAGAACAGCAAACATTCATTACTTCATTTTCTCTGTGTCAGGAATTTGGGAAAAGCTTAGCTGGTCTGTCTGGCTCAGGATCTCATGAGGTTGTAGTCAGTATGTCCGCGGGGGCTCTAATCACCTGAAGGCTAGACTGGGGCTGGAGAGCCCACTTGTATGGCTGCTGGTAGGAAGCCTCCATTCTTCACTTCGCTCCTTGAGTGTCCAAATGGCATGGCCGCTGGCTTCCTGCAGAATGGTGATCCAGAAACGAGCTGGAGACTGCAAACCCCCTGATGACTTATGTTTAGAAGTAATACTCTGTCGTTTTTGCAATATCCTATTGATGACACAGTATATTCATTGAGAAATGGGCTTACACGAGGCAGGGATCATTGGAGGTCATCCTAGAGGTTGGCTAAAACACTAGGGTAATTAGGGCTGCCAGAGCATAGTTGTTGAAAAAGGAAAGAAAGCAAGGGTCAATTTTATAAAAGGGATAATAGGATAATAGGGCTTTTTTTTTTTTTTTTTTTTGGTGGACAAGCCAAAAAAATTAGGACTCCGGATTGAGAAGAATGAGTGGGAATGTTATTGAAGAATATTAAATCGTGAGAAGTTTGGGGAAATCAGGATGATTTTATCCACTGAAGCCTGGAATGAGAAGGGGTGTTTGAAGTTTCTTTTTCTAATAATAAAAGAGAGGTATTGTTTCCCCCAATACGAGATGAGTAGACTGAACCAAGAAAATAAAACTGTGATTCATAATGGTTTAAAACCACAACAGCTGTCCTTAATATTGACCCTATTTACTATTATTTCTCTCAGTCCTGCCAAATCTTTCTTTCACTGGTTTTACTCCCATACTTCCCACCCCCCACAGGCAGTTTCGCCCCATGCCTGAATGCACTAACTTCTGCCCACTTTCTTTGCCTCCAGTGTCTGTTCCCTTACTGAATTTCCCTCGCCCTCTCTGTGTTAATCTCCCAAACACCTCTTTCATTAAATAATACACTCTGCTCAAAGACGTAAGTATATCCCCCTGCAGTCAGGGTAAAAGCATGTGAACTCAGAAGCCTGGTGCTCAAGAGCCTTCAATATCGAGCTCTCTCTGCCTGTCTCCCACGGCTTCTCATGATTCCTTGTAAGATCTCTTGCTCTCCACCCTCAAAGCTTGGCTCCCACTTCTCCCTTGGCTTCATGACCTGTTGCCATTGGTTTTCATTTACTCAAGGCTCCTTTTAACCCAGATGTGATGCTATCACCAGATCACAGATGTGGTCATCATCAGCCAGACTGGTTCACATCTCTGCTGTTTTCGTTGTCTGATTTCCAGTGAAACATTCAATCTCAGCCAATGAGATTACATATGTGAGGTGCAAGGCATGAGGTTGATACTCAGTGATTTCTGGTTCATTTTCTTTTGAATGCTTCTGTTCAAGTTTGACCTCTTTCATGAAACTTTATTGGTCAGATTGATTTTTCCCTCCTGTTAAAACTCTGGCAGTTTATTTCTGTGTTGACTCATTTGGCAAAAATTGATATTTTATTTAGAACTTTTCTCCCTGGCAGATTTTGACCTGTTGAGGCAGAGACATGCCTTATAAGTCGTAGTGGTCCCCACGGTTGTTTGAACTTAGATCCTTCATGGGTATTGTTTGTGGGTTTTTTCCCATATGCTGGACTGGGATTCCTAGAGATGCTGTGGAGTACTTCCCAGAGTTGAGGACAAGTGGGTGACCAGGGCCTCTCCTGAACTACCCCTTAATGCCACCTAGACAACACCTATGGGTTGGGCTGGTTAAGTAGATGAGGCTGTACCTCTGTGTTCCCACAATAGCTTCTTCCGGTCTTAACCATGCCTGCATGGTGCTGTATTGAAATGGTCCATTTGTGGTCATTCTCCCTATGGCTAGTGACCTTCCTCGGGATAGCCCAGTGCCTGGCATCCTCAGTGCTTTGCCCAGTTTTTGTTTAATGTGAAGTGTCCAAGGAATGTCAGAACTGGTATTAAACACTCACTTCATGCTAAATTTTAGGGATTTTTTTGGTTGTTTATGAAACCATGATAAGTTTATAAAATAGGAACTGATTAATTTATTTGATGTTAATGGCGACATTTATTTAACTTGTTTTTTTTTTAATGTTATATTTATTTCTGAGACAGAGATACAGCATGAGTGGGGTGAGGGGTTCGGAGAGAGAGGGAGACACAGAATCTGAAACAGGCTCCAGGCTCTGAGCTAGCTGTCAGCACAGAGGCCAACATGGGACTCAAACCCATGAACTGCGAGATCATGACCTGAGCCAAAGTCAGAGGCTCAGCCAACTGAGCCACCCAGGCATCCCACATTTAACTTGTATTCCTAGAGTCTTCCAAAGAGTGCTGTGTGACTGCCAACATAAGATGATTTCATTTGACACAGAAGAATATCTCTGTTGTGCTGTTTGATGTGAGCAAAATGACATGAGAGCCTACACACACAAAATGTATATAGTACTTGTATTGCTTCAGATGAAGGGTTATGCTTGGTTAAAGTAATACACTACTAGAATAACTAGCTTTGGACTGTGAAAATGGAAATCACAATAGTGCCTCCTGGGTCCTTTTTATCTGCAAAGTAGTGTTTCTGTGGAAATTTTTATTAGGACAACCAGTAAGAGTTATGTTAATTTTTTTTTTTTTTTAAGTAAGCTCTATGCCCAATGTGGGGCTTGAACTCACAACCTGAGGTCAAGAGTCACATGAATAAGTGTTACACTTTTGACATCTTTGATGCCCCAGAGCTGAGCTTTGGTACTCTATTCATAGGCATGAAGCTCCAGGAAGAACACAGGAGGCTACCTTCTGCCCCACCTGGGTGGCCTTCTGAAGAAAAGCTAAAATATTCTTTATTAAATAACATGATGGAGTGAATAAAATAGGTGGCTTTTGATACCCAGAGAGGGGTGGGGATTGTGGAAATGTATCTGTCCTCTCTACCTTTTTTTTTTTTTTAATATTTTTATTTATTTCTAGGAGAGAGAGAGAGTGAGCAGGGGAGAGTCAGAGAGAGAGGGAGATACAGACTCTGAAATAGGCTCCAGGCTCTGAGCTGGCAGTCAGCACAGAGCCCAACGCGGGGCTTGAACCCACGAACCGTGAGATCATGACCTAAGCGAAAGTCGGACGCTTAACCGACTAAGCCACCGAGGCGCCCCTTCTCTCTATCTTTTTTTTAAAGTTCATTTCTTTACTTTGAGAAAGAGAGAATGTGAGTGGGGGCGGGGGTGTGTGTGCAGAGAAAGTGGGGGAGAGAGAGGGAGAGAGAGAATCCCAGTTAGGCTGTGCACTGAGCTGTGCCTGGGAAATGCGGCTGTTCTTAATCAAAAATTAACAGGGGCACCTGGGTGGCTCGGTCAGTTTAAGCTTCTGACTCTTGGTCTCAGCTCAGGTCATGGTCTCACAGTTGAGGAGTTTCAGTCCTGCATGGGGCTTCGCGTTGGCAGTGTGGAGTCTGCTTGGGATTCTCTCTCTGTCTTTCTCTCTCTGCCCCTCCCCTGGTCGTGCTCTCTGTCTCTCCCTCAAAATACAGAAATAAACTTTAAAAAATAAAATAAAAATAAATAAATAGAAATTTATTTTCACTTAGAAAACTGTGAGATGGTTTTAGGAAAATGATCTTGAAAAAAAAAAAAGCTGGGTGAGGGCACCAAAGTTATTTCTATGTGTGCACTTACTGATTCTAGGAAGAAAGTAGATTTTAGAACCAGAAAAGATTGTCTGGAGTCATTTATCCCTCTGTTGCTGCAAAAATAAATTAGCGAGTCAACGCCCCGTTATTTAGCACTCCCTAATACACTGATAGGGAAATGGTTCCCTATCATCAGAACCCGGATTCTTCCATTGTGAGGACTGTATTCAACCTGATTATTGAGGTTTTTCTGAGAGTCAGCAAAGCCTACCTTCCTAGCAGGCATCAAGAGTTAATTCTGCCTGCTGTGTTTCTTTTTGCTAATAGGAGCACTTTAGCAATGCTAATCAGTTGTACTGATTTTCTGTTTTGATTTTTCCATAATAATTAAGTGAATGATATCAAATGCAATCAAGTTTGGCACTAGGGGGTTCATGCAAATGACTTTCTTTCTTTCTTTCTTTCTTTCTTTCTTTCTTTCTTTCTTTCTTTCTTTCTTTCTTTCTTTTTCTTTCTTCTTTCGTTTTGTTAAATGGAACCATAAGGAAAGTTATCTGAAGTGGGTGGGGGGTAGCATAACCCTTTATTTAGAGTTTTGAATATTTTCCAAATGTCTATTTTAAGGAAGCAAATCACTGTATTACCTTTCTTTTTCAATTGAAATAATGCTATTTATTAAAGATTCTGTTTTGTTTTCATTTGTGATCCAAGGTGGAAGATTATCTTGTAAGACAAGATGGCACAGCTTGAAGGAGAGAGATGAGGGAAAAAATGTATTGAACTTTCTTCCTTCAGGGTAGATAATGAAAGAAAAAGGGTACCCACATTTGCTCATCAAAACCTATAGACGAAAAGAGATAAATTAGGGAAAAGGTATACATAATGCCCTATTCACTTATTTGGATTGCCTCTCAGTACCTTGATTTTACTTTATTTTATTTTTAAAATATTTCTTTGTTTTTGAGAGAGAAAGAGCAGGGGAGGGGCAGAGAGAGAGGGAGACATGGAATCCCAAAGAGGCTCTGCACTGTCAGTGCAGAACCCAAAGTGGGACTTGAACTCAGAAACCATGAGACCATGATCTGAGTCAAGAGCAGAGGCTTAACCTGCTGAGCCACCCAGGTTCCCTTGCCTTTTGATGTCTTTATTCAACAAGAGAGAACAAAAAGAAGGAGCATCTATGTTTCTGAATATAGTGAAATGCTGCATTTCTGTAGTTTTTACCAGCTCATTGGCATATTTGTGAAATCTCCTCTCCCCTCACCATATAAAACATTTGAATTATTTTCTAAATGGTTTTAGCCTATATATGTGTTTGCATGATTCCTGCATCTTGATCTAGTGATTCTTTATGTTTTTGATGTTTTATACTTAATGTAGATTATTCTAGAACGCAGTTAATTTTTTAATTTTATTTCAGAAAATCCTTTGGGAATGCGACAAGCTGGCATATATATACATTTTAAAAATGCACTTATATTTTCCTTTTTGGAAATGCCACCAGCAACTTTCAGCGCAGTTAGATTTTTCCCTATGCCAAATTTCAAAAGCAAAGGGAGGTGACCAAATTTTGCTTTTGTTTTTTTTTTCACTGCCATCCCTATAGAGAGGTCAAAGCCTTCACAGAGCCACACATCAAGTGCAAAGCAAGAAGGGCTACCACAAGATTAGTGTTACCATTGTTACGTTGAAGAAAACACACAGCCTTTTTCTTTTTCTTGGCAGTTTGATTCACTGCTTGCAGCAATTTCTAACTTTACAGACTAAACACTTCTAATTGGGAAATGGATGGTTTGAGTCTAAGATGGTGACTCAGGATGTAATAAACTTTCCAATTTGGGGTAATTGTTGGTAAGTAGATGGCCAATTACTGCTGACTAGAAAACGTTTTTTATCTTTGAGGAAAGAATGAAAGTTAATATACATACTTCACACTTCATTGAAACAAAACACTTATCCTGACATAGATAAAGCAATGAGACAAAGAGATATTTGCTATGCTTATCTGTTACAACTAAATATCTTAAAGGTTTTTGGTTTTTGAGGAGTGAGGAAAACATTAGCAGTATATTGCCTGTCTTTAACTATGAGATGGGATAATAAAAACACCACTTCTTGGGTAAATTACTGTGGGGGGGGAGGGCGGGGGGGGGAGCTGGACGGATATGCACATCAAATGTTCAACACCATGTCTGGGCACAGAGTGCTTGGTCAGGAAATGTGAGCTATTATTGCCTGTCATCATTATCACTTTTATTCATTCCTGTTAAGTGGAATAGCTTCTTTAGATGCATAATGTTCAGCTTCGGATTTTACAACTTCATGACAAACACCAATAATTTGAATTAATTCATAAGCCCTATTTTGGCTACCCATTTATGCTTTCTGTGTTAAAATATATTTTGTGATGTTCAAAACTCTCCTTTTTAAAGATTTCACGGCCTCTTGTAGTGGCTTATAGTATCTTTAAATGATTCTACAAATTCATGATATTATTTCCTTATAACCAATGTTTTCTTTAGTTTTAGCTTTTGTCCACTTAGAGATATGTGACTTGTCACAAGAGACTTAATATCCTTAGAAACAGTCTTGACTTTGAAGGATTGAGTACTTTGTCACTTGATCTGTTCTCTTGAATTTGAAGGATAAACTATTTCCTATGATTGGGTTTTTGCTGGTATTGTTATTTATGCTTTTTGAAGATAAACTTACTCCTTTTTAAAAGTAATCTCTATACCCACTGTGGGGCTTGAACTCACGACCCTGAGGTTGAGTCACATGTTCCACCAACTGAACCAGACAGACTCCCTGATAAACTTACCTTTTTAAGTCCGCAAGGTTATGGTTGAATAAATTTTGTTCCCATTTGATTCCACACTGTGATGTGGAAAGTTAGTATAGCTTCTCAAAATGCCAGCTCTCTCCCAGAAAGTAACTGCTTTGGTCCCATAATCTGGCTTATTGTTACTAGTTTCTCTAGTTTACCAACAGGCCACTTAATACTGGTTCTCTTTTTAATTAGTATTAGGTTCCACTATTTATGTCCATTTTTCTAATGCTTATTTATTTATTTTGAGAGAGAAAGAGAGTGGGCAGGGAGGCTAGGGGCAGAGAGAGAGGATCCCAAGCTGGCTCTGCACTGTCAGCACAGAGTCTGATGTGGGACTCGATCTCACGAACTGCAAGACCATGACCTGATGTGTAATCTAGTCAGACACCTAACCAACTGAACTACCATGTTTATTTTTATAATGATTCTTTAAAATCATTTTATATAAATGTGACAATTAAACATTTCCTTCTTACTAAGTGATAAGTTCCTAGAGGTAAGGAGATGGGTTTGAGTTCCAGGTACAGGCCATACTTGGTGTTACACACCCAAGCTGATGAGTACCTGGCACATAGTAGGTTCAGTAAATGCCTGCAGAGGACTCCATTTGAGCATCTCATGCATGGGAACCTTAAACTTGGCGTATTTGAAACTGAACTAAAGCTTCTTCCTTCCAGAAGGGGAGGGTGTCTGTGCCTCCCATCTTAATGAAGAGCATGCCATTGACCCATGGAGCTATCCCAGGGGCTGCTCCTTTCTTTTACTCCCAAATTCAGTCACCACATTCAATGGATTCCAAGTCCTAAAAGTCTCTCAGTTTCACTCAGTTCCCTGCAAGATCTGTGTTATTGCTAATGAAGTTCACATACTTTGCAATGGTGTATAAAACCCATTGTGATATGCTCTGTCTCTTTCTTGGCTAAATTAAACTGAACTTCCTAAAATGTGTCTGACCCTCCATTACTTCCGGTTCTCTCTGCATGGAACATTCTCCTTCCTCTTGATATCTCCTTTGCTCAGCCTGCTTTGCAAATATGTTGTTATTTGCTCTCTATTATGTTCCTTCTTCTTCTCAATAATGCCAGGATGGTTTTCTCCAATACCCACCTCTAAACAGCTTTAAACCTTTTTCTCTACACCTGTGAAGAGCCCTCTGTAAGGTGGGAATAGCTGGTTTTGTTTTGGTTGACCAAATGGGAAAACTGAAGCACTAAGTATAAGAGTTGTACATCATGATTATTAAATTATAAATGTCTCACTGGCCAGGGACAGAAACCATATCTGTATTTGATGTCCATTTTTTGCATGGTGCCTAGGATAGAGCAGACGTTCAGTGTGCGTTGAATGAATTATTGAATGAATCTCCATTTGGGCCCGAGGTTCCTCTCTCTTGACTCAATGGAGCTTCTGTTTCATTGTTTATCCTCTGGGACAAATGAAGCCAGAGTCCTCTGTGAGCCCTCTTCTTCCAGAAGGAAAATGTGTCTGGTGAGAGAGCCTGGAAGCCTGTGTTGGTCTGAGTTGTTCGGGTAGATTCCTTTAAGGTCGGCTGGCATGGATGAGAAGGGCTTTTGTTGTGGTGGCAATTAATGATGATTTGCACATTTTAGTAATTTACAAGATAGTGACCACCCTACACAACACAAGAAATACCTCTCTCTTGGACCATGAAATCTGGTGACCTGTCTATTTAAACACATGGCTTGTTAGGCGTAGTTCATCCATAGTGACAACTGGATCCGAATGGTTGCTACCGAAAAGAATTATGTTTGGGTCATTTTAATGCGTCTCTAATTTGGAGGGGTTTTTTTTCCTTGTAGGTAGTTCTTCAGAAGAAATGGTGATTTCTTTGAACTCATGCCTGAGCTTCATTTGTTTATTGCTCTGCCTCTGGAGCAGGATGGCATCCTCGCTGAATCTTGAAGACCCTAATGTGTGTAGCCACTGGGAAAGGTAAGAATTTTGAAAGTAGTCTGAGAACTAATTTCTGATAAGGTTTTTTTTTATATACTATCATTAGCAGTCTGATCTCTGAAATTAGGTTTCAGAAGAGGTGATGAAATTAGTTTTATGTAAAAATCAGTAGTTATAGTAATATATTAGATGGTGTTATTCACCTTGGTCTTCCGGAATATAAAGTGAAAGAAAACTTGATCTATAGATTTTAACACAGGAGCAATTGTATAATGTATGGAAAATATTACTCGCTCCCAAAAGATGATCTCCCAAACATCTTCTTTTTGCTCTAAGTCTATTTGCAGTAATCTCGGGGAGCTAGACTTATGCACAAGGAACCAATATGTGAGCAGTGAAAGGCAGCATGAAATACTGTCCTGAAGTGTTGGAACGTATGGCATTAGAAAATTGGCCATTCTGTGGCCTGAAAACGGAAACAAAGTTTCTGGAGGAACAGGCCCGGCTGAGATGGCCTCCAAGACTTGAGTAAGACAAGTGGATGGCGGTGATGGGGTGCAGTTCTAGGAAGGGAAGGGAGCCTGAAACAGGGCTGCCCAGACTGCTGAGGGCCTTGAGCAAAAGACTAGGGGTAGTATGGTACTGCAGGGGGCATGATTGAATAGATTATAGCAAAGCAGAGGATGTGATATGTGGATTAGGGCACTTTGCAGTAAGAAATACAGAGGAAGCACAGCACAACAGGTCATTGTCAGAAATCCTTCAGTCCGTTTTGGAACACACAAAGAGTACAAACCATCCAGTGGTATTATAGTTCAGTCAAATGTAGTCTACGCCACTCTCCTGTGCTACCTGCCTTCCTAAGAAAGCATCTTTGTCTAAAAGTAGCACTGCACGTATCAGTTTTTCAAAGCGAAGGTGGCATCATTCTAGTATGCTCCAGTACTCAAGAGTAATAGGTATTTTGGATAGCTGTACATGCAATTTCATCAAACTGTCAATCTCTTGACCCCATTATCCTAGGCACTGCCAGTGGCACACCACAGGGCACACATTCCAGTCACCAGGTAAACACCAGTGCCACACTGTATGTTAACTGATTTGAATTTAAATAACACATGAAAAATAAATAAATACATGAAAAAAAAATGAGCACAGGTTAAAAGCCTCCAAGCATAGCATTTGGGATATTGGAGGGGCACACTGGTTCCTCATTCACAGCATTAGTTTTCATTGAAGGTTTCCCCATCTCTATTAGCTCGATTACCATCAAGGTAACAAAAGCGTATCTCCCTGATCCATCAGTGGAGTTATATACCATTATGAAACTTTCAGCTGCAGAAGAAATAATGTGTACTTAATAACATTCTATGTATATGTGGTATTAACTATATTCCATAGAACTGAGGGGCAAGGACCCCCTATTCATTATCCTTATAATTGTCACAGCTCCTCCCGTAAGCATTTTGCTTACAAAGTGCATAGTAAACATCCATAAATGCAAAAAATAATGAGTCTGTGAATATAAGAATAGGTACATATCACATTTAAAATGGGAGCGGCCTTTGGCGGTTGAATTAGTGCGAGGATGCAAGCTTTGGAATAGAAGCAAAAAATCAAATTCGTAATATGCTGTGAAATAGGAATGGGCACATCTTAATACATTGGTTGTAGGATGTGAAGGAGGTAGGAAATGGGAGATTTACAACCTGCCTGTGAAAGAGTGGAGGGGTCATTGGTCATGTGAAAAAAATAAAAGGAAGAGACTTGATCTGAGAGGGAAGGGATTAGTGTGGTTTTGCCATGTTGTGTTCTTAAGATCGGTTTGAGGTGTGGGCCTGGCTGCATTTGGGAGTGTGGGCCTGGGGGTCTCCAGCATGATGAGGTTGAACAGGTGGGCTCTCTGAGGGAAAGGCTATGAAGAGAAGAGAACCAAGACTGAGGCACCCCAGCACCCACTCATACATGCACATTTTGCCCCGACTCCTTGTTCAATGGTTTGATGAAACCTGACAACACATAATTGTGTGATTTCACTGCCATTGATAATCCCCAGCTTCTAGAACACTGCCTTGCTCAGGGCTCGTGCTCAGGAGATAAGTGTTGATTGAGTACGCTCACCTTCTGACAAGGAATGCAAGGACTGAATGTGGATGGGGAATTCGGTGGGGGAATGGGGAGAGGGGAGAGACAGACACACATCAAGGGGCATATTGGTTCTCTAAACCTAATGCAATCCCACTGTTGAAAAAGTGATTAGAGTAACCTCTAAAATATTAACTAAGGAGGAAGGCACATGAGGGTGAAAAAGTAGGGAAATGATGGAGAGTTATTTCCCCTCAACTGTGTTTTGTTTCCTACGACCTATTAAAGGATGGACAGCCATAATCTTCTTATTGACACATTTTCCATTTTAAGCCTAGATGATGATTCTTTGAAGAAAGGTAAAAGAAAGTGGAATTGTCTGTCAAGAATGGAGACAGGAATGTACATTAAAATGGTCAAATGAAAGTGTGGGTGATGCCTTGTCCTGTATTTTCAAACACTTTTAGGCAGGGGTGCCTGGGTGCCTCACTGGGTTAAGTGTCTGGCTCTGTGCTGATGGTGTGGAGCCTGCTTGGGATTTTGTCTGTCTCTCACTCTCTCTCTCTCTCTTTGTCTCTCTCAAAAATGCATAAATAAACATTTAAAAAAAGTGAAATAGGACTTGAATTGAAATGGGGAGAGAAAGATGAGTTTCAAGGACAGAATTCTTGGTAGTACGGCCGAGTGGGAGCACATGAGCACTATCTGGGAGCCTGTCAGAAATGCAGACAGTCAGGCCCAGCCCCAGGCCTGCTGAATCATTTGTTTTCAGATAAAAGTAGGCCCCATTTTATTATTTATTTATTTATTTTAACTTTTAAAATGTTTCCTCATTTATTTATTTATTTATTTTTGAGAGAGAAAGACTGAGCCTGAGCAGGGGAGGGGCAGAGAGAGAGAGGGAGATACAGGATCTGAAGCAGGCTCCAGGCTTGAGCTGTCAGCACAGAGCCCTACTCGGGGCTGGAACTCACAGACCGTGAGATCATGACCTGAGCTGAAATCGGACATTTTATGGACTGAGCCACCCAGGTGCCCCAAAGTAGGCGTCATTTTATTTATTTATTTATTATTATTATTTTTTAATATTTTTATTTATTTCTAGGAGAGAGAGAGACAGTGTGATCAGGGGAGGGTCAGAGAGAGAGGGAGTCACAGACTGAAACAGGCTCCAGGCTCCGAGCTGGCAGTCAGCACAGAGCCCGCCGCGGGGCTCGAACCCACGAACCGCGAGATCATGACCTAAGTGAAAGTCGGACGCTTAACCGACTAAGCCACCCAGGCGCCCCTAGGCGTCATTTTAATACAGCAATTGTGATTCTCAGAAGTTGTACATAAAGTGAAATTAAAGAAAGTTAAATCATGTAGAATATACAAGGAGTGCTTGTCATTAAAGGAAGCCTGCACAGCATCCTTGTGGAAACTGATTATTCTGTGAATTATCTGTTTCTTCGCCACATTTCCTTTCCCCGTTCGTGACTGAAGTGTTTGCATCTATTAGGCCTTCCACTAAGGAAGGCACAAGTGAAGAGAAGTCGTTCTTTGTCGGTCCCCGTGGGGGTGGAACACAGAAGTGGTAGTAATTGCAGTAGTCCTGAAGCGAGCAGAGATAAGAAATGATAGTTCTTACCGTATCTGATTAAAGTAACAAGATAATTTTGGCAGATAAAATGTAATTAACCACTTTGGAATGCATCCAAGTGATGATGGCTCCCCCCACCGACCCCCGCCCTATTCTTTGACCTTAAATTAAATCTTCCTGGGGTTTCTCCCCAGATGATACTTAATAGGTTAAAATCACGGTGATGGTATGTTTTCAGGGTATTTGAGAAGATTAAACAAACAGGCAGTAGATGTAGACTTATACACTGCAGGGGGAAAATAGTGTAGAATTGAGATCAAATTCCATTGATACCGCAATCTGGCGTTCCGTGTCTGCTTTAGAAGCTTTAGATGTTCTAATGACATCTGAGAGGTGGCATGGGACAGGATGGTGTCAGGGGTCCTGGGTGTTAGTGCTGAGTCTAGACTGACCGCTAGCACAGGGAGCTCAGTGCTGCTCGTTGTGATAAAAACATGATTGGGGGCACCTGGGTGGCTCGGTTGGTTCTAAGCGCCGACTTCGGCTCAAGTCATGATGTCACAGTTTGTGAGTTGGAGCCCCGAGTTGGGCTCTGTGCTGATAGCTCAGAACCTGGAACCTGCTTTGAATTCTGTGTCTCCCTCTCTCTCTGCCCCTCCCCCGCCCTCTCTTTTTCAAAAAAACACGATTGAACTGGACAGTCAAGAAAGTTCTTCCCACCCGGACTCTAAGAGCAGCTGCTTGTCTGTGTACTGCCGACGTGAGCACATAAGAGCAGCTGCTGGGGCACCTGGGCGGCTCCATCATTTGAGTGTCATTTGAGTGTCTAACTCTTGATTTCGGCTCAGGTCGTGATCCCAGGGTAGTGGGATTGAGCCCCTCGTTGGGCTCCATGCTGAGTGTGGAGCCTGCTTGGGATTCTCTCTCTCCTTCCCTCTGCCCCTCTCCCCCACTTGTACATGTGCTGTCTCTCTCTCTCTCTCTCAAGAATTTTTAAAAAAATTAAAACAAAAAAGAGCAGCTGCTGATGACCATGGAGATGTGGACTGTTAGCAGAGGCTCTGATTAAGTTCAGTCAGCAGCCCGGAAGCCCTGACGAAGACCCAGAGCAGTCTGGCCCGTTCTCAGAAATCTTTCCCCTCACAATGCAAGCACACAGCTTCTACAAGCTCTTGAAAAGTGACAAGTTAATTGCTCAACCATAGGTGGGTATTGAGCAAATTTACGGAGTATTTGGCCATCATAATTTGAAGACTATTTACTACAATATGCTTATAATAAACTCAAGTTTAAAAGTAGTTTTCAAAATTGTGTGCGTCGTGTGATTATAATAATGTAAAAACCAAAAAACTGACTAAAATGAAAAATGAAAAACCCCTGGAGACTATAAAAATATTCACTATATGCTATTGGTGGTTACGTAAGAGAGAATTATCTCGTTAAAATGTTGTTCTCCAAGATTTATAGTGTGATTATAATGCCATTAAAAATAGGAAAGAAAAGGGGTGCCTGGGTAGCTCAGTCAGTTAAGCATCCGACTTTGGCTCAGGTCGTGATCTCATGGTTTGTGGGTTTGAGCCCTACGTCGGGCTCTGTGCTGACAGCTAGCTCAAAGCCTGGAGCCTGTTTCAGATCCCGTGTCTCCTTCTCTCTCTGACCTTCCCCTGCTCATGCTATTTCTCTCTCAGAAATAAATACAACATTAAAAAAAATAGGAAAGAAAAGAGAGGAAGATTGTATAGAAAAGAGGAAGAATGCATAAAAACCACTAGAAAAGAAATTTGGTGCAAATAGGCTTTGAGCCCTTCTCTCAAAGACTTAAATAACTAGAAGCCTGTTTCTGATCATTGTGGAAAGTAGTTTGTTTCCAGTCCATTCTGAACTGAGTTTGAGCCTCCCAATAATTTTAATAAGAAGAGTTAAGGTGGAAGAGAAAGGCTCACAGCATAGTCAATTTTGTCTTCTGTTTTCCCCAAACTGTACGTATTTCTCCATTAAAGGTATATTGTGTTATTTTTAGCATTACCTCCTAGCCTCTCTTGAGCTGAAGTTAGACCCTTAATCGACTGAGCCACCTAGGTGCCCCTCTTTGTGGGTGGGAGCTGCAGAGAAGGTGTTCAGTAACTGTTCATTGAATTGGAATCCTAAATGGTTTGATGTCCCTTTTATGGAGAAGAGCTTTTTTATATCCTATAACCACAGAAGCATCCTGCAAATGTGTGCTGTTGGTGAGGGGCAAGAGGCCAGAGAGCAAACTCACGTCCTGCATTTCTCTCATGTAAACAGTCTTACGGGCTGCTGGAAATCAGTGAAAGCATGTCTAATGACTCCCCATGGAGTCCGTTCTGCCGTCCGCATCAAAAGGGATATATTTGGCTGGGATCCCTTTGTTGCTTATCACTTCTTGCTCTCGAAGACATCCGGACCTTAACATCCTAACACGGCCTTTGAAATTTTATGGGAATAATGCATCAAGTGTAGTTCCAACAAAGCAATTTAGTTCAGTTAAGTTAGTGCTGTAGAGCCTGGGAGATTATTTTTGTCACCCAACTAGGATCGATTTCAAGTGGCTTCTTTTTTACTCCTTTAGCGGAGGACAGTGTTTTGTTCATGGGTAATACAGGACTGCACCTGGATGGTAGTCTCATATACAGAAGATGTTCCTTCACTTTGCTCTCCACTGAAAATGGAGTAGAGAAATAAAGATGCAGACCTCAAGGTTCAGTTATTTACAAGCAGCTCAAGAGGCAGGAAGAAAATTGGTGAGGTCTTGGAATTTGCATTAACGTGAACCTCAAAACAGTGCTGAGGTCAGAAGACATTAATAGCTTACTGTGATATTTCATACCAAGAAACTTTATATATGTTTCCAAACATTTATTTATTTATTTATTTTGAGAGAGAGCATGAGAGAGGGAAGGGACAGAGGGCTAGGGAGAGAGAGACTCCCAAGCAGACTCTGTGCTGTCAGCACAGAACAGGATATGGGGCTCCATCTAACGAAATGTGAGATAACCACCTGAGCCAAAATTAGGGGTTAGACGCTTAACTAACTGAGCCACCCAGGCACCCACCCCAAGAACCTTTATATTTTAACAAAGGCCTCTTTTCCTTTAAAGGAGTTATATCACAGATGTTGGCATTTGCATACTGTACGATCATCTGAACCAGTTCTTGCTGGTAGCCTCAGGTGGCATATGGTAGATAAGAAAATAGTCACCTAAAAATATATGTTAGAAATTTGTAATCTCATGTGGAAGGAATCTTCAAGACTACTTTTGAGTCCTTGGTTTTAAAATGTATTTATCAAAACCCAGAAAAAGAAGGTTATCTGCTGATGACTGTCTAGTTTCATTTTTTTTATTTAAAAAAATTTTTTAACATTTTTTACTTATTTCTGAGAGAGAGAGAGAGAGAGAGTGCGAGAAGGGGCGGGTCAGAGAGAGAGGGAGACACAGAATCCGAAACAGGCTCCAGGCTCTGAGCTAGCTGTCAGCACAGAGCCCAACGCGGGGCTTGAACCCACAAACTGTGAGATTATCACCTGAGCTGAAGTCGGCCGCCCAACTGACTGAGCCACCCAGGCACCTGACTATCTAGTTTCTTATGGTTAGATCAGGATAACCCTATCTTCTGCTAATTCAATGATCTGTTCAGTAATGCCTGTTGCATCTGCCTAAGATTTGTGGAGGAGCCTTAAATTTACCTAGAAATCAAGTTGCAGTAGCCCAAAGAATGAAATACACAAAAATGTGAAGAGTATGATTATTTTATGGACTTCCTATTGAAGCCTAAGTATGTAATGGCTAACAGAGGCTGGATGGAGAAGGAAATCTCAAGGTTGGAGAGGTCAGCACCACAGAGCTTTTCAACTGAGAAGTTTCTGCCCTATATCTAACCCGAATTATTTTTTTAAAAATGTTTATTTATTTATTTTTGAGAGAGAGAGAGAGTGAGTAGGGGGAGGAGCAGAGAGAGAGAGAGAGAGGGAGGTAAAGAATCCAAGCAGGCTTGGTGATGTCAGCATAGAGCCTGATGTAGGGCTCAGTCTCTCAAAAACTGTGGGATCATGACCTGAGCCAAAGTCGAGAGTTGAATGTTTAACCAACTGAGCCACCCAGGCACCCCTAACCTGAATTCTTTATGCTGACATTTCAACCTCATTCCTCTGTACCTTCTCTAATAGATAGCTAGACTAGAGAAGTCTAGTCTCTACCCAGGAATGAAGTTGGTCCATTGATTTGCTGCAAGTGCATCTGTAATTGTGGCCCATTTTGTTTGCTCGGGTGGATTAAAGATTTTAGTGAAAGTCTTTGAGACTGTAAAAGAGAAGAGGATTAACTTGATCAGACAAGAGGATTCTCCAGGTTCTCCTGTAGGCAGGAGATCTATCTTGAGCCATGTAATAAATTGCATGAAGAAATTTGACATTGAACGTTGAATGCTCTTTATGTTTTATGGACGTTTTCCACCTGCATTCTGAAGCTCTTAGGATTGCATGCTTTTACTTTAACAAGAAGCTGTTAGTGAAAATGTATTGGAAACCAGGCTAAGTAGCAGCAGGCTGTGGATATGTATATTTCAAGCTGATTGTTTCAGGTGTATGTTTAGAACCTAGCTTGGAGACTTCTTTGTAATTTTTGTTTAGAGGTTGCATGTATTCTTCCATTGCCTGAAAAGTAGGGCACGAACACAGAACCAAATTAATTCAAGTTCCAACCTGAGAAATATGTTCTTTTTGATTTTCCAGAATCAGCACCAAAATGTACTATTAATAATATTCACATTGTCTCTTAGCTTACTATTTGCATGCAGACTTCTATCAAAAACTGCCTTGTATAAAATCTGGGTTAACCCTGGACACCTGGGATGAGGGGATGTCATTAAATACAGAAGCGCACAGTGATAATGCTTTCAAGTTAAGGGTTATCAGAGTTCATGATGAGTAGTAAAGAGAATTCTTTTATGAAATTTAGAACATGAACTCTTCTCTTTTAAATATATTATTAATATTGGTCCTTTTTGTGTTCTGGGTCAAAGGAAAACATGGAGATTCTCTGTTGAAAGTCAGCATAGAATTGCAAATGGAGAGAATTTAGTCTATGATGTGTGTATATACACAGTATATCATTAACGTAAGCATAAGAACTACTGATTCCTAACCTTTCTTCTTCTTTTCAGCTACTCAGTGACTGTGCAAGAGTCATACCCACATCCCTTCGATCAAATTTACTACACCAGCTGCACTGACATTCTGAACTGGTTTAAATGTACACGGCACAGGTAATCAAAGCTCAGATCTATTTATGAAGTTTGGGTAACTGGGAAGTACTTTACTCCAGAGACAATAAATAGATGAGAAGGTGTATTTGGTTCATCTAGTGAATAGTTACTGAGTGCTTGCTATTGTCCTAGCCTTGTTCCAAACCATAGGAGAAACAGACAAGCAAAAAGCTTGTCCATGCTCTTGATGAGGTTACAGGGATAGTGTCTCCTGGTTACCGTCATTTGGTTAGCAAGAATTCATGCAGCTTTGTGTGGTGTGTAAATGGGGGAGATGCTCTTAATTATGGACATCAAGGAATTCATATTCCAGCATATGTTCTACTTGAATATCTGACTCAATTTAGTCTAATTTAAATTTGAACATTTTCTTCCCTATGAATGTGAAAACAGAGAAGAAAAATATCTTAAATATGAATGTTATGATGGAAGGGAACTGTGATGCCTTACTTTTATTGGTAAAATTCTTACCACTATGTGAATCATGGGTCTAATGTGACACCTGTTGATTTATACTGTTCTAAATGTTATGCTCAATGTTATTTCTTCAAATAACATTGCTTTCCTCAACCACTCTGTCTAAACAAGTATTCTCTTCCTGTTAGGCACTCTTCTCTTACTCAGGTCTTATTTTTCATCACACCATATAATCATCACCAGTCATGATATTACCTGTTTATTTGCTTAATGTATCTGCACATAAATTCTATAGGTCTGTCTTCCCCAGTAGAGTGTAAGTTCCTTGAGGGCAAGCTTTATATTGTTTTGTTCGCTGTGAACTATTTCCCCAGTGCCTAGAGCAATGCTTGGAACATAGTAAGTGCTCAGTGAACATGTGTTGTATAAATGAATCAGTGAATGAATGAAGCTTTAGTTAAATGTGAGGGTCCTTTGACTATATACTTCTATTTTATAGTGGAATGAGATTGTGTTGTCTGATTTTTCAAGGAATTCTCTGAATTCTTCCTTTAAAACATATGTGAATGGTAACTAGATCAGTGTCATATCTGAAATTAAATTATACTCTCTGAGCTGTCTCAAGATCAGTGAAATAGGAAAGTCATAAAGCTTCTGATCCCTTGAAATAAGTATAGGTTGACTTAAATGGAGCTATCTCAAGCTTGGTGAAATAGGAAAGTCATAAAACTTCTGATCCTTTGAAATAAAGTAAAGGTTGACTTAAGTGGGCAATTTTAATATGTTTTTAGCAAATTGATAAGAGTTAGCATAATATTAGTCAAGACATATATTCCATATTTCTTCTTTTAAAAAATTTTTTAAATGCTTAATTATTTTTGAGAGAGAGAGAGCAAGAGAGAGAGAGAAAGAGAGAGAGAGAGAGGGAGCGAGAGCATCCACAAAACACAAGTGGGGGAGGGACAGAGAGGAAGACACAGAATCTGAAGCAGGCTCCAAGCTCCGAGCTGTCAGCACAGAACCCGATGTCAGACTCAAACTCACAAACCGTGATATCATGACTTGAGCTGAAGTTAGACCCTTAATCTACTGAGCCACCTATGTGCCCCTCCGTGTTTCTTCTTAACTGTTTTAGATACTTTGCCATTCATGCCTTTATTATATTTAATAGCTCTTTGGTATTACAATAAAAATTCTTGATTTCTAATCAACTTGTCAGTCAAAAGAAGTAACAGTGTGATTTCTCCCTCTGTGTAGAATCAGTTATCGGACAGCCTATCGACATGGGGAGAAAACTATGTATAGGCGCAAGTCTCAGTGTTGTCCTGGATTTTATGAAAGCCGAGAAATGTGTGTCCGTAAGTAAGACCTTTATCCCTTTGTGGGTCACTTATTTTTCCCAGTGCTGGTTTGCATCTGTTAATGGCAGCCACAATGGAGGCCTGGGGAGATGGGGCAGCTTGGCCATTCCCTTTCCCTCTTGGTGGCTGCTTTCCTGGTCTGTGGAATGAGGGATGCATTGCTCTGTTCCTTTGTCCTATCACAAATCTCCAAATGAATGTCACTTGAGAAAACAGATGTTATAGAAGGATGATTGAAGGCCGGACATAGCAGTGTTAATTACACTTTTGCAATAAATGTCTCTTTGGAAATTGGACAAGGAGTCACTAAACTTGGGTCACAGAAGGGAAGAGGGGCATGGCTTTCCCCCAGCAGCTGACTGGAGTCCCAAGTCAGCTTCTGAGAGGCCAGTGTGTTCTTTTCTTGTGCCCAGAAAGATGAAGGCGTACACAAAGTAAAGGAGTTTTCACACTAAACAGTGACTCTAAGTCTGAGTCACAAAGTAGACCTTCTTCTTTCATTGGCATTTTCTCTCTCCTCTCCCCATCTCACCAGTTCATTCTGAAATGTCTCGAGGCAAGTTTGATATTTTATGATATACTTCAGAAAATCCTAGAATATCATGTGGGATGCAGATTGCAAATTGAGGTTTTTTTACTACTGGGTTTAGGATATAAAGAAGAGATCACTAAAAAGGGTTTGATTCAAATATTTTGGCTCAACACATAACTAGAGGGGCCACTTTGCTTTCTGAGCTGAGACACTGATATTGAGTTGGAGTTGACTAGAGAGAGACAAGGTTCTGCTCTAACTTGATGACAGCAGGATCAATTGAACACCTCTCAGCGTGAATCTGCAGGGCTGGGTAATAGCACTGGGTGGCCTCAGATCAGCCCTTGATACCTCTTTGAGACTCCTTTGCTCTTGAGTGGAGAGAAGAGTTAAATGAATATGTGTATGGGTCCTCTTCCTTCCAGTAACTGGATTCTATTCTCTATATGAACAGCACCAGTTCCCCAACTTGGACTTAGAACCAGGGCTTTTTGTGATAATAAATGTCCACTGAAAAAATGAGAAAATAGAACAAAACAAAACAAAAGGAAACTACATTGTGAATATGTTCCCTGGTCAGTAAATGTACTTTTGTAGCATTTTGCAAATGTCATTGTGTGATTGCATGTAGATAATTAACCAATTTCACCTGCTGAATATTTGTGCAGTTTCTGTATTTTACCCATTATGACCTGCTCTAGAAGACATCGTCATGGTTAAATCTTTGTTCATACCCTTAATTTAGTAGGTAAGGATAAATTCCTAGAAGTAAAATTGCTGGGTCAGAAGTATACACATATTTTTAAGATGTTTGGTGTATTTCTGCTTTATTCTACCACCTTCAGTATTTGAGAATGCTTTTTGCTTATACCGTGTGCCAAATTTCTCTTTGCTGATTTTTTTCCTAATTTGCATGTCTCTGATTAATAATGATGCCAAATAAGAAAAATTACATGTTTATAATCAAACATCTTAGAGAATAATCATGAATGGGTGTCTGTGGCCCAGGCTGATGAGAATTTTCAAAGCAAAACCCTTAGTGCACACCCAGGCAGAACGGGCGTGGACTCTGGCTGACTGGGCTGGCTGCTTCCCAGAGGCCTCTGGGTGATATTATCTTGGTGCCCTTGCTGGGGCTCAATGTACAGGAACAGTTGTCACTATAGTAAGAGTGGTTGTGTCTCCCAGGATTCTGTTCTATTAACCAGGTCACAAAAATTATATATAAGGTCAGGATGCTCTTTTCATTAAGTTACGCAGAGCCTGGAAAGATGCTTGGGCAGTCTTCTGTCATACCTTCTTTCCTTGAAGGCCTTGCAAAGGAAGCTCGATTTTACTGGCAAGCTGGTGGGAGGAGCGTGGATCCAAGCAAGGTCAGTTAGGGTTTCGGTGCTTCATGGTCCCAGCCTTCCAGAACCCAATGCCTCTGTCATTTCATTCAGTAACCACAGCCCATCTCAGGACGCTGGGCAGTTCTAGCACCATCACGCCTGATTATCATAATGATAAAAATAACTTTTCCTTTATCTCACACTAGGCAGGTTGCAAGGTGTCTCCTGACAGCTTGCTTTTGCATTTGCCTCTAAAACTCTTCTTTTCCTAAGCCTTCCTCTCTGACCAGCTGCCCCTGGAGACTGAAACATTTTTCCTTTAGATATGTTAATGTATGTAATCAGCTTACTGTCTCCTCTCAGAGGCCTGGGAGCTATTTGGTCTCTTTAAAGATATTTTGCATCTCTCCATTCTGATGTCTTGATTTCATAGCTTAACCCCAGAGGATGATCAAGCTTCCCTTGCTTCCTTGTTCTTGGAGACACCTCCAGTCAATTTTCTCTCCTCTCAACAGCTGGCACCAGTGAGGCACCCTTGTGTATAGAGAAGGAAAAGAGAACGCTGGATTCTTGGTTCTGCTCTCATAGCCTCGTGTTCAGTTAGTTTTTGCTGCCAGGCACATAGCATAGTCACCATTGTTAACTGTTTCTAGTTACCAGAAGGAATTGAAACGCAGGAATTCGTTATCATTTTAGTTTAATTTTTGGTAGTAAGTTTTCCTAGAAGGCAAAAAAAAAAAAAAAAGATGGTTTCATGCAAATACATACCCATATTTGAACAAAGTATCCTTTAATTAGCTGGACTAGATCTTTCTGGAGAGCAAGCAAGTTCCATCCTATTTTTACTACCCCTGCTTCATCCTGCCAAAGATGTTGCATTTCCTCTAGACTCAGATTGTGCAGAGGCTGCTGGTCCACAGAGCACACTTTGAGTCACCAGGGTCTATGTCCAGAAGACAGATTATGTCATCAGGCAGGAAGAACCAAAATGGAGAACGTAGGGAATAGCATTGGAATCTGGGTGGGAAAAAGAATGTTTGGACAATTTTCCATGAAGAAAATATTACCAGACCTGAAGATGTCTGTGATTTCTTGACAAGGTTTTAACCCATTCCTAAAAATAATTAAACTTTTAAGTATATTCATCTTTCAGGGTTACTATTCTTGCCTAATGTTGTGTTTAATTACTTTTTATATGGAGAAATTCAAATAGTAATGAAGAAAGGCCAGGGGAATGAAATTGATTTAGTGTGTGTGTGTGTGTGTGTGTGTGTGTGTGTGTGTGTGTGTGTGTGTATACAGTTATATGTGTATATATGTATATAACGTGTGTACCTATATGTCTGTGTATATGTGTGTATACGTGTGTGTATATATGTTTTTTGTTATTTATTTTTATTTTATTTTATTTTATTTAATTAATTTATTTTTTTAATGTTTTATTTATTTCTAGGAGAGAGAGAGACAGCGTGAGCAGGGGAGGGTCAGAGAGAGAGGGAGTCACAGACTGAAACAGGCTCCAGGCTCTGAGCTGGCAGTCAGCACAGAGCCCGACGCGGGGCTTGAACCCACGAACCGCGAGATCATGACCTAAGCGAAAGTCGGACACTTAACCGACTAAGCCACCCAGGCGCCCCATGTTATTTATTTTTAAAAGTTTTTTTTTTTGAGTATAGTTGACACACACTGTTACATTAGTTCCTGTTGTGATTCATGTATACTTCAACTTCTCTATATGTTATGTTATGCTCACCACAGGTATAGCTCCATATAATAGCTATAACACAATTATAGTGCCATTGATTGCATTCCCTATGCTGTGGATTTTATTCTTGTGACTCATTCAAAATAGGAAGCCTATATTTTGCACTCCCCTTCACCTATTTTGCCCACCCTTCTACCCTCCTCCCTCTGGCCACCATCAATTTGTTCTCTGTATTTATAGGTCTGGTTTTGCTTTTTTAATTTATTTAATCATCTGTTTTTTTAAATTCCACACATGAGTGAAATCATATGGTATTTGTCTTTCTCTGTCTAACTTATTTAGAATAGTATTTACCAGGTCCATCCATGTTGTCATAAATGGCAAAATCTCGCCCTTTTCTTTGTATGATACTCCAGTGTGTGTGTGTGTGAATGGGGAAAGGGCAGAGAGTGAAGGAGAGAAAGAGAAACAATCCCAAGCAGTCTCTGTGCTGTCAGTGCAGAGCCTAAAGCGGGGCTCCGTTCTACCAATTATGAGATCATGACAGGAGGCAAAATCAAGAGTTGGATGCTCAAATGACTGAGCTGCCCAAGATTTCATTCTTTTCATTGTGTATATATACCACATTTCCTTTATTCATATATTCATTAATGGACACTAAGGTTGTTTCTCTCTTGGGTATTGTAAATAATGCTGCTATATACATAGGGGTATAGATAGGTTTTGAGTTAGTGTTTCTGTTGCCCTCAGATAAATACCCATAAGTAGGATTGCTGAATCATTTGGTAGTTGTTTGTTTGTTTGTTTGTTTGTTTATTTTAATGTTTATGAGAGAGAGACAGAGAGACAGGATGTCAGCGGCAGAGGGGCAGAGGGAGACACAGAATCCAAAGCAGGCTCTAGGCTCCAAGCTGTCAGCACAGAGCCCGATGTTGGATTCAAACCCACAAATCCAATGATCATGACCTGAGCCAAAGTCAGACATTTAGCTGACTAAGCCACCCAGGTACCCCTTGGTAGTTCTATTTTTAATTTTGTGAGGAACCTCCATTCTGTTTTTCATAGTGGCTGTACCAATTTATGTTCCTACCAACAGTGCACATGGGCTCCCTTTTCTCCACGTCCTTACCTACACTTATTATTTCTTGTCTTTTTGATAATAGCCATTTTAACAGGTGTAGATGATATCTCATTGTGGTTTTGATTTGCATATCCCCAGTGATTAATGCTGATGAGCACTTTGGCTATTGTATGTCTTCTTTGGAAAAATGTCTGTTCAGATCATCTGCCCATTTTTTAATTAATTTTTTTTCTTCCTCTTGAGTTGTGTGAATTTTTTAAATATATTTGGGATATTATCTCCTTATTAGATATATGATTTGCAAGTTTTTTTTTTATTGGTAGGTTGCTCTTCATTTTCTTCATGATTTCCTTTGAAGTGCAAAGGATTTTTAGTTTGATGGAATCCTACTTGTTTATTTTAGTTTCTTTTGCCTTTGTTTTGATGTCATATCCAAAAACTTATCACTAAGATTGATGTTAAGAAGCTTATTGCCAATGTTTTCTTCTAGGAATTTTATGCTTTCAGGTCTTATGTCAAGTCTTTGACTCAAATTAAGTTTATTTCTGTGTGTAATGAAAGACAAATTGTCCATTTTCATTCTTTTGCCTGGGGCTGCCCAGTGTTCCCAGTAGTGTTTATTGAAGAAAATGCCTTTTCTCCATTGTATATTTGTGGCTCCTTTGCCATAAATTAATTAACCATTTATGAGTCATTTTATTTCTGGGTTCTCTATTCTGCTCCATTGATTTCTGTGTCTGTTTTTATGCCAGTATCAAACTGCTTTGATTACTATAGTTTGAAATCAGGAAGTGTGATGCCTCCAGCTTTGTTCTATTTCTCAAGATTGTTTTGGCTATTTGGGCTCTCTTGTAATTTCACACAAATTTTTGGATTCTTTGTTCTATTTCTGTGAACATCATCATTGGAATTTTGATAGAGATTGTATTGAATCTGTAGGTGGCTTTGGGTAGTATGGACGTTTTAACAATATTAATTTTTCGATTCCATAGCATGGAATAGCTGATATATTGAACTTGTAAGTCTAAAAACCTGTTTGATATGTTAAATTCAGCTTATAGATGTTTTATTCATCAGTCTAACTCTAATAGACACACTGAAGGGCCTCTAATCTTTTACAAATTTAAACACCATCAAGTTTTCAAAATGGAATTTATGCTTTAAAATGGAATAAACACTATAGATTTTGATTATCCGACACATTCCCATATTAAATTCAAAATATTCACAAGGCTGAAAGATAGTTACCCTCTAAGAAAATAATTATATCATCTCACATTTTTGCTTTACTGTAAAAAATTTGGTGGTCTCTTTTCAGTTTGCTAAAGTTTTTTTTTTTTTTAAGTTTATTTATTTATGAGAGAGGGAGAGAAAAAGAGAGCATGCGTGCACAACTGGGGGAGGGGCAGAGAGCTAGGGAGAGAGAGAGAATCCCAAATGGGCTTCTTGCTAACAGTGTGGACTATGCAGGGCTCAGACTCACGAACTGTGAGATCATGATCTCAGCTGAAATCAAGAGTCAGATGTTTGACTGACTGAGCCATCCAGACCCCCCACCCCCACCCCCGGTTTGCTGAAGTTTTAATTAATTAGTTTGTCTCAATTGTAGTAAAGAATATATAACATTAAATTTGCCATCTTAATAAGTGTACTATTTAATGGTGTTAAGTGTATTTACTTTATTGTGCAACAGATCCCTAGAACTTTTTCATTGTTTAAAATGGAAACTCTGTACTTATTAAATCTTAATTCCCCCCTCTTCCCTTACTCCAGCCCTTGGCCATTACCTTTTAACTTCTATTTCCTGTTTCCGGGATTTTGACTACTTTAGGGACTTCATATGAGTGGAATCATACAATATTTGTCCTTTTGTGACAACCTTATTTCACTTAGTACAGTGTCCTCGAGTTTCATCCATGTTGAACTTTTGCTAGAAATTCTTTTTTTAAGCCTTCATAATATTCCTTTGTGTTGTTTTCAGAAGTTTTTACAATATCAGGGAACGTGGTCCTTTATTACTACTTTGGTGGAACATACTGTTTCTGTTGTCTATTCTAGATGTTGCCTTCTGTATACCTGACATCTGAGACCTATTATGTGTTAGTCCTGTTTTTCAGGTTAGGTAAGAACCACCAACCCAGCTGGTGACCCCATTGGATTGAATATGACATACGTTTTAGCCACTAAAATATGTAAATGTATTTTTTTTTTTACCTAACTTTACTGTGGTAATTGCTATAATTATGTATTCTTTTCATGTGAGTCATATATTTTATGACTCACATCTCTTATAAATAGGAAAATGATATCTCATTGAATTTTGCAAATCTCATGGTTGGAATGTGAAATCATAACTTCTAAGGTCATCTTGTTCGCTCTCCTGCACCTTGCCTTGATACAGGTCCCATGTATAGTTCGAAGTTACAAGAGTGACAATTGTGTGGCTCTTCTCTAAGATGTGAGTTTCCTCTATAGGATCAGCAGTTTCCAGATACTTCCCATCTTCCATCTTGTCAAACACCCCACCCCTGTATATATTCCATATAGCTTTCTAATTTAGAATTTTGATCGTGTTCCTAAAATGAAAAGATGCACAACACAAACTAGCTTTAATGTCGTGTGTTCAAAGATTATAAGTTAACAGCTGTTTCTCCCTCATGGCTTTGTCTCCCTCACTTTTCTTTCCTTCCTTCCTTCCTACCTACCTACTGCCTACCTGTTCACCCATCCAGTTATTGGACACTTAAAACAGTTTAGTGTATATAGTGAGCATCATTTTATATCTCTCTTTACACATGTGAGTGATTCATAAGATAAATTAAATGGGATTTCTGGAACAAAGGGCATGAAATTTGTATCAGTAAGGATTAGGTTCAGCTATGAGATATAAGTTTGTTTCTTTCTCACCTACGAGCCCAGATTTGGGTAACCCATTAAGGGACCCAGGCAATTTCCACCTACCAGGCAATTTCTGCTCTACCATCTCTAGAGTGCAGCCTTCATCTTCATGTGCCATTACTGATCTCCATGTATCAATCTTGTTCCCAAGCAATGGATGGAAGCGTCAAGAATAAGAGGCAAATGGTAATGCCAGCTGTTTTTTTAAGGGAAGTTCTTGGAAGTGATCACATTCTGTTTTCACTTTGGCCAGAATTTAGTCAGAGGCCTTACTAACTTATAAGAGTATCTTAATTCTGGATGATCAAGGGCCTGTCTGGTAAAAAAATCTATTTTTATGGGAAGGAAATAATGGATATTAGAAGACAGGTGCCATCGGAGCTATATTTTAAGACTTTTTGATATAGATTGCCAAATTACTGTCAAGCAGGTTGGACCAACTTGATTGCCCACTGGAAGTGTGTGAAGGTGCCCTCTTCTCCATACCTTCACCAGAGCTAGGTATTACTATTGCTTCCAACCATATGGGGGGTGGGGGGACGGGAAAGGTACCTTGCTTTACTTTGCATTCCCTTAATTACTAGTGATGGTGTTCTCTTCAGAAGCATATATTTATTAGCCATTTGTATTTTGGCTTCAAGGACCAGAACAGTCTGGGAATTATATTGAGACTTTTTTGTTCTTCAGAGAGCCACAGAAATGCTGATTAGAAGCAAGAGGTGGCAGTGGAAAAAAAAAAAGGGAGACAGTGGGAGACTGCAATTGAATAACAAATGCCAAGATCAAACTCGTAGAAGACTCAGGCCCTTCAGAGCTGGGGTCCATTCCCTCCTCACCCCAAAGTTCTGAGTCACCCTCCCCCAAGACCTCAATTGTTTGCAGCTCTGGGGATGGTGTAGAACCAGGTGGCCTCTTACCTTCTCCCACAGCTCCCCAGCATGCACACCGAGGAGAGAGGAATATTCTCTGGTCTCATGGCAGCGGGAAGCTGTGAGCGTGTGCTGGTCCGTGGAAAGGAGCTGAGATCCAGACTCATGATCTTCATGGCACTGCAGTTGCAGAGTAAATGAATGTTGGCGGCAGCCCTAAGGGCCTAACCATTATTTACAACATTAGAACTGCAGGAAGGTGCATTTGGAGTATGCACAGCTGATTTCCAAACACATATTTGAAACCTGACCCCTTAGCAAGTAGGAATCTCTTATTGATTTAGTTTCATGGGACTAGGAAAAGCTCGCAAGAAAAGCAGCAGCAGAGTGAGAAGTTAGCACCTCTCCCTCTGTGGGAAGGGTTGCTCAATCCCGAGACAAGCCTGGCCATATATTCTCATCCGATGCCCGAGGCCTCACCTTGATTGGAGGCAGAGAAGGCAGGTGTGAGCCAGGCTGCATGTGGCACAATCATGAATAGACAAACGACATGACCAGGGGTCCCTTCTCCTGTCTAGCTCTCCTTCTTTTTTTTTTTTTAAGAACTTTTTTAAAGTTTATTTATTTTTGAGAGGGAGGAGGGACAGAGAGAAAGGGAGAGAGGATCCCAAGCAAGCTGCACACCATCAGTGTGGAGTTTGATGAGGGACTCAATCTCACAGACTGTGAGATCATGACCTGAGCTGAAACCCAGAGCTGGACGCTTAACCGGCTGAGCCACCCAGGTGCCCCTGGCTCCCATCCTTTTGGCCCACATACCCAATCTTCTGCTGGCTGCTGCTGCAAAGGAAAAAGACCATTCTGGTAAATGTTTCCTTTGCAGTAGACTTAACTCTGTTTTCCTATTTTTGTTAGCTAGGGAAGGTCAAATGCTTACTTCAGATTAAAGCTGTCATTGCAGGTGGTGATGCTTGGGAGCAACACAGTGAAAGAGATTTGCGGACTGGGTTACCCACTCTATTGCCTTGTAGGCCAGCTCTGATGGTGGAAGATCAGTTCCCATGGATGTGCCCTGGCTGTCTTTGGCATTCATTAAGAGAACTCTGGAACTGTAAACAAGAAGCCTTAACTCCCACACACTGAACTGTATATGATTTCCTGTTCTTAGCAGAGACGAGTGTGACAATTGATTTCCATAGCAGTGAATGAATATTCACAGCTGATTTTTAACTTGGCCAATTTTATGAAAAACAGAACTGGTTATAGGGAAATAAGGAGCTAGAACTGGGGTGGCTGTTTGTATAAAAAATAATTCTTGCAAATGAACTTACTCTTCTTTGAATGTCATGCTTCAGTAAGCAATGGGTTTTAAGTTCAGATTTTGGGTTAAGGGCTTAGAGACATCTGTAGCTTGCTTAACCAGGACTATTCTTCCAGGAGAGAGATAGGCCACATAGGTGATGCTTTAAGGGGCACCTGTAGAACCCATACATTTCCCTCTATTTTTTTTTTTATGTCCTAGAATATTATGTTAAACTGGTAATAACAAAAAGCTTCCCTTTTGGTAGAGAGGACACCATCTCTTAGAAGTAGCTATGTGGAACATTGTGTTAGGAAGGATTCTGAGGCCCTGTTTGTGCTGAGAGAGAGAACAGAGGGACTCATTAGTGATGTCTGTCACTGTTATTAGGTGGCCCTAGTGCTTCAATTTAACAATCCCTCTAGTAGACTCTGTGCGGCACCCTGTGGCATTTTGGACCTCTTGAATCATGGAGGTATCAGTTGAGGTTCCCGAATCATGCAGCTGGCCATCAACTCCTGTTATACTCAGCTTCTCCACGTAAGTATGAAGTCATATGTACTTGTTCCTGCTATTGTCCCCAGGAGAAATGAGCTTTCTCTTTCTGAGCTGGAATATTCATGATTATAGTGTCAGCAATTTTATTTAGGGAATTGGAACAGATACTCAACAGCCACGTTTTGCCTCCATGTCAGGCATAGGAGGGTCTAGTGGGAGGGGCATTGCAGGCTAGGGCAAAGTGTCCTAATGGGCAAGCGTTTTGGAAATAGTGGCACTGCAAGGACTCATTTCCCTCACCTGGAGATTATGGAAGAACACATTAAATTCTTTATTCCAGCTTCGGGTCATTTTGGTCTTTTGCTGCGAAAAAGTTTGGGGCTCAGATTTTTCAAGATGACAAGTGCTAGGGTCCATGGCAAGGTGCCTTATTTGGGCAGTGAAGTTTCCATCTTTGGCAGTGGGCTGTTTATTGATGATCTGGGCATCCCTGGGGGATTTAGGGGAGCACAGTAAGAGTTTAAGGAGTGGGGACACCTCTCTGAAGCTGAAGGCAATCTGAGCCTTCTTTGGATTTGTTTGACTCTCACGGGCTTGATTAATAATAGAGTTGTGATCTTGTCAAATATTTCCCAACAACTGTGGTGGGTAGACTCTTGAGCAGACCCTTTTGAGTCCGGATTAAAGTGAGACAATCCTGTTGGGTGAGCCAAGGAGACCCTGAGCTGACAGCAATCAGATGGTATGTTTCTAAGTATACCTACTCATGATGCCCTTTTTGCCACTGGCAGTGGATTTTTTTCATGTTTCCATAGGGACCCTGTATTCTGTTGCTATGGAGCCCGACTTGGTTTGGAGGAACCTATCAGTAAATACTGGGAAAGGCCCTTTGTCCACATGTTTCACCAGCAGAAATTCCAATTTTCCCACACATCTATTGGAATCGAAACTTCAGGTTTCCAGTTTTGGTCTTTGGTCTTAGCTAGTGCTGAAAATAGGAAATCTGAGAAACAATGCAGACAATCTTTGTTGATTTCTTGTCGGTCAATATTTGCTCACTAGTTAGAAACTATGAATATAATAATGAATTGAAGATAGCTTGAGTTTAAACAGATGGAAATCATGTCTGCTGCCCGCCCCCCCTTTTTTTTTTCCCTTAAGAAATCCTGACTTTAGAGTCCCATGGAGGGAAGCAATGAAAAAATCTTTGCCTTATCTCTAGAAAATGAGTTCCTGCAATTTTACTCTTTGCAAGACAGGTGGAATTCTTACAGGTCTAATAATTTACACAGCCTCCTTACAGGGGTAGATAATAGCTAATAGAACAGCTCAGAATGGAAAAGCAATTTTTGTTGTACTACAGTTTAAATCTTTTTACAGCAAAGTAATTTAAAAATAATGGATAAAACACATTTTGATTTCAGTGACCAACCACAAAACATTGACCTGGCCAGGTGGTGACAGAACTTTCATTTTTTGGTCTAGGATGTGACTGCCAGCACTTTTACAGATAATCCAGCGGTAAACCTCCTACATCCCTCTGGGCCACACACGCAGCTGCTAAAGGAGAGGGAGACAGGCAAGGATACAAGCAGGGCTGCATGGACGCTATTCTGTCTTGAAGCTGCAGCAATGTCCCAAGGTTTTTCTTGAAGAATAATTCTAAAAGGGCTGGAAATCAGCTAGACCTCCAAGAGAAACACTCTGTAGAAACAGTCTTCTGAGTCCACCTGGGTGGCTCAGTTATTTGAGCATGACACTCTTGATTTCTACTCAGGTCATGATCTCACAGACCTGATCAAGCCTTTGTGGGATCAAGCCCTGCATTGGGCTCTGTGATGACAGTGTGGAGCCTGCTTGGGATTCTCCTTCTCCCTCTCTCTCTCTCTCTCTCCCCCTATCCCTCCCCTGCTCATGCTCTTTCTCTCTCTCTTCCTCAAAAAAAAAAAAAATTCATTAAAAAAAGAAGAAAAGCCAGCCATCTTCTTACTCAGACCACAGAGGATAGCATGATTTGAAGGTGGGCCTCCCTGGCCATCGAGGCACATTGGAGGGGCAAAGATGTTATGGCAAGTCTAAAAATATGGCACCCAAACTGATGTTTAAGCTCAAAAACAAGTAGGTTAGTCTATTGTATTTGGCATGTAATTGAGGGACAAAAAAGGAAATATACCACCTCAAATGAAATCAGTCTGTCAATCCAAGAAGAATAGATTTCTGGAAACTTGGACCCTGTGCATTGTCTGTAGTTTTATGTCTCTGGTGTGGGCTACTGAGTATCTATCCTGTAGAATTCACTCTTGCGTCACCCAGTAAGATTGGGAACTGCCTTGTGTTTAATCCCCTTTCTCAAAGATTTATGGTAGTCTGGTAAAGGCTCTGGAAATGCTTGGAGTAAGATGTGTCTCAGATTTATTTGGTCATAGAATTCCACCCCCGACCCTTTTCAACCCCAAGAACATGATAGAACTGATAGCTCTCGGACGCTACTTATTTGAGGAGTAATGCTTTAAGGGACTTGGTTTTCTTTTCTATAACTCTAGACTGGTAATTCTAATTATTTAACTTTACCAGAGACCCTTTGGATCTTTAATTTCTTGAGTCTTCTACCCAGGTTTGTTGGGATATAATTGACATATAACATGTAAGTTTAAGTTGTACAACATGATAATTTGACATACTTACATATATTGCAAAATGATTACAATAAGGTTAGTTAGCACTTCCATCATCTTTCATGATTACCATTTCTTGTTTGTGGTGAGAAGATTGAAGATGTACTCTTCCTAGTAAATTTTGGTATCTAATAAAGTATTATTAACTATAGTTGACATGCGGTACATTAGAACCCCAGAACTTATTCATCTTATTACTATAAGCTTGTACCCTTTGCCAAAATTCTTCCCATTTCCCCTCCCTTTCTAGCCCCTGCACCACTGTTCTGTTTCTTGCCGGGAGCCGCACCGGCCTCTCTGGATGGCAGTCACAGCAAGGAAATGGCAGTGTTTGCACAGCTACCGCCATGAGAAATGAAAACTGGTATCTCCTGCTACTACTGGCTCATGTTGTGCTGGTATTGACCAGGCCTCACAATATTCCATATCAGACCAATATTCTGAACACAGATACCTCATTAAGGAAAAGCATATTCCTGCCTTTGCAAGAGAGATTTTAGATGAAAGCTCTATGGATGATTGTCAAAAGGCTCTTCCTAAGGGCCTTGCAGATCCAAGACTTAGGGGGTTAAGAACACAAGAATTACAACTGAGCCTGGCCCCGAGACAAAAAGCCTAATTTAGAGTTAAGGTACAGATAAGGGCAGAACTTAAATTAATACTTACACCTTCTCCTAATTGGCGATGTATGGCAGTCCCTTCCCAAAGGCCTACTTTCTGCAAACACCCTCCCTTACAGGTGGCCTGGATGAGGCTAAAGAGTAAAAGAGTAAAAGAGCTAAAGAGTAGCTAAAGCATTACCCACAAACAAGAGGCTGACACATTTAGGGCCTCCATGATGTTCACACATTCAGCATCAAATAGGTTTCCACAAACAACTTATTAACCAACTCAAAAACATACATTTGAGAGTCAGACAGAATGACTCTTAGCCTATCTATACACTTAACCTATGACCTAACCTTCGCCTTATTAACTTAGAACAAATATGTATCCTGTCTTTTACTAAGAATACCCTGCTAAATCTTTAGTTATAAGATTTACTTAACCTCACGATAATTGGAACAGTTCTGCAAGAATATTTCTGTAAAACCTGCTTCTGTACACTTTCCAAAGCATCTTATCACAAAGAGTTATCCACTGTAAAAATTCCTTTTTCTGATGTCATGCTATCATTTAACCTATAAATAAAGACACCAAAACCGACAGGACAGAGATGCCTGCCAGGTGATCAGAAAGAATCTCGGGGCTCTCTCACTCTCTCTCTCTCGCCGACACCGTCCATCCTTCAGGGACCCCTGGACCTGCTGGAGCCGGCTCGGCCTCCAGCAGTTTCTGAGTTCAGCTTTTTTTAGATTCTGCATATAAGAACATCGATATATATATATATCGCACATATATGCACATATATTATATATATATCACATTTTCTTTATCCATTCATCAGCCAAAGGACATGTACATTGTTTCCCTATCTTGGCTATTATGAATACTGCTGCAATGAACACGGGAGGGTAGATCCCCTTGAGACCTGATTTCATTTCGTTTGGATATGTACCCAGAAGTGAGATTGCTGGATCATATGGCATTTCTATTTTTGATCTTTTGAGGAGCTTCCATACTGTTTTCCATAGTGTTTGTATCAACTTACACTCCCACCAACAGTGCCCAAGGGTTCCCTCTTCTCTACATCCTCACCAACACGTCCCCCTTGTCTTTCTGATGAGTACCATCCTAGCAGGTGTGAGGGAATATGAGGATGTCTCTTTTGGAAAAAAATGTCTGTTCAGGTTCTCTTTTTTAATGGGATTGTTTGGTTTTTGGATATTAACCACTTATCAGACATAAGATTTGCAAATATCTTCTTCCATGCTATAGGTTGACTTTTCACTTTGTCGATTGTTACTTTCTCTGTGCAGAGGCTGTTTAGTATGACTTAATCCCACTTAATTATTTTTCCTGTCATTACTTGTGCTTTCAGTGTCCTATCAAAACAATCGTGGCCAAGACCAATGTAAAGGCACCTTTCCCCTCGGCTTTCTTTTAGGAGTTTTATGGTTTCAGGTTTTATATTTAAAATTATTTTTAATGTTTATTTTTGAGAAAGAGTGAGTGAGCAGAGGAGGGGCAGAGAGAGAGAGGGAAACAGAAAATCTGAAGTAGGCTCTGTACTGTCAGCACAAAGCCTGACATGGGGCTTGAACCCAGGAACCGTGAGATCATGACCTGAACCAAAGTCAGATGCTCAACCGACTGAGCCACCCAGGTGCCTCAGGTTTTATATTTAAGTCTTTAATCCATTTTGAGGTTAATTGTTTTAGTGTAAGATGGGGCTCCAATTTTATTCTTCTGCATGTGGTTGTCTAGTTTCCTTAGTATCATTTATTGAAGAGACTATCCTTTCCCCATTGAGAATTCTTGGATCTCTCATCAAATATTAGTGGACCCTCTATGCCATGGCTTACTTATGAACTTTTAATTCTGTTGCTACAGTCCGTGTGCCAGTGCCAGACTGTTTGGTTATGGTAGCTATATGATATAGTTTGCAATCAGGAAGCATGATGCCTCCAGGTTTGTTTTTCTCTTTTAAGATTACATTGGCTATTCAGTGTGTTGTGTGGGTTTTTGTTTGGCTGTTTGTTTCTAGGTAGGCTTCACCCACAGTGCAGAGTCCAAGGCGGGTCTTGAAATCATGACCCTGAGAGCAAGATCTGAGCTGAGATCAAGAGCCAATCACTTAACTGCCTGAGCCAGCCAGGTGCCCTGTTTTGTGGTTTTATAAAAAATTTAGGATTGTTGTTTTTATTTCTGTGAAAAAATGCTATTAGAATGTTGTAGGGATAGCACTGGATGGGCTTTGGGTACTATGAACATTTTAACAATATTAATACTTTCATCTTTCCATTTATTGGTATCTTCTAAAAATTTTTTCATCAAAGTTTTGTATTCGGTATACAAAAGTTTCACTTCCTTGGTTAAATTTATTCTTAAGTATTCTATTGTTTTTGATGCTGTTGTAAATGGAACTGTTTTATTTATTTCTTTTTCAGATATTTCATCATTACCATGTAAAACTGAAACGGATTTCTTTTTGCTGATTTTGTATCCTGTAACTTTACCAACTTTGTTGATTAGTTCTAACTGGTTTTGTTGGAGTCTTTAGAATTTTCTATCTATAAGATTATATTATCGACCAACAGAGACAATTTCACTCTTTCCTTCCCAGTATCAATGCTTACCAGATTGCTCTGGATGGGACTTCCAGGACTAAGTTGAAAGAAAGTGGTGAAGGTGGACATTTTTGTCTTATTCCTGATCTTAGAGGAAGAGCTTTCATTTTTTACCAATGAGTGTGATGCTAGTGGTAGGCATGTCATGTATGCCTTTGTTACATTGACCTACATTCCTTATGTACTGCATTTGTTGAGAGTTTATATCATGAAAGGATGAATATTTTGTCAAATGCTCTCTCTACGTCTACTGAGATAATCACTTACCTGGCCTTTCATTGGATTAACGTAATGTATTACATATTTTTATGTTGAACCATCTTTGCATCTCAAGAATAAATCCCTCTTGCACAGTGTGTATGATCCTTTCAATGTGTTGCTGAATCTACTTTGCCAATATTTTGCTGAGAACTTCTATATTCACCAAGGATATTGACCTATAAAAATTTACTTGTCCTACAGTGTTATTATCTGGTTTTAGTATCAGGATAATGCTGGCTTTGTAAAGTGAGTTTGGGAGTGTTTCCTACAGTTTTGGAGAAGAGTTTGGGAAAAATTGGCACAAATTCTTCTTTTGCTGTCTGGAAATTCACCAGGGCAACCTTCTGGTCCTGGGCTTTTCTTTGTTGGAAAGTTTTCTATCTCCTTACCATAATTGGTTTGTTGAGATTTTCTAATTCTTTATGATTCACTCTTGGTAGGTTTTATCTATACATTTCTTCTAAGTTCTCCAATTGGCTGATCTATCATTATTCATAGTATTGTCTTTAAATCTTTTTTTATCTCATTGTTACCTGTTGTATCATCTCCTCCTTCATTTCTAATTTTATTTTTCAATAGGTAGACTAACTAAAGATTTGTCAGATTTGGTAATCTTTTCAAAAGATGGTCTATTTTATTGTTTTTTTGATCTCTATTTCTCTTATTTATGTTTTGATATTTGTCATTTCCTTCCTTGTGTTAACTTTGGGCTCAGTTGGCTGTTTTTTCTTTTTTTTTTTTTTCTGGTTCCTTGATGTGTAGGAACCTTCCTCTTGTCTTTTGAGACTTTCTATTAATGAAGATTATTACTATGAACTTCCCTCTTAGAACATCTTTTCCTATATTCCATAAGTTTTGGTATGTTGTGTTTCCTTTGTTGTTTGTTCCAAGAAATTGTTAACTTTTAAATTTATTTAACACATTTAGAAGTACATTGTTATATTTCCACATATCTGTGAATTTTCTACTTTTCCTCCTGTTAGTGATTTCTGTTTTCAACCAATTGTGGTTGGAAAAGATGCTTGCTATAATTCCAGTCTTCTTGTTTTATAACCTATCATATGATATCCTGAGAAATGTTCCATATACAGTTGACAAGAACGAGGATTCTGCTGCTTTTGGATCAAGTGTTTCTTATATGTCTAAAATAAGGTTCAAGTCCAACATCTCCTTATTATTTTTCAGAGTGTGAATGATCTATCCATTGTTTAAAGTAGGATTTTGAAGTCCTCTCCTATTAATATATTATTGTGTATTTTTCCCTTCAGACCTGTTGGTATATGATTAAGATGTTTAAGTGCTCCTATTTTGGGTGCATATATATTTATGATTGTTTTATCATCTTGATGAATTGACCCCTTTAACATTATATGGTAATCTTCTTTGTCTCTTGTTACCATTTTTGGCTTCCAAACTATTTTCTCAGATACAAGCATAGGTATGTTTTCTTTTGGTTTCTGCTTGGCTGGAATATCTTTTCATACTTTCACTTTGAGCTTGTATGTATGCTTAAAGCTGAAGTGAGTCTGTTCTGAGCAGCATATAGTTTGATCTCCCTCCTCCTCCTCCTCCTCCTTCTTCTTCATCATCAATCCAACTATGCTATACCTTTTGATTGGAGAATTTATCCATTTACATTTAGAGGACTTTTCACTAGGTAAGGACTTAATAATGCCATCTTATTGTTCTGATTATTTGGTAGTTCCCTTCTCCCTTTCTCCCTCTATTGCTGCCTTCCTTTGTAAATTGAAACTTTTCTGTAGTGGTGTCTATCATTTAATTCCCTTCTCTTTTGTGTGTCTACTGTAGGTTTTTGCTTTATGATTGCCATGAGGCCTATATAAAAATAGATATAATAGTCTATTATATGTTGATAGTGACTTAACAAAACTCTACTCTTTCTTTCCCCTTCTTTTATGTTTTTGGTTAGTTTATTTACTTACTTTGACAAAGAGAGAGGGAGAGAGAGAGCAAGAATGTATGAGCAGGGGAGGGGCAGAGAGAGAGGGAGTATAGCTTGTTATTTTGATGCATTTACATATTGTAATATGATTGCCAATGTAGTGATATTTATCATATTAGATAATTATAATACAATATTATTTTCTATATTCATTATAATGTTTATTAGATCTCGATGACTTATTTATTACTTTTTGCAAGTTTGTACCCTTTTTTTTAAAGTTTTTTATTTATTTTAAGAGAGAGAGAGAGAGAGAGAGAGTGCAATTTGGGGATGAGCAGAAAGAGAGAAGGAGAGAGAGAGAATCCCAAGCAGGCTCTGCACTGTCAGAGTAGAGCCTGATGCAGGGCTGCAACTGACAAACATGAGATGAAGTCAGATGCTTAACCAACTGAGCCACCCAGGCACCCCACAAGTTTGTACACTTAAACACAATTGCTCTCATTCCCTGGTAACTACCATTTACTTCTCTTTTATATAAGTTTAGCTTTAATAGATTCTACATACGAGTGATATCATACAGAACTTGTCTTTGTTTTTCTGACTTACTTGCTTAATAATGTGCTCAATGTCCACCTGTGTTGTTGCAAATGGGAGAGTATCTTCCTTTTTTGTGGCTAAATAATGTTCCATCTTGCATATATATCACATCTTTCTTATTTATTCATCAAAATGTTGATGGGCATTTGGGTTGTTTCCCATAGGTCGACTGTTGTGAGTAATGCTGCATTAAATCTGGGAGTGCATATACCTTTAAAAAATCCTGTTTAGGGGCGCCTGGGTGGCTTAGTCAGTTAAGCGTCCGAGCTTAGGTCATGATCTCGCGGTTCGTGGGTTCGAGCCCCGCCTTGGGCTCTGTGCTGACTGCCTGCTCAGAGCCTGGAGCCTGTTTCAGTCTGTGACTCTCTCTCTCCTAGAAATAAATAAAACATTAAAATAAAATAAAATAAAATAAAAAATAAAAAATCCTGTTTATATTATTCTGTGACTGTATAGTTACATTTACCAGTATGTTGTATATTTTCATATTTTTCATGCTACTAAATAGCATCCTTTTATTTCAACTTGGAGATCTCCTTTTAACATTTCTAAATGCTCCTTCAGCTTTTGTTTGTCTGGGAAAGTCTTTAACTCTCCTTCATTGTGAAGCACATCTCTGCTGGGTAGAGTATTCTTATCTACCAGGTTTTTTTTCCCCCTCTTTCAGAACTTTGGATAGATCATTCCAATCTCTCCTGACCCATAAGGTTTTAGATGAGAAATCCACTCATAGTCTTATGGGGGTCTCCTTATAAATTACAAGCTTTTTCTTTCTCACTGCTTTTAAGGTTCTCTCTTTGTCTTTTTTTTTTTTTTTTTTTTTTTGACATTTTTGTTATACTGTGTCTTGGAGATGATATCTTTGAGTTTGTTCGATGATGAGCTTTATGATCTTCAGTATCCAAATCTCTTCTCAGATTTTAGGTATTCTCAGCCATTATTTCTTTAAATAAACTTTCTGCATCTTTCTCCATCTCTTTTTTTTTAGGGATTCCAGTACTTAGCAGAGTGCTTTTTTAATGGTGGCCTGTAGAACATGTAGTTTTTCTTCATTTTTTTCTTCACTTTTTTCCATTCTTTTGTATGACTGGAAAATGTCAAAATATCTATTTCCTATTTCACCGATTCTTTTCTTTTGCCTGATCTATTCTTCTCTTGATGCCCTCTTGCATTTTTTTTATTTACTTCTTTGTTTTCTTCAAATTGAGAAGATCTGTTTAGTTATTTTTAGTTATTTTCTTTATGTATTGTTTTCCTAATCTTATTGAATTGCTCTTCTTTTCTTCTTGTAACTAACTGAGCTTCCTTACCAGATATTTTGAATTCTTTATTGAGTAAACCACAGCTCTCCATGTCTTTGAGGTTAGTTATTGGAGTATTTGTGTGTTACTTTGGTGGTGTCCTGTTTTCTTGATATTTACTGTTCCTTGCAGTCTTTTGTTCCTGTTATCTTCACATTTGTAGTAGCACTTATCTTCTCCAGTCTTTACTAACTACTTTAGAAGAGCAATGTGTTCCATTAGCTTTGCTAGGGATTCTGAGGCTTTCTCAGTCCCTCTATTGATTTGCCTGCTTCTCTCTTCTTGCTCCCTCTTGTGGCAGAATTCTTGAAAAATTTCTTTTAACATTTATTTATTTTTGAGAGACAGAGACAGCACAAGCCAGGGAAGGGGAGAGAGAGAAAGAGAGAGAGAGAGAGAGAGAGAGAGAGAGAATCCAAAGCAGGCTCCAGGCTCTAAGCTGTCAGCACAGAGCTCGAGGCGGGGCTCAAACCCACGAATTGTGAGATCATGACCTGGGCTGAAGTTGGACACTTAACCGAATAAGCCACTCAGGCACCCTCTTGTGACAGAATTCTTAAACTTCTATGCCTTCTGTTCTGGAACACACTGGGTCAGGAGCTGACAGCCTTTCTTGTGCTTTCCTAAGGGCAGAGCTAAAGGTCAAGTTTATAGTCTCTCCTTGGCCCACAGATTTGGGCTTACTTTCTGCACGTTTTCACTAGCCATCTGGCAAGGCTCATTCTTACCACTTTTGGGACCATGCACAGAGAGATGGACACAGAGATTGTGTGTGTGTGTGGGGTGGTGGTGGTGGTGGTTTGAGGTGCATGGAATGTTGGGAGTGTTCTTGAGCCAGTGCGAAGAATCCACAGGCTGGGAATTTCCAGGGGCTCATGGGTGGGCTTCTTGGTGGACTCTGAAGCACAGGTAGTAGGATCCACATTCCTTTAATGCTCTCCAGGATACCTATCTGCTGCTCTCCCAGCCTTTTCCCTGTCCCCAGTCTCGTAGCTCACAACTCTATATTCTTCATGTGTCAAGGGAGAAATGGGCCTCTTTGACAAAGTTCTACACAGTTGGGGGAGCTGTGCCCTCACTCACACATTCTTACTTTCCCTAGCATGAGAAATTACAGGCTAAGAAGGGCTCTCTTGGCACTGAGCTGCACTGCCCTGGGGGAGGGGGAATGAGTAAAATCTAACTATTTCTCTTACCCTCTCCATTGTGTCCACAATTTTCTTTTTTGCTCCAGCGATGTGCTGGAACTTCCCTATTGCAGATCTGGTCTTCCACAAAGACTCTCTCTTCCATGGGTGATTGTTTCAGACAGTGTTTTTCAGGAGCTCCTGGACCATGGCCAAGGTGGACTGGAGACAGGTCATGGGCCACTGAAGGGTCCACAGCTGGGGCTGAGGTCTGTATGTCTCTTATCTGATGCTTGGGTAGGCACTCTCCTTCCGTGCCCTTTGAAGTATGTTGCTGAATCCCACAGCTCCCATGAAGGCACTTTTGTCCGTGGATGGGTGCCAAATTGTTGTTGAGGGGCAGTGCTGTGATGGATGTCCTTTTCAGGCATATTGCTGATGTCACTCCTCTTTGATTTCCTTTAAGGGTAAGGATGATATCTGTTTTAACAAATCAAGAAAGGAAAATATTTAGTCGAGTCATGACAGGATGAAGCAGACATTCTTCCCTTCACAATGGCATAGAAAATGGACCTATTTACTGGCTTCATCAACTGGGCCAGCATTGGCGGGGCTTCCCCTCCAAGCTTTGAACCGTATTAACAGAGATATTTCACGGCCAACAGTTTTTCCCCAAACATAAAGGCATCAATGAGTATGCATATGAAGCTGATCTTGATATTAAATTCAAGACAGCTATATAAATGATAGATTTGATTCAAGGGCAAAAAAACTAAAACAAAACAAAAGGACAGTTAAGTTTAAAATGCCATCTGTTAAAGAGCTTAAAAGCTGTTTATTCTGAATACTTTAGGGCCATCACTGATCTTTTCATAAAGCAGTCCAATAGTCTATGCCAGAAGTGGCAGACTAGCAGGCTGGATGATTTGGTGTATAATCATGTTTTGTTTGGTACACAGAGTGTCTTACTCTTTAAAAAAAAAATATTACTTATTTATTTTGAGAGAGAGAAAGAGTGCTCGCCTGCAAACTATGAGCATGAGCAGGGGAGAAGCAGAGAGGGAGAAAGAGAGAGAATCCCAATCAGGCTCCACACTGACAGAGCTGGTTCAATCTCATGACTGTGAGATCATGAGCCCAAAACAAGAGTCAGATCCTTAACTAAACCACCTAGGTGCCCTGGGTGTCTTACATTAAAAAATAATTTTAACATAAGACTTTCCTCTTCCATGAAGAAACCAGGCAATTATTAGCATTGGCTTGTGGCAGAAGACTAGAGACACTGAAAGGGAATTGCCCCTTTATTTATTTTTAATAGAGATATAATTGACATATACCACTGTATTAGTTTCTGGTGTAAAACACCATGATTCATGTGTTGCTAAGGGATCACCACAATGTCTAGTTAACATACATCAGCACATGTGCTCGTTTCAACAGCACATACACTAAAATGTCCATCACCACACATAGTTGTAAACTATTTATTTTCTTATGATGAGAGCTTGTAAGATCTACTCTTACCAGCTTTCAAACAGGCAATGCAGTTATTAATATAGCCACTTATTTTATAATGGGAAGTTTGTTACTTTTGATCCCCTGGAGCTGCCCCTTTTAATTGTTTTTAATGTTTATTTACTTTTGAGAAACAGTGAGAGAGAGTGTGTGAGCAGGGGAGGGGCAGAGAGAGAGAGCGAGACACAGATTCCCAAGCAAGCTCCAGGCTCTGAGTTGTCAGTGCATACTGTGACATAGGTCTTGAACCCATGAACCATGAGCCACAGTCTGACGCTTAACCAACTGAGCCACCCAGGCTCTGGAGCTTCCCTCTTTTGGGTAAATAAGTGCTCTCTGAGTTTTCTCAGGCCTCACCTGAACTGCTCACTCTGCTCATTGATCCCACCTGGCTCCTAGAGGCGTTTGAGTTTGTGATTCCTGATTTCCATGGAACATTTTATTAGCAAATGTCCTGCTGCCCGTTTTTCTCTCAGACCCTTGATCTTCCTTTCTTTGAAGAAATTCTACCATTTAATTTGTATATTGGGCTTCAGTCTTCAATACTGAAAGGCAAAGAGCCCTGAGGAGGAAATAATCTTAGCTGCTGTTATTAATCATTGATCTTTCACTCTGAGTACTCCATTTATTATCAAGCTAGTGGAGACAGGGCTATAGAAAGAACATAAGGGCACCAAAATCCAAAAGGAAATGTCCAGGGATCACCAAGAAGGAGGAGGCAGAGGTGAGGACACCAAATGGGAAAAGCATAGCTCTGACACCCATTACCCTCTCAACTTCCCGTAGAGCTGGCCTTTATTATTAACATGTGATTCAGATGTACTTGTTAACCAGAAGCAGAGTGTCTGAAAACAAGTGTCTCTGAGATGAAATAGGGTGAACTGGGGGAAATGCCATGTGGTGGAAAACATGCTGTGGGAAGGAGTATTTGTGAAAGAATTCCAGGGCTCCATAGAGAGTGGTCGAACCACGAGGAATGCCTTTCTAAAAACAGGGGAGCCTGGGATGGCACTTCCTGTAGAATCATCATGCTTTCCTCACAGACATAAACATGACAAGACCAGGAGGGAAATGATTTATCACAAATGGAGGTGCTTTCCTTCTGGTTTCTTCTCTACACTGCGTGCTGATGATTTTGAAATCCTTCTCAAATTCAATCAGTTTAGAGTTGTCTCATCAAACTGACTGTAGACTGAGTCGTTACAGATGCGTGCTTCAGAAAATTAGAGTTTATTCCAGCGCTTATTAACTTTTTAAAACTATGGTCCATTAGGATCATGTTACTTATGTGACTTAAATCTAATTTAACCTTAAGAGACAATGGCAGAATCATGGCCAAAATAGATAATGCCTGTATATGTGTGGAATTAAGCTAAAAACTCTTCCCATTTTCAAATAAATGAATAGGATTATGCGCTCTACAGATGGTATTTCAGTCCCTTGTGTAGGATTCATTACAAGAATCTATTTCTGCATAAACTTCTTTTTTTCTGTCTAAGTCATTCACATTGTAGAGGAAAATTTTAGTATAATATTGCCTGTGAGTTTCTAATATGAGCATTTCCCCAAATAAATATTTCCTGGAAGCTTCTAAAGCCAGTAGCTTCCTAAGTATTTACAGAGCCCATCCATCAATGACCATCGTTTCTTACTGAAATTGTAACATGTGTACAGTATTTTAGTGTTACTTGAGAGTTTTTACATCTTCTCTCTTGAATAGAGAGAAGTCTCTTTGTCCTTCTTTGGAAATTCTCCTCACACTCTTCGATTGTTTTTTAACAGCCTTACTGAGGTAAACTTTACATAAAATAACTGTACAAATTTAAGTGTACCAGTTGATAGTTACTGGTCTGTATTTCATGTATGTAATCATGAAACCATCCATGTCAGTCCTGATAGTGAACGTAGTCATCACATACAAACACTTCCTCACATGCCTTTGTAATTCCTTCCATCCACTCCAACGTGCTCCCCACTTCTTCAGGTCCCCACTGATCTGCTTCTGTCCCTCTCGATTAGTTTGTATTTTCTAGGCACTTATATAGATAGAATCATATAGTATGTCCTGTTTTATGCCAAATCTCTCCTTTTTTTAAAATGTTTTATTTATTTCTGAGAGAGAAAGAGAGAGAGAGAGAGAGACAGTGTGAGCAGGGGAGAGTCAGAGAGAGAGGGAGACACAGAATCTGAAACAGGCTCCAGGCTCTGAGCTGGCTGTTAGCACAGAGCCTGATGTGGGGCTTGAACCCACAAACTGCGAGATCATGACCTGAGCCGAAGTCGGACGCCCAACCAACTGAGCCACCCAGGCACCCCATGCCCAATCTCTTTCACTCAGCATAGGCCATATGGGACTCGTCCATGTTGTGCCATTAGCTCATTCCATTTTGCTGAGTAATATTCCATTATATGGATAGCCCACCATTTATTTATCCTTCCGTGTAATTGTGGACCATTTTGGGCAATTACAAATAAAGCTGCTCTGAGTAGTCATGTACAGGTTCTTGGTATGGATGGACATATACGTTTAGTTCTCTTGTCTCAAACCTAGGAGCGGAGTGAGTCCGTCATTTGGCGCTTATACACAATGTTCAGAGATGCTCTTTTATTAACAGCTGGAAACTGCAAACAGTCCAAACATCTATAATACAGTAATATTTTTACTATATTAGTAGGAGGTTTTTCATATTTGCCATTTATGAGGTGGAAGAAGCTTCTTTTTGTTCCCAGTTCACAGAAATTTTTATGAGAAATGGATATTGGATTTTGCCAAATACTTTTTCAGCCTTCTTTGAAATAATCATTGTCTATTTTTTTTTTAATTGAAGAACTTACTCACCCGAAAGATCTCCCAATAGGGTACTATATTAGTTAGAAATCATGTTTGGCTATAATAAATAGATACCTGAAAAGTAGAAACAGGTACAAACTAGGGGTTATGTAATGAAAAGTCCAGAAGTTGTTGGTTTGTGACATACATTCATGTGCTCACGGAATTCACACTAAAGGTTTCCACAGTTCTCTGGGTCCTTCCTTCAAGTTTATGATGGTATTTGCAGATTCAACCATTTTGTCCACACACTAGGCATCGAAATGGAGAAAGAGAAGGAGAATTATATTTACCAAGTAAGTCTGTTCCCCATACGGTTTTCCTCCTGCATGCTTCAATCCAGAAAGAAAGCTGGGAAATGTAGTTTTTTGCTGGTTACCTTATTTTTCTTGGTGAGAGTGGGATTCTGTTAATTAGGAATGAAAGAAGGATGGACATTAGGTATACACTTAGCAACGTTTGCCAAAGATGCTGCTAGCAAACCCTCTTTTTTTTTTTAAGGTTTTTTTTTTTATTTCTAGGAGAGAGAGAGAGAGACAGTGTGAGCAGGGTAGAGTCACAGAGAGAGGGAGTCACAGACTCTGAAACAGGCTCCAGGCTCTGAGCTGGCAGTCAGCACAGAGCCCGACGCGGGGCTCAAACCCATGAACCGCGAGATCATGACCTAAGCGAAAGTCGGACGCTTAACTGACTAAGCCACCCAGGCGCCCCTAGCAAACCCTCTTTGTACTTGTGCTTAAGGGCTATAAAAGCCCTATTTAGGAATGGAGGGAAAGGAATTTGAGATAAGTATTTTTTATTACATTGACTCAATGCAGATTTCTAAGTTCCTGTGTTCTCTCCCTTTCGATGACTGATCGGCCATCTCTGTAAGTCATATATGCACCACTGGTGGCTGAGGAGCAAGAGCTCTGACCCCAAGTCGTGGGTGTGACAACTTTGGGGATAGAATGGAAGGAGAAGGGAAAAGGAAACAGCTGCTGTTGGCCACTCTTTCCTGCAGCTTATTATAAAGGTGTCCACTTCCTCTCTTCAGATGTTCCTTCATGAGAGCTTCCTTCTCACTCCAGTTGCAATGAAGCGCTCCCTTCCTGCACTCCTGCAGTATGTTCTGTTATTGAGATATAATTCTTATACCTTACAATTAATCCATTTAAATTGTACAATGTAGTGGTTCTTAGTATGTTCAGAGTTGTGCGACCAATACAGAATGATTTTTAGAACATCTTCATCACCTCGGAAAACCCCTGCACCTGTTAGCCATCACTCCACATTCACACCTAGTCCTGCCCAGTCCTAGACGACTAATGCATTCCCTGTCTTTGTAGATTTGCCCCTTGGACATTTCACAGAAATGGAATCCTTGGATAAGCTCTCACAATATTTTGCTCATACCGCTACATTCTGCTCTACGTGTATGGATTGAGGAGCTTGTATTTGACTTCCTCTGCAGAGTGAGAGTCCCTTGTCTGCCATCTCTGCATCTACAGTAGTGCCTAGCAATGTGCCTGTTACATCAGTAAATAGTAAATGAAAGGAAAGAGACTTCCCTTTCTTTTTATAAACAAATACGGTAGAATAGGCTGCAGTGTATGTTTGGAAATATTCAAATAAGATTATTCCTGTCTGTACCTGAGAACTATAATAGTGATTAGATTTTTGTAATGGCTGTGTATAATTGGCTCCCAGCGAAAGTACAGCATGGATAAAGTTTATTTTAGAAGTCAGCTCCTTGCTTTCTTCCTCTTCATTTGAATCTTCTAACTTATGACCCCTAGCTATCTAGTTCACCTGCCCTAGTATCTGACCCAGCATAACACCTATGATTATTTTCACTTCTTCCCCTCACCCCACTACTTAAAGTCCATCATAGGTTTTGGTCTCCTGCAGGTCAGGTACAAAAATTTAATCCTTCCTTCTGCCTCTAACACCAGCTATGAATGTTGAAAAATAAGATTCCATATTCCTAGTCTTGGCTTCTTTGTCTGAAAAAAATGTGGCAATTATGTTTGGTAAAGGGAGCTTTAACTCTAAAAATTATGTGTTCCTCTATAGCAACTCAGAATAAAGGAGTGAAAGCAAGATTTTGACCTGTGTTACTAATTCAGAATGCCAGAATAAAAGGAATTCCTGCAGAGAGATGAGTTATTTGGAAGGCTTGTGTTTCTGTTGGACAGTTATTTTCAAAAGATACTTTGATTATGTAAACATTTTTCAAATTAACATAACGTGAACTGATATTATATTATATCCATTAGAACAACGGTATGCACTGTATTTAGAGAGATAATTGTTTTATAAAGGAATCTTTAGTCTGCCCACTTTTTTTTTTCTTTTTTTTTGCCCTACCCTAGGTGTAAATCCAAAGTGAAATGTATGTGACAGAAGAGAAACTATTGTGTATCGTTAGCGGCTCTTGTTATTAAAGCCAAGTATTTACAAGTGAAAGAAATGACGTCTGTGGCACTGGTAATGGGGCTTAAGTGGATTTAGGAACTAAGGCTGAAATAGGAGCCTAATTAGAGAAGATCTTAAGGTCATCATGTCAGTCCTCACCTGTCCGTCAGGCAGACAGACTGTCCACAGCTTTCACTTCAAAGATGTGGCATGTTCTTCTCATCAGTGTCTCTTGCCTGTTATTTCTTGAGGGAGGAGATGCCTTGGCTAACCCCTTGCAAGTGATGTGTCTACAGCAGTGCTTAGTGTGGGTCCAGATGTTCTATTTATATCTGGTCTCTAAAAAATACTACTACATCTCAGAATATGAAATCTGATGGTTTTCTTCAAGGGAGATGGGGACATTAAATCATATGGAATAGTTTGTCTTTGCTAGCATTTTCCTGATTTGAAAAATAAGAAGAAAGGATATGAACAGGGAATAAGATGACTGTTTTCCTTCGATACGAGAGCCACACTGATGGGTCCTTAGTATCTATTCTTTTTTTTTTAGGTGCCTATTCTTGAAATCTAAGTGATTAAACATTTGTTAAGGGGAACCTCTCTGTTTCCTTTTCTATTTCTACTTCACTTTGGGATTTTAAAAATGTTTTTTAATGTTTATTTATTTTTGAGAGAGAGACACAGAGACAGATCATGAACGGGGGAGGGGCAGAGAGAGGGAGACACAGAATCCGAAGCAGACTCCAGGCTCTGAGCTATCAGCACAGAGCCCTACGCGGGGCTCAAACACACAAACCGTGAGATCATGACCTGAGCTGAATTTGGACGTTTAACCAACTGAGCCACCCAGGTGCCTGCTGTGGGATTTTCTTTAAGACAAATTGACATCTTTATCCCGGTTTGGTTTCTCATCTGAAGTTTGTTAGCTATGGAAGCTCAGTCCCCAGAGGGGCTGGCATCCAAAGCTAACTGAAGATAGATGAGACAGGGTAGGGATCGATGTCAGCTGATGTCCTTGGGCCAGGGTCTCTGTCAGCATATATGCCACAGTGAGTGTTCCTGCAACTTGGCAAATTGGGAGCATAGAGTTATATAGGTTACTCTCTTCTGATGTCTCCTTTTGCTCCTGCTGGCCTGTTTCCTGATGAAGGTTATTGCTAGATGTGGAGAGTCCAGAGCTGGTGGGATAAGAGCATGGAACACAGATGGCACTTGCGTGACAGAGTCTGATGCTATGTGAGGATTCTGCACTCTGGCAGTAGAATTTGTGTTCCCTCCTTTTGGAATCCATACCAACAATACTCCTCATTACCTAGATAATTACTTGACTTGAGGCTTCACTGCTCAGTGGTGATTCCATTGGCTTTAGCTTTAATTAAAACAAAATCATTAGGAAAGCAGATTCCCCCTTCCAGTTTCTCATTAATTTACAGATGAATTGGTTTGCTGCTAACTATCTATTGACATCTTGCTCCAGACTTTGGCCAAATGTTAGTTCAAGGCTTGTATAAAAATAATCTAAATTTTGACATTACCATCACAGGATTTTTGTTTTTATCTGCTGTAACTGACTGTTCTTGGTGTTCATTTCATAAAACACAAAGTTTGTCCCATCAGGAATCAAACAGGAGAGCATTCATATTCATTACTCAGTGATCTTAAAAATGTGGAATTTGAGGGGCGCCTGGGTGGCTTAGTCGGTTAAGCGTCCGACTTTCGCTTAGGTCATGATCTCGTGGTTTGTGGGTTCGAGCCCCACGTCGGGCTCTGTGCTGACTGCCGGCTCAGAGCCTGGAGCCTGTTTCAGTCTGTGGCTCCCTCTCTCTCTGACCCTCCCCTGATCATGCTGTTTCTCTCTCTCTCATAGAAATAAATAAAAATATTTAGGAAAATTCTTTAAAAAAATGTGGAATTTGAGGATATGGGCAACACTTGTTTTCCTCACCCCCGTATCCAATTTCTGTGTTTTCTTTTAAATGCACAGTATCAGGTAGCTCTTCTTTCATATGACAGGCAACTAGTATCTGATCTTTAAAACTTCTTGAGATACGCAAGTGGCATGTTGAATCATTTTAGTATCTTGAATAAGGAGAAATTGATAAATTTGGGTATGAAGACTTAGGTTTGCAGTATGTTGCAGACAGGGATGTCATGAGTGCTTAAGACAAATGAGATAAAGCACTTTCATGTTTACACAGTACAGGGGGTGCCAGCGCTCTATGTGAGGTGGATGTGTCCTGCAGCACACATGCCGCCATATACCATAGTGTGATCTAGCATCCAGCACATGTCACCTGTACAGTTAGCCTGAGCCTTTTGTGGAGTTTCATTGCCCCTTGCATACTTCAGTTATGGCGGTTTCCTGGCTTGTATGAGCATATCTACATTTTAAAGAACAGTACAGGGCTGTGACCTTACAAATGAACGGCGCATGTACAATATCAAACACGTGCATAGAGATGGCAGGAGACGCTGAGCCCTGAGGTTGGCACATATGGACTTAAACAGGCAGTATGAGGCAACATATGATAGAGCCAGCGTGTTCATACGTTACAGGCTGGTTTTGCTTTTAATTACAACTAAATATGCGATTGTCTGAATCAAGTATTGGGGAGGTGCTAAGCATCTCCTTGGAATGCTAATGTTACTATCTCTACTCAGGCCCAAAGTCCCAGGCTCACTTGACCTGGCTTCCCTCCCTGCATGGCCTGGATACTAAACAATTATTCTGGTGAAGGAAGTGAGTCTTTCATTCTTCAAGTTTATGGTCACATTATTCCCTTGTGGTATCCTCTACCTGATGGTTTGTTGTGATAATTCTCCATGTTTCTTTAGAATATTCCCAGCTAATCCTCAGAATAAAGTCCTAACACCTGGACTTTGGTGTTGATGGTCTTCATCTTCCAAAGCTACTGCTCCAAACGTTGCACCCAAACAGGTCTTCTCACTTCCATTTGATTTCTTCCTACCCCTTGTTTTTGCTTTCTCTTCATCTAAAATGCCTTCCCCTATATCTCTGCATGCCTAAATTTTTTTGATAAAGATCATAGGAGTGGTTAACATTTTTTGATCAAGAAAATATATAATATATCAAATATATACACATATGTACATATACACTATATATCAGTGTATGTACAGTATATATACACAATATAGACTATACACATAATAGTGCCTAAATCATATAAAATATTTAATGACATGGAAAGATTTGACCTATAGATTAGTGGAAAGGAAAATTGAAAAATATTATGATTCTTTTTTTCCTTGAGGAGAAAATATATAGGGAAAATTTCCTGAAGGATTCTCCGTACACAGAAATGTTTCCAGTTGATGGAGCCATAGGTAGGTTTACTTAGCTTATTGGTATTTTATATTTACACAGTAAATCTGTTTTACTTTTGCAATAAGATGCGAGTTAATAAAACTTCTCTGTAAAGCATAGGATACCTTATCCCATCCCATCCTTACATAAATTTCGGAGTATCTGAACCCCAAACTACACCATGTTGTTCTCACAATTACTCATGTATCCAGGCATTCTAAAGACTGTTTAATCAAAGTGAGTGGCACTAACATTGAAGGTAATGTTGATGTGCAGCACAGCATATAGTTGATTTCTTTTCTCCTGGGCTACAGACCTTTGCTTTGGGAATCATCAGTCTACCTGTCTGCTCATGTTGGCAGAGACAACCCTTACTTCTGTGGGTGGGGACACACCTAAGACATTCACTAACGAAACAGAGATGGAGATTTACCGTTGCCTAAAGACCTCGGTGACATTTTTTGAATATTTTTGTCGGTAGGAAAAGGGCATCTTGTTCTGCTATGTCATAGTGGTGAGTAACATACGCCCAAAGAAATTTGACTTTGGTTTTCAGGGACAGTATTAGGTAAAGGGAATACCGTGGGGTCTACTCTGTCACTCTGGAGTCCCAGCATCTCGCTTTGGTTTTTTTTTTTTTTTTCCTGTACCCACATAGGCTCCTCCTGAAACAAAGAAGATATATTTGATAGTCATTGATAATTTTTTTTAAAAATGTGGGCGAGGCCATTTTCCTTGCAACTTCTTTCCTAACTTAGCGTGAAGTAGAATGGAATCGTCGCAATGAAGGAATTTACTTGGAGATACAAAATCCAAAGGGGAATTGTTTGGTTGCACGGTCGACCATGACAGGGCCAAGGAATGGACTGAAGGAAATTATCAAGCATGCATGTTGTTTTTAAGTGATACTTGAGACTGGGATGTGAAACAGCTGTGTTGTTGGGTTGGGTTTTTTTTTTTTTTTCTTGTGCCAACTTTCCTTGTTTGATTGATTTTCTCTCTGACAGCCCACTGTGCTGATAAATGTGTCCACGGTCGCTGCATTGCTCCGAACACCTGTCAGTGTGAGCCAGGCTGGGGTGGGACCAACTGCTCCAGTGGTAAGTTCCCACCTGTTCTTGTCCGTCTCGGCATGTTTTTGCTGTACGCGCCCCCTTGTCTGCAGATTATCCTGAACCATGGGTTTCCCTGTTGTTGCCCATGCAGAGTGCGGTGTGGATTCCCAGTCTAACTCATGAATACAGTTCCTTGTAAGTCAGTGTATGTGTTCTGCTCAGAACTGTTGTTAATCGAGGATCAAGAAAGGTACTTAGAAAAAAGATGTCAGTAGTCTGATGCTGACACTTCTGTAAATCTGAATGTGTTCCAGAGTAAGGTCCAGAATTTAGGCTCCTTGGTTCGGTAAAGCCATTGCGGTGACCTAACTATTGTGTCCTGACTGCTGTTTTTGCATGTTGATTTGTCGAGGTTACTTCTGTGGTGATTAAAGTTTATCACTCATTGCCTTTAACTCAGAAGTGAAATTGATATTTTCAATGCTTAGTATATTTATTTATTTTTTAATGATATTTATTTATTTATTTATTTTTTATGTATTTATAGGAGAGAGAGAGACAGCATGAGCAGGGGAGGGTCAGAGAGAGGGAGTCACAGACTGAAACAGGCTCCAGGCTCCGAACTGGCAGTCAGCACAGGGCCCGACACGGGGCTTGAACCCACGAACCGGGAGATCATGACCTAAGTGAAAGTCGGACGCTTAACCAACTAAGCCACCCAGGCGCCCCAATGCTTAGTATATTTATTTGCCTCTGGTTTCTGAGATGCAAATAATGAGTACTCTCTCAGAAAACGTTGGGGAGGAATATTAGTCGTAACTGAAAATTCACGCACATTTTGGTATTAAATCAAATGGTAACATGGTATATAATTTGTCTCCATTATGTTAGAATTATAATTCTAGCTATAATTCGAACTATAAACAGCTTGCACTTAAAACCTCATATTCTTTATTAAGAGGATTAAGCAGTGGAATGTCGTGTAATACAGTTGCTTTTCTAAATTTCACAGTTAAAACTTCGGTTTTCTGGATAGCTTGTTGCTGCCCGTGTAATTGTGGATACTTCCTGTCTCTTCATACTCCCTTTTGCTTTGAAAAACGTGAGGGGGAATCAAAGTGCAATTGAATTCTGATGCCCAAAGTGTTACGTTTAGAGGAAGGAAAGACTAGTTTTAAATATTAGCAGGCTCAGACGACAACACAAATTCAGCCTCATTTCTACCATACTACTTTCTGAAACTAGTTCGAAGGGATTTCAAGTCGTCTGGATAAAGTGGTTTTAAGAATTATTACTTGGTTATATTTAGAGTCAGGGAGATTGCTGTTTATCTTGTTGGAACTACTCGTTTTAGACTTGTGATGTCTTGGCTATCCCCAAAACAGCATCTCCAGGGCTAGTTCCTTGTGCTGCCTGTGCACAGAACATTCTGTGTGAAACAGCCTTTTTATTGTATCTTCAACAGGGAGTGTGTGTGTGTGTGTGTGCGCGCGCGCGTGTGTCTTTCTGCCCCTGAAAGGCTTCCAATTCCAATGGATAACTGTCTTGCAGGGTTTTGTTTTGCTTCTGCTGGAGATCAGGAGGAAAGTGGGCATTTTGTTCACATGCCGTGGAGGCAAATGTTTGGGATGTGGGATTTGGCTCACAGCCATTTTTCTGGCCGACTGACCTCAAATGCAATGTCGCTTTCATTAACTTTTCCAGCGTAAAAATCAGTTGTGCCTACACATTTTGAAGGAAAATAACATTATGATATCAACTAGTGGCAATGAAAAGAGTGGATGTATTTGAAAAGTGAGATTTGTTCCTAATTCCCGGGCAAGTATGTTGCAGTGGTTATTCAGAGTTAGTTTCTGAAGAACTGCGGCCTGTCGCAAGCTGAGAGATCCAGACTGATTAGCGTTTCTGTGAAGACAAAAGGCTACATGAGTTTCAGACTTTCCAGAACTGATTTAGGCCCTCTAGAAAACAAACTGTTGCCTTATTTTGGAGGTTAGGCTTTCTAAAAGATCACTTGTTGCTTTCTTTTAGAGTTTACTGATTTTTGAATGAAGCTTCTAGAATTCTTAGGACACATATTCTTTCCGTCCTAGAATATTATGTTGATGCAATACGTAGGCTATTCTTTACAACAAAAGTATAAATAAACACAGACAGCTATTTGAAGTCTTCAAAGGTGCTCTTAGAAAAACATTTCTGACAACTTTTTTAAACACATAAGAAAATGCTGTTCTGAGCTGGAGCACTGAGTCTTGTTACCTGGGTTTTGTCTGCAGCAGTGCCTCTAATATCACTTGTTAGAAGGTGTATAACTTAATTACTCTAGGCCAAATAATTCTTGAAACAAAATGCATGTTGGAGTAATCTACTAAGTAGCACAGTTCAAATGACTTCATTTCCAAGGATTCTATTTCTCTGTCCCCTCCTCTATGGTTATTGTTAATGAATACATTGGATGATATCTGTTAGATCCATAGAACGATTGCCTTGGTAATCAGGCTAGTTGCTTGCATCCATCAGAGTCCAATCCGGAGACAGAAAGGACAATAATTTTTTAAGGCAAACTTTTTATTTTGGAACAGTTTTAGATTTATGGAAAAGTTGCAAAGATGTAGACAGTTACCATATACCTGTATCCAGGTTTCCCTCTTGTTAATATCCTACCATTGGTTTGCCAAACTGAGAAATTGACAGGTATCCCTTGGACAAGGATGTTTATTAAGCATTATTAGCTAAAACAGGGAACTGGAGTAATGAAGACTTGGCTAGTAGAATTAATAGCACTTGAAAGAACACAGGAATAGCAGATTTAAGGAGCAGCCACTACTTCTAGGCTGAGAAAGGATGTCCAAAAGGAATCCCCACTAGGGCTGTGATCCAGATGTTCTTAGAAAAGGTACACCACAGCTGACTGAATGGAAAGAGGCTGTACTATTCCAGCAGAACTTGATGGACGTCTGCCCTCTGGAATTTGCTAGAGATCTGCAATACAGGATGTTTGGAAAAGCTGTTCATGGAGAAGTGTCTTAGCAGAAGTGCTCTGCTACAGAAAAGCCCCAGAGGGAGGCCAGCGGAAGTTGCTGGCTGATGGGTGCTGCTAGCCACTATTCTTCACTTTCCTGCTAGTGTAGGAGCTGGGTACTGGGCAGCTGACCATGCTACGGGAGCTTGGAGCTGGGCTAGAGAAGCTGGCTGTGTTGCAGAAACTGGGCGCTGTGCAAGATGTAAGTGCTACGGAGCCAGATGCTGGGGGAAGTCCCTCCCACTCTGCTTGCTTGGCAGGAGCTGGGTGCTGGACAAGCCACCTCCTCTATGGGAGTCAGTTGAGCCAGCACGCTGGAACCGCCAAAGAAAACTTTCTTCCTGCAGTGTCTCTCTAGCGCCCTCTACAGACTACTTAACGTTTGGCCAGCTGGCAAAGTAAAAATACTATTTAAAGGGCCCATATCATTTTTGGTAGAGCACATGTTAATGAATAAATTTAGCCCCGAGAGTCAATAAAGTGATAATTACTGTTACATCCAGTCCTTTGGTTGCTGAGCTCTCTCTGCCCATGTGTGGACACATGTGAATTCTTGTACATTAACAAAACAACAACGCTCTGTTTCTACCTAATAAGTTACAGCTATTCATCTTACAAGCAAACAACATTCTCACTCTGTTTCCAACGTGAAGAGATACAAGATCCAACAGTTACATAGCCATTATGGATAACATGAATTTTTCCTCAAATCCAGTCATAGTTCCACTGAGTATTGTGTTACCTGGACTAAAATGGACTTAGAATAGCTTGTATATAAAATAAGATAGGAAAGAGAGGGGGAAAAAAGAAAATAGCACCTACACACAAAGACATACATAGAACATATAGAAAATACTTGCTGTCATTTGTCACAAGGCTGTAGCTGTACATGTGGCTTCCCTTTTCCACTTCTCATTCAGTATTCTCTCCCCCCCCCATACATCTCAGCTGCTTGAGGTTCTTTTTTTAAAAAAAAATTTAATGTTTATTTATATTTGAGAGAGACAGAGATAGAGCGTGAGCAGGGAAGGGGCAGAGAGGGAGACACAGAATCCAAAGTAGGCTCCTGGCTCTGAGCTGTCAGCACAGAGCTTGATGTGGGACTTGAACCCATGAACCATGAGATCATGGCCTGAGCCAAAGTTGGACGCTTAACCAACTGAGCCACCCAGATGCCCCTGCTTGGGGTTCTTTACCTGGTGCAGTGACTTCAACCTTCAGCCACTCCCCCCTACCCCAAAGGATCTGAATTCTCACTTGTCCTGCCCTTTTAAATTTATTTTTTTGAAAATTTAAAAAAATATTTAAATATTTTTGAGAAAGAGAGAGAGACAGAGTGTGAGCAAGGGAGGGGCAGAGAAAGAGGGAGACAGAATGTGAAGAAGACTCCAGGCTCTGAGCTAGCTGTCAGCACAGAGCCTGGAGCAGGGCTCGAACCCATGAACCATGAGATCATGACCTGAGCCGAGTTGAGATGCTCTACCGACTGACTGAGTCATCCAGGCACCCCTATTTTTTTTTTTTTTTTTTTTTTGGTTGATGTTCTCTGTTGACCTTTATTTCTGGGCATGGAAGTACTTTTTAGAAACCCACACAATCTCTAGGCTTCCAGACATAGTTCTCCTTTTTTCCTATTGTGCAACCCAATTTTTGCCTGATAATAGGGATCATTCACTCCAGCCTAAAATGACCAGATAGCAATAAATCAATACCTGTCACACACAGCTGTGTGTGTGTGTGTGTGTGTGTGTGTGTGTTTTCTTCACTAATGTACATGGGAGAATAAGGAACATACAGGTACCTTCATGGGTACAGGTTTACAAAGGCCTCCCTTGGAGATTTAATCTGACTATTTACCTTGTCCATGCAGGGACAGATTCCTCTGTGTGTGATATACAGTCAGTCTTCCTGAGTCTCAATGTATTCTCTGTATAAAAAACCAGGTGTGTCAGAAGACTGCACAAAGTTTGTTCCCCTAGAGTGAAATCATGATTTATTTGACTGAACTCAGACATATTGCTTCTTTTAAAATTTGATTAAATGATTTAAAAAAAAAACCCTCATTCATATTTTACTTTTATTGGCAGCCTAATGCATACCCTAGCCTCTGTGACATTAATCTAGCCTACCTCCATCTCTCCCTTCCCTCATCTTCTCTCCTCTCTCTGTTCCTCCCCCCACCATCCATCTCTCCATCCCTTCATCAATCTTCCATTACTCTTCCTCCTTCAGGACATGAAAAACAACTCCTAGAAGGCAGGCGCTGCGAGTTATTAATCTCGTTAGCCTCCATTGTGCTTGGCATGTGGTTGGAGCAGAGTGAATGGTTGTTCTATTTAATTAGATTGAATGAGCTGTATGATTCTGTGAAGGTCATTCACGTGTTCATGGTGTGAACTTTCACTGAGTGATGGCTGTGTGCAAGGAACTGTATTGCATTGTGGGGATAAGGAAGCATGTGGGGAGCCATTGCTGGCCTTACAGAGCTCGCAGCTTTGAGGCCAATAGACAGAATTGCAAATGGCCGATGTTGAGCAAGAGAACAGTCTCAGCAGAAGAGATGGATGGAAAAAGCCAAAAATGGAGCTGGGTATGAGAGTGAGAATCGGGTATGACATGAAGAGGAAAGAGTGGCTGGCAGGGATTTCAAGAGGTTTCTAGAATCAGGGTGCTAGTGGGCAAAGGTGGGGAGAGCTTGAGAAAGTTCATATCTGATGACCTTTCTTCTCTGGGTAAACTGGGAGCAGAGATAATCTGCTGATAGGAAAGGGTGCAGGGGCTGGGTCATGTTGATGATGATGATGACAGTAAACATTCTGCTTTTTTGAGCCCTTAGTACGCGTGCAGTATTCCTGTAAGGGCGTTACAGGAGTGACATTTAATACTCATGGCAGACAGTGACATGGGTACCATTCTTGTTCCTATTCTACTGATGAAGAAATGGAGGTGCCGAACAACCAAATGACTTGTCTGAGTTTAAACATCTGTGGCTTATGGTGGAGTTTAAACATAGTTTAAACATCTATGGTGGAGGCATACTCACATCCCCCTCATAGCCAGCCTTTTTAACCACAAGGGTACAGTGCCTTGTGAAATTGTAAAAGAGGTTTGGTCAGGTGTCAAAGGTCCATGGCCCTGAGGGAAATGAGAACAGTAGGCAGGGGCTGACGGTACCAGACAAATGTGAAAATAGGCATCCTGAGGGACACCTGAGTGGCTCAGTTGGTTAAGCATCTGACTTTGGCTCAGATCATGATCTTGCGGTTTGTGAGTTCGAGCTCCATGTTGGGCTCTGTGCTGACAGCTCAGAGCCCGGAGCCTGCTTAGGATTCAGTGTCTCCCTCTCTCTCTCTCTCTGCCCCTCCCCTGTTCATGTTCTGTCTGTCTGTCTGTCTCTGTGTCTCTCAAAAATAAATAAACATTAAAAAATTTTTTGAAAAGAAAGAAAAGAAGCATCCTGAGAGATGTCAAGGGTACACTCTCAGAGATGATGAATTTTAAATGACACCAGTTTGGATGGACTCATTTTGAATTTTTTAATTTCCTCACTTATAATATTAGGAATGTTGGGCAGATTATATTTATGATCCCTTTCCATCTGTGATTCTATGTGTGGATTCCTCTAACATATACATATATGCAATCCCTGAGATCTGTCTTTGTGTTGGAAGCCCTTTAAACCTTTTGCACCAGTAGCAGTAACACATTTGTTCTCTCAATCTATATAATCCTCTTTAGGATTTTCTAAATGTCTATAGAGAAATGTATTTCTCCTCTGGCTATAGGGCACTTCCAGTATGCAAGGGAGAGCCCTAAATCTACCAGCAGCCAGCAAATAGCATTCAAGAACTTGTTCCACAGGCTTTTGACATGAGTACCAAGTAGACGCAAACATGGAAATTAATTTTGGTTTAGAAACTCGAACCTGGGACTTATTTAGCCACCAGTAGTGTTTCTGGTTTAATGTACTTGGAAGTAGTAAAAATATGCCTGGGAGGCAGGACTAGCTCAAACACTTTCAGGTACAACATTAGGAACACTGATAACCTTTTATATAAAGCAGGCACGCTGGGCAGCAGTGAGTAAGTAATAAGACTTTGCCTGCAGGGTATTCCAATCGGCGAATCCATTTAAAGGGTAATACAAGCCAGAAATCATGAGACACAAAAAGCTGGCTTATTCCCCAGCAAGGTCTGCTGCAGAGCTCTATCGACTGGACACAATAGTCAGATCGATGGTGTCTGGGAAGAGAAGACACTCAGAATCTAGTCCTCACAGTGAGTCGTTGACATGCCCAATCGTGCTGTCAGAAGTACTTAAGAAAGCGGGCTGATGAAGCAGCAGGAATAAGAGTAGATATTTTGGGTTCACTGGCGTGGGGGCAGGGCATTGATGGCAGGTAGAAAGGACAGAGCTGGGAATGGTTCGTTAGACCTGCCTGAAGGCACTTTTGCTGATGGACTACCCATATCTTTTGATAGAGGTCATGAACACAAAATGCAGATTTTTGCCTTTCTGAAGGAGTCTGAAAACTGGGCTTTTCTTGGTTTGTCTCTGGAGGGTCAGAGACTCTCCCTCACCTGCTCTCCCTAAACCCTGTGTTGGAGCTGAACTGCCAGAGTCCTAGATGCTCTCCTCTTGGTGCCGTTTCTGGACCTCACGGTCCTCATGCTTAAATAAGGATGGGAGTGTCTAACCTCATATGTTCTTGAGGATTAGATGACACCATAGCTGTTCGGTGCTCAGCACTGTACCTGCCTTGGTAAATGGTACTCACTTGCAGTTCTTTGTGTGACAGACAAGGCTTCCCCCAGACTTCAGTATGTGGACAGAACAGTGGATGGAGACGCTCGTTGTGGACATCTTGCTTAGTCCTGGGGGCCACCTACTTCCTCGGCAGAAGCCTCTCTCTGCCCACAGTCACTTGGCAGGAGGTCCCCCAGACAGAGCCCTGGTGCAGTTTTCTGCATTATTCTCAACTTCCGACCATGGACGTCCTCACCAGATGAATTCATGTCTGGTTTATATTTTGGCGTAGTGAGAACACTGTAGATGTTTACATTACTTGTGCTAGTCGGTTCACATGCAGTGGCTGGAAAGACCAGGCTTGGCTGTTATGTTACTTAACTCCATTCCACATCATGTATTCATTTGTGTCTTTTTTCTTTCCTTTCCTTTTTTTTTTTTTTTTTTTTTTGACTTTGTTTAATATCCCTCTACATCTACTTATCAGAAAATCTTGGTTCAACCTTAAAATATAACAAAATCTAAACTTTGTTATTAACATTTTTTAATGTTTATTTATTTTTGAGAGAGAAAGAGAGTGAGCGAGTGCAAGCAGGGAAGAGATAGTATGCAAGCAGGGAAGTGGGAGACACAGATATGAAGCAGGCTCCAGGCTCTGAGCTGTCAGCATAGACCCCGATACAGAGCTCAAGGCAGGGCTTGAACCCACAGAGCCAAAGTCAGATACTTAACGAACTGAGCCACCCAGGCCCTCCTAAGCCTTTTTCACCATTTCAAGTGCTCTCTCTCCAATCCATGCCACCACCATCTTTTAATCGGTGCTCACGATAGTCTCCTTGAAGCTACATCTAATTGGGCCCTGCTGGGGTCAGGTCTCTGTAGTGAGATCAGAATGAACTTGTAAAACCATTCCGTCAAACAGAACTCCCCAGTATTTCCCATGATAGAATCATCTTCAAAGCTCTTTTAGACCTGTCCCACTCTATGTCATACTTTTGCTCTGGGTATCACACTGCTCAGCCTCTCCCTTCCTCTCATGGGACACACTGGTTTCAAAAAAAAATTTTTTTTTAATTTTTAAATTTTTGACAGTGTGAGTAGGGGAAGGGCAGAGAGAGAGGGAGACACAGAATCTGAAGCAGTCTCCAGGCTCTGAGCAGTCACGACAGAGCCTGACTTAGTGCTTGAACCCATGGATGGCAAGATCATGACCCAAGCTGGAGTTGGATGCTTAACCAACTGAGCCACCCAGGTGCTCCCACACTGGTTTCATTTCTGCCTTTGCACTTGATCTTCCTTCAGCCTGGAATGTTCTTCTCCTTAGATCTTTACATGGCTGGCTTCTTTAGGCCAATCAGGTCTCAGTTTTCTCCAACCTTTGTATATAAAGAGTATTCACCATTATTCTTGATCATATCTCCTTTTTAAAAATTCTTTTATGGAATTGTTTGAAAGTATTTTGTTTTGTTTGGGGACTGTCTTTCCTTCTAGGATGTAGGCCCAATAAAATATTGTGTGTTGTTTTCACTATTTCTAGCTAATTTACTCACTTCATGTCCAGCACCATGCTGGGCACACAGTAATGCTCAATATATATTTGTGAAAGGAAGGAATAAAGACACAAATGTTCCAGAAAGAATAATGGAGATAAAAATGAGACATGAGAGATGAATAAAATTTTGACTCCTTGTTCAAGGAGCTTTCACTTTAATAGGAATTGGAAGTATGTGCACAAATATATAAGCAAAATATCCAAAGAGTTTAAGAAGGAAGTAATCACAGATCTTCTAGAGAAAGGGTATTACCCTATGAAGTGTTCTTCCCTTCAGTGGCCTTGAGATAGCTTGGGCTCCTGTGGCTCCTGGGTTGACCTTGGCTGTGTGTAGAGGGGGCCCATTCTTCCTTGGTAACTTTAGTAGAAGATTCCTTGTCGGTAAACAGGCAGCTGCAATGAAATCATAGAAGCCAGGTGATGTGCTAGATGTGGGTTCCATGAACCATGAGGCAATGCGGATGTGGGAGCTCCCTGCCCTCAAGGGAAGGAATGTTGTAGTGTGAACATCAAGGTCATTACTTGTAGAGGGGTGAGGCTTCTGACACAGTGGCCTCAAGACTAAGACAAGTATTTGAAAGCCAGCCCTCATTTCAATGGGAAATGCTGAATGGTTCTGCCGTCTAAACTTCTGTGTATTACTTTTCAAAGTGGGGATTTTGTGCAACAACGTGGAACTTAGTTAAATGTGTACCACAGTGGAGTATAAGCAGGAAGAAATTAGGCAAAGACATTCAGACTACAAATTATTTCAGATCACATAGCAATTGTTTTATGACAGCACAAATGTGTTTCCTGGCTATTCTGCTGAGAGTGGAATAATGATATGTATTAGACGGTCCCAGAGCCTCATTTGTCATTATACCTGTAAAATTCGGGCGTACTCACCCGATTGTTAGCACAATTGTGTGCACAATTGTTAGCACACCCAATTTTAGTAGAGCTACATAAATGTTGTCTTATGGAGTTTTGTTGTTAATTGGGTAAAATTAAATGCTGTGATATATTATGTAGTCTAGTATCTTTCACAATTATATATGATTTCTTATTGTTTGTGATTGTATCAGAGAATTTTTTTAAACACTTGAAAGTTTCTTCAAGACAAACAAGAAAAAGGGCCCATCACTGTGTTTTTCCTTCTTTTGTCAAAATTATCTTTTAATTCATTGACTTCATTGATTTTTAAGTTTGACCATTTGTACCTAAATACTAGAGCAAATTAATCATGTTTGCCATGTTTAAAACTAAAACAGCAAAGAAAGTAGGGGCTCCTGGCTGGCTCAGTTGGTTGAGTGTCAGACTCTTGATTTCAGCTCAGGTCATAATCTGAGGATTGTGAGATCATGCAGAGCGTGGAGCCTGCTTAAGATTTTCTCTCTCCCTCTCTCTCTCTTCCTCTGTCCCTCTACTCCATGCTCTCTCTCAAAAATACATATTTTTAAAAAGCTTAGAAAGCAATGAAATGATAAAGACAATTCCAATAGAATAAAATAGAAGAGATTGCAAGAGCACCCTAGCTCTTGAATCATAGATAATAAGATCATCTTAAACTTCCATGAAAGCCTAACTGTTATACTACTCACAAAACTAGTGAAAGTAACTTCCAAAGAAAGTTTAAATTTTGATGCAACTGCTTTGAACTGGATATTAGTATCTAACTGTGAAGTTTTGTTCATACACTGAAGAAAAGCAGTCCCTTAAGAAAAAAAAAAAAAAGAACCTTATGTTGTAAAATTAGTATTATGTAAATCAGATTTACCCATGTTGTCAATTAATTCCTAGAACAATTAGACCACATAAAAGTTAAAAACTTATTCAAGACAAAATGTCTTAAGTAAAGTTAAAGAGAAACAAGGATGGGAAAAGATTTTTGCAGTGTATAAAATGAATGATTCGTAAATGGAATTCATGAAGAATTCCCATAAGTCAATAAGAAAAACCTGTCAACTTTAGAATAGGCATCACAGTAAGATAATTTAGAGACCAGGAAACCTGATTGCCTAATAAGCATATAAGAATATGCTTCTCTTTGTAATAATCAGTGAAGTGCATAGTAAATGAACAAGATGTCATTTTTTGCCATCAGATTGGCAAAAGTTAAGTGTGCCAGCACCGCGTGTTGGCAAGGATGTGAAAGGAAGATTCCATACATTGCTCTCATGAGGCTAAATTGGCGGAGTAACTTTAGAGAGCAATTTGTCTGTCTCTAGAAGTAAAATTCTAATTTGTGTATACCATATGATCCAGTAACTTTACTTCTTGTTTATAATTTGTCTACAGACCTACAAAAACCTTTGCTTTGCTTAAACTGCAGGAATCTATTTGCAACTTTGTAACAGTGAACATTTGGCAACAACTGACAATGGCCATGAATAGGGGGAAACAGAAGTTTATTAGAGGCTGTTAACATAGAGGAATGGTGCATAGCCATTCATTCCCATAAACTGATATATAGTCTTCCGCTGTGCTAGCAGGGGTAGTGACATTAATAGATCTCAATACCATCATACAGGGTGGAAAAAGCAAGATGCACCAGTGATATATACATTTCATGTAAAACTTGTGAATACATGAAATGAGACAATGTATTATTTCTGGACACACAGACAGACTAGAAGGATGCACCTTACAATCATGAGGTTACCTCAGAAGCAAGAGGCACGGAGAGACCTGGGAACCGGGCACAGAGGAGTCAAAGGGGACTTTATCTGTAATGTTTTATTTCTTGCATCAAATGATGAAGCAAAGGGAATGTAGTGTTCACAACTGTTAATTGTAGGTTGTGGTACATAGGCCTCTGTTATAGTATTACTTATAGTCTCCCCTAGCTAAAAAAAATTTTTTTTTCAAGAGAACTGTATTATATTTTCCAGACCATCCAGGGAGCATTGAGGGCTTGGTGTCTGGTTTCCTCACTGTGGGATTTTAAGCAAACACTTAAGGCTTCCACCCTTTGACTCTCACATCCAGAATGAAGAGTATTAGTACTTGCATGGTGGTGGTCCCGAGTACTTACCCTTTGGTGCTCCCCTGAAGCCACACCTCGCTTGGAAGCCTTCTCCCCATCCGATCGCAGTACACACATAACACAGATCCTCTGTGTCCCTCGAGCGTCCTGTGAACTGTAACACCTAGCATGCTGCTTTGCCATGAGTCTCACTGGGGACCCTCCTCTTCCAGCAGATAAAGAAATCTTGCTGTAGAACGTGCCAGGCTGGATCAAGTAGTGCATGCTCCTCAAGAAACAGAAAGTAGTAGCCATAAGAGATACTTAATACATTTTTCATGAAAAAAAAAATACATGAACAAAAGAAAAAATATGGCAGGACTTTATAAAGCAAAACACCCTGTAATGGTTCCTGAGGTTTTTATTATTCTTTTGACTTGAGTGGATCAGTGTAATCCCCATAAATCCTTCACGTAAGCCCAGCCTACCATTTATATCCTTGAGATTTTCCTCCACCATGAACAGGTCATCAGTACATTCTCACTGAGAAGACATCAACGTTTATATTTAGACACATTAAAGAATAAACGTTTCACGCCCTTTTTTTCTGCTTCACAATTTGAGCTAAGCATTCACTGCAGTTCTAAAATGATATTTCATGCTTTGAAAATTCATTTAACAAACATTTTTTTTTAAAAAGGAGAATAAAGGTTTTCTCTCAGCCACTGAACAATATTAATATCAACGGCACTGGGGGGGTTGTCCACAGTGATCGTTGGCTCTCTGTCAGCTCTCCAGTGGGTTTTTTGACATGTGAAGGACATGAGGTTTTAGTGCTTTCAGAGGCTCTGGAAAATACATTTTTATTGTTCTTCTTCATGGATGGAGAAGCTTTACAAAGTTGTTTTATTTTTAAAGCACTTGATGTTTTGAATGAGGATCTTTTCTTCTACATTAACAAAGGGAATGACATACCATAGCCTTGTTAGCCTGAAGCGAAGGGAATGAAATCACACGGAGATAAAAGAACTTGAGGGAACCAGAGCTTAGGAAGAAAGGGTGTATATTTCAATAAGAACCATGTTTTTCTATCCTCTGAGACAGTGGAAGATTATTTTGGTCGCTTCTGAAACTCTGTAGAGCAGTTTTCCTGAAAGCAACTTACTTGTGCTTTGTCTGTGTATATTAGAATGTAAAGGGCTGATTTTTCTTCCTGTTAATTTCTCTTGTAGTCACAGATTGTCCTATGTTTAAAGTCAACAGTGAATATTACAGCAAAACGCCATTCAAAAATATATTTTCAAGTCAGCATGGCTGACTGATGTATCCTAAAAGATGCTTGACATTTAAATGTTAAGGGCACTTAGAGTTAGTTTCTTCAATCAGCGACCCTGGTGAGAGTAGTTATATTATAAGCTGACATCACTTTCCCAACGATAAAGCTGAGTTCCAAGATTCCACGTATGATCCCACTGCAGTGTCTGGGACAGATGTATCCACAGCCTTCCCGAACACCATGTGATTCTACAATTTGACTTCTTAGATGCTAGAAGTCTTACCCAAGACAAATAAAAACAAAATAAAGCAAAAATACAACGCAGACTGCTCATTTCATCTAGGATTTGTTTAGACCTAACACAAGTACACGGAATCGGCCAATTCTGTTGTTCTCTGTAATCTAGAGCCAGATGGTTTAGAAAAGCATCTTGAAGTTCGGTGGGTTTCAAGGCTGCCTGTGTTGTCTTAGTGGGCACAGATAGGCCAAGGCAAGATCAAGTCGGTAGATCTGGTGCCTGTTAACATGGCAAGATTCTCCAGATTTTATTTATGACCTCCTCTTTCTTTATGCGAAGGGGAAGATTACTAAGGAGTTCATATGTTTCTTTCTCAATTCCTCCATTTACATTTCTGGGCTCCAAGTCCGAGCCTACCCCTCTGGGCACATTGATCATCAGCAAGTGGGAAATTTCTAAATCCAGTTTTTATTTGGCAGTTAAAAATAGGATGTCACCTAGCACTGGGTTTCACTATAGGCCTGAGCTTTTCCAATGGGCTTTATGAAAATGGTCAAAAGGGATGATACCAGACCTTGTTTTTTACTTTGGGGAGTTTGTGGGCAATTTGTTTTTGAAAATCACATTGGGAGAGCCAAGTTGTACTTTTTGTCATGAATGATTCATGCAAGACAAACAAGATGAACCAACGACAGGCCTGTTATTCTAGCTTTGTGTACAGCTGGAGGATGTTTTTCTAGGATGTTTATTCCCCCCCTGAGGTGGGATATTCCAATGTACTGACCATGGAATAAAATTTTTGCTCTATGAGATCCATGCTGTGTCACACATACCAAAGGTATGTTTTGTATAATTAGTATGTTCCACCAGTCCTTGTGACAGAGAGAGAGTTAAGTATAATAAAGTTTGGGAACTTGCTCAAGGTTCCATGGCTATGAAGTGACAGTAGCTCAGCTCAGGTCCAGGTCCGTCTGATTCTGAATAATGATGCCCTTCCTTGAGCCAGCTAGTGATTGATGATGTTTGTAACAAGGTGAACTGGATGGTAAACATTACTCCTTAATCTAAGGGAAAAATGATTTCATCCTTCCCTTGTTTTAGGAATGTTGTGGCTGGGGCAATGTATTAATGTGCCCTTGTTCTTTTCTCCAAAGCATCTCTCAATTTGGCATTTCTGTGTATCTCTCATTGTGCTCCTTTCTTTTATTCTTTCTCTACACAAAGGCACAAGATCTACTAAATTAGCAGCTCTTTCTTTGAAGAACGTTCCTGATGCCTCATATTTGTCAATACATGGGTGCCTGTGGACATGTTGAGACATTCCGCATAACACTTTAAAGCCTGGCAAATATCATTTTTAGGCAAAAAAAGTATTTTTCAAACATCTATGAAGAGTGTTTGTCTTAGACTGTTCCCCTTGGAAAATCAGGGCGGGATAAGCACTCATGGCAGATTTTGTAATTGTTTGACATCACTTGCTTGGAATGGTCTGCATGGGGTGCGGCCAGATCACAGCTTTGAAGGCGTTGATGAGTTGGGCTGAATCCTTGCTATTGCCACTTAATTGCTAAGTGACCAAGCAAATGATCATCTGAGTCCATTTTGCACACAAAATGTTGGAATAATTATACCTATGTCATTGAGTTATTGTGATATTTGAAAAAAATAGCTGCATAAGGCTGACACATGTTTGAAACCTGATGTATCTTACAACCCCTTCATTCTCTCCCATCCTTTGAAGGGGAAATGGGACTGAGGGCTTAATGTGGATCAGGAGAGGGACGCCTGGGTGGCTCAGTCGGTTAAGCGTCTGACTCTTAGTTTCGACTCAGGTCATGATCCCACAGTTGGTGAGTTTGAGCCCTGCATTGGGCTCTACACTGACAGCAAGGAGCCTGCTTGGGATTCTCTCTCTCCCTCTCTCTCTGTCCCTCCCTGGTTTGCTCTCTCTTTCTCTCAAAAAATAAGCAAGCATAAAAAAAATGTTTTTAAGTGGGTCAGAAGAGGAGAATGTTCCCAGACATTAGTAAAGCTGGTTTTACTGATTTGTCTCCTTGTGAAAGGTAAAATGCTCTACATTCATGATCATTTTCATTCACTCACCAAACAGACCTTGAGTGCTGGCCGTGTGCCACGTGGGCCTAGTTGTCAGTTTGTTGTACTCCTAAAGCAAATGACATCAACACTGTTTTCACAGTGAGCTTAGCGGTTTTTTTGTTTGTATAGAATCATTATCAACTTACAGAAGCTCTTCAGGTCTGACATTTCATTCATTATATTTTCACTTAAAGAAATGCCCCATATTCTCATGACTGAGATAATTTCCTATTTTCAGTGTACCTAAATATTGAGTCATTGGCTGACCCTATGGGCTGGCTCAGTGCCAGGTGTTATCATTTGCTGCTCTGCCTTCATGGATCATATTTGGTGAGATTGTAGGATATTATGTTTAACCAAAGTATATAATTTCAGTCCTTCAAGAGGAAGATGGCCGCATGAAAGGTGCTTGGACTTCTGTTTGCAGGAAATCTGGGGTTTGAATACTGATGTTACCACTTACCAGCCTGGTGTTTTGGGATATTTTACCTAAATAGTCTCATCCCAAATATCCTCTGTGTTTTAAGGTGACAACAATACCCACCTTGTAATTGTTCTAAGGACTAGAACGTAGTGTCTGAAGCATGGGGCACAGAATCTGGAACAATACAAGTGCTGAGCAGATTGAACCATTTAGAAGTCATTTTTTGTTTGCTTTTCTTGTACTGCCAAAAGGATGTACAATGATTGCAGAATATTTAGAAAAGGTGGTTCATCTAAATGAACAAAGGAAATATCAAGCATATCCTTAAGACCCACAGATCCCCAATGGTGCCATTTGACCATAGAGCCTTTCAATATCTATCTCTCTAGATCCATCTGTCTGTCTGTCTGTCTTTCTGTTTTTGCCATGTTCCTTCTTCTCCCTGCTTCCCCAGATATTAGGTTCTGCGATATACAATTGCTGATATTTGGCCTTTTGTGACCTAAACTAACAACAGTTTCGTCTAGTTCATTCTAATACATTGCTAAAATTAGATTAAGTGGTATCAGTCATTTAAATCTACTTGTTACAATGAAGATATTGCTAATATTTTTCAAGGTCGCTAAATATTCTTCTGTAATGTCACTTTCAGATGATACATAATATTCCGTTGTGTGATTATACCCATCTCTTTTCACCAATCCTCCATTACTAGAAAATTAGATTGTTTTCAGTGTTTTGTTACTATAAACAGTGGTAGGATAAACATGACAGCATTGGAGGGAGTGAAGTGTCGTGGTTTAGAATGCAGACTAAAGGCAGAAGGTCTGTATTTCCCTTGTACCTTCCTGCCCGTGTCCCTTTAGCAAGTCATCTGGATCTCAGTTTCTTCTTCTGCAAAATGGGGACAGCTTCCAAACAGGACCTCCTTCATAGGGCCATTGTGAGAGTCCATCTGTCTCAAGTGCTGAAGAGAGTGTCTTCACAGACACACTGTAAATATTACTAATGGACTAGCTGCTGTGAATTGTTCCTGTCATTGTACACATATGTTTATTTCTTTTGGAAAAAAAAAAATCTCAAAAGAGGAATTTATGACTGAAGAGCTTTCGATACATGATTCTAGATTAAGGCCTAAAATAGATGTGGTAATCTGCTCTCCCACAGAAGTGCCTAAAAGCACTGGTTTTCATCAAAAGGGAGGTGTGATCGCCATCACTCTACATATCAGACCCATCATTGCTGTGACCCCACTCATGACTGAGGGTGCACAGTTTTTCATGGCTTACTATCCCTAAAGTTAGAATGCTTCCAACCATCAAGGTCAAGTGGGGAACTTCCATGACATGCCAGTGTGGAACCTTCTGTTGACAACTCTTGAGATCAAGAAAGGCGGTCGTGTGTCTTAGCACTGTGAAATTCAGTCTTATTTGATAGAGAATAGGCAAACATATATAAAAATGGTGATCTGAGTGCGAGATGAAGGTCATGGAAAATATATATGGATGTCTTCATCAGAGAGCATCTCAGATTAGGTCTGAAAAATTGTACCTGAAGGATAGAGATTTCCAGGCTGCGTTTGGAAGATTGGGAAGGGCTGATGGAAGGAGAGGACATGCCTAACACCTCTCCACATCTACTTATTTCTATACCTCCTTCTTTTGTTGTGCACAGGAAGATGATAGTGGCCATGATGTGACAGAAGGAGGCATTCATGGACAGTTGCTATTTAAAAGCCTGTGACTATCGCATGCATCATTCTCTCTGCAGCTCCCCTCCCTTTCCAGTCCCCCGTCTTCCTCTGTACAAATCCTCCACCCTTTACCTAAATAGGGTACCCTCTGCCTTTAGGTCTCAGCTTAGATATTAGTTTCCCAACTCAACAACACTGGTTCAAGGTCATTCCTGTGTTCTCTGTTGTACCTTGTACCTCCTCCTACTGCTTATCACAGGGTATTTTATTGTCGAATAACTTGATGCACCTGCTGATAACCCGTAAGCTTCTAGAAGCATGCGTTCTACCATTCTCCTTTGAATTCTAAGCCTAGTATGGCTTATGGGTGGCACATAGCCGGTACCTGATAGGTGTAAACTGAGTGAATTTCAGCACCCAGCCCATGGATGTAACCTGCGGTTACTGGTGTCATCGGAAGTTATAGGCATAAGGGCTCCAGGGTGAGTCCGTTATCTTGCAAGGATGTAGTGCTCCGTTAGCTGTCACTAAGGGTTGTAGCATGGATGGTATACTTCTGATATTACACAGTAGTTTAAGCTTCCTTTTATTTTCAGCTTCTTGTGAGAGCTTGTTAGAGCATGCTGTCCATGCTGCCTGAGACCCTCATTAAGCTTGCCCTGAAACAGCTGCATGAATCTGGGTGCACACCATCTGGAGCCCATTTCTAGCTGCTAGCACAGTAGCAGATGAAACCAGGAGCACCTGGGTGGCTCAGTCAGTTAGGTGTCCAGCTTGGGCTCAGGTCATCACCTTTTGGTTCATGGGTTTGAGCCCCGCATTGGGCTCTGTGCTAACAGCTCAGAGCCTGGACCCTGCTTCAGATTCTGTATCTGCCTTTCTCTCTGCCCCTGCCCTGCTCATACTCTGTCCCTGTCTCTCTCTCTCTCTCAAAAATAAATAAACATTAAAAAAAGAGAGATGAAATGAGAAGCTGAAAATTAGTCCTCCCTCCCTTCAAAGCATCAGGGTTCTTTTCGGTATAATCTGAAACAAAAGTTGGTTCATCTGTCTTTTCCTATTAGAATATTCTAGCTATTGCCATCTTAATGTAACCACATTTTTTTAAAGGTTGTCAGTGGCAGTAACCAACCTAGTCACTTTTTCTTTAGGAGTGAAATGCTTGCCCCTTGAGATTAGAGTGAGGTGTTAAGTGAAAGACTTGATGTGATTTGAGTCCGGTGTCTCCAAACTGCCTTTCCAAACACAGAACTCGAATATAGGATAATCGGTCAAGCTTGGTGCTCATAAGAAGCAAGTTCTGCCTCTTGTCTAGATAGTCAACATACCCTTGTATTTGTAGTAATCGGGGAAGAAAGCTGGCTTTTGTGTGATAAGCTGTAAAAATGGATGTGTTGCAGTAGTTGAAGATGACAAATGAAGAATGGAAAGGAAGTCACAGTGATGCCTAAATTCAAGCCTGGCTTCTGTGTCCCACTTGGTCTGTTTCCTGCTTATTTGTATGCTTCTGTATGTGGATACCCCCCCACCCCCCAGCATAGCTTATGTTGGCGCCCAGTATTCACATGGTGAGGCCCATGTATCAGTGGCCTGTTAGGGAAACACAGCCCCAAAGGGAGAAGCTGTCACTTCAAAGCATGCCACAGTGCTTAGATATAGCCAGGAAATTAACCATGTCGGCATGATAATATTTCCTTAAAAGCCTGAAACCTTTTCTTTGATGCTGATAGTTATCAATTTCTGCTATGAACTTGTTTCTATCATGAGGAGGTGTCTTAAGGGTTTTTTTTATTTATTTGTTTGTTGTTGTTGTTTTGCATTTATCTAACCCCAAGGAAATAGGATTGGTCTCTGCCTGACTTCTTTTCTAGAGAGAAATCGTTGGATGGGTTGTGGAAGTAAAGCACAAGGGAGAAGAGAGAGGTTCTGTCCCTTCAGTACCTTGACTTCTTTCTTCCCACTCTTCTCCTGATGTTGTAAAACATATTCTATAAAATGTATGTGCTCCAGCATACCCTTATCCCACTGTCACAGTGGGGAGAAAGAACGGCACCCCATCATGGTTTTTTCTTTCTAAATGCTTCCGACACAATCAGGTTGTCCTTATCAAGGTAGTATTATTAGATAAAATTGTGTTTTGGGTTGATCACTTAATCCCCCATGACACATTAAGAAAAAAATGAATATTTAATTTAACATATGTGGCTCCCAGAAGTTGAGAGGGATATGGAAACTTTGGAGACGGCTGAGCAAAGAAAGTGAATGAAATTGAATAGCTTTTTAAAAAATAAGTAAAAGTATTGAGGGTTGTAGTTCATCTAGCAAGAAGTGGGATCAAGGATACCTTCAGATTTTGGGAATAAGATCATTTATAACAGAGAATGTCGATGAACCGAATCAGCTGGTTCAGATCATAGGATAAGGGATTTGGCTTATGTGGAATGAGGATGCTCTTTACTCTTAGGCTTGATGAACCAAGGAACAAGTTACAAAGGACTCTGCAACTTAGCTGAAAAACAGATATATTTTTTTCTACCTGGATACCTGAGGGGGTTTAAAGAAACATACTGTGTTATTTTTTTTTTTTTTAAATATAGCTCCTGGATTGAAAGAGTTATAACTGAACAAAAAAAATTCTTTGTCTATACCCATAGGCAATAAAAGAAACAACTGTATGAATAACAATGAGGCTTAAATCTGGGAACTACTACCTAATCTTACTCTGTGAAAGATGATTTTGAGTTCTTAGGTAATTGCTTTCTTGATCTGCTTTAGATCCAATAATCCTCTCATTGTTTTTAATTGCATTAAAGTATGTTTATTAGGGTACTAATGAGAATGAAGCCATACTGATTAGAAACAAAATTATTCATGTAAACCTTTTGATGTTATAAAATGAAAGGTAAATTCTAACATTGGAAGGTGAATCCTGTACATTTCCTAAGTTATTTGCTGTGTGCCTAGTTTGTTTTGTTTTCCAATCGTTGATTGTAGATCTATTAAACTTATAAAATTTTTATGAAGTGAAACTGTTTTTTAAGTCATAAAAGCAGTTTAACCTAAGAGCTTGAGGTAGGGTGCCTCTTCCCTAGTGATTTTTATAGCATCTAATTAATAAATAAATGCACAGCTGGGTAGGCAATGCATATTAAGAGTTAGTTTTGCTTATCATCCCCCTTTACAATTTGTAGAAGGTTTGGGATTGAGAATTTTTTTCTTTCCTGCTCCCTTATTCCTGCTCATCAACCTGAATTGCAGCTACTCTTCCTTTCCTTTGGAACTATACTTTTAAATCTATTTCCCCAATGCTCTTTTTTGTTACTGTCTTTCCTGGTTTCTTGTGCCTGTTGTCGTTTTCTTTGCCGTTCATGTTCAGTTTCATGAACTTTTTAAAGAAGTTTACTTTTTAAATAAGCCAGTGAATTTATTTTTTTAATGTTTATTTTTGAGAGAGAGAACGAGAGGGGGTATGGGTAGGGGAGGGGCAGAGAGCAAGAAAGAGAGGGAGACACAGAATCCAAAGCAGGCTCCAGGCTCTGAGCCGTCAGCACAGAGCCTGATGCAGGGCTCGAACTCACTGGCTGTGAGCTCGTGACCTGAGCCAAGTCAGATGCTCAACTAATTGAGCCACCCAGGCACCCCAATAAGTCAGCGAATTTAAATGTTGGGATCAATTATTTTCTCTCTTTTCTGATTACCTCCCAATCCATACATCTTGTGACTGACACCTTGAAAGCAGATCAGCAGTTTTCTTTTGGATTGCTCCAGCCTAGGCCTATAGAGGGGGTGGGTCCACCCCACAGGAGCTCTGCCTGTGGGACCCCTCTTGGTTTCCAAGATCACTGCCTAGGACAGGAGTCTGAACTTCACTTACTTCCTGATTCCCTACAATTCTTCTTGCCCCATCTCCTTGCCTCTTGTGAGCTCCTTCCTCAGACTGTAGCTAGATGACCTTTCTAGGACACAAATCTGCATTGTCTCTAATTGTTCAAAATCCTTACAACCAATCCCTTATTCTCCAGATGCAGTCCGGTTCCTTGGTGTGCATTAAAGCCCTTCCATGGGCTGACCCTTCCCCTCTGGGTAGCCAGCCTCCTCTCCCCCCGGTACTACTTACATCTGCCCTAGCCAATTACTTTAGCCCCTCAAAGGTGACACTTCAGGTGCAGGAAACAGGCTAAGCAAAGCCACGAAGCTGGAAAATGTAGCACCGCTTGAATAATGGAGTGATTGGGAATGGTCCACCTAGTACTGATCACATTTATGAAGCACTGCTGTGGGTTGGTGCGAGAGCCCCCGTGTCCAGCTAAGAAACGGCAGTAAGGGGTCACGAAGCCATCTCGTCAAGGGGAGAGGAAGGTTCTGAAGAGCTTGCCGTTACCCACGTCCATACTCTGACGCCCTCCATTGTTTTCCCCCTTCAGCCTGTGATGGTGATCACTGGGGGCCCCACTGCAGCAGCCGGTGCCAGTGCAAAAACAGGGCTCTGTGCAACCCCATCACGGGGGCTTGCCACTGCGCCGCAGGTTTCCGGGGCTGGCGCTGCGAGCAGCGCTGTGAGCAGGGCACCTACGGTAATGACTGTCGCCAGAGATGCCAGTGTCAGAATGGAGCCACTTGTGACCACGTCACGGGGGAATGTCGCTGTCCGCCGGGATACACGGGAGCCTTGTAAGTGACACAGGGTTGTGTGATGTGGCAGAGTCCGCTCCCCTTCCCAATTCATGCTGCTGCCACCGGGTCTTCCCTTGCCTCTGTTTCTCTTGCTGCCTGAAGTCACTGAGAGAGCGAGGCCCCAGGCGCAGAGGGGGGAGATCAGCAGCGGCGGCCGCTAGATGCTCTGGCTGTTTAACTCTTTGACATCAGCCCCCAGCCATAGTCCAAGGGCTGGCTTCCATGCTGTCCATCTGTCAGGGCAGAGACAGAGAGGACTGGGAAGTTGTATCGGGTGGTAACATTTGGGGATTGTTGGGGCAGCTTTGAGGATCTGTTTCGATCCCTCCCCCCCACCCAAGTGCATTTTTTTTTACACTGCCCATAGGTAATGGTCCATACTGTTCTGTTTTGCATGGTAACTAATTAGCTGAAAAAAGCTGGGTGGGTTCAGTGCCCTAGAAAAGAGGAAAAGAAGAAGATGTTAGAAATAGTCCACGATAAAAGCTTAAGTGGGTCATTTAATGCCTCTGGATACATATATTGCTTTGTGAACAGAAAATAAATGTATCACATCCATGCAGGATATGTGGGTGTGGATAGTTTCATTCTTTCTGGATAAAACTGGAGCATCTTAACCTCCACTACTTTCTTTATTTTGTGTGTGAAGGACATTCTTCAGTTGGCTTGTATGAGCAAACAGAATAAGAGGCAGAATTTGGCAAAAAAAAAAAAAAGTAGGAAATAGAAAAATCTCATTCTCTAACTGGGAAAATTACACTTGTAAATCACAGAACTAAAGCTTGAAAAAATGTGGCTGATTAGGTAAATACTTCCTGCCAACAGTATTAACAGCTATAAAGTAGAGCTAAAGAAAAAACTGCATTAGCCTCGAAAGCCCTGGTTTTGGAAGAATGAATGATCATCTCAAAGTCCTTAATTGTTAATATTGCTTTTATGGGTTTTTATCAAGGCCGCAATTGAATAGGGCTTTGGAAAACTTGGACCAATTTTACAGGAGAGCAGACAAGACAAAGGCTTAGAGAAGGTTCATTCATAGAAAATGGGGTGGGGGTTAAAGGCATAGAAAATGATCAGTTTCAAGGAGAAGTTGCTGGAGATTGATTATGAAGAATATGTGCACCAAGTAGGGGGTGTGCAAACGTTTCAGTCTCCTTTGAGGTTGGAACAAACACACAAACAAAAGCAGATAAATTAGTTTCATTAGAAAATACCCCCAAAGAAAGGAAAGGCCTAGGTGACCCCTCAACGACCTTTCCAGCCAATAGGGTTAATGCTTTGATGCTAATGAAATGAAGAATTTTGAACCGAGAAAGCTTGTCTGTTTAAGGTTCCTGGGTGCTGTTGTGTCTGTGAACCTGAGGGTCATGTGGTTGGGTCAATAATGGTATCTTTTGTCACACATCAATTCCTTAGCTGTGAGGATCTTTGTCCCCCTGGCAAGCATGGCCCACAGTGTGAGCAGAGATGCCCCTGCCAAAATGGAGGAGTATGTCATCACGTGACCGGAGAATGCTCTTGCCCTTCTGGCTGGCTGGTAAGCTCCCTTTCTCCCCTCCCCTATCCCCTATCTCCCCTATCCCAGTGCACAAGGAAGACTTTAGCACAAAGGAAAGTTACATTGATGGTTAAAGATTGCAAAATTGGAAATACCTGAGCATTTTCAAAGCTGGAATTCTTCAGTCCGTTTTCAGGCAGAAGGTGATTAAATCTCAAAGTGCACTAAGGGTCCTTGTTGGAAAATATAGTGGCCACCTGTCCTGCGTTTTTCCTTAGGATAAAAAAAGAGGGAAATATCTCATCTCATCTCATGTATGACAGACAATGCTTTTAAACACTGGGAGAGTCTAAATATAGGCATATCTCAGAGACACTTTGGGTCTGGTTCTAGACCACAGCGATAAAGTGAATTCCACAAAAAAGTAAGTCAAATGAATTTTTTGGTTTCCTATAACACATGAAAGTTATTTTATACTATGCTGTAGTCTATTAAGAGTGCAATGGTATTATGCCTTAAAAAAACCCAACATACGTACCAAAGCAATTACATTAGTAACATCAGAGATCACTGACCACAGATCACCATAACAAACATAGAAATAAAGAAAATTTTTCAGAAATAATGCAAGAATTACCAAAATATGACTCAGATACATGAAAGGAATAAATATTGTTAGAAAAATGGTGCCAGGGGCTCCTGAGTGTCTCAGTCAGTTAAGCGCCTGACTTTGGCTCAAGTCATAATATCATGGTTTGTGAATCCAAGCCCCACATCAGGCTCTCTGCTATCAGCACAGAGCCTGCTTCAGATCCTCAGTCCCTGCTTCTCTCTGTCCCCTCCCTTTTCTCTCATGTGCTCATACCCTCTCTCTCTCTCTCAAAAATAAATAAGCATTTAAAAAAAAAAAGAAAAAAATGGCTCCAATGTGGGGGGAAAATGAGCACCTGGCTGGCTTCGTAGAGCATGGTACTCTTGATCTCAGGGCTGTGAGTTCAAGCCCCATGTTGGGCATAGAGCCTACTTAAAAAAAAAAAAAAAGAAGAAGAAGAAGAAAAGAAAAGGAAAAAAATGGTAGCAATGAATGTGCTGAATGCACGATTGTCACAAACCTTCATTTTGTTTAAAAAACAAAACACACAGTGTATCTGTGAAGCACAGTAGAGCAAAACAAGTCAGTAATTGCTTTTATAATTAAGTTCCATGGATCACTATTGTTCTTTGAGAATATTATTCTCAACAGAGTAAGTATTATGTGAAAAAGTGATCTGGTCATATAAATGTGAGACACATTGAGGTGAACCAGGATTACTAAGGTGTGGCAGAGTTTCTTCAAGTCTTTTGTGTGAAGATCCAAGAGGAAACTGTAACTCACCACACTTTCCAAACTTTGACCACGTTACACTTTCTCCATGTGGTATCTCATGGGCTTAGTGGTATGTGCCATTGTGACATACTCAGTGTCAAAGCTGGTTTGCTGACTAGATTTCTGTGAAACCTGGGTGTGATATGGTCATTACCTGCATTGGTTTGTGTGTACATCTGCTTGAAGGCAAAAGAGTGAATGACCACGGTCTGTCTCCTTCAATAACAAGCAAAAATGAAGAGAGCAATTCACTTCACTGTCCCGTTCTGTCACCAGGAGCTGTGGTGAAACTATGTGTGTAGGATCATAAGAAATTTCTTAATTACCAAATCCAGTGATAACCTGTCTGTGCTCATTCTGCTGGATGTCACCAAAGCTTCTAACCATCTTGCTCATCCACCTCTCTTTTTCTCCATTTCTTTGCTAACCCTTCCCCCACTTCTCTTACTGAAGATCTCTTTTCCTAATCCCCTTCTTCTCCACACCACTTTATTACAGTATTTACTAGGTTTCAGTCTTATCCTTCTTCTCTTTTCTCACTATAAGTCTCTAGAAATCACACCCAGATCCATGGCTGACCCAAAGATCAGTCAGCTACTGTTTTTTTTTTCTTTCTTCCATATCTTGACTTTGCTTCTGAGTCCAGACATGTATTTGTCACTGTCCTATTAAACACCCCAACCTAGATGATCTATTAGACATGAAGCCACCATCTACTTCTAGTAGGCTACACCCAAGCTGGAGCCTTAGGAGCCAGGCATGGAATAGAATTGGTCTGCTAATGTCCTTGTTGCAGTCCTGAAGCAAAGGAGAACTGCACTTCACTTCCCAGTGAGAATCATGGGAAGTAAGGGAGAGTTCAAGATGTGAGCACCATGAGGACAAGTGGAAAAGAAATGCCAGACCCAAGGTCAGAGTAAGCAGACAAGATGAGGTCTGGTTCTAGAGTCAGAGCCTGGAGAAACCCCTTAAAGCAATGGAGTCAGAGTGAGGGGCCTTTTACTGAGTGCCTGACAATGGGGTGAACAGGGGAGCTAATGAGAAGTAGTGAACTGGCTCAAGCAACATCAAAGTCAGTGTTAATGAAATCAAACTTGTCATGCACCCAAGTATTTCTTAATGTTACTCCTTTTCTGCTTTTTAAAAATCTTAGTTAAAACCAGCATTCTTTCTTATTGCCCAAGGGAGAAATCCTGCATTATCTTTGACTCCTTCCCTTCTTCATTTCTTATAAGCAGTCTTTTGTCATTGTTGGCCATTGCTTGGTCCTTGGCAAAAGAAGGATTTTGTTGGGGCAGCAGAGTATCCAGAAGGCCCCATGTTCTTTGGATGAAGAGTTATAGGCATTCTGCTCTAGGACTGTTGTAAAGACATGGTCTGTAGAATTGCCTCTTCTTGAAATTGAAACTTTCTTCTTGGTTGGGGTGGTTATGACATGAGATAGTGACAACCACAGGCTTGGACTATGGGTCCCAGTAACTGGGTGGATGGATCCTCCCTCTCACCAGTATGTCTGTACTCTGGAGCTGCTACCTTGGTAGAAGTTTCTTACTGAATGCTTTGGGTCGTTTCTCAATCTGTGTAGCTGACCTTCTAACTTATACTTCTCTCTACAATATTTTATTTGTTTTTTTTTAATGTTTTTTTTTTTTAATTTATTTCTAGGAGAGAGAGAGAGATAAAGAGAGAGACAGCGTGAGCAGGGGAGGGTCAGAGAGAGAGGGAGTCACAGACTCTGAAACAGGCTCCAGGCTCTGAGCTGGCAGTCAGCACAGAGCCCGACGCGGGGCTCGAACCCACGAACTGCGAGATCATGACCTAAGCGAAAGTCGGACGCTTAACTGACTAAGCCACCCAGGCGCCCCTACAATATTTTATTTGTGCTATTACTGTAGGTGCTCTTCAAAGATGAACATATGTACCTTTTATACATATACACATATGCGTTTGAACGCATAAGAACAATGTCTTAAAGCTATTCGCGCTCATTAATCTTTACTCATAAACAATATTTCACCAACATCTCTGAAGCTGATGTGCGACCATTACAAGATGTGGGTGGGGCCAGTCCCTGGGAGAATGAGAATTTTCACCAGGATTCCTGCTTACTCTTGTCTGACTCTTGGCACATTGTTTTCTCAGTCATGTTGTTATGGTGTGCTAGAATGCAAGGATTAGAGCTAGTTTTTCATTTGTACCCCTCATCACATTGTGAACTAATTAAAGGTTGTGACCTTATCACTTTGATTCTCAGAGCTTAACTCTATGTCTGATGCATAGATGATTCTCAGTGAGGCATTGATCTGAATCATCTCTCAAAGGCATTTCAGTTTCAGGGGTCTGTGGAAGAACTTTCCCTGTTTTTAGATAGCTAGAAACCACCAGAGGAGACTTAATTAGCACACCAACTGCCTTTGTGGGTAGCCAGGAGTTAGAGGAAATGTATTTTCTTATGCTATCCAGAATAAACATTTACAAAACCATCTGGTGTTCACTAGCCTCCAATTTCAGAGTGCCCACAGTCTGCCTTTTTTTAGAGAGAAGGAGGACAAAGCAACAGCTTGCAACAGTTAAAAAAAATAGTTTAAAAATCCCTGTTATTTGGAATATGTTGTTTGCTCTAACAATAACTCCAATAAACAGATGATAAGCTATGAGCCCAAGTTATATGGCCAAGTGAAGCAGAAAACAGGAGAGTATTTCATTGACTTATTGGTACTTATTCATGTAAAACAGAGGATTGGGATAAATATAATGACAGGACCCAACAAGATGGACAGCCTCTAGGGTGAGGAGACATGTCCAAGTTACTCTCTTGATTTTTCTTCCCAGGAAATAAGCTTTCTTATTGATCTTGGCCCACCAATGTTTGTTCAACACACTGAAAATAAAAGTGTGTTTCTCCTCTAATAAAATGTCTAGGTTCATTCTTGTAGAACTACTTCTTAGGCAATGTTACTGTTAATCCAGGTACACAAAATTTCCATCTCATGTTACATTGTACCTTATAAGAAATAAAGCCAATGATAATGTGTGTTTTCCTTAGAACATATGGTAAAGCATTTGGATTTCCCATTTGTACCAGATGTTGTATTCATGTAATGGATGTTCAGTAAGTATTGTTGACTTATTGTACATGTACAACACAAGGAAGAACGCTTAGGAGGATTTATAAATTCCTAAGGTTACCATAATAATTTTATGTAGCTTTCATGAAGTTATTTCATCTTAAACCTTAGGTTTTTAATATGTGTGTTTATTAAGATTATTCTTCCCTTTTTAAAAAAAAATTATTTATTTTGAGAGAGAGTGCGTGAGCAGGGGAGGAGCATATAAAGGGAGAGAGAGAATCCCTAGGAGGCTCCCTGCTGTCAGTGCAGAGCCCAATGCAGGGCTTAAACCAACGAACCATGAGATCATGACCTGAGCTGAAATCAAGAAACTTAACCGACTGAGCCACCCAAGTGTCCCTGTTCGGCCATCTTTGAACATATCTTGAGATCTAGGCTTACCAGTACATAAGTGTATTTAAAATTTCTAACATTTTTCAGATGATGAACAGAGTATTCTAAAACCCCCTTCATCTAATTATCTTGCAGCTCTGTTCCCCTATCTCCTTCTCTCTTTGTTTCCTCTCCCACCCCAACCCCCCGCCCCTTTAGCCCTTCCCTGGCTGGAGGCCCATGTAATTTTCCAAATCTCTTTGAATACAGGGCACAGTGTGTGGTCAGCCATGCCCTGAAGGTCGCTTTGGAAAGAACTGTTCACAAGAATGTCAGTGCCATAATGGAGGGACGTGTGACGTTGCCACAGGCCAATGTCATTGCAGCCCAGGATACATAGGGGAACGGTAAGGGATAGTCTTATCTTTCTCTGACTCTTCATAATGGTGTGAAAGAAAAGCTTGAGGAACCCAGGGAACACCTTTGCTACCACACGTCTGTGGCTATTCTACAATATTCCAGAGGCATCTGTAGGGTATCAATGTGTTTGTCAGATTCTTTCCCAACTCAGTGAGTAGAAACCAAATCCTAGACAGTAATGGTGAATTGAAGATAGATAGCAATAAAACAGATAAGTAAAATCCCAGCTATTCAGAACCCATGATAAATGTGTCATGCTCAACAGCTGAGTGGCTGGACAGCCACTTCAAACACCAAAACTTTTTACATTTTAAATTTGTTTTGATGATTTATTACAAATTGGATGTGTATTTGTTTAGCTTTAATAAGTGTGCTGGGCATAAAATTACCTTCTTATGATTCAGTATTCCATTAAGAATACTAGTCATTTCCAAAATATAAGAGACTCTAAAATATGGAGAACAAAACAGAGGGTTACTGGAGGGTTTGTAGGAGGGGGAATGGGCTAAATGGGTAAGAGGCAGTAAGGAATCTACTCCTGAAATCATTGTTGCACCATATGCTAACTAACTTGGGTATAATTTTTTTATGTACATTTAAAAAAAAGAAAGAAAATATCACCTATGTCCAAAAAGGTAGAAAGAAGTATGAGCATGTTAAAGAGATCTATGGAATAAATATTTTTTCATGTTAAAAATCTAAAAAAATAGAAATGAATAAACTTAGAAAAAATAATACCAGTCATTTTTCCATGCCATAGTGACCAAGTAAGATCCAACGGGCGTTCTAAGACTCTAAGAGTGAATGAATGGCCATGTTCACCAGGCTCTTTCATCCACTGTCCTGTTTTGTATTAGATAGTAAAGTGTTACCCTAGATGGCTTTGCACACCTTCCTCCTTCTAATTTGCTCATTCTTCTCTTACATCCTGAAAGACCAGATAACCAAGCTTATTGGATATGTGATTACAATTAGAGAAAAAAGACTTGAGATGCGATTATAATGGCCCACAACAAATATTTTTGGAACCTGTGTCCTTAGAAATATCCTTATTGCTAATGTTCAAATAATAATTTTACTTTCCTCTGGGGCTGTTATCAGTATTCAATAAGTACACTTAAGTGGTTAGAACATGTGGAAGCTTACAAATATTAGCTCTTATTATAGTTGAGTGATTTCTCTGAACTGTATAAATACTAGTGATTGTCAATTTGAGTGATGTCTGGGGACCAAATAAAAATTAGCTATCATTATCTTTTGATGATATCTGTGACTTAAGAATTTCCTCAACCTTCTTCCCTCATTATTTTTTTCCCCAAAAGGCTGATCGAAGTTTTTGACTTCTAATAAGATACTATAGTGTGGTCCTTTCCCCCACCCCTCACAACTTAGAATTTGCACTTTCTTATTAAACTTATTTCTAAGTACTTTGTATTTTTTGGACAATCCCATTTCAGGTTCGAATTGGCTGTTTCGGGATAAAGACAAGCTTGATTTTGAGTGTTTTTATTTAGTCTCTCTACCAACATTTTTAATTAATTCAAATGTTACTTAGCAAACACCAAAGTTATTTTATCACCTATAAAAAAGATATTTATCTATACTTTTCAACATTTATAAGGATTGTTTCATTTTCTTGAAATAATTGCATTAATTGAAACCTCTAAATCAGTGTTGACAAACAGAGGTAACGTTAGGAATTCCTGACTTGTTCCTAATTTTATTGCAAATCACATCAGTATAGTTTCATGTTTGTTACTGGCTTTTAGTAAAATTTTGCGTGCTTGAGTGTTTGTTTAATGCCTGTTTTTATTAGGAACTTCTGTTAGTATTATCTATTTAACTTCTTTAAAGTTTAATAAAGGCTTTTGTTAATGTAATTATGTATTTTACCTTTTTTAAATTTTACCTTTATTTTTTGATGTTGCAAATTATTGACATCTTTCAGAGCATGGTTTTTAGAATATGTAATTGGGCTTCTCAAAAAGTTTTTGTGACCTACATTCTGGCTTATGGTTGTATTTTGGATAGATGAGGTTAAGAGCTTTGCCTAATATTTTAGGGCACTAAAGCAATCAAATACAGACCTTTGAAAAACTCAGGGCTTTGGGGGCACTGACCTCCCTTTTTCAGTTGAAAAATTATATATAACTTTTGACTCCCTCAATACTTAACCTAATAGCCTGCTGTTTAGGAAGCTTTATTGATAATATAAACAGTTGATTGGCACATATTTTGTATGTTATATGTATTACTATACTCTTATAGTAAAGTGAGCTAGAGAAAAGAAAATGTTGAGAAAATTCTAAGTAAAAGAAAATATATTTATAGTACTGTGCTGTATTTATTTTTAAAAATCTGCATACAAGCAACTTGTACATTCTAAACCCATGTTATTTGAGGATCAGCTGTATGATTGTTTTTCTTGTCCTCAAATCGGAGGCAGCAGAAAACAACAAGCATAAAAGACAAATTTTTAAGGCAGACTTAGACCCATTTTAGTTAGAATGCGGGGGAGGGGGAATAACCACTAATTTCCAGGTGAATTTTAGATTAAGGCAAAGAAGGCAACGAGCCAAAGAAAGACAAGGAAGGTGAAGAGGGAACATCTTCTTGAGTTGTTGTTCTGATGACTATGATTTTACTGGTGAACTGACCACAGGATTTCTGTTTTTAATTATACCATCCCCATCTGGGTTCTGGGCACACACACACACACACACACACACACACACACACACACACTTGTCACCACTATAGGGGAAAATGAGTGACCATGGGGCAGTTTGTGGTGCCAGCAGCTTTGAGGGCCTGGAGTCTTGGCATTTCCCTTTTTTGACAAGTCAGCGCAACTTGATCCCTGAGGTTAGACCAGAGAGCTGCCGCCTGGGGGAGCAGGTACTACCACTGGTAGCTTCCTGCAAAGGGTTCCCAGGATGTTGGGATGCGCTCCCAGCCTGAGTGGAAGCAGAACAAACAAAACAGACACCTTGTAGGCAGGCAGAATGGCTCATGGGATGCCCAGATAATAGTCCTTGGGGCTTGTGGACAGGTTAGGAGGACATTGTGGTGAGGAACTGTAATGTGGCACAGCCAGGCAAGAGGAAAGATATATATCTCCCTTACATCCCCAAAAGGGAGATAAGTCTGTTTGACAAAGACTTTCAAGTCCACTAAACTGAAAGGTATAAGCTACGTGATGATTGCTTTTATTTTCCAGATAGAACATGTCTACTTCTAGAAAGATATCCTACCATCTGATGGTTTCCAGATTCTCACAGAAATTCTTCTGAAGGGGGATCAAAGAGTGTTCTTAATGCTAATGGGTCGCCATGGAATTGCTCAGGCCTTTGGGATCCTTTCATGTAACTGGTGCTATGTAAGAACTGCATGGAGAGACCTGTGTCTCAGTTACACTCTTGTTAAGGCCATGCCTGTGTTCCCTATTAATGTGCAAGTGAAGAAGGAATGTGGATCAAAGGAGGTGAAGTCAGAAATTACAGACAGGAATTGGGGGTATGTGGCACTGGCCTCCAATGGGGGAACTTTCTGCTATCTAGGATTGAGGGAAAGTTGGCTGTTTTCCTGCACTTTTTCTATTTCACCCAGAGCCGTAGTTCCAGATGCTCAAAAGGCAGGCAGCTGATCCCTCGATCCCAGGTTTAATGAGGAATGCGATTTTCACACCAAATCGTGGTTTGGCCCGATTATTCCGAGCACTCTAGGGAGGGACCTGATCAAAAAGACCAGGGAGAAAGGAGCTGCTGCCCCTTACATGCTAACTCACTTCCTTTTCCATCCATTTGTAAGAAGATGCCATATAATAATCAAAATGGTATTAAAACAAGTCTGTGACCCTCATTGGTTTGACAATTGGTGTCATATTTTATTATCTCTACTTAAAGCTTATCCATTTTTCCCAATTTCCCAGAGCATTATTCAAAACCAAAAATGAAAAAAATATATAAACTCCAAATTTCTATATTTCTACTGTGGCCAGTATTTATTGCTATGTCTTTATCAGCCTCTCTGCCATCTCTCCTATGAAAATCTATTACCTCTTTTACTAATTCCTAAGATAGCTTTTTCTTTTTTAGTTGTTCTGCCTGGGACCACAAAAAACAACCTTAGGGCATGAAATTCATTGAGAATGATGCTTCTTTTAGATAAAGGGGCCAAAAAGGGAGATAGGTCTGGTTGACAAAGACCTTTTTTTAACTCTGCTAACCTGAAAGGTATAAGCTACTTCATGACTGCTTTTATTTCCAAGATGGAAAATGTCTACTTCTAGAAAGATGCCCTACCACTTTGGTTTGGTAGATGGATATAGACATAAGTATTATTAACAGGATTCTCTTGCAAGTGCAACAGTGATGAAAAAGAAAGGAGACTATGAAGCAAGATTTACATAATGGCTACTTTAGTAAGTAAAATTCAAATGGCTTTTTGCCATTTATAATACAAACTAGTGCTGTGTTTTATTATAGGTTAGAAAGGTAATTATGGCCCAGGACCAGCTATTGTGGGTTTTGTTTTCCCAAAGAAAAGGAAGTCTCTGCCAAGATAGGATGAAATACACACACTGGTTCCCTGTCATTTGGCAGCGGACGTTTTTTCCAGGCTTCCGATCTATACTCAGTTCACCCACTTTTAGAGCTAAGTTTTTTACTAAGTTAGAATCATGGATCCCAAAGCTCCACATTTGCGTTTGTTTTCAAATCCATATAAGAGAGAGAAAGCAATGTTATTTTGCCTTGTTTATCTTTATCTTTTTGGTACTCAATTGCCGAAAAATCTGGACAGATTGCAAAGTTGTCTTACCATCCTTTAGCTGAGCCGCGACGAGGCCAATTTATTTTACCTCAGGATTTCTTTCTCTAAAGTTTACATCTTTAAGGAATCAACTAAGTGACTTGGCTTATTAAAGCTTCTTACAAGTTAAAAATAGAGTACCCTTTAAAAATACTCTGGTCTAAAAATAGGTGTACTCCTGGGTAACCTTAAAACACACATCTGATTTTATGCTAAATGACAGTTACTACAGGACTTTGCCAATGATTTGTTGAGCAGCTGATCTGAAGATTTTGCCTGTTGACAAACATACCTAACGAAGTCTTGAGAGTCAGGTGAAACTAAATTTACAGGAGGCCTCTTTCCTTTTCTCTGTCTCATGAAATATATGCTAGAGCTGGACCTGACCAGAAAAGTGTCAAAGGGATCTGGAGATTTATCTTCTACTCTTAAATAGAATCCCAGCCAGTCTTGGTATTGTTACTCATCACACCCCATAAAATTTATGCAAAGCCTTGTGGGAAATGTTTGCTTTTCAGCCCCTTTGCTAGTGCCTTTAGGTATCCTTGAATTCATTATTATGCATTTACTGTTTGCATTATATCTGATCTTAAAAAAAACTGCAGTGCTGACCTACATTTTTGACCTTAGTCCTGGCATGACATGAGAGCCTCCTGTAAAGTGTCTGCTGCTTTCTGCCAAGTGTACCCGACTGACGGCCGGTGCTCAGCTAGACGAGACCCCATCTCTTTCTCCCTTGGCAAGAAGTGCTCCTTCTGTTCTAGAAGGCTCCATGAAGTCACCCTGCCAGGTCCCAAAGAAACCTGGCTGCCTGGACAACTGGTCATGCATTCTATGGAGCAATGATAATTTTCTCTTCTCTGCTATACTCCCTTCTGGCAACTTAGCTTCCCACCCGATCCAACTTATTCAGAGCCTGTCCTTCCTCCGGGACCAGACTCTAATGTTATTTTTCCAAAGATGATATCAATTTTTGAGACCTGATATTTTTTCCTTGCTATTTGTCAGCCCTTCTTACAGAGGACAATACCCCACTTTACAAAAAATCTGTGCTGGGAAGCTCCACGGGTCTCTAAATCTCCTGGCAAGAGTTCCCCAGGTGGAATCAAGGAAACCTGACTGCAATAGCTCTTACTTCCCCTGATCTAAAGAGGACTGTATTTATTAAACGCATAACTTTCTAAATGAGCGGCAATTATCTCCATTTGGCTTTGAAAAGAGCAGACACATGGCTCAGATCGAATATTGAGGCCACCATGAAAGCCAAGAGAATTTACATGGTTTGCAATATGCTACCAAGTTTTATCTTTAAAATAGGGAGAGCGTATATTTTAATATTTTATTTTTCTAATTTGGGCAATTGCTCTTCTCCTTTTTTTGGTATGTCCTCTAGTGCTGTATCTATACCTGTATCTATGTCTGTTTAGCAAGCCCTCGGTAAAAAACATTCTTCCTGTGCCAAGTTCATAATTTTATTTTGCTTTTGTGTTTATTTTTTCCTTTGAAACGGTCACACTGCTGTTAATATTATCTGTAGCCAGACTAACTCAGCTTATTGCTTTTATACCTGTAATGGGACTGTTGCAAAACAAAATATACCAAATGCGAAAAGCAGTTTCAGTTTGTCCATCACAAAGCCTATCAGAATGGACTGTTTATTTTTACACGGCACTGACTCATCCATCTTCTGCTCCCCACTCCTGCTTGACAGGTGCCAGGACGAGTGTCCTGTTGGCACGTATGGAGTTCGCTGTGCGGAGACCTGCCGGTGTGTCAACGGAGGGAAATGTTACCACGTGAGCGGTTCGTGCCTCTGCGAAGCAGGCTTTGCTGGCGAGCATTGCGAGGCGCGCCTGTGTCCAGAAGGGCTGTATGGCATCAAATGTGACAAGCGGTGTCCCTGCCACCTGGACAACACTCATAGGTGAGGCTGAGCCACCCCTGGAAGGATGTGTCCTATTAAACGTTGAACTGCAGTGTCCCCTGTTTGGAAGGAGAGACTGACAGAGAGATGCCCACCCTGAGACCCTTCGCGCCTCTGTGTCATCCTGCAGAGGAACCGCTAAGTCAGTGGAAGAGTTCTTTACTCTGTGGGTGACAGTCCAGGTCAGAAGTGCTCGAACTGGTAGATGTTCTTGGCTGGATGTCCGATTCTATTCTCCATTAATGGCCATTGCCAAAAATTAAATTCGCTGAGGTTAGTACAACGTTTCCCTCAGAGAAGGATTCTGTGACATTCCCTTAGAAGCACAGATGCAGTGAGAGACATGAGTGAAGCCCAGGGTAGTACGTAAAATATCACAAAAATGGTTCTCACTGCAGCATCTTGGACTTGACAGCACATCTGTGTAGAGAGGAAGTATCACCGGTGGAAGTTCCATAAAAGTGTTTCACATATGGCTGTCACATGTGAAATATGTTTTCAGAACTGATTACTCTGACATGGGACTCACAGGGGTCTTTTAGCTCAAAAATCTCTCGAAGAATTTCAGAACAGGAAACCACGATCCCACCCACCCTAGTGTTCATCACCTGCCCCTGAAAATGTCTTTCCACCCCCTTTCTTCCTCTCCCTCCCGCAAGGACCACATACTTATCACTTAGAATTCTGGGTCTCCTTTGCAGACTGCTGCAAAACTTGGGTCTGACAAAAACGTAGCACAGTATACAGCAATTCAAATGTTACAAGAATTACTTATTTGTATTCAGCACAGCTGTGACTTCATTTATGCTCCAGAAAGGTAGCTTGTGGCCACCTCAAATCTCAAATGCACAAAAGGTAAATGTAGAAGCCTGTGGTTGGTCTCTTCTTTAAATCATTGTTAGGAAGAAAAAAGTAGACTTTATATTATGAGAGAGAGAGAGAGGGAGGGAGAGGGAGGGAGAGAGAGAATGCTTGGAATACATTTTAGTGGGACATATCAAAGAAGTGCATCGAAATGTATGTCAAGCAACTTTGCAAGCTGCTTTAATCAGCTTTGGTTTTCTTCATTTGAAAATGTTGCCAATCTTACCATGACAAGGTTAAGTAAACATGTGGGGAGTGAAAATGGATAATTTCTGCAGGATATTGTTTTCCAATTCGCCAGTGTTTAAGGAGCAGGCAGGATTAGGGATAAGTCATATGTATGGCCACCTTTCCTGTGGCGTAGGAGGCTTGTCCCAGCAAAAGGAAGCCTTGCGTACTGACAACTAAGAATTTTTTAATATCAGAGTGCTATTTCATTGTATGCAGCCCGACATTAAAAAGATTGATAGTGTTATGCATAGCATAAGCATAGCTGTGCTATTGGAAGAATTGGAGAAGCAGAGAGAATGTTGGTTTTGTCAGAACTGGATACCATGTTAGTAGTGGCATGGTCTATTTGGACGGTTACTTGACTGGCATCAGTACCCTAGTAATTGTGACATAGGTCACATGTACCTAAGCATGTATGCTTTACCAAAGATGTACGTGAAATTATTTGACAATCACATAGATCAAAGGAACACTAGAATCCGTCTGACAATGTATAACAGATAATCAGATTAAAAACAATTGGCCTATGGAGTGCTTCCCTAAATGCTATTTTTAAAAATTACTTTTTGCAAATTTCTTTTAAAGCCAGTTGAATGTTAATGGTGTGACTCCGTCTTGTTGAATTCACAGTGGAAACCCCCCATCTGTGTACCTTAAATGTCGATGTAAAATTCCTGGAAACACAAGATTCCTTTGAACCAAGAGGCATAAAGTCTTTGTATTAATTGAAAATCCAGCTTGTTCATTTTACCATATAAATTTTTTTTTGAGAGACAGGGGCACCTGGGTGGCTCAGTCAGTTACGCATTCAACTTCAGCTCAGGTCATGATCTCATGATTCGTGGTTTCGAGCCCCGCGTCAGGCTCTGTGCTGACAGCTATCTCAGAGCCTTGAGCCTGTTTCAGATTCTGTGTCTCCCTCTCTCTCAAACCCTCCCCTGCTCACTCTGTGTTTTCTCTCTAAGAAATAAATAAAAGACATAAAAAAATTAAAAAAATTCTTTTCAGAGAGAGAGAGTGCTAGTGGGGGAGAGGGGCAGGAAGAGAGGGAGAATCCCAAGCAGGCTCCATGCTCAGCATGGAGTTCGATGTAGGGCTCCAACTCACAACCTGAATGCATGGAAATCAAGAGTCCAACACTTAACTGACTGAGCCACCCAGGTGCCCCTCATTTTACCATTTAATCAAGCAAGTGGAGCTCACATAATTCATGATGTATATTTATCCTAAACTTTTCATTTTAATTACTGAAATACTCTTTCAGTACTACAGTACTGAATACTAATTCAGGACTAATACATGCTAATTACATACTATTACATATTGTAATTACATACATAATCACATGCGATTAGTTTATATTGTCTTTAGGTAAATGTCGAGTTATATGAATATATGTATTAACACGTATTGCATTCATATATCTTGGTAGGGATTTGCATCAGTTAGCTTTTACTGTATTAAAAAAAGAACTACAGCAAACTTAGTGGTGTCAAAGAATGATTATTTATTAGCAGTTGATATTTTCTTTTTTAATGTTTATTTATTTACTTTGAGGGACAGAACACACGTGTGTGCATAGCGGTGGGGCAGAGAGAATCCCAAGCAGACTCCGTGCTGTCAGTGCAGAGCCTGATGCGGGGCTGAGTTCCACAGCTCTGGGATGAGAAGCTGAGCTGAAATCAGGACTCAGACACTTAATTGACTGAGCCATTCAGGCACCCTAGCAGTTGATTTTTAGCTTGACTGTTTGAGCTGGGCTCACCTTGCTGATTCTTGTGCTTTTCTCCTGGGGTTTAGCTGGCAGATCAGCTAGCGGTTGATGGGTCCTAGAAATCCTCCCTCACTTGTCTCGCGTTTGGCTGGTTGATGGGTGCCTGAATTTGTAGCCATTATTATTTTCACAGTCTATCATAGGGTTGAAACTAATTTAAATATATTTACAAGTGACGTTACTGTCTTCAGTTATAGCACTATTGTAGAGGCTTAAGATACATTCACTGTGACCTGGCCTTTTCAGGTGAAAACTAACTTTTATGGTGAAACTGCTTTTGAATCAGAAAATAAAATTTGAGATTTATTAAGATTGCACATGGGGTATGTATATTAGCTCTTACTAATAAGGACTTTTAATAGCTGTGGGCAATCAGGATGTGCCTATTTGCAAATGCCACATAATTGTCATTACATTTGAGCATTAATAACATCTAAGGGAATGAATAAAAGGAAGTTCGATGACTCTATTTTAACCAATATCGGATACTTGTAATAGTTTGCTCTTAAATTGAAAATTTTACTAGAGTATTTATATCTAGTTAGATGTGTATGAAATGATAGGTATTCCTATACACGTATAACCTTATTTTCATATACACAAAGCAGTCTGTTCTTTAGAAAGAAAATGGATAGTAGTGTATTACCCTTCAACCTCCAGTCTGCTGCTTTAACATCAACACGTAAATCTCATTACCAATTAAGCTGCTTGCATGAGAACCCATCAAATGCCTCCAAAGTGCCCAGCTTCCTACATCTAATTACAAATTGCAGAATACTAATTTCGGTGTCAATCAATCTGAGAACCAGCGTGCTGAACTAATACTCACTGGAGGGCATTGACTATCAATTTCTGGGTCTGCCTGTAGCTTAGTTCAATTCTCTGTCCCCAGAGAGTCTGTTTCGTTTAACATTTATGTCTATACCATGAATATGATTTTCTACTTTTCAGTGTAAAGTAATGGTTTCTACTAAAAGATGTCCTTTTTTGTCACAATATGTTGAAATAACGTCAATGACTTCAACTAATCCATGGCTTGAAATATTTCTTTTCCTTTTCTCAACTGTTGGAACTTTCTGAAGTTTTAATTTAAATCTGTCCCTGCTTTTGCACAGTCCAGACTTTTATGACTCCTTCTGACCTGATCTGTGCTAAATCCTAAATTTTAGCCATTTTTTTTCCCATCCCTGGCTCTCCCAACAGGTTGCTATCCAACTTTTTCTTTGCTATAAAAACAAATAAATCTGGGTTTTGTTCTGATTCTGCTTCTACCTGTGTTGGGCTTTGAATAAATTACTCTTTCTAGGTCCCCAATGCCTTAGTTATAACGTGGGTTCACACCCAACACGCAGAGTAGTTTGTGAGGATTAAAGGAAATAGTGCTCATGGATTGACGTTAACACACATCCAGTGCTCAGTGAATGCTAGCTGCTAGCCTGTGCACTGACTTACAGTACCATCATAAATGTCACGTGAGTATTCCCTGCAATTCATGGTGGTTCCCTTTCAGCCACAACTTTGATGTTTTAAAAACTAATTCTAGGGCAAATCTTGCCTTTCAGTGCAGGTGTACAGATTATCGTTCAGCAGTGGTGGATGACTCAGAGGTATGGGAGAAGCAGATCCATGAGGGAAAGCAAGACTTCAGAGTCAAATCCCACTACCCCTCAGCCAAGCCATTTTCACTCACTCAGTCAGTATTGCCATGTGCCCACGGTGGGCCGGGGACAGGTAATTAAACATGCTTAATTCTTACCCTCAGAGAACCCCAGGTCTAGAAGGGAAGGAAGACATGGGTCAAATGGAGAGGGCCAGGCAGTGAAAGGGGAAACAGTATTCTAGGCATATGGAATAAATAGCCCATTTGATGGCTTTACATTGGCAACTCTCAATGCTTTTATTGACAACGAGGAATCCATTGCAGTTAAGTGTAGTAATAAAGAGACAATAATGACTAAAGAAGAGTTTGGGGAAGTAGGCAGAGGCCAGATAGCAATGACCTGTGGGCTGTATTTAGGGTCATCTTATTTCTAAGGTCACAGGGACTGTTTGGATTAGGGTCTGTTATCCTCATGTAATTATGAATAACTCCCTCTTCTCTCTTGAAAATGTCCTGGTCAAGTAGCATGGTGACAGGGAGGATGGAGAGATGAGGGTGGAGGCAGGGTATTAGGTTTCTAGTGATGAAGTAGATAAGGGAAATGAAGGAGGAGTTACCAGTAATAACTCTGAGGTTTCTGGTGTTTTGTTGTTTTTTTTTAAAGTGTTTTATTTATTTCTAGGAGAGAGAGAGACAGCACGAGCAGGGGAGGGTCAGAGAGAGAGGGAGATACAGAATCTGAAACAGGCTCCAGTCTCTGAGCTAGCTGTCAGCAAAGAGCCCGATGCGGGGCTCGAACCCATGAACCATGAGATCTTGACCTGAGCCGAAGTCGGACATTTAACAGACTGAGCCACCCAGGCGCCCCTGAGGTTTCTGCTTTAACCAACTGACTGGCTGGTGGTAGTCATTGCTCCAGTGAGGTGATTGAGAGTAAACCCTGGGAAATGAAGACAGGGAAGAACAAAGACTCAGTATTTGACATGCTAAGTTTGAGATGAAGGCACCTGGTGTTTACTGAAAGATAAGGAGTAGATAAGTCCATCTGAGTAGGTCTAAGTAAGTAGACTTGAGACTCAAACCCTTGCCTTTTTTTTTTTTTAATGTTTATTTATTTTGAGAGAGACAGTGTGAGTAGGGGAGGGGCAGAGAGAGAGGGAGACACAGAATCCAAAATAAGCTCCAGGTTCTGAGCTGTCAGCACAGAGCCCGATGTGAGGCTCGAACCCATGAACTGTGAGATCATGACCTGAGCTGAAGTTGGACGCTTAACCGACTGAGCCACCCAGACACCCATCAAACCCTTGCCTTTTAAATTCAAACCTTCTATATCCAAGAACCCATGTTCAATGCAAAGTGATACTTGGGTATTTCTTCATAGCATCTTCCCTGAGTTTGACGGATGCGTAGGCCTTTGCTTGTGGACACTTAGTTGCAGCAGAAGAACAAAGCATCCAACCCACAAGGTTGTGGCTGAGGCTCTTGCTGGACAGATTGGGACGTCAGGCCCGAGAGATTACATGCTTTCACTAAGGTACTCAGGTAGTGGGAGAGCTGGAGTTACATCTCAGCCTTCCCCTCCCCCAGCAAATCATTCTTTCTCAGAGCAGAAAATCTATGGGTTGCCTTCAGATGAGAGTCACTTACCAAATGTCTGGATGAGACAGTGGATTCTGTTGTTGGCTCTCATTAGTGGGAGGCGTTTATCTCCACTGGGGGAGGAAGACCGTCTTTAACAGTCTTCCGATTGTGACTGGCGTTGGTTTGATTGTTGAGATTCTCCTGTGGTGAGAAGCACATGTGTTTTGCATGCCACAGAGTGTCCTATTGTGTCAACCTCCCCAACGCATGCCTCTCGGCACAGCTGATGTGTCCATTTGCTCTGGAGTGACAGCTGGCTGCCTGGCCTGACAAAGCAGCTGCTGCTTCAGGTAGAGACAGCTGCACCACCACCAGGTACGGGGAAATGAGAGAGGAATCAGGCAGAGAAGGTCTCTGCTTTTGGAGCCCTTTGGCCATCACCCTGGTTCACTGATTTGATATTGTTCACTGGATGGAATAGTTCTTGAAGCCTCTTCATCTAGTTGATCTCTCGCTGAATTAGTGCTTTCAGTTTATGAAAATCACAGTGAGTTCCAGACAAAAGGATGTGGTTGTGATCGCCTTCCTGTTAGAGCATGATGCTGATTTCACGCAACATTTCTGTGGTACCAATCGGGTTTCGGCCAATTAATTAAATCATAGCAAGCCTGGGAATGAAATTTAAATTACTGTGCATGGAATCACCCACCCCTGCATTGCTCATGGCTAAAGCGCCATTTGCATGGGCCTTGGGTGTCATGTTTACCCGGGAGTGACTTTCTCCTTTCATCCGTGTCTCTCAGCTGTCACCCCATGTCTGGAGAGTGTGCCTGCAAGCCAGGCTGGTCGGGACTCTACTGTAATGAAACATGTTCTCCTGGATTCTTCGGGGAAGCTTGCCAACAGATCTGCAGCTGCCATAATGGGGCTGACTGTGACAGCGTGACTGGGAAGTGCACCTGTGCCCCGGGATTCAAAGTGAGTGGCTCTGGAGGAAGGAGCCGAGGGGTCCAATGTGGAGCATCTTGATACCACACACCATATATGACCTTTTCAGACTTACAAAGGTGCTCAGATCGGTCACATCATTAACAAGAAAGAGTGTAAAGAGAGAGGTATTGATAAGAAACATAAGTCATTCCCTTAGAATAATGACAGAAAAGCAGGTAAAACTATAAATGTGCATCGATATTAATTATTTACTTAATATATGTCATGTCATTTAATTATGCCTTACATAATTATTTTTTTCCTTGCATAATTCTTTTACTACATTAGACAGGAAACAATGAAATGACTTTTCCAAGTAGGATATACATTATTATTAATGGTTTTTGTCTTAACTTTGTGCAATTTGAAGGCACATAATGTATCAAGTTAGTATTTATTGTGTATTTGCATTTGATGCTTAGCTGTTTCAGAGCTTTTGGCAAACTTGACCTTGCACGTATGCCTGTGTGCCAGTGTGGCAGAATTTTGCCTACTTTCTAGGAATTTTTTTTTTTTACATTTATTTATTTTTGAGACACAGAGTGAGACAGAGCATGAGCGGGAGAGGGGCAAAGAGAGAAGTTGACACAGAATCCGAAACAGGCTCCAGGCTCTGAGCTAGCTGTCAGCACAGAGCCCAATGTGGGGCTCGAACCCACGAACCGTGAGATCATGACCTGAGCCGAAGTTGGACGATTAACCGACCGAGCCACCCAAGCGCCCCTAGTTTCTAGGGTTTCTTAACGATGCATTAGGAATCTTTGTTTTAAAGGAAAATGGTCTTGAGTATTTTCTCCCCTTTGAAAGAGGACAGTATTAACCAATGAAGATGTTGGTGATTCTTCTAGACCACATAACATGGAGTGAGTAGTTGATAAAGCCTCAGTGTTGAGAGGATCTTTACAGGCTTTTCTAACCGATGTCAGTATTCTTTGGGGGAGCCCTTGAACTGGCCTTGTGTTAAATCTCTTCTGTTTTGAAAGGAGATGACCTCTGGTCATCCCTGATAGCCCATTTCTGTGTTTTAGGCTTATTGTCAGGTAATAAATTGAATCATGCCATAGGTGGAGGGTGTTTTTTGTTTCTTTGCTTCACCCGCTAATCATATTATACATTATACAAAGAAGTATAGAATGCTATGCCATTTAATGTATAATTTATATTTATGTGTATTTATTTATTGACTGTAATTTGTAGTTTATTGTAATTGTTCTATACCTGCTCTCCGGAGCCAGGACAAAGGGTTTTGCTTTGGCTAGGAAGGGAAGCTAATGAAGGCAGCAGGCTTTTTTGAGCCCCATTTAATAACTATATCCTCAACGGGCAAGCTGGCATTGCCCTTGAAGCTTTAAAATGTGCATACTGGTGACATTTAGCAACTTTGAAAAATACAAGTCTTAAAATTAGAGAGGGAATATAACGAGCGTTGCCAAGATGTATTCTCATTTATTTGTGCTGGCTTTATTCCATTCAGTAAAATTACATCCATTTTCCTCTCTGTGCCTGTCTAGGGAATTGACTGCTCTATCCCGTGCCCACTGGGAACCTATGGGATCAACTGCTCCTCTCTCTGTGGTTGTAAGAACGATGCTGTCTGCTCACCTGTGGATGGGTCTTGTACTTGCAAGGCAGGTAAGTGGGTGAATGAGTCTTTGATCCTCATTCTGTTACCTCCAAAAGTCACAGGGAAGAAACCTTGACTTGGGTTCTAGCTCCAGCTGTGCCAGCCTTGAGCATCTGAAGTCAGCCAGCCCCTTGTCCAGGGCAGACTCTCTTGCATCTGTGAGCCAAGGGAAGGGCTTCACATAGCATCTCCGAGGTTGCCACCAGCTCCACCAGTCTGGGAGTGTCTGTGCTTTGGGTAAAAGTAAGCAAGTAGACATGTATCTGCGCCCCTAAGTTGATGGGCCTGGAGTCCCAACAAGCAGCCAAGCTCCAATTTTATGCGAGGGCCAAAATGTGTCTGTCTGTAGCTGCTGCAACAGCCAGACTCCTGGGTCCTCACTCTTCATGGTGAACGGCATTTGCTTTAAAGATGAGGTTGCTCTTTCAAACACTAACCTTTCTTCACCCTCCCATGTAAAGATTTCACTTTCTCAGCTGGACAGACACTCAGCGTTGTGCATGACCCACCCCTGTGCTTTAGAGGCGCACCCGCTCTGTCCCTTCTCCTGGTAGCCCCATGGTGCTCGTCGGTGTTGGTGTCCTTGACCAGTCTTATGGCACAGGTGGATTCTGGGTACCGTGGTCATTGCTGATGGAGGCTGTATGTGGCCGGGCAGCTGCTCTCTGTGCCGGGGACCCCGCTGTGTGCCTCCAACATGTTTCTAAAGGGAAACTTTGGCTTGGAGAGGTGCGGTGACACTCCCTGCTGCCCGCATGTGCTCCATGCTCTGGCGTTCTTGTCGTGGCAGGCTGGCACGGGGTGGACTGCTCCATCAGCTGTCCCAGTGGTACGTGGGGCTTCAGCTGTAACTTAACCTGCCAGTGCCTCAACGGCGGAGCCTGCAACACCCTGGACGGCACGTGCACGTGTGCACCTGGATGGCGCGGGGAAAAATGTGACCTTCCCTGCCAGGTACGACTGAACCAGCTGGGGGGCCTGCGGGGGGCTGAGGCAGAGCAACCGCTCACTGCTGCAGTTTTCCAACGTGCCAGTGGGAACCCAAGGGAACTGTTAGAAGAACTGAGGTCTTTGGACGCAAATGGAACATACGATTGGCAAAGGGGTAGACGTGGAAATCGGTTAGGTAGCTCTGTGAGAATCACTCCCTTCTTTTCCTTTGCCTCTGCCCCCATTCCCAACCCCGACCCGCTCCCCTTTCTGTTTTCCCCCTTCTTATACACCCATTTTGTCGTGGCAGCCAGTCAACGGCATTTGTCAAACACCCAGCGTATACCTGTCAGCTCCCCAAATATTGTGTTTCCATTATCATGGAAATCCCCCGTCTCTGCGGTGGAAAGTGGCAGAGGATTGAAAGGGGAGGTGACCGGCGTCATAGAAATGCCCATCATGATAGTGAAAGGTTTAGAAATGGCCGTCTGCTAACACAAGCATGTCCAGAGTCACAAAAAGCTCCAAAGAGTTCCCTCGTTCAATGCTGACTCGACTCCCTTGACCTACTGTAGAGGTCCTCATAGTCAGAAATCCCATACCGTGTCTACCACAGGCAGACAGAGGCTGCAAACACGACACCCGTTCTGCAGTAAACATGCTGATTTCTCTTTCTTCCTCTGAAGCCCTTGGCCCGTTTCTTTGCCCTCTTTTTCATTATTCTTTCTTCCTATCTCATTTTTCCCCCTCCTGAGTCATTAAGCATTTTCTCAGTGATGTGTGTTTTCTGCCCCCGGGGAATGATCTCGAGATGACACTGTGGCCCCTCCCCTGAAGTGGGCCCCTCCGCTGGGAGCGGCTCTTCCCCTGGGCTTCCCCCTCATTAAGGACAACCCACTTCCCAGCTAGAGAGCATCCCAGCCTGGACTATTCCATACCCTCCAACCCCTAGGACAAAGTGAAGTTATCTTCGCTGCCTTTCACCCACCAGTGAACAAATTATCGGTGCTCTGAGATGGGTTTGAGGAGCACCTTTTACTCCCACTCTGGTTACAGACAAAGCGAAGCCCCTGGCACAATCTTGTCTTTTTTCTAAACAATGTATTAGATGCATTAGAAAATTCAGTGAAGCCTGATAATGGTTTAAGTGGCTCAATGGTAGCAAAGCTAAATGCCGTGGGGCCCCAGCAAACCTCAGTGGGACCTAATTTTTATTTTAGTAAGTTCTAGACAAATTATTCTGCTGCCAAACACCCGAAGCCTGTTTTATGCTGGTTCTCAGGTTCTTTGCCCTTGGTAATGAAGCCCCTGAAGGTTTATAGTAACCTTCCTCTGTTCATCAGGATCTGGCCTGAAAGGACAAGGCTTGTATATGCAAAGCTGTCCATTCTCCTCCCAGGGGCTAAATGATCACGTTCACAAAGAGTTTTGTTTCTCTTGGACCTAAACTGATGCGCATGTGAAAACAGTAAGGCCTGGGAATGGACCAGAGAGCAGTATGTGCCAACAAGTACCCCAGCCTTCTGGTGGGCCAAATCAGAATACTCATGTTGTTTAGACTTTTTCAAGGAGAGGAGGATATTAAGTAAGAAAACTAACAGGAGATTTTCATTTCTCCTCACAGTTCTTGGTAGCGCCTTGGCAGTTTGTGAAATGAACTTAATTCAACTAGCACAATGATTTTCTTTTAATTTTATTTATTTTTAAATGTTTATTTATTTATTTTGAGGGGTAGTGTGTGTGCGTGCAAGCAGGGGAGAGGTAGAAAGAGAGGGGTTGAGAGAGAGAGGGAGAGAGAGAGAGAGAGAGAGAATCCCAAGCAGGCTCCATGGTGCCAGCACAGAGCCTGATGTGGGGCTCAAACTTATGACTTGTGAGATCATGACCTGTGCTGAAACTGAGTCGGACGCCTAACTGACTAAGCCACCCAGGACCCCCAATTTCCTTTTAAATTTAGAGCTTCTTTATGTGAGTCCGGGTCCCTCCTTTCCACTATCGAGTAGTATGCCTTATAAGGGGCCCTTAACTACTTTATAAAAATCTTTAGGAGCAAAAGAAAATTGTTTTAAAAAAATGTTTAATGTTTATTTATTTTTGAGGGAGCGACAGAACATGAATGGGGGAGGGGCATAGAGGGAGGGAGACACAGAATCTAAAGCAGCCTCCAGGCTCTGAGTTGTCTGCACAGAGCCTGACATTGGGCTCAAACTCATGGGCTGTGAGATCATGACTTGAGCTGAAGGCAGGTGCTTCACCAACTGAGCCACCCAGTTTCCCCAAAAGAAAATACTTTTATGATAGGCATGGAGGAGGACACTTGTGGGGATGAGCACTGAGTGTTATGTGGAAACTAATTTGACAATAAACTATTTGTAAAAAAAAAAAAAAGAAAATACTTTTATGAGTGGTGGCTTAGGATAAGATAAAGAGACTCTCTTAATGAATTACCATATTCACATATATTTGCATATGTGCCTAATCAGCCTAGTGGCACAGTTGGTTTCACCATTGGTAGGACCGACCATCATGTTCGACACAAACTATGGTTTGAGTGATTTAAAAACACTGCCACCTCCACTGGGGGGTCTGAGAAGACATGGAAAGAGGTAATTATAATGCATGTTGCTGAGAGGTATTTGGGAAAGGAGGTCCTGGATCTGAAGTTGCTGAGTGAGGTCCCTGTTGTCTCTCCTTGTGGATTTCCATGACCTCATTGCCGTCTCCCACGCAGGATGGCACGTATGGGCTGAACTGTGCGGAACGCTGTGACTGCAGCCATGCGGACGGCTGCCACTCCACCACGGGCCACTGTCGCTGCCTCCCTGGATGGTCAGGTGAGCCCAGGACCACTACTTAAATCGGGAAATATACCAGTTAACACCTGGCGTTCTTCCTTGCTACTTTCCAGAAATGCACACAGGTTAAGTTTTTAGAGAAGAAAAAAGTGTAAAGCCTCCCGTAAACTGCCACGTTTTTACCCAAGAAGGACAAATTAATCTGTTATCTGGGAATGACTTCTTTTTTTTATAAATGTTTTATTTTGGGGAGAGAAAGAGAGAGAGGAGGGGGAGGGGCAGGAAAAGATGGCGACAGAGGATCCGAAGCAGGCTTCAGGCTCTGTGCTGACCGCAGAGAGCCCAACATGGGGCTCAAACTCCCAAACCATGAGATCATGACCTGAGCTGAACTCAGACACTTAACCGACTGAGCCATGCAGGCACCCCAAATGAATTCTTGTTGAAACATAGAGGAGCAGTTCTCCTGAGCCTCAATGGAAGATCCAACTATCACAATTTAGACCAGCAAGAGGGGGAAAATGTTTTTTGCTATGAAGGGTTTACCAAGGCTTCTGTGGCATTTTTGAGCCTTGAGGAAGGATTATTGAAATCAACCACAAGAATATAACTAAGTTCATCTTGGTGAGGCAAAAGTGTTAAATATTAATATTAATGTGGTTAATATGCAAATATTAAAATATTCATTGCTAGACACAAAAGCTTTAAAACCATTTCTTATGACAATACTAAGCCATAGAAATTCCTTATACTATTGAGTGCCAGTTTTGTAACCACAAGGTCGAAGTTTCTCCTTATTAATATGGCTTCATGGTTCCAGCCAGGAAGTTTATCAAACTAATGATGGTGTTGGAAGAAGAAGAATGTTTTTGCTCATGATCAACAGACTTGGGAGAGGGTACTAAATGTCCAAGCAAACCGAGATCCTGCTTTTCTGTTTCTTCCATCAAGTCAAGCCTATTTTGTAAAACAAAAATGAAAACAAAACTCTAAAATATGAATAGAATTTTAAAAGCTTATCTAGCAAAATTACAAATGGGAGTGCACCAAGAAAAGTGTTGAATGTTGGGGTGAATGGACTGGGTATATTTGTGAGCATTTCTTCTGAAAGTAAAATAAAATGTTGATTGCTAATGTGACAGTGGAGAGTGAGGTACTGGGTAACTGGGGACCAGAGGTAGGTAAGTGAACCAAAACTCTCTTTTAAAATTCTCACTCGAAGTCGTGTGTGTGTGTGTGTGTGTGTGTGTGTGTGTGTGTGTGTGTGTGTGTATCTATATATGTTGTACTTGTATCTAAATATATTGGTGTCTGGGGCGCCTGGTTGGCACAGTCGGTTGAGCGTCCGACTTTGGCTCAGGTCATGATCTCACAGTTCGTGGGTTCGAGCCCTGCATCAGGCTCTGTGCTGACAGCTAGCTCAGAGCCTGGGGCCTGTTTCAGATTCTGTCTCTCTCTCTCTCTCTGACCCTCCCCTGCTCTTACGCTGTCTCTCTCTCTCTCTCTCTCTCTTTCTCTCTCTCTCTCTCTCTCAGAAATAAATAAAACATTAAAAAAAATTTTTAAGTTTAAGTTGAAAACATTAAAAAAGAAAATTTTAAAAAAGCAAATAAATACATTTGTGTCTATATTTAGAGAAGAGAGGGAGATTTGTGGGGCAGAACTGTCTCCCTATTGGTGTTGCTTCAGTACTTTCCAACATAGTTTTTTAACTTCTCTGCTAAAAGAGAAATTGGTAGTCATATGCCAGGTGTCCTCATTAGTGATGGTTCATGTTTTGAGACGGAGGAGTGTCTTATGCCTCCATACCAGAGATGTGACATTTAGAAATTATGGAGTTAGGAAGGTCTTACCTTTTAGCAAAAATGCATAAAAGGAGGAACAGAAAAATAACAAGTAGTCCTTATTGAATGGTTTACTGCAGGCTCACAGCAGCTCTATGAGGTAGGAAATAGGTTTCTTTCCTTTTACAGACAAAGGAACTGAGGCACCAAGAAGCTGAGTGGCTTGATCAAGGCTGCAGGGGCAGTAAATGTGAGAGAGGGGATTTGCCCCACTGCCTCTCCAGCTCTCTTAATTACTGAGCCCTCTGATACACACAGACTTCTTCCAGAAACTTCTGGGCACGGGGCAGTTAGGCTGAGATTAATTCTGAGCCTGGATGAGAACTTCTGAAAATTTTATGACAGGACCTGGTGATAAATGCTGATAAGCAGCAACCTCTTCGTGTGTGTGTGTGTGTGTGTGTGTGTGTGTGTGTGTATGTGTACATAGGGAGAGAGAGAAGATGTATATATGAAGAGGTTGCTATTTATTACCTCTATATACATATAGGGAGAGAGAGACAGGGAGGCAGAGGCAGAGACAGAAAGATATACCGTAGACTTCACCTATTTAAATTGTATAATTCAGTGGTTTTTCATATATTCAAAGAGTTGTACAACCATCATCATGATCATTTTTAGATTTTTGTCAATTCTTAAAGAAACCCCATTAATACTTATTAGAAGTCATTCTCCATTTACCCCCAACTCACCACTAGACAACCTGTCCCCCTTCTCTACATCCTGGGAGACCACTGATTTTCTGTCTCTATAGATTTGCCTTTTCTGCTATTGTATGGATTCATGCAATATGTGGTCTTTGGTGACTGGCTTCCCTCTCTTGGCTGTTTTCAAGTTTCATTAATTTTGGAACAGATATCATTCTTTCATTCCTTTTGAGTGCTGGCTAATAGTCCATGGTACGGGTAGGCCACATTTTATTTGCACATTCATAAGTGATGGACATTTGGGTTTTTCCACTGTCTGGCTCTTTTGGATAATGCTGTTATGAACATAGTACAAGTTTTGTGTGGATGTGTTTAGAGTTGGTATATATTTAGGGGTCAGATTGCTGGGTTGTATGATAATGCTAAGTTAAACTTTTGAGGAATTGCTACATTGGTTTTCAAAGAAGCTGCACTATTTTACCTTCCCACCAGTAATGTAAGAGGTTTCTGTATACTCACCAAAACATTTTATTATCTGTCTTTTTGATTATAGCCATCTGAGTGCCGTGAAATGTTATTTCGTTGAGTTTTTGATTTGCATTTTCCTAATAAGTGATGATGTTAAGCATCTTTGGATTTCATTTTGGCCACCTGTATATCATATTTGTAAAAGTGTCTGTTCAGATCCTTTGCTTATTTTTTAATTGAGTCATTTGTCTTTTTATAACTGAGTTGTAATATTTCTTTATATATGTTATCTGTATATTTCCCATCAGATTTGCAATTATTTCCTCTCATTGTGTGTGTTACTTTTTCACTTTCTTCATGGTGTCTGTTTCCATAGAAAAGTTTTTATTTGATGATGTTCAGCTTGTTTGTTTTTTTCTTTTGTTGCTTGTGCTTTTGGTGTCAAATGTAAGAAATAATCGTCTAGTCCAGGTCACAAAGATTTGTGCCTGTGTATAAACATTTCAGAGCTTTAGCTTTTACATTTAGGTCTTTGATCCATTTTGAGTTTGTTTGTATATATGGCTTGAGGTAAGGGCCGAACCTCCTCCTCTTACTTCCTGATGTCTAATTGTTCCAGCATCGTGTATTGAGAAGATCATTCTTCCTCTGCTTCACCCTCACCATCTTGATACCCTTATCAAACAGCAGTATTTATGTCTGGACTCTCACTTCTATTTCATTGATACATATGTCTATCCTTCTGCCAGCACCATGTTGTTTTGATTATTATAACTTTGTAGAAAGTTTTAAAATGCAGGAAGTGTGAGTCCTCCAACTTTGGCCTTCTTTTTCAAGATTGCGTTGGGCTATCCTGGGTCCTTTGAACTTCTCTATGAATTTTAGGGCCAGCATGTCAATTCCTGTGGAGGAACAAGGTTGATTTAATGAAGACTGAGTTCATAGATCAATGTGAGGAGTATTACCAACTTGACAGTACATATCTTCACATCCTTGAACAGAGAGTATCACCAGTAACCTCTTCACCGGTGTCTCTCAGTCCTTTGGAATTTGTTGAGAGCTAATGTGGCTTCTGACAGGAGTAAACTGAGATGAACTGTCATATGCCTGATTTGTAGTGTCTGGGAGCCACCTTGGAAAACAGACCAAGGCTGGCGTAATTGACTTTTTCTGTCAGAAGGAGTTACCCACAGACACAAGGACTCCCTCACCTTTTAGTTTCTCCTTGACTTGCAAGAGCTAAGATAACTCTGACTTTGCAGTGTGAAATTCCACCTCCCCATGTTTCTGTGGAGCTTCACTTACTCAGTGCTACAACTACATTGCTCTAGGGAATAAACCAGATTTTGTGACTTCCCTAGGGTTCTTGACATTCTCAAATAGAATGACCAGTACCAAGTTCTCTGTGACCACAGTGAAGTCACATAGCATTTTGAACCCCCTGGCAAATTCAGACCTTTTCTAACAGAGAGGCCCGGTCATCTGGTTTGGACCATGCTCCACCAAATACACTTTTGTTTTATGACTATAGAGGAAGAGTGAGGTGTTCCTGAACACACTGGTCCCTGCTCAAGTATCTACCTGCTTTGATGATTTAGAGCCAGACTGTGAAAGGCATACTCTAGTCTATATGAAAAAAGCAGGAGATATGATTTGGCCTGAAGCCAGCCAGAAAATGTGTTTGTTACATTCCACAGTCTGGGTCATGGGGTAAGACAAATGATCCCATCTGGCCTTAGACCTATGGAGCTCCTGCGGGAATGCAGCGATGTTGTCACACAGCATAATCTTGTAATACTCTGTCCATCTGTGACTGGTTGCCCCACTGTCTCTTTGCCTCATGGCCCCAGTGTCTCATTTCTCTGGATCTTCTGTGTAAGTTCTTGATCCGTGAGGATCTATGACTGCTCTGAGACTTTTTTTTTAAAGAGAAGTCATCCCACATATTCACAAAACACATTCGTATAAGCAAACGTACATAGGGGAAAAGAAGGTTACTCAGACTCTGGAAAGCACCCTCCAGTTACACCAAGAATTGGTTTATTTTCCCAAAGGGAAGGAAGAGTAGACTCTGTGTTATTTACATAGAATACCATTTCTAGGTAGACCCAGAATTATTTTCTCAACAAATGTGCTTTTGAGTAAGTACCTCGAAAGAATGTTTTTGAACATAAAGAATGCCTTGCTTTTCATTTGGATTCCAAATGCAGGGTGAGATAAACAACATGAGCCTAGGTAAGTAAATGATTCAGGTTCCTCTTCTCACTGTTGCCAAGATTGCTTTAGATGTGATATTGAGTCACTGGACAAGGCAGTCATGTGTGGATTAATAGTGGGGCTTCAATGCAGTTAACACAGGGACCTAGGGTCTTCCCCTGACCAAGTCAAGAAGAAGACAAAGTCACCAACAGTGTCTGGGTCACTGAGGACATCGTGGGGAGTTGCTCATCAGTCCTCTGTGTTTCAAGCCAGAGATAAGGGTTGCGAGAGCTTTATCCCTCTTTCTGAAGAAACTGACACACCTAAATTGAGGAAATAAGATGTTAACCTAAGGAAATCTACTTGCTTTCTCGCAGTAGGGTCCATCCACCAATCCTCATGACTTTGCCCTCATTTTTAATGTTTGATTGGCTTTTTCTCTTAAAGGAACTCACACTCTATCATTGATATTTCCATTTTACCTGGTTATAAAAAAAGGTTTTCAAGAATGTACTGCCATACAGATTACCCAAAGCAAAAGCTGCATCTGACATCCCACATACTATTTCCAAGAGAAATGTACCATTAAAAAAAGAAAAGCACTTTTGTTATGTGTAGTTATTTAAAACCTTAATATATGGATATTTTTATCCCATTGACTACTTTACCAAAAAGAGGGAGATTGTAGTAAAATAAAATGGGGGAAATGAAACACTACCCAAAACATAGGCTGTGTCCTGGGCTCCTTCTCCCATACCTCTACACACACACACACACACACACACACACACACACACACACACACACACACTGCTATAAAGTGAGATTGGCTTTTCAAATAATTATTCTCAAGTTCCAGATGTCAATGAAATGTAATTAGTTGTGTGTGTGTGTGTGTGTGTGTGTGTGTATGTTTATATAGTTCCAGAGTAGTAAAGTAATACGCTTTATAAAGTATTTTCCTTTCTGCCCTGACTTCAGTCAGCCAGAACACCTCTTTCCTGAGTATTATAGCCAATCAAGATTTCGTTCCAGCTCTGTGGGAACATATGCTGTCCCCAGCCTGGTTCCCATCTCTGGCTAAGATCACTGTCACCTGGGAACTTTTTAACTTGTGTATTCCCTGTCCCCACCTCACACCTACTGAATGACGATCTGGAGGGTAAGTGAGGAGGGCGGAGCCACTGCCAGCCCATATTTGGAGAAGGTTTGGAAATCCTTCAGGATGTAGTTCTTGGCAGGTGGAGGGCAAGTGGGATTTCTGCCCTCACTTAGCCCTGTGGCCAGAGGCTCTTGTGAAGTGTACATCCTGCACATCCTTACTTGGTGGCCTCATTTGTCATTTCACAAGTGGGGCACCTGGGTGGCCCAGTTGGTTATGCATCCGACTTTTGATCTCACCTCAGGTCTTGAGCTTAGGGTTGTGAGTTCATGCTCTGTGTTGGACTCTGCACTGGGTGTGAAGCCTACTTTAAAAAAAGTTGCACCAGTGGCCCATGCAGTGACAGTTACCAGTCTGTAGAGTGGCCTCTGCCATGCATTTTTACTTTCACTATAGAAGAGGTGAGGGTCCCAGGAAGCATTTCTGTGACAGAAGCCTCATAACCAGTGACAAAAGGCTTAGGGATGCGTTCAAACCAGAAAAAAAAAGTTGAATGCTAAACTAAGAGAAAAGAGATTAAGATGCCAGATCAACCTCTAGAAGTTGTGAGAAAGACAGAGGGACTGGCACCACGTAGGAGGGTGAGGAGGGGCACAGGGAACAGGGAGAGAGGTGGGGTGCTTATCGGAGCCCAGCCAGGAGTGGGGGCATTAGAAAGAGGAAAAATCCTGCAGGCACATTTAGGAGAAGAGTCCAGCTTTAATGCTCTCCCCAGCAAGCACAAGTAGGCGCTCTCAGCCCCTCTCCAGGAGGACCACCCCTTCTGTGAGTTTCCCCACACACTTAAGTTTGACCAGGTGAGTCTGTGAACTGCTACTTTAGCTACTGATCTGTCCCAAAGTGATCTCTCCTGTGGCTTTAGTGATGCCTGAGTTATAATAAGTCGGGGGGAGTGGGAACCTACGTTTCTTTATGCAGTGACATAAAAGTGCAAGTTCAAGTGCAAATGAGCTTTAATTAACATGCATGCATCCAATCAAGCAGGGTATTAAAGGGTGGACAATATTTATCCAGTGTTTATGTCTGTCTATGTAGTTTTGTGGAGAGTCCTATAAAAGCAGAATGTAGGGTCTCTGGGCTGAGAGTGGAGAAGGAAGAGGCTTGCCTTCCCCAAAGAAAGGCTGCAGAAAAAAACAGAGCTCCAAGGGCCCTCCATCTACCTACAGTCTGTTCTGTTTACTTTTATCCAGGTCCAGCCTGACGTAGGTCATGCTCTCTGGTGTTTTTGACTTGCAGCTGCAAATGCACACTGCAATGATGATTTGTACGACTTATCAGTACATCTTTTTCAACTTGGTCATCTCTGTAAAGCAGATCCTTTTATAATCCATCTTTAAAAGTCATAGTATCCAAAAGACAGATTTGACTTAACAACCACGTGTTGATGGTCTCCAAGTTGCATGCAGCCATGGTGCTGGGTGCTGGGAGCATGAAGGGGAAGCGTTGCCAGCTCCTGGCCTGCAGAAATTCACGTCCTCTCAGGGCAGACCCTGCGTGGGCAAGGTGGACATGCCTGTGAATAATGTCTCTACACCACCAGTAAGCCGGCACTTAGTTAGCGAGAGGATTTAGAAAAACAGAAAAAGTGTTATGACTCTATACTGTGGCTCTCCTCTTCTATAGTCATGAAGCCCAATTATTATTAACAAATCTCTATCTTCCCTCTAATAGATGTTTAATAGCTTGTTGCTCAGGAACCAGAAATCGAATTGAAACATGTCCCTCACTCACTAATGCCCCAAAGAGTGCAGCAGTACTGGCCTCAGGAATATGCACAATTAGCAAGATGAGGAGTTTGGGTTCTATCTCTGAGAGGGAGAAGTAATGACACCCCAGATGATTTATTTTACCACATTCATGCAATCACAAATGCCTAGTGAATGCTGGTTTCACATTGAGGCTGCTGGCATAATGCATCAGGCATGAAATGCACGAACATTTCTTTAGAGCTGCTTAGCTGAAGTTTATCACGATCATTCAGCCATTGCCTAGCAACTTGGGAAGGCTATCAAAGAGCTCTTTGTCCTCATTCCTGGCAAAAACAGTCCCTCACAGATCGCCTTATCAGCATTAGAACGTTTATCAGGGGGAAAAAATGCTTCCATTGAATCGGAGATCTTTGGAAATTTAAAGATACCCCCTTCCCATTTTGTCCCCTCTTCCAAATGCGTTAGGGAGTTGTTTCCTGAAGTAATTCCTATTAGAGCCTGTATCTCTTCTTTGATAAACATCCCAAAAGAATTTCCTCAAGGTGCCTCCATAATTCCTTGATTGCTTTGTAATCTGGGCTTGCATTAAAAACCACAGACCTGAGCTGATGAAGGTATATCTTCTCAAAAATCAGCAAGCCGGACATTGCCACTACCTTCAATGGGAAAGGTCACCACTTTAGGCATATAAAATATAAATATGCTGTGTTTACTGGTCTGCACGTGCCTCTCATCACTTGTTTAGAGAAAGAAAGAATTATATGGTTGCTCCTCCCAGCTGGAAATGGTTCTGAATATCATGTTGGAAAGAGAGACTTTGCTTCTTGATTCATTCAACAAATCTTTAACAACCTCCATGTGCTGGACACTGTGGTGAACAAAAACACCCACCATCTCTTTTTTCTGGAGCTGCTAGAATTCATTCATTTCCCTGTGCAGACTATAGGGCCGGGAGGAGCCAGTGCAGGTATAGATCTTTCATCTCCATTCTCTCATGGATTTCTGTGGGATATATTCTCCCCTGACTCCCAACTGCCCGTTGACTTAGTTTAAAATCTTGTCATGTTTATGTGTTTTTTTTTACCTGGATAACCCCAGATGGCCACCTGACAGTCTTGTTTCTTCCAGACTCGTCATCCTCAAACTGTCTTCTGCCCTCCTGCGAACCACAAATTCAGTTATGTGCTTCTCCTGCTTAATTGTCCATTTGGTCCCTTTCAACCCCAAGGGGGAAGCTCATGCTCCACAGTGTGGTGTTCTTGGCTTTGTGTATGTGACCACCGCCTGGCTGCCCCAATACCTCTCCTGTTCATCCCACCCAAGTTTCAGCTGTCCTCAATTTCCACACGCTTCTTTGGGCTTCTGAGCCTTGCACCCACCATTCCATTAGCTTCGAACCCTTCTCCACCTTCACAAGCTCTCTCCTTTTCTGACTGTGATCCCAAGGCAGATTTATGTGTCTGTTCTGGAGCCATTATCATTCTAGAGTTGAAGTTCTTTATTAGAGATCCTATCATCAGCAAGCCAAGAGCCAATGGATCCCTTGAGTGTTGATTAAGTTGAATTCTCTTGTCTGTCTTTGATGCAAAAGGAAACAGAAAAATGTCTTGTGGGACTCCAGCGAAGTTTGCAAAGATCGGGATGAGATCAATGGGAATAATTCAGGAATAACACACACACACACACACACACACACACACACACACACACACACACAGGTTAAAGCAAACTTATAATTCCCTATCCTGAAAAAAGTTTTATTGAAGGGTTAGCCTTACATAGAGGTCACATCAGTAGCCATATACCTAGTGTGACATAGAGAAGCACTTACCCAGGTAACCCTTCTGTGAGCCTCACTGCCTGATATTTCACAATTAGAGATTTATTTCTTGGGCTTCTCACATGTATATTCTCTTAAAATATTAGTATTCTATAGAGAAGGGAACAACTCAACAGTAATCAATTTACCTTACCTTTTCCTGACTATAAGATGAAAGGAAAGATAATAGAAGGGCACAGAGTTCTGACAGGGAGAAGCAGCAATAGGAGAAAATAGGACAGGAAGAGGGGAAAATGCAGCTTCATGCTTTTTTCTAGAATTACCCCCTGAGGCATACTTTATGTTTGTCTACAAATAGATTAGGCATTAATTTCTGAAAAATGATGACTCATTTTACTGATGATAGAGAAAAAGAAAAGCAAGTGAATTTTTAGAGGAAGTTTGTCATAGAATTACCATAACTTACTTTCAAAGGAAAGAATTATTTGCAATCCTGAAATAAAAGATTTTTAAAAGTAAGCTTGATTCTGCTATAATATGCTTCTATGATTAGAGACAGGAGATTTGATAGATGATCTCTAAAATTCCCTGCGATTCTCTGGAAATGAAATCACGGGTAAATCATATGAAACAAGCATATCATTGTAATGGATCTCCTTGCTATATCGTGGGCCTTGTTACTCTATGAAAATTACCTCGATAAAGTTGATTATGACAGATGGCTATGCTATCCAGCTGGATAAACCTATTAGGGAAGAGGACTCAGATATGAAATAAAGGATCACTTTATTCATATTTGCCAGTCTGCGCTAGGGTCAGTTTTCTTAACATGCTCTGATTGAGAATGTGCTAAGTCACATATAAATTATGATAATCTATAATGTAAAAAAGCAGCAGATAATGTTGACCTAAAGTGTACTCCATTCTGACTTAGCTGCAGTAACTTAATGTGATGGAGAGATTTGGCAAGTAGCTGAGGAACCAAATCACCATAATAGCTAAAACCCCCGTTCCTCAAGCTCCCACCTCACAAAAATGTGCCAAAAATGAGGACTAATTTTCAGGATGATTCTCAGCTTCCACTTCTCCAAAGTCCTTACTGGGATTTGCATGGATGGCTCCAGACCAAAATGGCCAGATTTGTCTGACTATCTGTCAGGCAAGAGTCCCCATCTTAGCTGCCATTACATAAGCCCTAGCTCTTGGTCAGAGCTCAGGACCTGAAATTTGAAAAGAGAGTGAAGCCTGTAACAGATTACCCTTGTTGGTACTTCCTGAAGTTCACAAAACAAACTTTTAAGTGGTTTACTCCTTTAATAAACGCTCTGCCTCGTGTGCTGTGAGCCCAAACACCAGATACAACTCTCTAGCTGGTGAATCACATTTGGTGAGCATAGCATTTTGTAACTCCGCCTCAGCTTTTCAAAAGAGATTTGAAAAGAAAAAGAAAAGATAGGATGTGTCTGAACTCAAGAAACAAAAATGACAGGAGGCCAAAATTCCATATTTTATTCTATAGGGAAGATACTTAAACCCCAATCTGCTTCCGACAGGTCTGATCTCCTTCTTCAGCCCACAGTGCAAGCTAAAATAATAGTCTTTTGTTGGTTCAATCTAGGCACAATGAGGTCTGTGAGCTTTCATGCCTACTTAACAGCCTTTACCATGTGGGGGATTTTCAGAAGGGGGAGCATGGGAACAGTCAAAAGTAGAATTATGGCTCAGCAGAAATGACGGTACCGGTTAGTGATGTTCACCTTATGGTTTGGGGCTGCCTCTGTTTTAAGGTTTGGGCCACGGTAATTTTTCTTCTCATCAGTTGTGAAGCAAAAACTGTAATACAAAACACGGCTTTCTCAGCCTCCTTGGTGCCGGGTGGTGACAGCATTCTGGAATCCCTAAGTGCGTGCGTGCTTGTTCTTACTGGGTTTTCACTTGGTCTGAAGCCAGTAGTCGCCAGCTCACTACTAATTATAACTCATTGCTTTTCAATGCAAAGAGCAGGTCTTTGAGTTGTGGGGGGGCGGGAGGGGGGTGGTAATCCTGACTTACGAGAAAGAGGCTCCTGTTATATTTCAGATACAAACTTCCCAAAGAATCTTCTATTTACCTCAAATAAAACCTGGTTTTATTTTTATTTTTGTGACTCTGCTTTTCCCCTTGTGTTTTCCTTAGGCATTTGTTCATTCATGAGCAACTCTAGAGTGTCTGTCTCTGGGGTGAGAGCTAAACACCTACATATAGTATCCTAATAATCAATAACTTAGACAACAGCTGTAAATAAGATCAGTTGTGATATTCTGCCCTTGCCTGCCCAGTGCCAGATTAAATTCTTAAAGAGGAATTTAGTGGCCCAGATTAGCGTATCTTTCCATCCTGTACAATGTAGCATCAACATGTTTTTTCTTTATTTCTTTTTTAAATTTTTAAATGTTTATTTTTGAGAGAGAGAGAGAGAGAGAGAGAGAGAGAGAGAGAAGGAGCTGGGGAGGGGCAGAGAGAGAGGGAGGCACAAAATCCAAAGCAGGCTCCAAGGTCCAAACTGTCAGCACAAAGCCCAGCGTGGGGCTCAAAGCCACAAACCCCGAGCTCATGCCCTGATCCGAAGTCAGACACTCAACCAACTGAGCCACCCAGGCACCCCTATCATCAAAGTGTTTTTAAGATGGTGTTTGCTCTGGAGGAGAGTTTTCTTTACGTAAAACAATTTAACCACTTTTTACTTGTCTTTATCTTTTTTACAGCTTTGTTTGCTTTTCTGTAAAGATAAAGGATGGGGGAAGAAGGAAGTGGCTTAGGGCTTGCTGATAAAAGTATTTTTGATAAATTTTGCCTTTAATAGACAGAGCCCTTGGGCTTCCCATTTGCTTTGTCTTTCTAAAAAAGAAAAATCACTAACTCGACATTAAATTATGTATATATAAAAAAGAAAAATCAGTATAACAAAGGTGTTTTATTCTTGCTCTTTTATGACTTGGTAGAAAATGTCCTGGGATTTTTAATGTCACGATGATACGATACATGATTACCCAGCATATGATGATGTACTGATGTCTGTAAGTGAACCTTATGCCCTCCCGCTCCTGGATAACCCGGCTCGATACCGTGGCCTTCCTCTTCCTCTTCCTCCTCCTCATCTGAGACTTTGTGTCCCAGAGGCGCCAGCCCCCACTGCCTCTTACTCAGCCTTGCCCGTGTGCGTTATTTCAGGTGTCCACTGTGACAGCGTGTGTGCGGAGGGCCGCTGGGGCCCCAACTGCTCTCTGCCCTGCTACTGCAAAAACGGGGCTTCATGCTCCCCGGATGATGGCATCTGTGAGTGTGCACCGGGGTTCCGAGGCACCACGTGTCAGAGAAGTAAGTGTCTCGTTAGGTGGAAATGTCTGCCTTCCCTGCTCAGTTACCGCATGCAGGTTTATTGTCTCTGTCCCTCACCTCAGTTCCTGGTGCTGTTCTGTTGCAGTGGAGTGGGGAGAAGACTCTAATAGGTCTTCCTGTCGCTTGGGGAGCTGTCCTTGATAGCACTGCCCGAGAGCTTTATTCGTTTCAACCTTCAGGACGAGCCTAACAGATGGGGCTTTAGCCTTTCCTTCCCCATAATGATTTCAATGCCTCATTGGCATCATCGTCAGGATATGTTTCTTGATCCTGCCTTAAATCTTGCAAATGGTGTTCCAGAAATCCATTGACCTGTAAATATTTGATTCAGCAATTTTGGCATTGGCCTTACCTCAATTACCAGAAGTCAACATCAGCCAAACCTTGCGGCAAATCATACGTCTTGCTAGTAGTCTCACAGCCAGTGCTGTGGGGGAAATGGAATTGCAGAGTTAAAAATGGGGGCTGTTGACATTGGTTAATGGGATTTATAAGAGAAAAAGGGATCCATAAGATTTTACTAAATCTTTTAGTAAATGTAATCAAGAAAAGAATATATGGCTCTAAGATACATTATCCTAATTTTTAGATTACTTTTTTTTTTTCAGTAAAAGCTCTATGCATTTGTCCAAGTAATATCTTGAGAACCTAATTATGTAGCATTTTGCTTGCTCACTTCTCAATCACAGTCATTAATCTGGACCATGCTGAGGAGGAACAATCTTTTAATTCTGACTGTAGATCTATTTATTGCCAGTAATGACTCTTAAAGAAAAAAGGATCAAGACATGGCTTGAGAATATTTATTTGGCCTTATTCGCTTTTAGAATTTTATTTCCTTTCATTTATTTGTTCAACAAAAATTCTTCAGGCCCCTGTTCTGTGCCGTGCCTCAAGTTAATTGGAACCGTAAATGAGAAAATAAAGAGGACTGAGACATTTGTCTGCCCTCCAGCAATTCAGTTTAGTGATTTCTTTTCATTATTAAAGAGTACCCTTCTTCCTTTGGTGCCTGTTTTAGACTTGGAAAATTCTCAGTATCGTTAAATAAAAAAACTTTTTTTGCCCCAAACTTCCCCCTAGATCCCAATGCAGAATTTGAGAGGAAGACGTCTCAGGAAAGATAACTGTCGATTTCCATTCTATTTTCAGTCTGTTCCCCCGGTTTTTATGGGCATCGCTGCAGCCAGACATGTCCGCAGTGTGTGCACAGCAGCGGGCCCTGTCACCACATCACGGGCCTGTGCGACTGTCTGCCTGGCTTCACAGGTGCCCTCTGCAATGAAGGTAACTAAGGCACACAGTGCTTGGGGGAGGTGTGCGGTGACGGGCAGACCCCACGCAGTGTGTTCTCGGGCTTCCTCTCGGGCTTCACCGAGGACATGTTTTCAGCCACCAGCTCTCGATGCCTTCTGGTGTGCCTTTCTGCAGCTTCTGCAGAGATGATGAGGAGCCTTGGAAAAGCGGGCCGGCCACTGCAGCAGAACCTCTCTATTCTCTGAGCTGTGCTGCTCTTCGGTTTTAATTGGAAACAGCCTCTCATGAAAAATCAATATAAGGAAGGGTTTGGACTCCCTGAGCGAGAAGCCATGAAGTCAGATTTCTAGAAATGTGATGATGTCTCCTGGTTTGTGATGCCTTAATGAGAATTTTTGGCTTCATGTGTTTCTAAAAATGAGCCCATTCAAGTCAACGGGTGCTGCTGAGTGGAGGCAGCTACTAAACGGGCAGCTGGGCTGCTGGGCTGGTGGCTTTAAAAGCTGTTTTCTGTCCAAGATGCTAGAGTTCCATGCGATGAGATGTAACTGTGCGTTACTGACCTACAACTTATTCACAGTGTGTCCGAGCGGCAGATTTGGGAAAAACTGTGCAGGAGTTTGTACCTGTACCAACAATGGAACCTGTAACCCCATTGACAGATCTTGTCAGTGTTACCCGGGTTGGATTGGCAGCGACTGCTCTCAACGTAAGTCTTAGTTAGGAACAACCATTGATATTCATTGGTTTTCAAATTCTTTATGATTGAAGTAAGAGTGTTGCTATAATCAAGAAATAATATATGTATAATTATAATATGCATTACTTTAATTTTTAAATGGCTTTCCCCCATTGAGAGTTCTATGCAATGTTCCTATGTGAAATCCAAATACTATCTTGGAAAAAACCTAAATGGGTAGCATTTTGCTGATTCACTTTTCACTAACTCTTAATCTGTAAAATGAGGGTATTAGACTCAGGAAATTCATTCTAGGTTTAATTTCAGACCTTGAATGTCAGCTGTCATTTTTCCCTTATTCTTGGGCAAAATATGCAATTTCAGGAGAATTTTTTTTCTATTTTTTTCTTACTTCAGACTTACTATCTTTATTGAGCCATATTCCCTACTGGGTAACCAAATATAAATTGTAGATGGCCCTCCTTTCTTTTCCTCCGGTTTTATTGAGAAGTAATTAGCATGCATCACTGTATACTCTTAAGGTGTATGGCATAATGGTTTGATCTCTTTTTGTTTGGAAATGATCACCTGGTTCTGCTAACATCCATCTTCCCATGTAGATACAGTGGTGATCCTCATTTTAAGCAAGTTTATTCTTTAAAAAAATTTTTTAATGTTTATTTACTTTTGGGAGAGAGAGAGAGAGACAGAGTGCAAGTTGGGGAGGAACAGAGAGAGAGGGAGACACAGAATCTGAAGCAGGCTTTAGGCTCTGAGCCATCAGCACAGAGCCTGACATGGGGCTTGAAACCACGAACTGTGAGATCATGACATGAGCTAAAGTTGGACACTTAAGCATTAGCATAAGTGAAAAGGTTTTTTTTGTGTTTTTTTTGCATGTTTGTTTTTTGTAAATCAAATAATTTTACCCCATAATATTACATTATTTCACAGATACTTTATCTGAAGCTCTTATTGCTCTTAAATGGGCAGTGACCCTCCAATAATTTCCTTTTATTATTTTTTGCTTCATCCCACTAAGAGTTTGCATGAGTAAACCAGTTCTTCTTCTTCTTTTTTTAATGTTTTATTTACTTCTGAGAGAGAGAGAGAGAGAGAGAGAGCGTGAGCAGGGGAGGGTCAGAGAGAGGGGAAGACACAGAATCTGAAATAGGCTCCAGGCTCTGAGCTGGCTGTTAGCACAGAGCCCGACATGGAGCTCGAACCCACGAACCATGAGATCGTGACCTGAGCTGAAGTCGGACACTTAACCGACTGAGCCACCCAGGTGCCCTGAGTAAACCACTTCTTAGGTATAATTTAAACAAGTTTCTAGAGACAACTCCGGAGCAGAATGACAAGTGTATGAATTACATGACACCAGATCCCTTAGATTTTCTTGAGTCCTATCATTTTGCCCATCTTATCTCTGCTTAAATGTCCTCTCCTCAGGGAAGCCTTCCCTGAAGGAGCAGCCTTGGTCATTCATGTCCCCCATTGCCCTGTTTTATTTTTTCTCGTAGTACTTATTGTGTTTTCATTTGGCTGGCTGGTAGGTTGGTTGGTTTGCCTGCCCGCCTCTCTTGCTAAAATAGAATAAAATCTGGGATTGCAGGTGTCTTGTTCTCTAGGTCTTCTGCAAGGTGAGCAAACATTTCTAATAAAAGTGTAACTTGACAAACGAGCAATGTCTTGCAATTCAAGTAGCGCACGATGCCAAATGTCACACGACCACAACGTAGCCAATGGTTCTTGAAATGCTCTTTCATATACAGGTACTTTGGATTACAATCATGTTTCTGGAATGAATTATGCTTGCAAACCAAGGTTTTACTGTATAAGGTTTCAAAGGGTGGTCAGGACCTTTTCTGGTCCTCTGCTATCTCTTCTGTGTCTAGAACAGTGCTGGGCACATAGGAGCTCAATGTAAATCTAGAAACTGGAGATGATTTTTGTGCTGCCTGCCTCGCTCTGCAGGCTGTCCGTGAATATAGTGGCAGTAATGATGGTTGCTGTTGCAGTCAACACTGCCATCTAGGTATTAGTCAGACTGGGAGCACCGTGCTTTTAGTCCTGATGCACGCCGTTAACCTATCGTTTGCAAGGAGGTGGGCAGGAGGATGGAGGTCCCTCTGCTGGGCGCTGGTCCCCGGACTCTAACAAAAGTCTCCATGTGTGCTGTTGTTTCAGCTTGTCCACCTGCCCACTGGGGCCCGAACTGCATCCACACGTGCAACTGTCACAACGGGGCCTTCTGCAGTGCCTATGATGGGGAATGTAAATGCACTCCTGGCTGGACAGGGCTGTACTGCACTCAGAGTAAGTGACGAGCCTTCCAGGCTCACCAAGGGGAGCCACACCCAAGGGGGACCAAGCCTCACCTTTTGCATGCACAAGCCAAGCTCACCCAGGGTTCCTGGCATTGGAGTGTTGTTTCATCTCCCCCGGGACCACTAGATGTCCAACTGTCTCTGGGTGGTTATGAGCCGTCACGTTCCAAGTTTTCTGCCTGTATGTCATAGCAGGACACTGAGGTAGTGCGGGGCTGTGTGTGATGGGGTGCCTCATTCTCCTTTGACCAGACCCTGTTTAAATGCACCAAACTCCCTATCATTTATATAAACATGTATCTGTGTACAGATATACATACACGGTTTTGTAGTATGATTCCTTTTTTTAATGTTTTTATTTTTGAGAGAGAGAGCATGTGAGTGGGGTGGGACAGAGAGAGAGGGGCTCCATGCTGACAGCAGAGAGCCCCATGTGCGGCTTGAACCCACAATCCGTGAGATCACTTAACTGACTGAGTCACCCAGGTGCCCCTGTGATTCCTTTTATATGAAGATCAAGAACAAATGAATAGCTCTGTTAGGATTATTGATAAGGAAGGTGCATGAAGGGTGATGAAAATGTTGTATATAATTGTTCAAATTGGGGTGAGGATTACATGGATGCACACCCTGTCATTTATTCCAATAGCTCAAAGGTGGGGATAAGTGACTGTGACTGGAAAGGTGGCGAAGATGACAAGTGTCGCTCCCCAATGTCACGTGTGCTCCTAGAGAAGAGTGTGTTCCGTGGTTCTCAAACTCGAGTGAGCGTCAGTCACCCAGGTGGCGAGATAAACACAGACAGCTGGCCCTGCTCCCAGACTGTGTGATTCACTGGGTCTGGGGCAGGACCTGCGAATTCACATTGCGGACAACTTTCCGCATGGTGATGCCAGTTTGGGATCACGCTTTAAGAACCACTCATTCTTTTTTCCATTTTATATCCCATAGTGTCCCGACCATTTCTTCTTCTGGGAGATTTCTACCATCATAGCATATGATGTGCAAAACTGTCCACAGCTCAACACGGTCAGGGAAAAAAGATGCTTCCCTATCCTCTTGCTTTCAAATGAGTCAACGAGACAGCAGGGGAAAACACGAATGATGGTTATCAATAATAATATATCATTGTTTTAAGCTGATTTATTTATTTTGAGAAAGAGAGAGAGCACAAGCAGAGGAAGGACAGAGAGAGAGGGAGAGGGAGACCACCAAGCAACTCCATGCTCCGGGCTGAGCCCGACACCAGGCTCGATCCTATGACTGAGATCATGACTTGAGCCAAAATCGAGAGAGTTGGACACTTGACCGACTGAGCCCTCATGTGCCCCAATAATATATAATTTATTCTGTTTTAATCTTAATATGTACGTTTAAATCCTAGAAATGAGCTGAGAAAGAAAAGTAGGTCAGAAGTTAGGCAATTCTTGGAGCGCCTGGCTGGCTCAGTCATTAAAGCATGTGACTCTTGATCTCAGAGTCTTCAGTTCAAGCCCAATGTTGGATGTAGAGATCACTTAAAAACAAAATCTTAAAATAAAAATTAGGTGGGCACCTGGGTAGCTCAGTCAGTTAAGCATTCGACTTCGGCTCAGTTCATGATCTTGTGGTTCAAGAGTTCAAGCCCTGCGTGGAGTTCTGTGCTGACAGCTCAGAGTTGGGAGGCCACTTTGGATTCTGCCTCTTCCCTTTTCTCTCTCTGTCTTTCAACAATAAATAAACATTAAAAATTTTTTTAATAAAAAAATTGGGCAACTCTTGTTTAACACTATTTAGAAAACCGAGAGAATAGGTTAAGCAAGTGTTTTGAAACTTTTTGGAGGCAGGTGTAGACTTGAGCCATTATTCAAAAGGGGGCATTGGTAGGTAGAAAGCTTGTCTCTGGCATATGCTGCCAAGATTGTATATATAGAGAGCCCTTTCGAGAAAATTACTTATATATTATTATTTATCATTTTAAAATTAGGGTCGACTTTAATGAGTGGACTTTTTCAAATGGGCAGAGCATAAGAAAGTGGGAAGAACATGGGGTGTGGAGCCAGACTTGCCTGCATTTATCTCGTGGTCTTGCCAGCCTGCCATTTGCTGGCTATGTGACTTAGGGTGCTCGGGGCTGAGCTCCCAGCTATAGGTAGGAACACCCATCTCTGTGTCTGTGTTACGGTGAACATTCAATGAGAGGACACATGGAAAGCACCTGGCATCGATTAGATGCTAAATAAATATGTGGCAATGGCAGCTGTTATTGCATGCTGGCATTCATGCTCTGCTTCTCTTTCTTGGGAGCTGAACTTTTGTTAAAACCTCTATTAGAAAAAGAGAAAATAAAAATCCACATGGGACACTTAGAAATAGCTGTACAAACAGCCTGTATTGAAGTTTGCCTTATGCCAGAGAGCCCACACCCTTGCAGGGCAGCTGCTGGTCCCACACAGGCTTGTGCATGTCCTCAGCCAAGAGATCTGGGTCCAGAAAATTGTACAGAAGTGTTAGGTTTATTACTTTTTTAAAATAAAGTACCTATGAAGTGTAGATGTTTTGTGTGTGTATGTGTGTGTGTGTGTGAGTTTAGCATTCTACTACACATCTTTGGTGAAGGAGATGTAATCTAAGTTAGTGACAGATACAGTGGACAGGGCTAGTCACAGACTCAGAGACGTTCTGTGATATAAGTAAAAGCATACGGGTAATTTTAGTACATAATACTCATTTCCGTCCATGGCATTTGGGTTCAGGATTCTAGCAGTTCGGTGACAGAATGCAAGGAAACGCCCTCATACTTCCGTGGGGTTCGTGGCATGCTTTGTGAGAAGACAGGAGCCTTGTCTCCAGGAGTACCAGTCACGGTGAAAATGGCTCATGAATTAGGACCTCCTTGCAAGAGCCCCATCTTGGGACTTCAAAGAAGCCTTTGTGATAAGCTGAGATCCGCGTTACTGTCTTTATTCGCTCTCCAGCGGCCAAGCATCCTTCAGGTTTAAACACAAACAGTGGGAAACAAGAGCTGTGTTTTTCCCTGGCAGCCTCCTGACTCTGCTGTCTTTCCCTCCTGCACAGGATGTCCTCTGGGGTTTTACGGAAAGGACTGTGCGCTGATATGCCAGTGTCAAAATGGAGCTGACTGTGACCACATCTCCGGGCAGTGTACGTGCCGCACTGGGTTCATGGGGAAGCACTGTGAACAGAGTAAGTATGAGAGTGTGACATATGTAGGTGGTATTTCCCCTGAGAGTCCGTTTTCCTACATATGTGAACATATTAAGGCAGAACCTGCAACTTTTCAGTTGTTTGAACTGATGGCTGGTCACTTACCAGCACTGTTGACCGTAACCCACCCAGAGACCTGGCCATCTTGGGGTCCTTGCTGGCTGTCTTTTCCCCAAACCTTCTGGGTAAGTAATCAGCACTCTGGGTGGAGGGGGTGTGGCCCCAAGGAGGAAGACAGAATTCAAGTTTTCCATCTGTTCACCCTGGCTCTCTCTAACTCTGCTGCTTATTTTTGGAACGTGGCTGCTCAAAGGCTTTACGAGCCAGTCGGGTTTTCTTCGCGGCAGAGGCAGAGCCGGGTCACACCCTGGAGAGTGCCTTCTCTGGGGCCAGGCTAAGTGCACAAAAGGCAGGTGGGCTCCCAGCGCCCCTGAAGCTATGTAACGTGGTCCATGCAAACATCGCCCCCCTTCCGACAACCTTTGCTAGGTAGTACTTTTCTCTGGTTTCCCCTAGCAACTGCGCATCTTGGGCTTTACAGCCTTCCAGACAATATATTGCCTTCGAATTTTTGTTGTAAAATTCCCATTCTCGAAGAATATGCTCTGTTGGAATTATGCAGCCTTGTTTTACCATTTCCACGCCTACGGCTTTGCGTCTGCAGGGTTATAAGACAGTTAGTTTCAGACCAAGTATTTCAAAGTAGTCTATTGTTCCTTCCCTCTGTGACTTTCATTCAATATTCAGGATGAATAAATAGGGTCTTAGAGCTGTATGGGGCTCACTCTTTTATCAGAGGACAGGAGAGGGGCAGGAGTGTTCTTGCTTACCAGAGGGGGCGCTCATGGCAAGACGCTTGCAAAGATTACGAGGCTGTGGGAGCACTGTGGCCCAGGACGCAGGTCAGCATGACAGGACTTTAGCAATAAACCATCGCCTTCCCTCCACCCCAGCAGCCCCTCACAGCACACCCCTGGACCAGCCAGGTTGTCTCAGTCTTGTGTGCTAAACCCTTGAAATAATGTTTGCGTATCTTCCTTTCTAGTAAACACAACAGGAGTGACCTCCAGGAATCAGGCTGGAAATAGATGGCCCAGTTTGAATTTTTTACTGCAATTCACTTCATCCTGAAACATGCACTGAGTCATACAGTTTCCTGCATACACATATATGTAAATAATTGTGTGTGTGTGTGTGTGTGTGTGTGTGTGTGTGTGTGTGTGTGTGTAAATGTCTAAACATATGTGCACATACACAAAATCAGAACTGGCTCTAAGCTAACTTTCACTTGAATGCCATACCAGTTATGGTCTTATTAAATAAAAGCTGCTTAAGTGCTTCCGTGATTACTTTGAACATCAAATTAAAGTAACCCTATTTTTGGAAACCTCCTGATGCTCATTTGTAAACAGAAACACTGTGACAGAGGATTCCAATAATAACAGTACATTGCCCCCTGCTGCTCACTTTACAAAAGACATCAGTATTTGGTGATGAGTTTTGGATTTGACATGACTCCACTCTTCTTTGAAATTCATACTCAACTCTTATGAAGAGTGCATCATAAAAATCTCACTATTTTAGTCTCTCAGGCTTCAACCTGCATGTCCAAATTTCAGGCCACTCTATGGCAAATGAAGTTCTTACCCAGAAAACTAACAAAACTTGCCCTTCCCTTGTCCCTGGTCCCAGCTAATCCGAGTCGGAATGTGCCGTTTGGAAGATCTTTGACTCTTCAGTAAAACGCTCATGTTCTCAAGGCTGCATCTCTTGTTTATACTCTTCAGTCTTTTGTCTCACGGTTTTGCCTGGTGGGGTCATCTCAGCTTGCCCCTGCTGATCATCTTCATCAGTTCCGTTGGGTTCTACAGACTCTCAACTTACCTATCAGGGAAGTGGGTAAATAGAAGCTGCCAGAGTCAGGAGCTGCACCAAGGAGCTCCGTCTCTGGCCTTGTGCCACATGGCCCTGATTCCCCTGAGACAGAATTCCGGCCAGCTCTAGGACTTCCTGGGTGGTTCTCCCTGCATAAGGATCCCCTGGAAGGGCTGCACTTAGATATACAGGTTCATATCGTAAGAGACAGCCTTGCCCCAGATCTCCAAGACTGGATGACTTACATTGGACTTTCATCTCCGTCTCAGAGTGCCCTGCAGGAACATATGGCTATGGCTGTCGCCAGATATGTGACTGCCTGAACAACTCCACCTGCGACCATATCACTGGGACCTGTTACTGCAGCCCAGGCTGGAAGGGGGCACGATGTGATCAAGGTAAGGATACTAGTAAGTGATTTTACCACCTCAAATTGTGGAACCTCCACATGCCAGTCAAGAGTAAGTACTTGCACCTACTCTGCAAGGTATAGCTGGTTATTTAGTTGCCAGATGGATGCCTTGTTGTTGCTGTCCTACGGGTGAGGAAGGTAGAGCTCAGAGAGGGTGAGTAATTTGCCCAGTGTGATATGGCTAATCTGTAATGCATGGCTATATGTATATGTATGTCGGGGCTTAGATGCCGGGTTTGTCGGATTCCAAAGCTTATGAATTTCCCACTGTGCCTACAAATGTTTTTATAGATATAACTACAATAAAACGTTACTGAGATATAAGTAACCTATAAAAAGCAATGCATGTATACCATTATACTATCTGAATATACACACATGCATGTATATACATACATATACAAGACGTATGTACACCATAAAGTATATAACCTGACACAATCTGACAGACATATATACCGGTGAACCACAACCACAATAAAGATCATGAATACATGCATGCACCCCCCATGTTACCTCATGCCCTTCTCTGCCACCACTGCCCCCGTGGCCTCCGGCAATCACTCATCTAATTTCTGTAATGACAGATGCATTTGTATGGCTTAGGGTTTTGTGTAAATAGAATCACTCTGTACCCTTTTTGTCTGCTTTTGTTTGCTCAGCATAATGATTCTGAGATTGAACCAGGTTGCTGAATAAATCCATACTTCAGTTCTTTTTATTGCTAAGTAGTATTCCTTTGCATGGATATATAGTCATTTGTTTACTGATTCACCTATCCATGGAGATTTAGATTGTTTCCAGTTTTTGCTATTATAGATAAAGCTATTATGAACAATAGTGTATCGAGTCTCTGTATGGATATATACTTCCATTTTTCTTGAGTAAATTTATAAGAGTTATCCTTGGAATGAAAATTATTCTTAGAAATGTTGAGGATGAGGGTGCCTATGTGGCTTAGTTGGTTAAGCATTTGACTCTTGATTTTGGGTCTGGTCATGATCTCACAGTTCTTGAGATCGAGCCCCACATTGGGCTCCATGCTGGATGGGGATCCTGCTTAAGATTCTCTCTTTGCTCCTCTCTCCTGTTTGTACATGTTTGGGGGTGGGGGGGGGGGAAACCTGTGTACACACTCTCAAAAAGATTCTTAAAAAGAGAAATACTGAGATGCCTGGGTGGCTCAGTTGATTAAGTGACTTCCACTCAGGTCATGATCTCGTGGTTCGTGCATTCAAGCCCTGTGTCAGGCTCTGTGCTGATAGCAGCCTGGAGCCTGCTTCGGATTCTCTCTCTGCTCTTCCCTCTCTTGTTCTCTGTCTCTCCCTCTCTCAAAACTGAATAAACATTAAAATTAAGAAAAAGTAGTGCTGAGAATAGACATAGACATAAAAGTAGGTTAGGCAATTGAGACATGTAGCAGTTAGCCCTTCATAAGCTTACTGCTGCATAATAAATAAAGCCTGGTAAAAAACAGGTAAATCATTACCACTAGTGAATTCCTGCTCTAGTCTAAGCATTTAATCTGAAGTGTGTGAGACTTTCCTTAACCCTACTGTGGAGTCTTAGGGTTCAGGAAATCCGGTCTCATTTTTGAGGCTTAGCGCAGCCATTTTCTGGGCACAGACAAGCCAACAGCATCTGTAAATGAAGAATGTTTGTGTTTCCTTCCTGCTGTTTCCAAAAGTTTCTGAATTAATATTTCACAAACTGAAACACTCAGCCACTGGAACGGCAGGACAATTTTGTAAATAGAGTGTGAACATTTATCCGGCACGCTGTCGTCCTTACCCAGATCTCTTCCTTTCCTTCGGCCAGCTGGTGTTATAATCGTCGGCAACCTGAACAGCTTGAGCAGAACCAGCACGGCTCTCCCCGCTGATTCCTACCAGATTGGGGCCATCATCGGCATCATCATCCTGGTGCTGGTTGTTCTCTTCCTCCTGGCGTTGTTTGTTATTTACAGACAGAAGCAGAAGGGAAAAGAATCGAGCATGCCAGCAGTTACCTACACCCCTGCTCTGAGGGTCATGAATGCAGACTATGCCATTTCAGGTGAGACGGGTCCCTGGAGCCATGCTACTCCATGGAAAGTAAGATTTCATCCTGGGTCTTTGCAACTGGGTGTTTGGCTGCTATTTCTAAACTAAATGTGTAACATTCCTTTTTATTTTTAATGTTTTTTAAACAATTTATTTCTGAGAGAAAGAGAGAGAGAGAGAGAGAGAGCAGGGGAGGGTTTTCTGAGGGAGAGAGAGGGAGAATCTGAAGCAGGCTCCAGGCTCCAGGCTCTGAGCTGTCAGCACAGAGGCTGACACGGGGCTCAAACCCACGAACTGTGAGATTATGACCCGAGCTGAAGTTGGGTGCTTAACTGACTGAGCCACCCAGGTATACCGGAGGTTGCTTTAGACTTAGGGAATTTCAACCTGGTGGAAGCTTTACTGGACATCTAAGTTTTTGTCGTATGTCAGGGATAGGAAGTGGAGAGAAGGAGGTGCCCATAATTTTGGCAAAGTCATGGAGCAGGTCAGGTGTCATGACCAGATCTTCTGTCTCTGGCCTTGGGTTCTTAACACGGTGCCTTCTAACCTGTTGCTGGGCTCATACAAATCATTAACTGCATAGCAACCAAGTTACATAAGAAACAGTTTTGTGGTATTAGCAAAAACCAAAGTCGTTCATTAAGAAAACTCTTTAGAATCTTCCTGTCACATGTCTCCATAAAGGTAGATTTTTATGTGACCCACTCATCCATCAGAAGTAACCGTGTAAACTTGACCACTTAATAATTTATTATTTTGGGCAATCATTGCACGGTTTCAGGTGGGTTACATATTTATAAATACCCTGATTCTGAGGGGAATACACAAAGCAGCAGATTTACTCAATAGTGCATTTCTAGCACAGAATATTATGACAAGAGCTTAACTGTCTTTAAAAAAAAAAGTAGAAAGTTACAATGGAAGTAGTTTCAAAGCAGTGGCTTCCCAGGTGCATAAGCCTCAAAGCAAAGAGGACTTGTGTGAGGACACTTTTTCAGGAGGCAGGTAGGAAGGCAGACACCTGCTGCTTCTAGAAGCTTTGCTGAGTATGCTGGCTAGGAGGGGATTCCGCCCAGCCTGTGATTTGGAAGTGGTACCAACATTCATTCTTGTTATTTTGCTTCCCTTTTATCCATACCGATTTAGGAAAGCCTGTCGCCTCAACCATTTCCTTGTCTTCTTACAGAAACCCTTCCCCACAGCAACGGTGGAAATGCTAACAGTCATTACTTCACCAACCCCAGCTACCACACACTTACCCAGTGCGCCACGTCCCCACACGTCAACAACAGAGACAGGATGACCATCACGAAGGTGAGCGAAAATGGCTCCGAGTCGCTGAAGGTGGGTCGGGGAGAGAGGAAAGGAACAGGTCTGCCAGATGCGGTTCTAGGTTCTTGATACCTCTTACCTCGTTGGTTCTTCCCAGCAGTCTTGGAGATGTATATTAGAATCTCAGGTTCACTGGTGAAAAAAACACAAGCAATGGGGAATTTAAGTCACTTCAAAACACAGCTCCCTGGTTAGGGAGGCAGCTGCAGGGCAAGTCATGACTCCTCGTCTCCTCGTCTCCAATTTGCACCGTTTCCGTTGCACCTCTTTGGAAGAACGTTTCTAATGTTGCATGAGGCTGTACCAGGATGTCTCAGGGCAGACGTTAGCAGACTCCATCCTGGTTCTTTGCTTTTGTCTTTTCTGACCACCTCTCTTCTAGTGCCCTTTGAGAGCCACCTGCACTTTCCTAACAAAAACAACTACGTGTATTTATTTGGGTTTGGCCACATGAAATTGTTTTTTTTGTGGGTCACCAATGGCCAAATAGAAACTATGTGCCAAGCATGTCTAGTCATTTTCCAAACATGAATATATTTAGTCTTCATACCAATCCTATGACTCAAGAGTGATTGTGATCCTGGTTTTATATAGATGTACAATGAGGTTGGGCACCGAAGCTACTCCCTTCAGATCGCTCAGTGCACCCCCAGTCTCTTCTAGATTGCTCCGAAATCCCAAACATTTCTACCTTCCAAGAGCCCCAAATTATATTTCCAGCCTCCACTGTCTTTTAAAAATATTTATTTATTTTGTGAGAGAAAGAGAGAGAGAGAGGGAAAGAGAGAGAGCAGGGGAGAGGCAGAGAGAGAAGGAGTGAGAGCATTCCAAGCAGTCTCCAAGCAGTCAGGGCAGAGCCTGTCACAGGGCTTGCTCTCACAAACTGTGAGATGATGACCCAAGCCCAAATCAAGAGTTGGGATGTTTAACTGACTGAGCCACCCAGGTGCTTCTCCATTCTCGATTGTCTAATTCCAGCTCTCTGCTAGAAGAAAACCAAGGTAGTTAAATTAATTCAGCTGCAATTAAATTAATGCATCTGGCTTTTAATTATGGTGCCTAATCGTTAAATAGCACTTCACATTCCTGGGAGACTCCCATGTTCATCATTCCGTGTGTTCTCCTGTGTTTTCAAGGAAGGAGGCAAAGTATATAATCGTACCCTTGTGTTTATAGCTAAGAAAACTGCTCAGAGTCCCTGGTGACTCAGACAGAATCAGGCAGTGTTTGACGGAAGAGTTCAAACCAAGAATTTAGTGTTTTCAATTCAAAGCATTATATATATTAGCCCAAATAAAGTCTAACGGGCACAGAGTTACTCAGTGAAATGAAGGATCTGAGGCTGTAGGGGTATAGTTGGGGCCAAGGGCACACCCCTGCCGCCTTCTGCGGCCAGGCCAGTGGTCACTTCTGCCCCTCTGCGGGTCCTCATTGAAGAAGCAGCCCTCGATTCCTGCCATGGACGTGCTTTCCCCAGATCGGTAACGCTGTGCTGGACCCTGTATTCTCTTTTGACATATTTTATGATTTACGTTTCTAACAGTCAAAGAACAATCAGCTGTTTGTGAATCTGAAAAATGTGAATCCCGGGAAGAGAGGCCCCATGGCGGACTGCACGGGGACGCTGCCCGCGGACTGGAAACATGGTGGCTACCTCAATGAGCTTGGCAAGTTCTCCCCGTGTCCGCCCTTACCCAGCCCCTTCATCTTTTAGTTGCCTTGGATAGTCACAGATTTATGATCTGCCAAAGCGATCTATTGGAAACATGCTTGAAGAAACAGAATGATAGAATTATACTGCATGCCTCTATGGGGTCTATTACTGTCCTGGTGCTTTATTCATCCAGCAAACATTCCTTAAAGTCCCGGTATGTGCCAGGAATTGATAAAAAGAGGCAAGAATCTCCGGCTGCATGTAGCTCCCATTCTAATTCCATATATATAAACCTGCATCACTCTGACTAGTGCTCTGATAAGGACATACTGTTATCATCACCATCTGATCCATGTTAGAGTTGAGAAACTTGAGTTACAAAGAGGATAAGTAACTTGAGAAAAGTCTCAAAACCTATTAAATGGTGGAGCTGGGATTTGAGTCCTGTCAGGTGGTACCAGGATATGTGTTCCTCGTTGCTCTCTCTCACTATGGGGCAGCCGCACTTGAGAACCCCTTCCCTTTAGGTGAAGAAAGGAAGCTATTTAAGGAATACAGCAAGTCACTGCTTCTCAAGCATTTTGGAACAGGGGCCCTGCATACCTTTAAAAGTTAGCAAGAACCCCAAAGAGTTTCTTTCAATACGAGTTATATCTTTTGATATTCAACATATTACAAATTAAACTGAGACCATTTAAAATACTTATTCATTAATTTGTTTATAATAAATGTAATCTCATTTCATGATCACATAAGACATTTTTATGAAAAAATAACTACATTTTCGAAAACAAAAACAAAGGAGTGAGAAGAGTGGCACTGTTCTATGTTTTTTATAAATCTCTTTAACATCTGGCTCAATAGAGGATAGATTCTCATATCTGCTTCTGTGTTCAGTCAGTGGTGATTCCACACTTGGTGCAGCTCTTGAAAAACCACCATGCATTTGAAAGAGAACGGGAGAGAAACAGGAAAATAATGTCATTGTGCTATTATGATAGTACTTTTGATCTCATGGCCCCCCTGAAAAGGGGGTAGGGCTTCCGAGCCCACTCTTAAAGAGCGGCCGTGATACCCCAATGAGAGGATAACACCATTGCCCGTGTACTGTGCCTGATTTTCAAGACGGTGCTTGATGATACCATAACGGATGTGTGCACTGCCTCATGGGTAATGAACCCTTTCTTTTGTATTTATTTGATGGCGGGGCTGCCAGAAAACCCAGTTAAATCTGAATTTCAGGGAGGCAACAAATACTATCAGCATAAATATATCCCAATGTTGCCTGGGGCATAGTTACCCTAAAGATTATTTGTTGTTTCTCTGAAATTCATATGTAACTAACTGTCCTTCCTGTGTTTCTATTTGCTCTGACAACACCACTGGGTGGTCTTTTCCATGAATCTTGTTTTATAGAGCAAAACTGGGCATCAAAGAGAGGTTAACTCCCTCATCATCTAAGATTTCATAGAGGAATGGGTCTCAAAGCCAGGTCTCAAAGCCAGGTCTCAAAGCTGGTCTTCCAGCTTCTCCTTGCCTGTTCTTTCTGTGAAGCCCTTATATGTTGTCGCCTGAGCTGGCTGTAGGAACCAATCCTATTACCATCGAAATGCAAATGCTAAAGTAGGGAAATGAGTACATATTCTTCACTTTCATTTGCATTGTACACGAACATCATCATGTAGCCGTGTATTTCTGAACACAGTCAAATTATTTATATACCACATTCACCCTATATGTATTGGTCAAATCAGTTAACATCAGAAAGATTTTTGTTTTATTTTTTTTGGTAATGTTTATTTCTGAGAGAGAGAGAGAGAGAGAGACAGACAGACAGACAGACAGACAAATACAGGGTGTGCATGGGGGAGAGAGAGAGAGAGAGAGGGAGACCCAGAATCTGAAGCAGACTCCAGGCTCTGAGCTGTCAGCCCAGAGCCTGACATGGGGCTCCAGTTCACCAGCCATGAGATCATGACCTGAGCTGAAGTCGGGCACTTAACTGCCTGAGCCACCCAGGCATCCTGAAACTTGAAACTTGAAACACCATTCATTTATATGGCACCTCACAATTTATGAGCCCTTTGCATATGCTCCAATTCACTTAATGATCACATACATCCTGTAAAGTTTGCAAGGCAGGTTTTGTTTTCCTCCTTTGAGAGACAAGGAAGTTGACACAGAGAGAGTTGAACATCTTGCCCAAGTCATGTGGTGGACAAGTGCTGAAAGGCAAGTCCTTTGTCTCAGTTCTAGTCCTTGCTTTGTCCTCTCCATGGTACAACCTTGAACAAGTGTACTGATCCATCCATGTCTCATTCTCTGCCTTTACTGGTTAACTTTTCCCAAGTCACTGTAAATGAGCAGGAGAATGATCAGAACGATACATAAATATATATGTATTTTAAATTCTAAGCACTGAAGACACCAGACATCAGTGATATGATACAAAGATTTGAAAAGCAGCAGCTTGGTTACTTCCTGCAGTGGGGAGATAGTAGGTGCTCAACCAGCTTCCTCCATGACCTTGGAATATTAAATGGCTTTTCTCTTATTTCCAGATCTTACTGGTCATTTTCTTTTCTTCTTTATCACAGGAGCTTTTGGAGTCGACAGAAGTTATATGGGAAAATCTTTGAAAGGTATGGTGTAAATTTAAGGAAGAAGTACATTTATCAGAATCCTAATTTTTTAAAAATTTATCTCAGAGACTGAAATAATTTCCTAAACAAGCAAGAGTGGCAGTTAAGAGAAAATGTAGAGTTGTTAGTGTGGTTAATTACTCCATCAAACAACGCAAACACATTTGACTGAGATCAAAAGCATGAGCATAGGTGGATGATGTGAGGGAATATGTCTGGGGGAACAAAGGTTTCAGTTTGCTGGGAAAACACTCATATTTCCTTAAAAAGATGTATGACTTCTGGGGAGAGAGAAATGCAAAAAAGCAAACAGCTGGGAAAATAAGAAGAGCTCCGTATGATTACATGAATAACTTCATGTGCCCAGTACTCAGGTTTTACGAGGAATCCTCATGTCACAAACACCTCCCTCACCATGATGATAGAACTTTCTTGTGCTCCCAGGGCATTCAGCAGGTGGTTTCTTGATTCAAACCTTTGGGAATTCAGACTGTTAGTAAATTAAATGGAATTAATTTTGAGTGTGAAAATCAAAATTAAGTCAAGTCCACAATGTTTACATTGATACTCACCTTAGAGAGGAGCTAAAATTACTCTATAGCTGAGTCATTTTATAGCAGATTCTCTCCAAAATAAGTGAAGAATGTATGGTATTGTTGGTGTACGTAATTATAGAAAACTAGCTACAAAGAAAAAGAAGTAATCTGTGCAGGTAAATTATCACGGGGAAAAAAATAATGTCGTCCATGATTTGCTTTTCTCCCCCATGTGTTTTCACAGATTTGGGAAAGAATTCTGAATATAATTCAAGTAACTGCTCCCTAAGCAGTTCTGAAAACCCATATGCCACTATTAAAGACCCACCTGTACTCATCCCCAAAAGCTCAGAGTGTGGCTATGTGGAGATGAAGTCACCGGCGCGGAGAGATTCCCCATATGCAGAGATCAATAACTCAACGTCAGCTAACAAGAATGTCTATGAAGTTGGTGAGTTCCCCTAAGCAAAGAAAGAACCTCACATAGGAATGTTTTTGAAATAATTTTACAGTCTTTGAGAGTACAATAACAGCTCCTATAAACATATTCGAAACAGTGGTCATATTTTCAGTGCCAACCTGTGTTTACGTTGATCATATTAATTGGTGTCAAGTAAATTTTTAAGGGAAAATACCATGTAGAAAATTTAAAGTAAATGTTCCTATCTCTCACCTGGTCATCCATCTCTTGTTTTGTAACCATAGTGACTGTTTGAGCACCCATGTGGAATAGCATATGTATCCCATTAGCTGTTATGTCGAGTTAGCCAACACAAGTTGGTCAGGTGAATGAAACAGGTGATTGCATATCCTGATTGTATTCATCACGTTCATGCTTCTCACAGGGTGGAACACTTTATGTTTAAGTTTGTCTAGTATATTGCTAATATTCTCAGATGTGAACCTGATGGAAATTAATAAGAATTCAAGTTAAAATTAGAGTTGTTTGATTGCCCCTTACACACATCATTTGGGGAAAGTTGTACCAGAAATACGTACCAGAAGTATGATTGAGTAGGTATAATACGGCTATGTATTTTAATTTTTCTCTCTGTCTCCTTCTCAATGTTTATGATTTAAACTTTAGACACTTTTTTTACTACTCATAAGTGAAGTTGCTAATTTAACTCTAGTCACTAGTAATTTACGCCCTAGACATGTCACTGAAAAGATAAACAACAATTTGTAAAGAATTAAGGCAGCCTTCTTACAGTGGAAGTTATGGTGACCCAAATTTATTATTAAAAAGTCGGTAACAGCTCCCCTTTGAACTGTCCTATAAATCCACCACTTTAACATGTGAGCTGAACTGAGAGCCTGGGTCTTGAGTCCTAAAATGAACTTGTTAAGTGAACTGAGTTAACCTAGAAGGACCTTAGTCTTTGGACCTGTGGAGTAAGGGGTTTGGACTAGATAATCTCCAAGGTGTTTTTCAGACAATGATTCATATCCAGGGTTTCTGTGTATTCCCTGGACATCTTCATCCAAACCAGTGGTGTGCAGAACACCGTCGTGTGCCTCAGCCGTTGTTAGCAACTGCACTGTAGCCACCTCAAAGTGATTATAAGAGCATCATTTGTTTCATTAAATAATGTTTCTTTCTATTTTTATAAATGCCCCTGTTGTATGTTTGAGGTTTGCAAGAAATGCCATACTCTCTTCTATCTAAATTTTCCACTGCTGACGAATTCATGTGTCCCTGGTTGTCACAGAGCCCACAGTGAGTGTTGTCCAAGGAATATTCAGCAATAATGGGCATCTCACCCAGGATCCATACGACCTCCCAAAGAACAGTCACATCCCTTGCCATTATGACCTGCTGCCAGTCCGAGACAGTCCCTCCTCCCCCAAGCGAGAAGATGGTGGCGGCGGCGGCAGCAGCAGCGGCAGCAGTGAATGACACCAAAGGTCTGCTCTGTAGCCGCTGGAACTGTTTCCAGAACTGCAGTTTGGTTCTTCTCCATCTTCAAGTTCGCCACCTTGCAGGAATGTTCATCGGCTCAGTAGTCTACTATTGGACATAAACCAGAAAGCCCAAAGCTGAGGCTGGCTGATCATAGGTCCTTCTTGTACTCGTGGCTCAGAAGGAGATATCAGTGAGACTTCCTATTCTTCTTAGTTTTAGAACTGCGCTCATGAAGCATGACTTCCTATCAGATCTTGGCTAAAAGCATGAACTTGCAGAAGTCCTTGAGACGGAGTCATGGGCTGTGGTGACATTGGTTTTCGTTGAACATTTAAAATCTAAGTGTTTTCTTTCTCATTTGCATTGCAGACCTGTACCTAGGATTGTGCAGTTTATCATAAAATCTGATGTGAATCGCTAAACATGTAGAAGCAAAGGGGAGGATTATTTAGTCCGTACATTTCTTCTTATTATTTTTTGTACCTGGATTTAGAATGATAGGGATAATATGAACCCAGAAAGAAATGTTCTGTCAAGTGGCATACCTGGATAGACTTTGAATAAACTCTAGAATTGGTTAGGAAGTTTAAATATGAAAACTTTAGGCTTTTTTTAGGATAAAGAAATGAAAAATTAGAATTATTTAGCTACAGTAGAATTATTCCAGACATCAGCATCCAGATGTGGCAGGCAGAGGTTAATCTTCTTTGACCCTTGGCCCACTTTAGATCCATGACATCATTCTGATCCCTGTCCCCATCATATATATTCACCATGTAAGGACCATGACATATCAATAATTATTTCATAAATATAGAAATGAGATAGTTTTATTTTTGACAGACTGGATTGAATGAGTGTATAATGATTGGAAGAGGTTGTAACTTTTAAGTGTAAGAAGACGTTTTGGTTTTGTAAACCATTAGTGACACATGCTGTAATATAGAAATAGTGGAAAGTTTTGATTAATTTTTCCCTAGAAGTGGCCGAAATATTTTTGTGCATATTTGAGAAAAGGGCACTTTCCTTTTATTAATTGCTGATTTAGAGAAACTATGCTTAAGCTGGTCTTTTGCATTGCTAATATGACTTGTACCCTGTTTTTCATTAATTTGTATTTCCATTTTTAAGTTGTATATTCTGTTTTGTAGTGCTTGGATTGTTAATGAAAAAAATTATGTTGTATGTTCTTTGTTTCTTGTATCATTGCCGCTTATCTCTTTGCTTGATAAAACTGCATTGTTCTTTGTTTCCTTTTGGAGGGAGGAGATGAAAATATATAAATCCAATCTATTAAAATTGGTCATTACTAAAATTGTAAAGTAACTGTAGGTGAATGGCTCATACTTGAAGTAGAGAAGCTTCTTAATATTCCAAAATGGAGCTCCTTTTGATTTGTGAGTTCTCAGTCTTGCTTAAAGCAGGGAGAAGGGAGCAAGGAACCTTCAGTGATGGAGCATGTGCTACAGGCTGTTCTTACTGAAGACCTTCATTCGGGTGACCACATACTTAATCATCCAAACTCGGACCCTTTTGAGCATAGATGAGGGCATTATTAATAATTAACCTGCAATGGACTTAAATCTAGACCGTCCCAGGTAACCCAGAATGGACACTCATCCTGTGCATACCTATCATGCAATAACATTTTCCACTTCCAAGTAGCTATCTCCAGAGAATGCCAGTATAAAGGAAGAAAGCTGCTTTCTCTGTCCCCTTCCTGAGCAAGTGGAAGGGCTCAAAAGCTGCACGAGGAAGCAACTGCATGAGAAAAAACAGGGGTTGTGAATCTTTAAACCCTATGTGGTGTGCTGCCTTGGTGAGTTAGTTAACATATATATATTGTGTCTCCTTTCTACCAGTGGCATATGTAAGGCATGGTCCCTGGCAGTTATGGAGTTGGGGTCTTCAGTCATTTCACGTGTCACACCTGCACCCGGGGTGGTGGTTTGGTCTGGGAGATGTTAGAACAAACACACCTGCAGCATTCACTCCTTTGGTGGCTTGCCTGTGTCTTGCAGAGAACCCCAAAGTTAATTCAAGGAAACACAGAATTGCCTAGAGCGCACCTTAGAAACAATTGATTTTTTTCCCCAAGAGTTAACCTTTGGCTGACCCTTGACTGTAGGGAGAAGGCATCAAATTGAGACACTTGTGGCTTGGTAGCCACAAAAAGTCTTTTTTGGAAAGAATCTTTTCCCCCTTCTTTTTAAAGCATTATCTCTTCATTGTTTCATGATACACCGAGTTAAAAAAAATGAAAACAACTTCCTTTTTCTCATTCCACTATATATTTAAAGACAGAAAAAAAAACCAACCCAACCCTGAAATCTTCATGTACAAAGGCAACAGCATCTCCCGCAGAAAGCCTGGGCGGCAGATGCCAACCCTAACGGGGCTCTGCCGTCCATCCCTGTGTATTCTTTCTGGCAATGAATTGCTCGGAGTTGCTGTCCTGACTCATCAGAGGTGAATTTACTCACCAGGGATATTTTACTCACTCGAGATATTTTAAATATCAGAACACGTACAGCGTTCTGGATATTGTAAAACTACATGCTGTATTTGAGAAGTCTGGTTAAGAAGTCAGAACTTCCTTGATATTTTAATCGATTTATATTGATTTGGTAAAGAGAGAATTACTTTTCTCAGAATGAAAATTAAAAGGCAAAAGGACCCAACAAGTTTTTAGTTTCCCTGAAATTATCACTTTCAGACTCTTCCAGATATATCAAATGTAATTTAATGGTGATGTAATTCATCATACTCAGTGAATCTGTTCTCATGACCTTTGAATTCATTCATTTGGGACCATAAAATTAATTTCTTCCCTATATCCTACAGTGGTCAGAGCAGTGAATGAGCTTGGCAATACCAAGGAAAAGCCGTTCACGTGGGAATGTCAGCCAAACTATTCTATTCCTAGAGGTTGATGTATCAGAAAATTTATAAACTATTCGTATTTTGTATAAAAACATCAAAATTGGCCCAATTAATATCTTACGTAGTTGCTTCATTATGGAGACTTTGTTATTTATAGGCAATTATATGATAAGGAATATTTCATAGTTATTTACAACACTTGCTATAAATTCTTCTCACATGCTATAGTAGTTATGCTAAGAAAGAGCTTAATGTGTTTAGCATTTTCTCTATGGCAAATTACATGCACCAATTTTGGGAAGAACAGTATACAATTTTATAAGGTAGTTGTAACCTCCCAGCCGATTCCATTAGCACAACTACTGTGTGTTGTGAGAAATGCAAACAACTTTATGAAAATGTGGACATCCAAAGAGCCACAGCAGTACTTGACAATTATTGGGGATTTTTAAACCATGTATATTGAAAAAGTTGCACAAGAGTATTATCCTACCCTTTAGAATTCGTATCAATATTAGAAGTCCAGTTACCACTAATAGATATTTTGGTCTTAAAGGCTTTATGTCACTCAAGTGTAGATAGATGTTCAAGTGTGAGTCACATGCTGCAGATGAGTGCTTATTTCTTAACTAAAGATGTGCAGCAAACTCCCCTTTAAGGGTCTTCCTACTAGTGGTGACCTAACATTGGGTCTGTTTGTTTTCATTCTGTATTTAGTCCAGGCTTCCTTTTGATATGAACAAATCGCAACATATATTTTTAAAAGGCAAAAAATCCAAATACGTAAGAATTCTCTTGATTGTAGCAAACAAAAATGCTTTCAGTGTTAAAATATCTCTATTTTCCAAAGATGGTAAACTTCGGTCAGTATTAGTCTACATTGTCATTTATATCACCAAACGAATTTATAGATTAATGCAATAAACTTTCTGATAAAAAGAACTTTAGTGTTTACTTCTATGTCTGATTCTATTGTTAATGACAAGAATAAAAGAAACTATGATCTTACTGGAAAAATTATTATTTTTTTCATGTGTGGCACCATTGCCCTTGATATAAACATGTAAAGACAGTTGCACTTCATCATATTTAACTGCTTGTGTATCTGCTTTCCCTTCAGATTACTTTTTCTTTAAGGACAGGGGCAACAATTTGTTCATATTTGGATTCTCAGAACCCAGGTTAGTGGCTGAAAGTCAGGTCTTCTGTAAATAGCGTTAGGTCATCTTATGTGAATTTGTTTCTTAACTCTCAGGAGCTTGTTAATTCCTTCTTTTATAATTAAAACATTTTTGGAGCATCCACTTTATAGCACTCCGTTCTAGGGATCAAATATGAATAAAACATTGCCGCTTCTCTCACTTGCTGTTTATTTACTGAGGGCCTGAGTGCCAAGCGCAGTTGGGGATGCAGAAAAAAATGAAACATGAGCTATTTTAAAGTAGCTCATTATTTAATTAGGCAAATAAATCATCTTACTAGCCGCATGACTTTGGTAAGTTACTTAACTTCTCGGGGCCTCTGTTCCTACATTATAATATGTTGGAAATCATAGTACCTATTTCATAGGAGCTTTGTGAGAAGTTAATAACTTTATGCATACACAACACTTTGGTACCCGACACATAGTAGACAGCTGGTAAATGTTAGCTGTCATTACTATTATGAAAAATTAGCTAATAACCTGAGCCGTTTTACACCAACCAGATGAGTGATGAGGCTGGTAAATCAGGAGTGAGCACTTAATGAATATTATAAAAGCTACATATTTGTGTGACCTTATCCTGATCTATTTTATTTTTGTACTATCACAAAATTCCATATACCTATTATTACTAGAGTGGTAATTTAGGAGAGCGATAATAGGATGATTTCGTCCTCCAGCACCTAAGAATGGAGAATGCTTTGAAAATGTGTGGATGTGGGTTTCTGGGAAGATGGTGACCTGGCTTCACATTCCTATCCTGGAGAATACAGCCGTTCTGAAAAAGTCAGGAACTGATTTTGGCACCCTGAAGAGGTTCCACACAGTGAGATATCAAGTTCTTGAAAGAAGTTGCAAATGGTGGGGCAGGAGCTGTGGGGGGCAAAATGTAAATGGGAGTTCCTGGAATTGATGGGAATGGACTATGGAGGGGGTATATGAGGAAGGCCAGCTGACCTGGGGGAAGGAAAGATACTCTGCTGTTTGCATGATGCAGCTGTGAGGAGGGCTAACTGTCCCTACCCTATGGCATCTCTGGAGGTGTGGTTTCCATGTTAGGCTAAGGTCAGCCTATCCCTACTTGGACTTGTGACCTGAGATGCCTTCACAAGGGGATCATGGGAATCACTGGCATCCCACTGAAGAAAAATCCCTACCCTGGCTATCAGCACACAAAAAAGAACCAGAGATGCAGAGGTGTTGAAAACCAGCACGCTCTCGCGTGAAGAGGCAGAGAAACAATGCAACCACATGATAGGAACATTGCCGCTCAGATCGATGGAAAGAGGCTGATGTGGAAAACTACAGTAAACCTCTGTTAGAGAGGTGGAGCTAATGTGGAAAATGGAGGAAAACCTGGATAAAATATGATATAAACTCTTATAGGGATGTAATTAGAGGACCAGAGAGAGTTTCCTGGAACTGAAAACAGGAAAGTCCCAATTTAAAAATTCGACAGAGGAATATAAAAACAGAAAGAGGTCGGTAACTGCTAAAGCTGAATTCATGTCTCAGCGAATGAAATGCAACCAAGAGAAAATTCCAGAAATGGCAATCATGGGTGAGCAAAACAGGAAAGCTCATCCAGGAGACCCAATATTGAAACAGTTGCTAGTACAGAAGAGGAAAAAAAGGTGCCATGGAGGAATGGTAATCAAGGAAATGATCAAGGAAAACTTCCGCAACCTATATGCTTCCATAATGTGAATCTTTCAGATCTTTAGATCTTTCTTTCAGTTGTGAAAGGACCTACTGGCCTGATGAAACAGAATTAATGAAAAATACATACATATGGGGGGAGAGAAATCCTGGTGACATTCCCAGACTCTAAGGCTAGAAGAACAAACTTAAAATGGCACAAGCAGGAATCGCAGATGGCTCTCAAGGACAGGATAATAAGGTTGGACAGATAAAGTGTCTGGTGGGCGCATGAATGGGGAGGGGGCGAAGGCAGGAAAGAGCAGGGAAAGGGTGATATAGCTGCCTCCTATTCTCCCACTGCAGCCTCAGCTGCCCATCTTATCAAGAAAAGTGTGGTTACTGGCCAGCAGATTGTTGACTAGCCTGCATTTCATATTGCTCGAGACCTCTGACCCGACTAGCATGGACCCCGAAGAGACAGGGCAACAGGAAAAGGAAAAGGAGCTTGTGTGATAGACTGGCACAGGATATGCTAGAAATGCTGAAGTACCAGTTTATCCTCCTTCGTTGAATTTGCTTTCAAGGAATCATATGCAGAAGTATGATCATGAAGAAAACTGGAAGCCTTGCATGGCTGTTGGCTTCTGGAATGTTGTTCTTCCCCCTATGTCAGTGCCCTGGATTTCTTTAATGATGATAAAGCAATAGAAAAATCCACATATGCCGCAAAGTGGCCAGTTTTCCATGGTACATTTCATTATTAGCCTAGGATTAAGACACTTATGGAACATGCGATCTTTAAATAACTAAGAGCAGATTTCTTGTAACCTCTACTAAATACAACACAAAACAGAATATACCGCTTAACTAAGCTTGAGCTTTTATTTTAGATCCGTCTTGACATTGGGACATTAGGGAGAACAGATAGGAAGAGTGTCCTCTCTGAAGTTCCAGCCATGATCAGCGACTTGAGATACAGCTTCCCAAGTGTTAAGAATAGAACTTTAGATGCCATACTGAAATTAAGGTAAAGAATTTAGTGATTGTAGGTGAAAGCCAACGTATATTGACACAGTAGTCATTATACATCACAGGCGGGTTTGGAGGCTTCAGGCCTGAGTTCTAACAAGCATGACCCACCACAGAGGGTTACGAAGAAAGCAGAGCTAGTATTTGTCATCATGTTCCAATGATTGGAGTCATGTTGTAAAATTGATTTTATAGTTAATGGGAAAGGGATCATCTTTCTTATCACTGGTTTCATATAGATGGCTGGTATACCTGGCTTGACAATAGTATGATATTTTTATATGATTTATTATAAGTTAATCAATATATCAAAGCTAAAATGATGAATTATTTTGCTTCAGATTAAATATCTAAATCCTGGGTGTAACATAAGAAAGTTTTAGTTCTTTCGGGGGCCCCTTATATTTTGTATATGAACTACACTATCGTCCTTATTATCCAAAATGGATGGAATTTAATAATTTAAGAAAATCATGTTAAATTTACACATCTACATGTGCAAGAACTTTTTATTTTATGCCCTTTTGATAACTTGAGGAAAAATAAAAAGAATAATTTGTCTTAAAAGAAAAAAAAGTAAAGCTTTTCAAAAATCCCTATGGTCTTGCTTACATATTCATGGGATTCTAGTTATTATTCTCTTTAATAATTTACTATTATCCCCCAAAACATTGCAGAAATTTTTTATAACAATTGCTCTTGGAATAAAGAAACTAGCATAAACCATTCTGCTTTAATGTATTTATTTGTAATATCTGTTAGCTCTTGAACAGGTGGTAGAGAATGAGGTCAATATCAAATGGAGGTTGTGTTAGTTATATGCAATTATTCTTAGCCAGAGGGAGCTAGAATAGTTGGAATCAAATTTGTAGTCTTCATCAGGAAAGCTCTAATGTTGGCTGTTGCTCAATCATTACTTCTTGAGAAAGGCCTTTCCTAACCCCTTGTGTGGGAAAAAAACCTCATCATCCTATATCCTACTACCCTGGTTAATTGCCTTCATTGAGGTTTGGTCTCTGAAGTTAAATATTATTCAATCTGTTTATTTATTCCTTGATTGTTTGTATTTTCAGGTAGAACATAAGCTCTGTGAGGGCGAGATCTTTTCTGAATGGTTCGCTGCTGTGTCACCAGAACACTAATGTCTGGCTCATGACATGGGTACAAGAGAGACCGATAGATTGAACGAATGAATATTGGCTTCTGCTTACTTTGGCCCTGCGGCTTTGGCTGTGCTCTTCCTCAGCATTTGTCTTAGGTGACATGGAGATGTTGCTCTTATCATCCCATCCTACAATTGCCGTCATTCGTGATGACAGCTGTAAATTCAGGAAGCTGGTAATCTGAAAGGATGTAGGCCAACGAGACCCTGACTACCTAGCAAAATATTTTCTTACTTTATTTCAAAGCTCAAGTCAGGCCTTTGATATTTTTACCCACAAAGCTGACAGTACCAGCTACGGTGATTTTGGATGCCAAAAGCACTTCTGTTGTGTTTTTGAATAGATGTTATAGGGGAGTGGGTTTTAATTAGACATGTGATAATTGACATCTCCCACAGTTTGCTTCTCGTGAGCCCCGTATTACAGCCATGTTATACTGTTTGCTGATCTCCAGTGTCCTCCCCAGGTCCCACCATCTACTTCCCTGCACTTTGCCATCTCTCTCTCTCTCTCTCTGTCCCGATGACTACCTCCACACCATCTGCCCTCAGGCCATGCTTCTGACAGGCTGCTCTCTCACGGGGATTGAGGGCAGGAGGGCAACTAAAGTAAGCTTTTTTCCTGTGAAAGGAGGGAGTCACTTTTGGCTCAAAGAATCCCCATTGGCCTGACTTAAACTTTCTTACATTTCTGCTTGCATTGCAGACTGTTCCTTCACTTTCTCCTTCACAAGACCAGCCTTGAGTCAGACTAAAGAGAATATATGACCCAGGGGTTTCTACATAAAAACTTGCCTTGTGAAATTTGCTCTGTAGAAACACCTGTATGGTCTGCTTTATGGGAGCACTCTGATACTCTTATTTAAAATTCATGGCTCCCTTCTTTCTTTGGTCTCAGCCTGGTGACCCCAGCAGAGTGCTCTCTGAAGCCAGCTCTCTGAGAAAATTAAAAGGCATTGATTTATAGCATTTTTCTATTTCTATGGTGTAAACACTCCCACCATGGCCAATTTGAAAGTACCAACATGGCGTCACAGAATGTAGAATTAGAAAAAGATGCTCCTTATCATATAATCACATAGTATTTCCACAATACAAGCATGATAGATGTAAATGACCTCAAGATCACACCTAATGCAGAAGGTAGTAAAATAATTAACATAGCTGAGTTTTGAGTAGTTTTACTTATAAAAATATAAAGTATTGAGTTGTAGGTTTATATACTTCAATTTTAATAATGGCTGGGTTTAACAACTGGCTCATAGAATTCCTAAAAACTCAATAACTGACTCTCACGAGCCTGTACAAACTGCTTCAGAACATCATTACCACAACCCTCATTTCCCCATTGCCCAAGCAAGGGGTCCACAAACTCAAGCCAAAACACTGACTCCAGCACATACAACGTAGGGGCTGCAAGAAAGGAGGTCAGTGCACATTTTTCCCCCATTTTCATTTCTCATCTGGAAAAACTGAAGTCCAGAATGTTTATACATTCAAGTAAGCACTGTTTACTGAAAATGTCATAAGCCAGACTCCTTCGAACACACATATTTCTGTTGCGTGTTCATTTTATTAGAAAAAGAAAATAGGAACTGGATTCCCTCTTTCTTAGGAGATTTTTAGACTAGTTATTTGGCTGTGAAAGAGTCCTCATTTTGGGATTTCTGGGAAGCACTAAATTGGAAGGTGACCTTAATCAAGGGTCCTAGGCTCCATATAATATACGAACCCATAGCACGAGGATCTACTTATGAATTGCCACTTAGGAAAAAGGCACTGAGGCCCAAAGCTATTCATCACCATTGTTTATAGCTATAGACAGACAGGCTTCTTTACCCCTCTAGGTGGGTAGTAGAATCCACATGAGAGTTTTGGATGCACAGCGAACTATCAGAGACCAGGAGAAATGGATGACTATGTTATAAGAACTGAATTGACTGTTTTCTTCATATTGCACTAGTTTTAAAAAGATTCACTTTAACACTTCTGCTCCCTAAGTACCTAGGGACTGATACATAGCAGTTGGTGGCCTTTATGCTTGAATTGTGGCTGCAAATTAAATTTTTAAAATGTCCCGAATATTTTATGTGTACTACACATAGATTTTATTTCTGGCAGAAGACAAACTAGAGTTGAGTCGCTTGACAAAGATGATTTCAAAACAGCAGGATGAGAGGCAAGGTTTTTTGTGCTTGCCTGAGAGGTTGAGCTCCAGGAGAATGTATTATTTAAAGAGTGGAGAAAAAGAGGCGGGAAAGCTTGGGGAATAAAAGATGCAGAGGCTCAAAATATTGCTATTTTCCCTCATAGAGAAAAGTAGGAGGTGATTGGCAGTGAACACCATTAAGCCTGCAATGAGGAACCATGTGGCCAAATTAATTACTAGAAAATGCCCTTTTGATTATTAAGAGTGCCCTTTCCCTTAGTAAGACATGTGATTCTTCCAGGAGCTCAGCACCTAGCATGTATAAAATGGGTTTCCATTAAATGATTTTGACTGAATGAACAAACACAAGAACATTGTGTACTTCATTAAAGGCTGTAGACACTTTTAAAGCAAAAGTCAGTCTTAAATATCACACATAGCACAAAACCATGGTGCTATTAAACAAAAGCTCAGTGTCTCAGCACAATGTACTAAAACATGTCATGTTGGCTACATATTACATGACATAAGACACTAATAATACAACATCTTTTTGACTGCTACTGGGTCTATAAGACTGACTTAACCCAAGGCAGCCTAGACAAGACCTTCGAATGATCTTGTCACCACCCAAGGTGATTATTTCAAGGAAAACATTTGCTTGGGTGTTTACATCCTGAATGACTCATTTTTTTCCTCCAAAACTAGACTCACCACTTTATAGTCAGAGCTCTTAGACTGTTAGAATTTGGCTCAGCTTGGCTCAGAGGCTAAGGGAAAACAAGTTTTCCCAGGAAAACTTCAGAGGAATCTGAGGAAACCACCAATGGCCTTGAGAGGCAGTAAGGGCACAGCCCTTTATCCAGTGACAGAGCTGGCTAGTGACTCTTACAGGTGTGATCAACTCGCACCCAAATCCTCTGGTTGTGGTGGGTTTCTTCTTGATATTTTGACTCACAGCTGTTCACAGCATCTTGCTACTTAAATGATGCAGAAGTGAAAAGACTTGCTTGTGCACAGCCATTGCTTTGTTGATCAGGGAAGAAGGCCTTTCGCTTTCCTAAGTACAACGTAAAGGTGGTGATTTGATTTCTGTCTGCTGGTCGGTGGGGGTCACCTCACCCTTCCTCAAACGCTCCCACTTTCCCCACATCCCACCGTCTACAGACCACACACCATCTCTTCCCAGTAACATTGCTCGTTGATGCAAGGAATGCTTTGCTATTATTTTTAAGGAATTCTGATCTCAGTTTTATGGTTAGTCCCAGTTATGATTTGTCTCCATACTTACATATTTTACCTTCTCTCTTTATACCATACTATCTTACATTTTTTAATGTTTATTTATTTATTATTTTTTAATATTTTTATTTATTTCTAGGAGAGAGAGAGAGAGAGAGAGAGAGACAGCGTGTGCAGGGAGGGTCAGAGAGAGAGGGAGTCACAGACTGAAACAGGCTCCAGGCTCTGAGCTGGCGGTCAGCACAGAGCCCAACATGGGGCTCAAACCCACGAACCGCGAGATCATGACCTAAGCAAAAGTTGGACGCTTAACCGACTAAGCCACCCAGGCGCCCCAATGTTTATTTATTTTTGAGAGGGACAGCGGCAGAGTGTGAGCAGGGGAGGAGCGGAGGGGGTGGGGGGAGACACAGAATCCAAACCAGGCTCCAGGATCTGAGCTGTCAGCACAGACCCTGACCCAGGGCTCAGATTCAAGAACCGTAAGATCATGATCTTACTGAAGCTGAAGTCAGAAGCTGAAGTCAGAAGCTGAAGTCAGAAGCTTAACCTACTGAGCCACCCAGGTGTTGCCTACCATACTATCTTCATTGCCTATGTTTGCAGTGCTATGGAAGTGGTTATTATGACTACACATTCTGTCTAGGATCGAGAGGAACATACTCTAAATCAATATCATGTGAGAATTACAGAAACAAGAGGGAATATGGAGTTGGCAGGGTGGGTGACAGATTTCCAGTTGTGTTGCCTTAGCATGTTCATCACAGCTTTTTAAAAGTTCTGATCTGGTAATTCCATCATGTGTGCCATATCTGACTCTAGTTCTGATGCTCTCTCCATCTTTTCAAGCTTTGTGTTTGCTTTCTACTATGCCCTATAATGTTTTCCTTGAAAGGTGATGTGATGTATTAGGTAAAAGGAACTAGGGTAATGTAGTGGTGAATGTGGGGGAGGGAAGCGTTCTGTGGTCCGGTGATTGATCTCAGCTTTTCAGGAGCCCGTGTCCTTGGGCTGTGATCTTCACAGGTGCTTCTCGTTTTTTTTTTTTTTTTTTTGCCCCTTCTCTGCAGTGGGATAGGATGGCTAGAGGGAGTGGAGATGGTATGTCCCTCCCCCCAAGTCAGGTAGCCTCTGGTGAAAGCCCAGCAGGTTAGGCTCTGGTTAACAAGTTTCCACACACATTCCGGCAAAGTTTCTGCTCTGGTAAGTTGTGATTTGCTTTCTCCACCTGTATCGTCAGCCTGGGGTGCAGTGGTTTGCTCTGTGACCTCACTTCTCTGACGGATCTAAGAAGAGTTGACTTTTCAGTGTATTCCTCTTTGTAGTGGTTATTAGGGTGGAGCAGTGATTTCAAAGCTCCTTACATGTTGGACTCAAAACTGAAGGTCTGAACTCTCATTTTTATGTCAAGGAAATGATGACTCTTGAAAATTATGAGTGAGATATTGCATTGCAGAATAAGTATCAGATTCTTTTCACGTAAGCAAAAGACCTTTACTCCTCGGTTCAAAACCACTCAGGCTCAACAACTGATGAATTGATAAAAAAAAAAAAAAAGGTGAGGGGCGCCTGAGTGGCTCAGTGGGTTAAACGTCCGACTTCAGCTCAGGTCATGATCTCGCGGTTCGTGAGTTCAAGCCCCGCGTCGGGCTCTGTGCTGACAGCTCAGAGCCTGGAGCCTGCTTCGGATTCTGTGTCCCCCTTTCTCTCTGACCCTCCCCTGCTCACGCTGTCTTTCTCTCTCTCTCAGAAATAAATAAAAACATTTTTTAAAAAAGGTGATTATATATAATGGAATATACTGGGTGATCAAAACGAATGCAATTTTGCCATTTGCAACAACGTGGAGGGACTGGAGGGTAGTGTGCTAAGCCGAGTAAGTCAGTCAGAGAAAGACAAATACCATAGGATTTCACTTATGTGTGGAATTTAAGAAACAAAACAGATGAATATAGGGGAAGGGAAGGAAAAATGAGATACAAACAGAGAGGGAGGCAAATGATAAGAGGCTCTTAAATACAGAGAACAAACTGAGGGTCACTGGTGGGGAGGTAGTTGGGGGGATGTGCTAAATGGGTGACAGGCATGAAGGAAGATGCTTGTTGGGATGAGCACTGAGTGTTGTATGTAAGTCATGAACCCCTGGGTTCTACTTCTGAAACCAATACTATACTATATGTTAACTTGAATTTAAATAAAAGTAAACTTTAAAAATTAATTTAAAAAATACTCAGAAGGGCCTACTTTGTATTGCTGGAAATATTCACTGATTAGCATTTCAGCTGATATCTTTTAATAATGGAAGACATGTGCATTTTGAAAGTTCAAGTTTTGTTTATATCACGTTTTTTCCCCACAAGTAGGGTACAGTGTGCAATATATTGTTGAGTAAAAAGAAAGTACCCTTGCCCTAGGGGAGCTTCCAGTCCAAACTGAACTCTCACCTGTTCGTGTACGTGATGACAAAGCCGTGAGGAAAAGTATGAATACCTTTCATTGGTATTTGTAGTCTTAGAATCCATAAAAAGTTCTAAAATGTTAAAAGGAAACTATGCATTTTCAGAATAACAATAATCATTAAAGCAAAGGTAAGCCGGCATTTTTTTCACTTCTTGTGTCTGCCGCTTATTCCCTTGAAAGAATCTAAAGTTCATTCAGACTGCCCAGTTCTGTGGGGTTTTTTTTTTTCTGCTTTTCTCATCCGAATGTGTATGGATGCATGGCTGAATGTCAAGACATTGCTGGACAATGAATCACCTTCTATTTTAAGCAGTAAATGACATCATTTATCTCTGATCAAAGCACCCAAATAGTTCCTTAAATTGTTAAGACAGACTCAAAAGAAATAGGGGTTGGGTGTTGCTGGTAACTTTTTATTTCACTGCAATTATTTTCAGATACCTTGTTCAGTGGTCTTATGACTTTTCAATACATGGTATCATCTCTGCTCCTGCTGTTAGAGAATGTTTTGTCCAGATTCCTCATCATATGTGATCCATCCTAAGTTGTTTTTTTTTTTTAAGTATTTCCATGGCTTAAATGGAAGTGGAGCATGGTCATTTATCACTTTTGAAAGCTCAAGATTTTTCACCATCTTTCAGCACATCAATGAGATGGGGCTAGGCTTTGAAACAAGCAGTCCACAGCTCAGAGCTCACACTCGAGTGTGATGCATTATCAAGTCTGCAGAGATAGAACACCCCATGGCTTTGCTGTTTTGTTTTGTTTTGTTTTGTTTTTCTTAGCTTCATAAAGCTTCTCTGAGGCAGATAATATGAAATGCCCCAAGTCAAAGTTTATGATCACTTGACATTTTCCACAGAGGGCTTTGAGTTCTCCTAGGTGAAAGCTTCAATCAGAAATCAAATGAGTTCCACAAGAAGTAGAATTTTGTTTTAGTACACAGTAAGGAAAGAGTGGGAATTCTTCCAAGTTTGGAATGAGGCATCTAAGCCCCTGCCATGGATTTGTATTCAGTCAGAGAATCAGAAAACTCTGCATGAATAAGCAACCCAATTTGAAAAGGTACCCCATGAACATCTAAAGAGTGTTCTCTAACCTACCAAACATTCACATGTGTGGACATCTACATCAGAGGTGTGTCAGAGAGGTAAATGCCAGTTGGCCTTGAGCCTCAGTTCAGGTCAATTCTGGCTTAGCTACAAGCATGTACGTCTGAACTGGAATGAATTATAAAGAGCAGCCTGGATCTGAAGAGTTTCTTAGATGTCTGGCTTTGTGATGTTTGCAAATTTTTTTAACTTAAAATGTCAGTAATGAGTATTTTATTCTTTCAGAGTCCTGAGTGCTAATATAATTAATAATGGATTATTTTTTTATTGTGTACAATACATCGGGACAAATTTCCAATTTCATTATAATGTTTCATCAGGTGTACACGGATACACTTTTGATGGCTTTTATATGTTACAGGTTTAGCTATGAAGAAATAATTTGGATATGCTGATAAAATCTTTTTTTCTCTCAAATTCTTTTAGTTGAGGTATAATTGGAATTTAACATTGTATTAGTTTCAGGTGTACAACATAATGACCCATTATTTGTGTATGTTGTGAAATGATCACTACAAGTCTCATTAACATCCATCACATGTTTTACAATACTCTTAAGATCTACTCTCTTAACAACTTTCAAATATACAACAATATTATTAACTATAGTCATCATGCTGTACATTAAATCCCCATCACTCGTTTATTTTTATAACTGGAAGTTTGTACCTTTTCACCCACTTCTGGGAACCATCAATCTGATATCTGTATTTATGAGCTTTTTTTTTTTTTTAAACCCAGGTTGGGGTGGGTAGATTCCACATATAAGTGAGATCATATGGTTTGGTTGTTGTTTTTTTCTTTCTGACTTATGTCATTTAGTATAATGAGATTTCTTTACAAATGACAAGATTCCTTTTTTTAATGACTGAATAATAATCCATTGTGAACATACATTACATTTTTTAACCATTTGGTCATCAGTTGACACCTAGATTGTTTCCATGTTTTGGCTATGGTAAGTAATGCACTGAACATGGGGTACATACTTCTCTTTTTAATTTTTTGAGTAAGCTCAGTATTCTTTTCCTAGTGGTTGTGCCTATTTATATTCCCACTAACAGTGCACAAGGGCTCCTTTTTCTCCAAACATTTATTATCTTTTTTTGATAATAGCCATTCTCGCAGATGGGAGATGATATCTCAGTATGGTTTTGGTTTGTATTTTCTTGATGATTTGTGATGTTGAACATCTTTCCATGTGCCTGTTAACCATTTAAATGCCATCTTTGGGAAAATGTCCATTGAGGTCCTCTGTCCATTTATTTAAACAAGCGTGTTTGTTTTTTGCTTTTGAGTTGTATGAGTTCTTGATATATTTTGGGTATTAACATCTTGTCAAATATATTATTTGAAGATATTCTGTTTGGCAAGTTGCCTTTTCATTTTGTTATGGTGGCCTTGTTTCACAGAAGCATGTTAGTCTGATGGACTTCCATTTGTTTTTGATTTTGTTGCCTTGTCTTGCCTTTTAATAAAACACGAAACATTGTTGCCGAAACCCATGTCAAGAGCAGCTTTTTACCTGTGTCTTCTTTTAGGAGTTTTATGGCATCAGGTCTCAGATTCGTGTCTTTAATCCATGTTGAGTTAATTTTTGCATATGGTATAACAAAGTGGTCCAGTTTCGTTCTTCTCCGTGTGTCTGTCCAGGTTTCCTGACACCATTTGTTAAAGAGGCTGTCTTGTCCCTGCTGTATATTCTTGGCTCCTTTGTTGTAACTTAATTGATCATATGTGGTTTATTTGTGGCCTCTCTATTCAGTTGCATGAATCTATGTGTCTGCTTTTAATGTCACAGAACAACCACATTGTTTTGATGACTATAACATTGTAACATAGTTTGAAATCAGCACATGTAGTGCTTCCAGCTTTGTTCTTTCTCAAGATTGCTTTGGATATTCAGAGTTTCTGGGAGTTGCATATGAATTTTAGGATTGTTGCTTCTATTTCTGTGAAAAATGCCATTGGAATTTTGATAGGGATTGCATCAAATCTATAGATTGTTGAGTCTGAAGAGTTTCTCAGCTGTCTGCCCTTGTGATGTGTGGAATTAACGTTTCTGAACAGAATATAAATGTTATAAACCACAACAATAGAGAAGTAGCGATATGACTAACACAAATTGATGACATGATAAGGAAGAGATGAGACAAATTTAAGTATGTTGACTGACACTTCTTTCACAGTGGGGGTGTGTTAAAAGATACTATCTCCTGATGATAGCTCAAGAAAAGAATATTGTAACATGTTAGAGATATAACGGACAAGAACTAAAAATAATGGGCAAAAATCAGATGGTGCAGTTGGGGGAATGCCTCCTCTCCATGGAGGATGAAAGGTAGTATATCAATTCTTCGTTTTCATAGTGGGAAGCTAATAGATGCTGCCTCAAGGGGACAAATCAGGGAATACAGATTTAAGTAAATTATATCTGAGTATAAAGATCACAGCTCAGTGGGGGAGGGGGAACACAAATTCCCATTTACTAGAAGAAAAACAAAGACACACAAAACTAAACGAAACACATTCTATACAGCAAAAGACGAACATCTAAAGAATTATTAAGCATAGGACATGTAAAACAAAATGTGATGAGAAAGACTAAGCATATCATAAACAAATGTAAACAGTATAAAATATTGAATATAAAACTAAGACTACACAAAAGTAAAACCCAGCTGTGTTTGATATACATAATTCACTTTGACAATAAGTATCTCCAAAATGTCACAGGGAAAAGGATGAGCAAAATATATCAAGAAAAATTACAAAAATCAGGAATTTTAGTGTTAATATCACAAAATGCTTAGCTTAGGGTAGTAAGCATTAAATGAGATAAGAAAGACAATTTATAGGGGTGCCTGGATGGTTGAGTTGGTTAACCATCCAACTTCAGCTCAGGTCATGATCTCATGGTTCATGAGTCCAAGCCGCAGTTAGGGATCTGTACTGACAGTATGGAGCTTGTCTGAGATTGATATTCATTCTCTCTCTCTCTCTCTCTCTCCCCCCCCCTTCCCCCTCCCTGACTCATGCACATGTGTATGCTTTCTCTCTCTGTCTCTCAAAATAAACAAATAAACTTTAACAGAAAAGACAAATTTATAGCAACAAGTGCTTTAACAAACTGTCAGCATATGCACAATCAGAAGTCATAAATCAAAATGACAAAAATAAGAGAAGAAAAAGGGAAAAACGTGATAGTAGTAGGAGACTTTATTCTTCCAGTCAGTCTGTGACAAACCAAATAGACAAATAGGTGAGGGTAGAAAAGAACTTAATAAGTAAGAAAATACATTGAGCTTGATACATTGAACTCTATACTCTAAAAGCAGAAAACATACCTGAAATTCTGTCCCTGCAATATTTTATAAAACAATTGACTATCATGCTATAAAATGTTTTATAACAAATAAATGGAATATTTACATATGCTGTGGTCTGAATGTTCGTGTCCCACCAAAACTTGTATGTTGAAGCCCTAATTCCCAAAATGATAGTATTTAGAGGTGGGGCCTTTGGTGCTAAGTCATGAGCGAGGAGCCCTCAGGAATGGGACAAGTGCCCTTGTAAGGAGAGACACAAGAGAAGTGGCTTTTCTCCCCACAATGGAAGGATACACCAACCGGTCGACCAGGCAGACTAGGAAGGCGGCTCTCCCCAGCTACCAACTCATTACCTTGATCCTCGACTTCTCAGCCTACAGAGCAGTGAGGAATAAATTCAAGTTGTCTAAACCACCCAGTCTGTGCTATTTCTATTCTAGCACCCCAGGCTGACTAAGACAACATATTTTTAAATGTTCATATTTACCCATAATTTTTAAAAACACAAATTTAGACAAGATGCCATGTTTCATTTATCGCATTGGAAAAGGTCATCTTGTTTAGTGGTATGTGGCACGAAAATATGGGCAGGGAGACTATCATACGCTGTTGGATTTTAGAAATCTAATATGAAGGTATACTCAGATATGTGCTCAAAGGAACCCGGGGGGGGGGGATGTTTACTGAGGTTCTGTTTATAACAAAAACAAATGATACAAACGTCTATTCATAAGAGATCAGTTGAATAAGTCTGTAATATCCAGAAAGAGCAATGTCCTGCTGCTATTCAGAAGGAAGAGGTTAATCATAGGGTCATGTGAAAAGCTTTATGAAAAATACTGTTAAAGAGAAATAAATAATGCTCAGAATAGGTTTTATAACCATGCTGTTTTGTTACAGACATGTGTGCACCCAGAAAATCTCTTGAGGGGCGTGTGCAGACAAACCAGTCGTGGTTAGGAAAGTTCCTTTTCATTGTACTTCTATTCTGATTTTTTAAAAAAACATATTGAAATAGCAGGTTTGCAAAATTAAACAATAGAGGAAATGAGAGGGATATCATCGTGCCCACGAGGAGGTTATAGGCTAATGAAGGAGAGAGACATTGGCTTTAAAATTCCAAGAGAGAGTGAATGGTGACAAAATAGGCTTGTGCAGATGGGGCTGAGGAAGCACCTAACTGCAGTAGCCACTTTCTTTAAAAAAGTAGGAGAAAGTATTGCCTAATAGTACCCCCTCCTTTTTTTCTTCTTATATTGTTTGCATCCAACTTCTTTGGAAAACAGTCTGCATTTGCCAATCTGACACATGGAATTCTCTTGTGCCAGGATGGCCAGGTTCTCATGAATAGAGGAAGCAAATGTGAACAAAACCCAAGAGGAATTATTTCTAAATAGGACATGGCATTCTCGCCATTGGGAAGGAGTGTTCTTCAACACCGTCTTCTCTGATTATCATTCCCCATTCTTTCCTTTTATTTCTAGGCATCCTGCAGACAGGGTTGAGAATCATGGTTTGCTGCTATCAATAAGTGAAGTTTGTCCCACTTCGGTCATGGACTGTTTTGTATTGTAAGTGAATTCTTCCATCCAGGGACATGGCCCAGCCCAATGGCTTTCTATCCTCTGTGGCACTGGCTTTGCCGGCATGTGACACAATGTCATGGCAGTCAAGCTGAAGGCCATTTGCGCTGTGTGACATGCCTCCTTGCTTTGTGTATTTCCAGGGGCTTTGATGATGTGGTCCATTGTTAGAAACAAGGGACCACTTCATCTTGACATAGACAAAAGGAGTGAATTACTGAAACGCTTGAAGGAGTTAAGTTTCTCACAGTAAACAAATAGTCTGAGAAGCAGTGGCAGCAATATAACCCATTAGAAACATGTTGATCTTTGGGCTGCTGTTCATTGTCTGTTGGAGTTCAGAATTCCATGCTTGCGGGAGGGAAAAAAGAAAAGGAATGTTTAAATGTATGAAACACTGTAGCTTATGATAAAGGTGGAAGAACTGTGCTTGTAGGCCCCCATTTGATAGATTTCCCTCAGAAGTTTCAGAAATGTCATGTAGAACTTTGAGGCCTTTACTTCTGAAATGTACTTGGAACTCCAAAGTCATTGCCTTTCTGCATTGTCGTAAGAAGATGCTCAGTTGGTTTTTTATCTCTGCGTGTCTCTGTTTCTTTCTGGCATTCTTAGAACTGTTTGAAAACGGAGATACTTTGTACACCACAGCTTCCCTCAACTGTTACTAAGAAAAATAATTTGATGACGAATGTAGTAAAAATAAACAGGAGAAATATCTCTTTTCTTTTAAATGATTTCTCCCATGACCCCTTTAGGTTTTATAGTGAAGAAAAGTGGAAAAACTGTATGGCAGGCAATTCATAATGTTTCACTATGATTTAACCACCAGTTTGCCATAGAAGCCAAAGGGGAAAGGGAAACAAAGTAAACACGGATTTACAAATCTTATGAATGAAGATAAGAATTGTATCAGCATTACGTTCCACATTTGAAAAGGAAGTGTCTCTTAAAACGAAGGTTGTAAAAATGACAAACCTAACTGCGAATCATTCATTATCCCACAATTTTGTTACTGATTTTTTTCTAATATCAGGAAACTCCTATTTCTGCGTGAAACCTCAGCCCCTTCTGTATTCCACTGCAGATGAAGTTTAGATGGTGTTAACAGACCAAGTTATTGTAGTTTCTGAGAAGGTAGACTCAAACAGTACAAAGGATGTAATTGTTAAAGATAAATGTTAACTTCATTTACATTAAGAATTTAGTTTAGGGGCACTTGGGTGGCTCAGTGGTTTAAGCGTCCAAGTTCACCTCAGGTCATGATCTTGCGGTCTGTGAGTTCAAGCCTCACATCAGGCTCTGTGTCCACAGCTGGGAGCCTGGAGCCTGCTTCGGATGCTGTGTCTCCCTCTCTCTCTCTTCCCATCCCCCGCTCATGCTCTGTCTCTTTCTTTTCTCTCAAAAACGAATAAGTGTTTTTTAAAAAAAGAATTTAGCTTAATTCAATCTCAGATTCTGAGATTTTTTTTAAACCCCTCTCTCCAGAAAAAAAATGGTTTTATGCTGATATTGAATTCTTGTTTCATTTGAGAGCATTTACTGATGCTGATTTTCTTCTCTCTGTATTATACATCCGGTGAATTCTCTATTACCAAATAATGATACAGATTGGATTTTCCTTGCCAAGGTATGTACTGATTCTTTCTATGATGGACTGGTGTCTTCATAAAATGAAAGATCATTTTAATGCTGGCTTCAGTAAGATAGCCTGGGGCACACTGGCCCCTCCTGATGACAGGATGCTCTTTAAAGCCAAATGGAAATGGATTTCAGAACATCTTGTATTTGTGATTATTGGTACCACTGCTTCTTTCTATCACTCCAGGTAATGAGCGCTAAATGTACTTTGTCTTCAGTGCATCAAAAGTAATTTGATGGTTTACAGCAGGATTTTGGCCAAGTTTCCTTGGTTTCTGTTGCTACCCAACCATTAATCTATGTTCTCTGACAAATGTTTAGCTCAGGATGAGTTTGCTACCTTTCTGTTGGAAGCACTTCGTATTCCCAGTACTTAACCCGTTGCCTGGCCACTAGTACATGCCTTCTCCCTGTAGCTACCACAGACATGATGGGTGTTGCTCCAAGCCCTACTTGTAATATCTCATTTAATACTCATAACAGGGAGGATTAGTGGTAAGAAATATTATCTCCACTTTATGGATAATACAGCAGAGAGTTTCAATCATGGTTCAAGGTTATGTAATTAGAAAGGCACACCCAGGTAGTCTGGCTCTAGATCTTGTGTGTGTGGTTTTTTTTTTTTTTTTTAAAGATTATTTATTTACTTTGAGAGAGAGAGGGAAAGAGACAGAGACAACATGAATTGGGGAGGGGCAGAGAGAGCAGATCCTAAATAGGCTCTGCACTGTCTGCACAGAGCCCAATGTGGAGCTCAAACTCACAAACTACAAAGTCATGACCCGAGCTGAAATCCAGGGTCGGACACTCATCAACCAGCTGAGCCAGTGGGGTGCCCCCAGGCCCTGTGTTCTTAACCACTGAGCTATGCATACTCAAGCAATAATCATTTCACAGAACTAATTTCGTTGAGTCCCTTCACAGATTCCAGGACTGAAATACTGGAAAGGGGATGAAGAAACTTGCATTAACAGTGAAATCTGATAACTCACCAGATGGGACAGCTAGACTGTACTTTCACGCACCTTCCCAGTTATTTTCTGCTCCTTCCAATACCAAGGAAATGTTTCCTCTGTATGTATATGACATACTTGCAGTTTTTAATTCTCCCAGAACTTCATATGCAATGTAGGTTTGCTATTTTCATCATTTAGTTTATTTCTCTTTAAATGAAAGATTCATTTTAATTAACGTGCACATCACGTCTTCTCCAAATGTTATTCACTGCATTTCTAGGAAATCATAAAAGTAGACCCTTTCAGATGTTGTCTCTTGATTCAGCAAGCACTGACGCAGTGTGGAATAAAACATGTTTTAGATGTATATAATTCACTAAAATTAATAAAGCCCTTTTATTTAAACAGTTTTTATGTTATCCCCTGTAATTCTGCAAAGTAGAGTGGGTGCGATAATTCATATTATAGATAAGTAAAAGGAAGTTAAGGCACTTAGGTAAGTAACACTCAGGTGGCATTTTTTCCCACTCCACTGTGCTTATACATAGTACTGTGTTACATGTTTGGCTGTGGCTACATGTCCTTTCCCTCAAAATTCAAGGTAATCCAGTAGCTATTAGTGAATGGGACATGGTTCTCCATAAGGCAAATATTAAAGAATGTAGTACGGTTGTGCAGAGAAGAGTGATTATTTCTGGCTGAGGGAGTAGGGTATGGGAAGCCACTTTTAATGTAATTTTAATGTAAATATATCACTGATGTTGCAAAAGGAAAAAAAATGGAGGGGAGACCAGGCAGTCTTCCCAATGTTAGAACAAAAGAATGATTTGCAAGGCAAAGCCCCTGCTGTGGTCAGGAGGCTGGGTATCAGACCCACAGTTAGGTTTTAGATACCCTGAAGCTCAAGATTTAATATCCACACAGAAACCAAAGTCAGAGCTTTGATCTCCCATGAAAATAAGACCTGGAACTCTCCATGCACATAAGAAGGGCTACTCCTGTCACAGAAGGAAGCTAAAAAAACTACATCTTCAGGATCAAGGATGGGAAAAAATTTGCTAAGCAATGCATCGGGGAAAAAAATCTCCAGAAAAAAATTCATCTGGTAAAATAATCATCAAGATGAAAATTTGATATTTAACCATTCCTAGGCCAGTGATGACCCTGTGGGATCAGATATTGTAAAAATTAATACCATTTGGGGATGTCATTTCTACAACCCAGGTCACACTTAGGATTATCAAAAAGATAAAATAACTCCTGGTAAAGATGAGCTCACAATCAGTACTAGAAAACATAAGGAAATGATATATCCTGAGTGAAAATCAATAAGCACAGTAAACAGAAGAGTAACACCTCCAAGAATTTAAGATAATAAAGCAATCTGAGAGAGCAAAGTAATTTTTTTTTATTAGGTAGAGGGATAAACAAAGGGATGGAATCCATACAGAAGAGCCAAGATGTCAAGACAAAAGAACGAGCAGATTTCAGAAAGAGTGAAATGAAATTTCTAGAGATGACACATAGTGTCCTTGAACTTGTCAGGGTTAAAGAGTAGATTTTGCACAGGTGAGCAAGGAATCTGTGGCAGTCATGATGTTGTGCCACTCAGATCTGCGGGGCGGGGGGGGGGTGCTTCATCAGTGGGTGGCCTAGTTGTTGTGCCCTGAATCTGCCACCATGTTCGTTCGTGCTGAGGATGTGCTTCCAAAGCTTGGTTACAACTGGGGCTTGAGTGTACTAGGGAAACTGAGGCAGACCTTGTCCTTTGATTCTCAAGACTCCCCGGAATGAGTGACTTCATGCCCAGGCTTCCCCCTGGTCTGACTGAAACTTTCTTAGGCTGTGTAAGACCCTGGTTACCTAACATTGTCCCCTTCCCTCCCTCCTTCCCAGGGATCAGACCTGCACCATGGTCTGCACACACCATCCTCCAGCTTCTCCCTTTCTTCTTCATCATCACTGTCCTCAGGAAATGTCTCATACTCTAATCCCACCATGATGGCTCTTTCTCAGGGGACCCAAGCGAATGCAGAACAAGATCTGAAATACAAATTGGAGAGTAATCATCTAGAACACAAAACCACAAAACTGTCATCTGAAACTGAGGGCAAGACATATTTTACTCATAGAGCTGTGCTAATGTAGTTCAGAAATAATACTAATTTTAAAAAAAGAACCCAAAAGGAAGGAAAGGGCCCTAGAATCAATCAATAGTGATAAAATGTGGATTTTTTTTAAAGTAGGCTCCACACCCAACATGGGGCTTGAATTCACAACCGTGGCTTAAAGAGTCACATGTTTATTGGCTTTGGGTGCTCCCAAAGATAAAACATTGTACACAAACAAGACTTTTTATTCATACAGTCTTGCAAATGTAGTTCAAGAGTAAAAATTATGAGGAATCAACCCTATAATCAGTAGTGATAAAATGTGGATTTTTAAAAATGTTTATATTTGAGACAGAGAGAGGGACACACAGCGTGAGTGGGGGAGAGGCAGAGAGAGAAGGAGACACAGAATTTGAGGGAGGCTCCAGACTCTGAGCTGTCAGCACAAAGCCCAAAGCAGGGCTCAGACTCAAGAGCCATGAGATCATGACCTGAGCTGAAGTCAGACGCTTAACAAACTGAGCTACCCAGGCATCCCAAAATGGGGATATTTTAAAATGTACAATTAAATATAAAAACAGCCATAAAATGATATAGTGAGTGCGACTTTTAATACTAGGCCCTAATAGCTTGGGAGGTGGGCAAATAAGTACAGTTAAATCATTCTTTGGACGTTTTATTATCCAGGAAGAGAATAGATCTGTTTGAATAAATTTATCCTTTCTAAGTCAAGTAGGCCTATAAAAGTAAAGATAGGACTTCTTACAAACCTGCCAGTTTGTACTTATGTGTTAAGCACCACTTATTCCCCAAATCCCATCAAAATGGCAATAAATGTGTAAGAAAGAAATAAGCCCACAAGAAAAAAGAAAACGGGATGACAGCACGTAGCTTGTGTTTAAGGGGAAAAAATGGCAGGATAAAGTTTATGAAGTAGAAGAATGTAGCAGAGCAGGGAAAATGAACATTCTGAGGCCTGTAAGAAACAATCTGACTCGGGCCACAGCATCAGGAAAGGCCACAGCAGTGAAGGCAACGGGTTTTGCTGAAGTTGGGGTTGGAGGACGGGTAACAGAGGAGGACTGATTGAAAAACAGCATGAGGGGCACCTGGGTGGCTCAGTCGTTAAGCCTCCAGCTTTAGCTCAGGTCGTGATCTTGGGTTCACGAGTTCAAGCCCCATGTTGGGCTCTGTGCTGGCAGCTCAGAGCTTGGAGCCTGTTTCAGATTCTGTGTCTCCCTCTCTCTCTGCTCCTCCCCTGCTCACACTCTGCCTCTCTCAAAATAAATAAACCTTTAAAAACCATAAAAATAAAAAGGAAAAGCAACATGAAAAAGGTCAGAACCTCAAACCGCCTCTCTGCTACAATAAGGAGACTACCCTTCCCTCACTGCAGCAGAAACCAGAGTCTTTTCTGTAGTCTTTTCTAGCTCCAGGGTTGTGGGTGCTGCGTGTATCTGAGAGCAGAGGTGAGATGCTAAATGAGAGGCAGTTCAGTAAAGCTGTGTAAGCTTCTCTCCGGCACTCACAATGCTTTAGGTCAGGCTGACACTGTCAGAAGAGACAAAGCCTCCTCTTTGATGGAACAAACCAACCTCAAAAGAACAAAACAAAAACAAAACAAAACTGCATCCTCTATCACGTGGGGGCGGGGAGGGGGTCAGCAGAGTGCTAGAAATTCTCGTCTGCTTTTAAGGGCCTTGTTCTTAAGTATGAATAGTCGACTCATGATTGCTACACATGAAAGGGAAACCATCACAAAAAGGGAAAAATAAAAATAATGGAACAAAGAGGAAAAGAGGAGCTTGGAAGATAAAGCAAATAAGTCTGCGTAACCATGATTAATATTCTGTGAAAGGCAAAAGTTACTATACACTTGAAGTGAAAAATTAGAGGGTGAAAAAGCTTTCGGAAAGGAAAAGCAGGAGCACAAAAACAAAAAATTCAATAGAAGAGTTGGAATACAAAGTTAGAAAGCATATTCCAGAAAGTAGATTGGCAATAGTAGAGAAAAGATAAGAAAATTAAAGGACAGTTCAAGAGCTCTACTATCCAAATAACAGCGGGGTTAGAAAGAGAGAACAGAAAACCCATGAAAGGAAAATATCAAAGACATGAAACAGAAAACTTTGAGGGGAGAGAGGTCATGGAAGGTAGATTGGAAACACCCCAGTGAGAGCACAGTAGAATGAATGGGGGAAAAAAGTGGTTTTTTTAAAGATTTTTTAAAGTTTATTATTTGATAGAGACAGAGAGAGTGCAAGTGGGGGGAAGGGTAGAGAGGGGGAGGGGGAAAGGAAGAAGAGAGAGAGAGAGAGAGGGAGAGAGAATCCCAGGCAGGCTCCACACCACCAGCACAGAGCCTGACGAGGGGCTCCAACCCACAAACTTTGAGATTATGACCTGAGCTGAAACCTGGTGTCAGATGCTCAACCGACTGAGCTACCCAGGTGCCCCAGAAAAAATAGTTAATTATTAAGCACATCACTATGAAATATCAGAACACTATATTAAGAGACCAAGGTTTCCAGGAGAAATCACAGAATCAGAACGACATTGCACTTTCCAACAGAAATATTAGAAGACAAGGTGCAATGAGAAAATGCCCTTGAGATTCCAAGGGATAATGATGTTCAATTTAGAATTTCATACCTTTTATATCTAGCCAAATAATCAAATATCATAGTGGGATAAAATATATATGTATTCCAGACATGCGGGTTCAGAGAAGAATTTGCCTTCTGGGCACCTCCTTGGTAAGTAATCTACAGAAAGATGTAGTCTCTCAAAACAAGTGAGTAAACTAAGAAATAAGTCCTGAGGTCTAGGGGAAGGAAAGACAATATAAAAATACAAGGATAGAAGGGCGTGTGGGTGGCTCAGTCGGTTAAGCGTCCACCTCTTGGTTTCTGCTCAGGTCATGATCTCACGGAGTTCATGAGTTTGAAACAGTCCTTGGACTCTGTGCTGACAGTACAGAGCCTGCTAGGGATTCTCTTTATCCCCGTCCCTGTTCCTTCCCTACTCAGAGAGAGAGAGAGAGAGAGAGAGAGAGAGAGAGAGAGAGAGAGAGAGCGCTCTCAAAAATAAATAAAAGACTTTAAAAATATCAGGACAGGGGTGCCTGCATGGCTTAGTTAAGTGTCCAACTCTTGATTTCGGCTCAGGTGATGATCCCAGGGTGCTGGGATTGAGCCTCACGCTGGGCTCTGCCCTGAGCATGGATGTTGCCTAAGATTCTCTCTCCCTCTCTTTCTGCTCCTCTCCTGTCTGTATACCCACATATGTACCTGCTCCCTCTCAAAAAATAAAAATAAATGTAAAACCAGGATAATTCAAAAGAGGAAAATCCTAGGAAAATAGCCTTAGCAGTAACTCAGTAGATAGTGTCTAAAAATTAAAAGTAGCATAACAAATGTTATTGAGAGATACAGCCATAATTAGAAGAGTTAAAAGTGTTCAAAGGGGTTGCTTCTGGGGAGTAGGATTTAAGAATAGGAAGGCTGAGCCTACTCCTTTACATAATAAGCCTTAAACATAAGAGCTCTGGGTTTTAAATTTCTTATTTTAAGAAATTTAACTTTTTCAATTAAGTGTACCCACAAAGTATAGCAATAAAGTCAGTGTGGGGGGCAGGCAGTGAAGTGGGAACAGGTTATAAAACCCTTTATTGATCCAATTGAAAGAAAAGGAAAAAGCTTTAAAAACTGTAAAAATAAGGGATGACTGGGTGGCTCTGTCGGCTAAGCATCCTACTTTGGCTCAGGTCATGATCTCACGGTTCATGAGTTCTAGCCCCGCATCAGGCTCTGTGGTGACAGCCAGCTCAGAGCCTGGAGCCTGTTTTGGATTCTGTGTCTCCCTCTCTCTCTGACCCTCCCCTGTTCATGCTGCCTCTCTCTCTTAGAAATAAATAAAACATAAAAAAATTTTTAATTGTAAAAATAAAAGTACAAAGTAAGATTATAGAAGTAAATCTAAAATATAAATAAAAATAAAATAGACTTGTCAGATAAAAGTCAAAGGGTCTTAAATGAGATAATAAAATCCAGCTCTGTGCTATTTAAAAGACATTGTTAGAGCATAATGGTGCAGGAATATAGACATTGCAAAGAAGGAAAAAGATACAGCAAACAAATACCATAGAAAAGTTGCCTAGTGTAATGTCCAACCATATAGACTGCAAGGTAAAAGATTTATTAGGGATGCCAAGTTTTAGATATAGATAAAATACTGTAGCTAGAAACCATAATTCTGAATCCTTGAGAGTCTAAGTTTATAAAGAAATTTATAAAGAAAAACTTGAAAGAATTTCAAGGAAAGGTGAAAAATGTCTAAGTTGGGAAAAGTACAACATGTTTGAAAGCATATTTAAACAGTCTTCGGTGAATATAAATGAGTGTGTGTGTGTGTGTGTGTGTAGATTGTGTATGTAGATATAAATATAGGTATAGATATGGACAAAGATACAGATATATTTGTTTGTGTCTTTATATACAATATATTAAACTGTCAAGGTGGCTGTTGTAATGTGCAAGGAGAAACCAGCTAATCTTTCCACCTCTAAGGACTTTCTTCTAAATGTAATCTTGACAAGTTTAGCTCTTCTAGTTCCTTAAATAATATCTAGTCTAGTCCATTATGACCAAATCCACAGTCTTATCCAATTGTAGATGATTCTTTTTAGCTCAGCAGTCCTGGGTTCAAAAGCCTACGTGGGGAAGTAGGATGTGATTGTTGGCTTGTACATGCTCTTCTTCACTTCCTAGATGTGTTTTTAGCCAATGGGGAAGAGAAGGGGGTACATAAAAAAGGGATTAAGGAAAGAACAACCTTGGAAGGCTCAACAGAATTAAGGTCTGGGATGAAGCTATGTCCTGTCTGCCACCCCCAAATTTCTGTCTCTTTCTTTTAGGAGGCATTTCTATGAGATTTTTTTTTTTAAACAACCTTATTTATTTTATTATTTTTTAATTTTGTATGTAGAAAGAGACTGCCTGAGCAAGGGAGAGGGGCAGAGGGAGAGAGAGAGAGAGAGAGAGAGAATCCCAAGCAGGCTCCAAGCCCAGCATGGATCCATTGTGGAACTCATCCCATGACTCTGGGATCATGATCTGAGCCGAAATTAAGAGTCAGACCTCAACTGACTGAGCCACCTGGGTGCTCCTTGAGACAACCTTATTAATGGCAGCTTCTAAATCCCCTGCCTGGCCATTAGCTTCCAATGTTCACCCTTCTGTCATAGTCACCTCACCTCCACCCCCGCACCCCCAGTAATGCTTTTGGGGGTGTCTCCCTCTCAAGCATCCATTGGATCTTGAAAGAACTGTGCATCTGCTTCTACCTTAATAGCCGGTGAAAGTACATCACATCTTTGGACAGACTGCTTTAGTCAGACCCTCACCTTTTCAGTACAGACTCACGGGTCAGGTACTAATTACCGTGTCCCCAAATGCTAGGGAGCATCGACCTATCTAACTCTCTGATCAGTTCTTTGAAATGTGCACCTTGATTAAAATGAGAGTGGCATTAGCACCAGGTCTGGAGGGAGAGGAGAAACTCTGAGGCTCTCCTACTCTCTCAAAAGAAATATATCCTTTCTGACCTTTCATCATTACATAACCAATCCCCTAGGCTAGTCTCATACTATCTATAAGTGAGTGATAATATACAGATAGTGAACCTAATTTCTCCTTCTCTTAGAATGCCTAACAAGGATGTATATGGACCAGCTACCTGACTTCACCTGAAACACCAAGACAACAAAAGAAGTCACATCTTGGGGTGTCTGAGTGGGAGACACTTGGTTAAGTGTCTTAATCTTGATTTTGGCTCAGATCATGCATGATCTCACAGTTTGTGAGTTTAAGCCCTGCATTGGGCTCTTCACTGACAGTGAGGAGCCTGCTTGGGCTCCCCTCTATCCTTCTCTCTGTCCCTCCCCTGTTCTCTCTCTTGCTCAAAAATAAATAAAACCTAGAAAAAAAGTCATATCTTGTTTCATGTACACAAACCAACCTGCACCCAAAATATAAATCCTTAACACACACACACACACACACACACACACGCTGGAAGTCTCAACATTGAATGTGAAAAAATTGTCATGATATAGATGATGTTCTTGTGTTTCAATACAATAGAATTAGAGATCAATCAATAAAAAAGATGAACAAAATCGTCATGTATAGGAAAATATGACACAATTCTAAGTGAGTCATTGTCAAAGAAGAATAATAAAATCAGAAAAAAAATTATGAAGAAAATTCCTGTGTATCAAAATTTGTGTATTATAATCTAATTTGAAGAAAAATGTAAATATGGGGCGCCTGGTTGGCTTAGTCGGTTAAGCGTCTGACTTTCGCTTAGGTCATGATCTCACAGCTCGTAGGTTCGAGCCCCACGTCGGGCTCTGTGCTGACTACCAGCTCAGAGCCTGGATCCTGTTTCAGTTTGTGACTCCCTCTCTCTCTGACCCTCCCCTGCTCACTCTTTCTCTCTCCTAGAAATAATAAATTAAAAAAATTAAAAAAAATAAAGAAAACTGTAAATATGTATATATCCTATATATAAATATATAGAAAAAAATTTACCTGTATAAAGATTTTAATCTTTACTAAATGGCCAGTAGGATGTTGCTTATAGATTTTATTATGTCATTGATATACTCTATGTTTTTTTAAAATGATTCATTCTTTGTCATTGTAATATTTGAGGTTCTTTGAAGTTATTTCTTTTTTTAATTTTATTTTTAATTTTTAAGTAATGTCTACACCCAACCTGGGGCTTGAACTCATAACCCTGAGATCAAGAGTCACATGTTCCACTGAGTAAACCAGCTGGGCACCCTCAAAGCTATTTTTTATCTTTGCATGGCTAACATGGTAGCAAATAAATTAATTTTTTTTTTTTTTATTTCTAGGAGAGAGAGAGAGAGACAGTGTGATCAGGGGAGGGTCAGAGAGAGAGGGAGTCACAGACTGAAACAGGCTCCAGGCTCTGAGCTGGCAGTCAGCACAGAGCCCGACGCGGGGCTCGAACCCACGAACCGCGAGATCATGACCTAAGCGAAAGTCGGACGCTTAACCGACTAAGCCACCCAGGCGTCCCGATAAATTAATTTTTTAAATACTGTGATACTGAGATAATATTTTTATATTATTACATAAATAGTTCCTTAACAGCAACTTAATTGCGTTAACCAAGTAGACATATGAAGGCACATTTCCTGCATTTCATTTGACCTTTTAAACAGTCTAGGAAAATTCAGGCTCTTAAAGATCTGAAAGATCCGATGTTGAAAGATCAGAAATTAAAAAACAAACAAGCCTGGAGCTCCCTCTTCTGGCCCAGGGAGAATATTCCCAGAAACAGTGAGACAAATCAAGTAAGAAATCTCACATAAGATTTACATAAAACTTGAAGAATTTGGATGGCTGCTTCACTTTAAGAGTCGTGTCTGCAGTGGCAAAGAATTGATGTGCACCCTTTGATGCTGTGGAACTAGCCTCCTCTTTTCACCTACGTTACTTAGGAGAGAAACGTTGTTTCGCCCCCTAGTGGATATTTATAAAGATGACACAAACATATTTTCAAACTAGGGGTTAAGTTATTAAAATTACAGAATTTAGAAAGCACTGGATGGAGCTCTCAATACTATTTAGTCCAGTCTGTCACTTTGTGGTTGAGGAAATGGAACAAGCTTACTTATGACAGGAAGAGAGTGTCTTCTCTATGTGCATATGTTGGTAAATACTAATTGTTAAACACTACGTGTATCTCAATTCCGCTAGGTTTTTTTTTTTAATTTGCACACATTTCATGAATAAATGAGTTAAAATTGTCTTTTAATGTTCTTAAAGGGTGCATAATTATAGGTAAACTGTCATGATCTCATTCAGTGCAAATCATCAGCTATCTATTGAGTGCCTTGACCTTTGAGTTAAAAAATAAAGCAAAATCCCTATTCTGATGGAGTTTATAGTTTAGTAGAGAGGGATTCTTTAAAAAAAAAAACATGAAAGCTGAGAGGGTGATGAAAAATGCTATTTTATAGTAAATGTTTCTGCGGTCAGCTGTGCTTCCTTTATCAAGAACTTGATCATACCAAGAGATTATGAGAGCACAGTCTGGATCCAGAAACCTTGGTTGAAGCCTGGGTGCCAACTGTACATGCTTATTATGCTGGGAAATTTAGTCTCTCTGCCTCAGTTACCCCTGCTGTAGAATGGGGATGATAATAATATCTACTTCAGAGAATTATTATGACAGGAATGTAGTTTTGGTAAAATGCTTGGATCAGCAACTAGGAAATAGTAAGTATAAAAGAAATAAAGGTACATTGTAGCTGTCATCAAATCATGAAGCACAGTGCTCACAAGGGGCACCTGGGTGACTGAGTCCATTAAGCCGCTGACTCTTGGCTTCGGCTCAGGTCATGATCTCACAGTTCATGGGTTCGAGCTCCTCATTGGGCTTGGGATTCTCTCTCTCCCTCTCTCTCTGCCCCTCCCTTGCTCACTAACTCTCTCTTTCTCTCTCAAAAAACAATAAACTTAAAAAATATATATGTATATGAAGAGTGTTCATGAGCTCATGTTCATACACAAAACCTATTAGGCTGGAATCAGGACAGAAAAATATGTACATATTCAAGGTGGCATGTATTGCATGTATAAAAAGAAATTGACATGAAATATTTAAAGCTTTGAAAGAGAATCCCACAATGTAGATTTCTGTTTCTATGGATTTCTATATTACCTTCAAAAACGAAAGAAAGGGGTGCCTGGGTGGTTCAGTCAGTTAAGCGTCCGACTTTGGCTCAGGTCATAATCTCACAGTTCGTGGGTTCGAGCCCTGCATCGGGCTCTGTGCTGGCAGCTCAGAGCCTGGAGCCTGCTTCAGATTCTGTGTCTCCCTCTCTCTCTGACCCTCCCCTGCTCAGACTATCTGTCTGTCTGTCTGTCTCTCTAAGAAATAAATAAAACATTTAAAAAAGTGAAAGAGAAATAAAGATTTTCTCAAAGATCAAAAATTGAGGGAATTTGTTAACTGTAGGCTTGCGTAGCAGGAAATGTTATAAGAAATTCTTCAGAAAGAAAGAAACAGTGCTTGCTTGCTCTGTCTCTCAAAATAAATCAATAAACTTGAAAAAATAGGAGAATATATAAGCAGGCATCCATACAATGGGATATTATTCAGTGATAAAAAGAAAAGAGCCATTGAGCCAGGAAAAGACAAGGAAGAATTGAAATGTACGCTACTAAGTAAAAAAACAAAACAACAAAACAAAACAAAAAAACAGTCTGAAAAGATTAACTACTGCCTGACTATATGACATTTTGGAAAAGGCAAAACTATGGAGACATTAAAAAGATGAGTGGTGGGTGCCTGGGTGGCTCAGTCGGTTAAGTGTTCAACTTTGGCTCAGGTCATGATCTCATGGTTCGTGAATTCGAGCCCCGTGTCAGGCTCTGTGCTGACAGCTCATGGCCTGGAGCCTGCCTCAGATTCTGTGTCTCCCTCTCTCTCTGCCTCTCCCCTGCTCTCTCTCTCTCAAAAATAAATAAATGTTAAAAAAATTTTTTAAAGATGAGTGGTGCCAGGGTTTCAGGATGATGGGTGAATAGGGGGAACATTGGGGATCTTTAGGGAAGTGAAACTATATCATCAATATTGGTTCATCGGTGAAATGAATATACTACATTAATGCAAGATGTAAACATGTCAGAAACTTTGGTTATGGCGTTGTATATGGGAACTCTGTAATTTTCACTCAATTTTACCGTAAAGTTAAAACTGCTCTAAAATACAGACTATTAATTAAAAAGGAAAAGAGAGTTTTGAAATCTGACAAAAATTTGAATCCCACCATTTAACATTTGTGTGGGCTTTGGCTTTTATATTTTCTCATGAGAATATGAACATAATAACATTACCTCTTAGAATTATTTGGAGTTTGATTGAACTAACATAGGAAAAGGTCTTGAGAGAGCCTGTTACACCATAGGCACTCCACATTTCTTTTTTATTATTTTTATTAAAATTTCTTTAAGGTTTCTTTATTTTTGAGAGAGAGAGGGGGTATGCGTGAGCATGGGAGGAGCAGAGAAAGAGGGAGACACAGAATCGGAAGCAGGCTCCAGGCTCTGAGCTGTCAGCACAGAGCCCAACGCAGGGCTTGACCCCACAAACAATGAGATCATGACCTGAGCTGAAGTCGGACGCTTAACCCACTGAGCCACTCAGATACCCCACTAGCATTCCTTTTCTTTGTGCATATTAGGACTTGATAGTAAATGTTGGAGGGCAGGATGGGGCAAGAACTTGTGAGGAGAAATGCACCATCAAAAGTGTAGTTGTCAGTGCAGGAGATGACCTAACAGGAAGATCAACCTTTGCCATTACAAAGAAGCAAAGCCCAAACTCCCTCTTAATCTTCAGGCACTGCATTAGGCTTTATAGCAAGAAGCTTCCTCTCTTCTGTTGATGGTAGCAGCCAAACCCCCATGTTCAGAACATGAACTTCACTGACCTGCTTCACAGTCTCCAACTTTACAAACTTTATTTTTTTATTTTTATTTATTTTTATTTATTTCTAGAAGAGAGAGACACAGTGTGAGCAGGGGAGGGTCAGAGAGAGAGGGAGTCACAGACAGAAACAGGCTCCAGGCTCTGAGCTGGCAGTTAGCACAGAGCCCGACGCGGGGCTCGAACCCACGAAGCGCGAGATCATGACTTAAGCGAAAGTCGGACGCTTAACCGACTAAGCCACCCAGGGGGCACCCCCAACTTTACAAACTTTAAAGAGTACTTCATTTTCATGCATAGTCTTAAAAGCAAAGTTCCTTTTCTTTTGCTTCTCCAAACTTAACTGAAACTATTGCTTTCCTGAGTGCCTCCTCGCTCCTCTTTCTCCAGATTTCTGAAACTATAAGATCTCAGAATTGCCAACAGCTACTGATGTTTGCATTGGCCCTGTCAGATTTTCTGCTGCAGGGATTGGGTTTCTGGCTTGTTCTAATCTCTGGTTTTGCCTCTCAGATGAGGTAAGGGGTTGAGGTTGGAGATATGGCCCGGTAGATAGAGAAGGCTCTTGGGGATTGTACTGCAAATCCAGTAACAGAGGTGTTTGGTTTAAAAACATGAGGGTTGGGGCACCTGGGTGGCTCAGTCAGTCAAGTGTCCAACTTCAGTTCAGGTCATGAATTCGCAGTCTGGGAGTTCGAGCCCTGCATCGGGCTCTAGGCTGACAGCTCAGAGCCTAGAGCCTGCTTCAGATTCTGTGTCTCCCTCTCTCTCGGCCCCTCTCCTGCTCGTTCTCTGTCTCTCGAAAATAAATAAACATGAACAAATTTTTAAAGTTAAAAAATTAAAAAAAAATAAAAACATGAGGGTAGATAGTACCAAAAATAGTCACCTGAAATGGGTGGGTAGCAGTAAGGAAAGGCCATGGGAATATCCTGGTTTCTTCTTCCATAGATACTATATTGCATAAAGTAGTAACTATGAAGGTAATAATTAGAACAAAAACATGAACTTTCTAAATTATCAGCTAATACACACATACAATACGTTATGGAAAATACAACAAAATACTATAAAAATATAACAGAAAAACATGTCAGATAAAAACTAAACGTATGTGTCATATAAATAAAAGTAAGCTGAGCAACTCCTCGTTGAAAGAACAAATAAAAGTTTTAATCATAAAGCAAGATGTAATTTTATTTCCAAATTCAAGAGATATACCTAAAGTAAAATAGCTCCTAAAAATTGAAAAGCAAAGGATGAGCAAAGGCCTGTCAGGCAAATGTGAAGAAGACAAGAAGGGCACATCCACTTTGATGATCTCACCGTTATGGATACCTATGAATCACATAACCTGGTGGCAGTGTAATTAAAGGAAAGATTACAGGAAACCTAAGAGGAAATAGATTTCCATTCCCGCATCTCAGTTCATGACATAGCTAGTGAAGAAGAAATGTTTGTCGACAGAACGTATAAATAATGAAAGTCATAGGTATAATTGCTTTGCATGGAGTGAAGTTTTCATGCCTTCACGTTATTTTCATGCATCCAGAAAATATTTGGAGGTAATGGACCACCTTGTAGCACACAAGCAAAATCTTGATCTACTTAAGAAAATTAGATGATAGAAACAAATAAGTGCAAATATGGTAAGGGATGAGTAAATAGAAGCAAATCGCTTCATTGGCTATTGGAAACAAGCCAGTTCTATAAAGTGAATCCTCACAAAATGGATGCTATAAATAAATAGCCTTCCTATATAGAAGTACTAATCAGAAAATGCAATAGAAGAAAAGACTACAGTGACAATGGCAAAAAAAAAGGTAAAATACCCAAGAAAAGGTTAAATACTAAATTTTTATATTCTGTAAAAAAAATCAAACACTACTGGGACATATAAAAAGACTAATGGATAGGAAGACAAAGCGTAATAAAAATGTCAATTTTCTCTAACTCAATCTATTTATATAATAGGATTCCAATGAAAATGTCATCTGAATTTTATTTTAACATAGATGAATTGGTTGTTAAAGTTAATAACTGACTCTCTGTAGAGTCCTTTCTATATGGGCACGCACACATATGTACCACCCCACAAAGTCAAAACCCAAGTTACAAAATATTTGCAATAGGTATTGCATAAATAGGGCTAATTTTTTATTGCATAAAAGCCTCCCATAAACTATGTTTAAAAATCAATAATATAACAGAAGATAGAGATCACTTCAAAAGAAATACAAATGACTCTTTATTACGTACAGTGTTCAGTCTCGCTCTTCATAAGACCAATGCAGAGGGATATCTTTTCCACTTGCAAATCTGCAGTCAAATATTTGATAACAAACTGCATTTGGAGAAGAAATAGAAAAGCCGGCTTCTACTTAACTGGTGGGAGCAGAAACTAACACATTCTCAGCGGAGAGCAATTTGGGAGTATTTATCAAAATTCCACAAGAAATATCACTTGATCAAGTAATTCTACATATGGGAATTCATTCAACAGTGATGTTCATATGTGTGTAAAATGACACATATCTAAGTAGAATCAATACAGATTTGCTGGTATCGGCAAATATTGGCAAATCCTAAAATATTGGAATCAACTATGTTCAGGAATTGGTGCAAGAAATCATTGACAATGTATCCATTTAATGGAAACTCAGGTAGCTCTTTTAAAGGAAGTAGCTGTAAATACAGTGATAGAGATTGAGCTCCAAGATATATGTATGTGTGTGTGAGAGTAGGTGTGTGTGTAGAGAGAGGCAGTATTTTATACACACATACACCCTGAGCACTTAGGTATAATATGGTATATCTGGCATCTTTCCAGTTGTGTAAAAAACACCAGAAAATGCATATGCATATATATGTGGCTCTGAGATTGAGAGTAGTGGTTGAGGAGGGGAACTATGAGGTTGGACAATAGGCTTGTGAGAGAAACTTGTCACTACACACCTTTCTTTACCTTTGATTTAAAAAAGAATTTTTTTTTAATGTTTTATTTCTTTCTGAGAGAGAGACAGCATGAGCAGGGGAAGGTCAGAGAGAGAGGGAGACACAAAATCGGAAACAGGTTCCAGGCTCTGAGCTGTAAGCACATAGGCCGACACAGGGCTCGAACTCACGAACCGTGAGATCGTGACCTGAGCCAAAGTCGGATGCTTAACCGACTGAGCCACCCGCGTGCCCCTGTACCTTTGATTTTTGTACCGTGTCCCTATGTTATCTATGAAAAATGCCAAATCAAATAAAACTTTTTAAACGTGCTTAGCACATAAAACAGAGCAATCTGAATTTGTGCTTACTAAACAAGGAAAACGTGTGCTTGCTATCCAGTCTCTGGAAAGAGCAAACTGCAGACTTAGGCAGGGTCAGCATTTGAGCACGTCCCCACCATGCCACTGCTACCATCTTAGCCCTGGCATCATCATGGCTCCCTTGGAAATCTCCCAAGATTCCTTTGTGCCCACAGAGCTTCACCGTGGTCTCCAAGGCAGTAAGAAGCTTTAGCAGGTCTGGGGCTTGATGAATATGGTTGGTGGAGGAGACAGAGCTCTCACATTTCTGAGTCCTGGATAATAGCGATATTATTCAATTGAATTTCAATGAAATTGAAAACGCAAAATTTTTAAATGGCTTCATGGATAAGAGGATGAGTTTATTTCTTACCTGGTTGAGTGTGAGAAGGGGGTGAGCTTTCTAGGTGGTTAGACGTCGTAGAGAGGAATCAGAGACAGACATGAGGAACTGAGGACTTCTCTTAAAGCTCTTGGAGTAGATTCTTCGCCTTGTCTGTACGCGGGGAATGTCCACTGGGACTGGCAGTCGTGAAAAGTTGAGATGCTTTGATGTGGGAGCATCTGTAGAGGAAGATGAGGGAGTGAGGGCCCGGGGATGGGACGCAGTGACTCCTGAGAGCCAGAGAGTGAAGATGTGTCATGTCAGCTGTGTGCTGCTTGCAGCCTGTGTCCGTAGGAGGACTGTGAGGCAAGTCCCTCTGGTGGCTCTCGCAAGGGCGGGTCTGGGAAGAGGAGGGACAAAATGCGACAAAGCTGGAGTTTAAACCTTTGTTCAATGACTCCCTGCAGGATCTTCATGTGAAGTAGGTTTTTCTCAAAGGAGGAGACAGGAGGACTGAAAGAAAAGAATAAAGTTAGTGAGAGGAAAGAAGTAGTCAGAGGGAGTAAGAGACACGATTAGTGCAGCATCATGGATCCAGGGGAAGAGAGCGTCTCAAAAAGGAATGGCCCCTTCCGTAAAAGGAATGGCCCATGGTCAGTCTGAAGAGCAAAGCCACCGAGATCTACCTCATTGTTCTTGTGGTTCCTCTTGTCCCCAAAGCTGTATGAACAAGGTAAGGTGCTTTCCACAGCGCCGTGTAGTTATTGTCCCAGAGTTTATGTTCTCCTTGTCATTGTGCGCTTAGCTGTCAGGAGACCCTCGGTCTTCCTCATTCTGTTTTTGTGTTTGGGACGCATTTCTTTCCTACTGACTGGGATCTCTTTTAGAGCAGGAATTAGTTCATGATATTTATGGCCCGTGGCTTCCAGCATAGTGTTTCAGTCAGTAAACATTGCTTGAGTGAATATTTGAGAATATTTCCAGGAATTGTGACATCCAAAGAGTTAGGCCACGGACAATGTCACAGGCCTACGCTTACAGCTGGTGTCAGGAATCTTACTGGCCTCCCTTCTCGAATCACATTTCAGAGCCCACTTGGAACAGACCCACACAAATAAAATGCATTTTATGTGTGTGAAGTAAACAAAGAACTTGATCTTTGTGAAAATATTTTTAATTTGGGGAGCCTCGGTGGCTCAGTCAGTGAAGCAGCCAGCTCTTGGTTGGTTTCAACTCAAGTCGTGATCTCGCAGTTCATGAGTTCGAGCCCAGCATTGGGCTCTGTGCTGAGGGCGCAGAGCCTGCTTGGCATTCTCTCTCTCCCTCTCTCTCTCTGCCCCAACCCTGCTCACTCTCAAAAATAAGTAAATAAACATTAAAAAAAAATAAAAAGAGTGATTAAAAATTTTTTTCTTAATTTGATGGTATCAGAATTATGAGATTTTAGAAAAGAATAAGAGCATTCTGCAGCATTAGCTTCCTGGCCCTCAGTACATTTGCTTCTTTACTCATTCATTTCACAGATGTTTGAGAGTGAGGAGACAGTGGTGAACAAAACAGAGAAAGTTATTCTTGAGTTCCTAAATATTTATACATTTAAAAAAATTTAAGTTTATTTATTTATTGAGAGAGAGAGAGAAAGCACAAGCAGGGGAGGGGAAGAGACAGAATCTGAAGTAGACTCCAGGCTCTGAGCTGTCAGCACAGAGCCCAACATGGGGCTTGAACCTATATACTGTGAGATCATGACCTGAGCCTAAGTTGGACTCTTAACCGACTGAGCCTCCCAGGTGCCCTGATATTTACATTTATAATGCAGAGCGTGAACTGGAAGCAAAGAAGTATCACTGCTTATATGGTAACATCAGAAAGTGCTAAGTGTTAGGAAGAAAAAGAAAGCCAAGGGTTGAGCAAAGGCCTCTCTGGGACTCACAGGACATGAGGAAGTCAACCAGTGTTCACGAGGGAGCAGATGCAAAGGGCCCAAGGTGTGAGGGGGTGGATGCACTCGAGAAACACCCCGGGGCCAGTCCAGGAACAGCGAGATGGACAGGTGCCAGGGGCTCGATCTGCAGGTCTGGCACAGAGCTCTGTAGGAAAGTGCTGTAGCGGCGGGAGCGGGGGGAGGGGGGGCCCTCGGGATGCTAGTGAAGACTTCCAACTGCGAGATGATGAAGTCGGGGCTAAGGTGACAGCAGCAGGGTGGATGAGCTGTGATCAAATCCTGACTAAGGCGGCATTAGAGGACTGGATGCAGAGTGTGAAAGGAGAGAGAGATCCAGGAGTTTTTCACAGTGATGGTGTTTTTGAAAACATACTTTGTATTTCCCAACAACTTTAGATTCACAGAAAGATTTTTTAATTAAAAATTTTTAAAAAAATTTTTGAGCTAGAGAGAGAAACAGAGAGAGAGCAGGGGAGGCTCAGAGAGACACACACACACAGAATCTGAAGCAGGCTTCAGGCTCTGAGCTGCCAGCACAGAGCCCAGTGTGGGGCCTTAGCCCACTAACCACAAGATCATGACTTGAGCCGAAGTTGGACACTTAACCAACTGAGTCACCCAGGAGCCCCACAGAAAGATTTTTTTAATATATTTTTTAAAGTTGATTTTTAGAGAGAAAGGGTGCAAGCAGGGGAGAGGCAGAAAGAAGGGGTGAGAGAGAGAGAGAGAGAGAGAGAGAGAGAATCTCAAGCAGGCTCCTCACTGTCAGAGTGAGCCCCATGTGGGCTTGAACTCCCACATCATGAGATCATGACCTCAGCTCAAATCAAGAGCTGGACGCTTAACTGACTGAGCCACTCAGGCACCCCTAGATTCACAGAAAGATGGAGAAGAGAGTACAGAGAGTTCCCTTATACCCCACACCTAGTTTCCTCTCTTAGTGACATCTTACATTAGTATGGCACCTTTGTTACAATGAATGTACTGCTGTCGTTCTACTGTTAACTAAAGTCTATATTTGCATTCAGATTTCCTTAGTTTTTACGTGAGATAAAAACCAGGATCTCAACCAGGATACCACTGAGAGACTGAATGTACCCATGGACAATGGCCAGACCATATGTAAGAATAGAGACCTCTGACCCTGTCTCTACCTGCTGAGGAAGCCAAACCACAATCCTTGTAGCAATCAGCCCCACATGGTCAGAGTTCGATTAATAATTGACAGTTTCTAATTTAGGACCAATCAGAGAAAGCCAGATGTGCAGCACTAACCATCACACAGAATGTTGTGCGTCTAGTGAGCTACAGCTTCCTCTTGCCGACAGCCTGTAATGAGGGTGTACCTGTAGCCTTTCCCTTCTTTCTACCCTCAAAGCTTTCCCAGCCTGCTGCCTGCCTTTGAGTCTGTGCCAAACATTGGTGGTGGCGATTGCCTCCCCTTCAAGGTCTGAATAGAGAAGTTTTTCTTACTCTTATTTGGGTGGCATTTGTTTTCACACCACATTGCGTTTCATAGTCTTGTCTCTGTAGACTCCCCTTGGATGCGACAGTTTTTCAGACTTTCCTTACTGTGGATGACATTGACAGTTCGGAGAATTACTGGTTAGATATGTAGAATTCATCTTTGTTCTCAGGATTAACCCAGGTTTATGGGTTTGGGGGAGGAAATGCCTTTTTCCTCACAGCATACGAAGGGAGAATTCTATCAACATGACTTATCACTGTGGATGTTGACTGTGTTTTTTGTTTTGTTTTGTTTTGTTTTTTTACCAAAGCAATTGGAAAGCCAGAGATTCCATTTTTTGACCAGGGGAGCACAAATGGAACAGCGTTTGGTTTTGCTTTGTTTTAATTTTTTTAATGTTTATTTATTTTGAGAGAGAGACAGACAGACAGAGCCTGAGTTGGGGAGGGACAGAGGGAGACATAGAATCTGAAGCAGACTCCAGGTTCCGAGCTGTCAGCACAGAGCCCCATGTGGGGTTTGAACTGACAAATGGTGAGATCATTCCCTGAGCCAAAGTCAGATGCTCAACCGACTGAGTCACTCAGGTGCCTTTGTTTTGTTTTTAAACATTAAGTGTTTTAATAAGCCTCCTGACTAGGCATCAAAGTAATGCTATTGAAGAGGTGTAGAGTTTAGATGTGATGTTATGGTTAGACATATAAATGTGGGAATCATTAGAATATAAATGTTGAAAGCAATGAATGGCCGGCAGGTGGCAGGGAGGTCTGTGGAAGCTTGGGGAAGGAGACCCAAGGACTGAGTGCCAGATCATTTCAACAGGAATTTTTACTTCAAATAAGAATAGTTTTTCTTGGTGGCTCAGTCGGTTGAGCCCCCAACTTCGGCTCAGGTCATGATCTCACGGTTCGTGGTTTCGAGCTCCACATTGGGCTCTGTGCTGACAACTAGCTTGGAGCCTGGAGCCTGTTTCAGATTCTGTATCTTCCTCTCTCTCTGACCCTCCCCTGTTCATTCTCTCTCTCTCAGAAATAAATAAAGCATAAAAAATTTTAAGAAAAAGAATAGTTTTTTTCTTATTTTCATGTTAGAAAGTTTTGCCTCCTTTTACGTTGCTACTAAGTGAAATGCTTCTAATATCTTGTCCTTAAGTATGATATTTGCCATGTTATTCTGCAGATGCCTTTTATCAGATAAAACATTTTTCTGAAATGGAATGACCCTTCTATTCCTGGGGTGAAAAATACACCCTTAATCATAATGTCTATCATCCTCATGCTCATCCAGTCCTCAGTTCCATGTTTTAAGATTTCATCTAGGGTTTTCCATCTGTGTTGGTATGTACAAATGGGTTAGCATTTCCTTTTCTTGTCTTGTTAGGAAGCCAACCATAATTAATATCACTGCAGAAATCCCTCAGCAAGGCTTCATTTGTCAGGGGAGGAAATTAAAGCTCATAGAAGATAACCCCAGAGCTTCATTGCTAATTAGTGATTGTACTAGATTCCTTATTCAGTATGTGTTCCACCTTCCCCGCATGACCCGCTCACAAGCAGTTCTGTGACACGCAGAGGGAAGGACACCCAATGGCCGTTCACATGCAGTTGTGCTTATATGCGAATTACATGGATGAGATCTATTCACCTCCTAGGCTCTCTTCCCCAAATTTCACTTCCAGGCCTCAGAGACATGCTGAATTGCCCATAGAATGGATGCAACTAGTGAGCTTTAAATATTCCTTGAAAATGAAGATGCTTGTAGGAATATTCATGTCGTGTCTCTTACTCTTTTTCTAAAGCGTGATACAAACACCTAGAGGAAAAAAACTGAATTCGAAGATTTTGAGAAACATTACCATAAGATATAAATATTTAGGAGTCATTTTGCACTGGGAGCTGTAGGTTCAAGTTGTGCAAGTTTTTGACTTTGTAAAAACATGAAAGTCTAGGAAAACATCTTTGTAAGATGTTTCTGCATATTAACAGTCCTTCCTTGGCCGGAGGACTCACTCTTGTTGCCTGGTTCCTTTTTCAAAGTCAAATCAAAGTTGCCAAAGGAGGCATATTGTTCTCTTTCCTACAAGATTATTTTTAGTGAAATCATACCAAAGGGAAGTAAAAGGGTCATGAGGACTTTTTGCCATGTGTATACTCCACCTCTGTCTTCATTGGAAATTCAAATCAACACAATAAACTGTTCATAGAGTACAATTTTGAATGTATTGAGATTCTAAAAACAAAGTTACTACTGTCAAGGAACTCCTATGTCAACAGGGACTATAGAAGTATACAACCAGCAAAGATGGAATGTGACATGTTTTATGATGGAAGTAAACTTTGATCAGATCCTTAAAAAATAAGGCATACCGATTAGCAGAAGATGGAAAGAGGAAGAAAGCATTTCAGGTAGCAGGCTCATAGAAGCAAAGGCAGATGATTTCCAGAAGACTGATGTATGCAGCTAACAGCTGGGAATTATGGAGGAAGATGCAGGAAGAGGAAAGGATCTAGAAAGTGAGGGTTAAGTTTAATTTTTAAGATTTTTTTTCATTCGGGCAATGAGAAATTATAGATTTTTTTAAAGTTTATTTCTTTATTTTGAGAGAGAATGAACTCATGCAAGTAGAAGAGGGGCAGAGAGAGAGGGTGAGAGAGAATTCCAAGTAGGCTCCATGCTGTCAGTACAGAGTTTGACCGAGCCTGCATCTCACCAACTGTGAGATTATGACCTGAGCCAAAATCACAAGTCGGACACTTAAGTGACTGAATCAGCCAGGTGCCCCAGAATGTTTCTATAAATATATATATTTTATAAAGATAAGTTCTTCTTTGTAGCAAATAGAAATGGACTGTGGCTACAATGATTACATGTGTGTGGTTGAGAGGCAGGTATTGAAATTTTCATACTGTAACTCACGTGTAAGAAGAGAAACTTTTTTTGTTTTTTAAGAAGAGTAACTTCTTAATATCTCCGTAACTAGAATGACCATAAGACATATTGTCCAAACCGGAAGACTTTTGAGAACAAAAGGTGGGAACTTTTAGTAATTATACTAGGACAGTGTTCCTAAATTGGGAGAGTCCTGGGCATATTGAGAGGCAGGGCCACCCTATTTATAGCTAAAGGAAATTTTTAGTTGACAGCAAACAAACAAATACAATTTGGAAATTACAACTCAGGCTCATCTGAGTAAAATTCTTTTTGATTTAAAAGTCATCGTCAGAGGACTATTTAGATAATATCGTAGTTAAAGAGCTAACACTTATCTAGAGAATGTTATGTCAGGCTCTGTTCATACCAGCACTTCACACGTACTGAGTCATTTAATGCCCAGGTAAAACACGAGGTAGGTGTTAATATATTCTCATTTTATGGGTGAAGAAATCAAGGCAGGGCTTAAGTGACATGCCCATGGCTAGTTGTTGACATCACAGGTGAGGGAGCCAGGATTCAAATCCAGGTTGTCTATACCAAAAACTATGTCTCAATCTATACCAAATTGCCTTGCAGACTCTAAGTCACACCTTGCTTAACTCCTCAGTTTGAATTCCAGATAAACAATGCTTAATCATGCAGTCCAAGCATGTCCCAGGCAATGTTTGGATCAATACTTCTCTTTCCTAGTTGCTGAAGAAACTTCAGATTTGCTGAAGAAACTTCTGTTTGCTTGGGTGTGGGTCCCTGGTCTCTATGTGTTGGCCGGTACCCTTGATGCATATGCTAATGTGTCCTTCGTGGTCTTAGCCTTCATGGAGCATTTGTTCAGTCCAGCCCATGGGATCTCTGACCAGGTTCAGTTCTGCCTTCACTCCTGGTTATGCTGCAGATGTCCAGAGTTCCAGCCTCCTTTCCTTCCTACCACAAAATACAGGCTTTGGGAGTGCCTGGGGGGGTCAGTCAGTTAAGCGTCTGACTTCGGCTCAGGTCATGATCTCACAGTTTGTGGGTTTGAGACCCACATCGGGGTCTGTGCTGACAGCTCAGAGCCTAGAGCCTTTTTCATATTCTGCCTGTCTCTCTCTATCTCTGCCCCTGCCCTGCTTACACTCTGTCTCTGTCTGTCTCTCAAAAATAATAAATAAACATTAAAAAAACAAAATACATGCTTTAATATCCATATAAATGTTATACATTTTATAGACTATTTTAAGAATATTCAAGCAGAGACTCTGACGTGAGCTGAAAAACTTCAACTCGTGTCGGAAATAGTTCTGTTTGCCCATGTGTGATAAAATCAAGTTTCCAGTATAACACTGTATCTCTCATTATGGCTGAAAAATGGACTCTCTTATATTTATGAGAAGCCTCCTAGAAGGAAGAACTTGGTGCTATCTGTCAGTAGTAACTCAATAAACTAAGCAGATCTTTATTCTGTCATTAGGCTGCAATTTTCTATCAGTGCCCCTCATTGCCCTCTATCTAGGAACACATTTTACTGGCACCCCAAAGCAGGCCAGCTGTTGGGGTACAGCTAAAGAATTCTGGGTTTCAAGTCCAGGTCTACCCACAATTCTCAGAGTTTTCTTACTTCTAATATTGGAACAATAATATTACCTGCCACACAACATTCTTTTGAAGTTTAAATGGAAAGTGGGAAGTAAAACGTAAAATGTTTTAAATGCAATTCAAGGTCATAATCTTATTTGGTTGATTCCTATCTGTCATGGACCATGTGGTGAGCAGAGTAGTGGCCTCCCCAAAAGATAGGTATATCTGGAACTTGTGACTGGGAGCTTACTTGGGAATTGGATGTAGACCCCCCTCCAAGGATTTTGAGATGACATCACTCTGGATTTAGGATGGGCCCTCAGTGCAATGGGAGGCATGATCAGGAAAGGTAGAGGGGGGTTTGAGACACAGAGACACCAGACGGAAGGCCATGCAAAGGTAAGTAGAGCCTGACGTTGTGCTGGTACATGTCCAGGAACATCTAGGTCCACCAGAAGCTAGACACACATGGAAGGGTTCTCTCCCAGAGCCTTTGGAGAGTCCTTGCTGACCTTTGATTTTGGACTTCTGGCCTCCAGAACTGGGAGAGAAAAAAAATGTTTGTTGTTTTTACCTAACCAGATGTGGTGGTTTGTTGGGCAGTCTTAGGAAACTGGTAACAGCTCATATCCAATCCATCAGTAAACCATAACAACTCAACCTTCAAAATAGACCGTGCATCACTAGGCCCTGCCCAATTAGCCATACAAGCCAACTCACATGCTATTATCGGCCCCCCTGCGTTCATCCTTGTTGCCCCTACAGTCACAGCAAGCAGAGTGATTTAACCCTCAAGTCAAATCTGGTGAGTCCTCTGCTCAAAAACCTTCCACTCCTCATTTCTCCCAGAATATAACCCAAAAGCCTTTCCAGAGCCTACAGGGCTGGATACAATTGGGCCCTGCTATCTCTCTGGCCTCATTTCTACCTCCCAGTTCCAGTTTCCTTGTTCTGGAAAGGTGCTAAGCACTCTCACTTAGAGCCTTTGCGTGCCCTTCCTTCCATCCAGGTAACCGCAGGCCTGCTTCCTTACGGGTCTCTGCTCAAACCTCATCTCCTCAGAAAAGCTTTGTTCATTCATCCTAAGTGATCAATTACCGTCTATAACATATTGCTTTATTGATTTTCTTCAAAGCGCCCATCATGGTCTCTTTTTCTGTTCATGGCGTCTGTGTCCCATGAAAATGAAGTGTCAGGCCCTTGCCTGTCTTGTTCATTCTACATTTCTAGCACTCATGGTCAGTACGTAGCAGCCACTAATGACTATTTGTTGAATGAATGAAGAAGCCGACTAACCTTAGAGCCCTTAAGGGTTTCAACCAAACAGGACGGAGATGGTAACTACTTTCAGCCCCACCCCAAACAGCACTTTTAGAAGAGTAACCTAGATACCTACCTACACACATTCTCTGTGGATAGGACAAGAGTCACCACCAGAAGGAACAGCCCATCATAGTGGCAAAGCATGATCTGAAATTAGGGCATAGTTAAATACCATTAACTCTGTAGCGAGGCATTCTATAGTGCTCATGGCTGTCAAGTCCAGGAGGTCTATTAATGTGAAATCTATAAATGGGTTCCTAAAGGAACTTAGAAACAGCAAAAACAAATTTTCATGTGTTTAACACTTAGTTTAAAAAGTACTTTCATACATCTCGTTTGGATTGTTACCTGCCTTTGTTAGAGATGGCAGATGATACTGTTCTCAGCTTACAGATGGAAATAGGGAGACAGGAAGAGGCTGAGTGACCCATACAAGGACGCAGCTGCACCACTGGCATTAGGGTAGTCTCGGCCCCAAACCCAAACTCCTGATTTCAAATCCCTTATTTTCGTCAATTGAATGACACTTGCTTATTTATTTAATGTACATTATTGAGCCAAAACTGTTTCAAGTACTGTTTTAAGTGACGCACATAAGGTTAAGAAATTTGATAATCTTTAAAAATAAAAAATAATTACGGGTACTGTGGTTGAGGAGAAAATAAGAGTAGCTGCTACCTTTTACCCACCCTCTATTTCTTTGTCCAGATGCAACCAACCGCTGTTAATTGGAAGTCTTTGTAAACATGCAAGTCCCCTGTTTGTGAAGCCTGGTCCTGCCTGCAGCTGGGGACTCAACTAGACGACCTTGACTGGCCCTTCTCCATCCCGTGGGGAGCCACGGCACAGGATAAAGGGAGCTACACCTGGTAACGAAGGTGCCGTTGTCGCGTGTGAGGTTGTGGAGTGGAAAGCATGAGCGAGCTACAGAAAGAATGTTTCTGGAGGGGACTAGAGCCGGTCTCGGGCGGCAGCAGCACCTCAGGTCGGAGGTGCTCTGACGGGTTTGACGTGAGTCCTCGGGCTCGGAGGGGGGCGGGGCCCGGCCAGGAGCTACCAGGCTCCCAGAGGGCGGGGCGGGGAGAGGAGAGAGCAGGCTCTCGGGGGGCGGGGCGACGCGAGGGGCGGGGCGACGCGCGGTCGACGTGGCAGCCGCCGGGGCGTGCGCCTCCGGTGGCCATCTTGGAGGCGGGGTCGCGCGGCGTTGAGCTTCTGCAGGCGTCTTCGTGGTCATCTCCGAGCCTTGCTCTTAGCTCTCGGAGCTTCACGTCCCCGCGCTTTTCAACTGCCACGCAGACGCTCTTTCGGGCCCCCAGGTGAGCGTCAGCTTGGCAGTGACGCGGTGTTTGCGGGCGTCGGGGTGAGATGCGAGCGCCAACGGGCGCAGCCCCTGCCAGGTGGGCGGGCCGGCGCCCAGGGATGGTTTGGGTCGCGTTGGAGCCTCGGTGTCGTCGAGTCCGGGCGTGGGCTGTGCGAGCGTGCTTGGCCAGGCTGGCAGTCTCCGCCGCGCTCAGCCCTGTTGGGTGCGTGTTGTGGGTCCGGTTCTGGCCCTTCGCTCCAGAGCGCGGACCCAGACTGGCGCCCCGGACCGTTTGGCTCCGCCTTTCAGAGCGCTGGCCGTCGCGCGGGACCGGCGGCAGGCGCCCGCTGACCTTAGCCCGGCCCAGCCCAGCCTGGAGACGTGGCAGAGCCTGCGGGGAGACCGCTGCCTCCAGGAACAGGATTTCGGCCGTCCCGGCCTTCTCCCAGCTCTTGGGTGCACACACTGGGCACGGCCTTGGGAAGTAGCTGGTTTTTCCTAGGTTCCCCCAGCCGGGTCGAGCCGCTCTCGAGACGGTGTGCAGTTGCATTCTGCTGTCTCTTTGTTCCTTCCCTTCCCGGGGCCGGCTTCAGGCAAGTTAGCAGGAAAGGAAAGCTCCTATCCTAGATTGGCAGAATTATATATCCATTTCTGTCATTCAAAGTAGGTTCTTTGAGAGGCAACGGGTACTTTCCCGCGAAAGTGACACATTTTGACAGTCCAGGCTTTCCCCTTTGCAGCCATTATTTCATTCATTTAACGTTCATAGAAGTTTATTTTGGCATCAGAACTGAGAATGCAAAGAGAAAACTCACATCCTGCTTTGGCACTGTTTTGTCTGTTAGTGGAGACAGTGTTTTGCACTAGTAGAATATGAATAATTGTTTTTAATCCTTTTGCATTCATCAAAGCTGCATTAGTCCATTTCTTTTTGTTTTTGTTTATTTCTGAGAGAGAGAGACAGACAGACAGCGTGAGCAGGGGAGGGTCAGAGAGAGAGGGAGACACAGAATCCGAAGACAAGCTCCAGGCTCTGAGCTGTCAGCACAGACCCTGACCCGGGGCTCGAACCCACGAACCGTGAGATCATGACCAAAGCTGCAGTCGGACGCTTAACGGACTGAGCCACCCAGGCGCCCCTCCATTTCTTTTATTGTATCCTAATAAGTAGGCATTCCCTTTTTTAACAGAAAAATCCTATAGGAAGCAAATTGGAAGACGAGGGTCTGGCCAAAGACTGAGGGCTCAATTTTCTAAGCCATTTTTTTGTCAATTTCTTAAATGTTCATACATTAAGAATACTTTTTATGCTGAGACTTCTGCACTAAAACCTTTATCATTTGACATTTCACTGTGACTGCAATAGCTTTTCTTTAGTAGGAGGTTTAATGTTTATGCACACAGCATTTATCCAACATCATCATTAAGCTGTTTCTTAAATAGAGTATCTAATAAAGACTGAAAAAAATTGACGCTTTATTTTGGGTTATAGGTTGTTTTCACTGCATAGCTTATTTTGCCAACACATCCGTTAATTTTACAGGTCAAGATTATCTTAAACTTGACTTCCACCGGCCAATGGAAGGATTTAGCAGCACCTGTAGGAGGAAACTGAATTACCAATAGAAAATGGGGCGATGAAAAGAGGTAGCCTTCACAGGGAGCAATAAAGTCCCCACAAGGACATTTGTGTTCAAGGTTACTGCCCTTGGGTGTATAGGTACTGAATGAAAGGATTTTGCCTCCCTGATCCCTGTTCTTTCTTGATGACATAGGTGTTTCTTCTATGTTCATAACCGAACTTTTTTGAAAGTGTTTTGTGTTTCTGCCTCACCTCCTACTCCTTAGACTGGTTGAAACTGCCTTCTAGCCCCACTCTTTCCATGGAAACAGCTCTCACTGCGCTCATATCTTAGTTTCGGAAATACATGGAATTTTTCAAATATCATTGTTTGGCATTTCCACAGCATTTGATACCACTGCCTCTTCCCGCTGTGAAACTCTTCTTTGGCATTTGGCCACCACAGTCTCCTGGTTTTCTTCTTTTAGTTCATCTCCCACTTCTCATTAAGCTCATCTTTCTGCCAGACTATTTTTCAAGGATTGATTGAGTTATCTTCTCTTTTCATTTGGTATTCTCCTTTTAGGTAACCTCATCCCAGTAAACATGACTTTAGAGGCTATCAGTAAACTGAAGAAATCCATACCCACACTTACTCTGAAACTGCAGACCAAGTCAGATATCTCTACTTGGGTGTTTCAAGGAGCTTAAACTCAACATGTCCAATATTGAACAGTGTGTAATGCCCCCTTCCCCAAAAAGAAGACCTCAAACACCTTGACCTCTTCCTGCATTCCTGTCTTCGTGAACGGTGTAGACATCTGTGCAGTTGTGCAAATCGTGCCTCTTCCTGTCACTACATCCATGTCCAGTCCTTGAGTCTACCTCCTGTCCTCTTCTCCTGTACTTGAGAGCCACTTGTCTAGAGTGTTATATGAACTCTATCCTTCTTAATAGTCTTTCTGCCTTTACTTTGACTGCCCTGTGTCTCCATCTGCGTACTGTGGTCAAAGGAATGTTTTCATGTTTGGAACACAAATGTGAATTGGCAAAAGCTGGAATTAGCCTTAAATTAGCTTTCAGCAGACCAGTAGCTAACTGTGGCACATCTATGAGATGGAATACTATTCAGCAGTTAAAAATACCCAACCAGTGATAGATCCAACAGCTTGGATGGATCTCAAGACCATTGTGCTGAGTGAAAGACAAAGCTGATCTCAAAATATTACATGCTGTATGATTCTATGTAGGTAACATTTCATGAAATGAGAAAATGATAGTGAATAAATAGTTGCCACGGCTTATGGTTAGTAGAAGGATGTGCAAGGGAGCACTGTGAGGGAGTTTCTTCAGGTTAATAGAACAGTTCTGTAACCTGATTGTGGTGTTGGTTACATGAGTCTTTGCAGATGATGAAATTTCATAGAATTACATACACACAGACATACACCCATGTGAAAACAGGTGAAAATCCAAATAAAATCTGTAGTTACTCGTATTGCACCAGTGTTAATTTCCTGGGTTCCCTGGGTTCTCTGGTCTATTTTGCATCTTTCTGTGAATCTAAAATTTCTTAAAAAAATTTTTTTAAGGCTTATTTAGTTTTGAAAGAGAGGCAGAGAGAGAAACAGAGCATGAGTGGGAGAGGGGCAGAGAGTGAGGGAGACACAGAATCTAAAGAAGATCCAGGCTCTGAGCTGTGACCACAGAGCCTGATGAGGGGCTCGAACCCACGAACTGTGTGATCATGACCTGAGCCAAAGTTGGACGCTTAACCTATGGAGTTACCCAGGCGCCTCTAAAATTTCTTTTAAAAAGCTAAGACAGAAGACAAATATTTCATCTCCAGCTTGAGTGCTGTATGGTGCTTTTCTCTTCTTGAAAAACCCAACTCCTTGACCTGGTGTAAAGTTCACCATGGTGTGGGCTCTTGCCTGTGTCTCCAGTCTTCATTCTTCTTTTCTGTTTGGTGCACATGGGTTTTCTTGAATGTGTCTTGTCCCCTCTCCCCCCCAGGGCTTGTTTACCTCCTCCTGGTATTTTTACTTTGTCTGGGACCTTCTCTACTTAATTCTTTTCCCTTGCTTAATTCTATACATCTTTCAGATCTCTGCTTATATGTGATTTCCTTTCCTCCATTTCAACTCAAAATTGTATTCCTCTCAAGGCTGTGTTCTTACCCACCGAGCACATAATTCAGTTCATTGCCCATGGGTGGTATTATTGAGTTGTCTCACGCTGGACTGTACATATCCTGTTTGTTTCTGCATATATTGTATGCACACAGGTCCTGGTACAGTGCTTGGCACTGTTGACTTTAAATATTTGTTAAATAAGTAAAAACATCAAAAGCAAATTCCAAAGTTTTATTTGGAAGTTTTGATTTTATATTTGAGACAAGCTTGAAAATTTTTCATTTTTGAGGAAATTTTCCCATATTTTGTAGCTCATTATTATCTTAGGACCATATAACACTTTTGCTGAAGTTAGTGTTTCCAGTGCATGAGACATATATCACTTAGCAGTTACTATGATTTAAAATGTGAACTAGAGATACTGGGAATGGAGCACATTTCGAGTTTACTTTCATGTTAACAGAAATAGCCCACATATAATACTTTATGGGGAGAGAAGTAATATTAATAATACTTAATAATAGGGGCACCTGGGTGGCTCAATCATTAAGTGTCTGACTCTCGATTTCGGCTCAGGTCATGATCTCAGGGCTGTGAGAGCGAGCCCTGTGTCGGGCTCCACGCTAGGGGTGGAGCCCGCTTAAGTTTCTCTCCCCTCCCTCTTCAAAATACTTAGTAATACTTAATGACTAATGATTCATTTTTACTTTAAATGTAACAGTAACTGGAATCTAGATATCAATCTTATATATATTCATGTGAGAAAATTATATTGGTAATTTACTATTTGAAGTTTATGGACAATTAGTTAACTTCACATTATTTCCTAATTACCAAATATGTGTATGGAATATCTCATATGTGCATATTAAACATAGTCACAGACTATTTTCCTAGGAATTTGGACAGATCCTTTATGTAGAAGTAAATGGCATTATAAATAGCAAAGACAGATCTCTGTCTCTTATTTTCTATAATCATTCTTTAGAAATACACATGATTACTGTGCAGTATTTATTACATTTTTATACCTTTGCAGTAAACTGTAATTGAAGAAAAATGATGGAAGAGAGTGGAATAGAGACCACCCCACCGGGGACCCCTCCGCCACATCCTGCGGGACCCGCCGCGGCCACTGTGTCTTCCACACCCCTTCCTTCAGGTACGTGGAGCTTTCTGGTGTCTGGTGTGTCTGGAGGGCGGTGGAGATGCTTCACTTTTCTCAGAGTCAGGTGGAAGATGACTACATATTTTACAAGTCCCGTCATCTTTGCTAGGACGAAAGGAAGCAGCCTTTCTTATTTAAGCCTCAAGGTAGAAAACTTGTTCTGTTCTGCTTTGGGTCAAGTTTTGTTCTTAATGTTTATACTGACTATAAATCATCGTCCTATGACAAAAATATCCTAAAACACATGCATTAGTTTTGTCTCATGTTGTGTGAGTTCGATGATTAACTTACCAAAATATTTGAGCCAGTATGTAGGTTTTTATGCTGAAGTCAGCAGGGGTGAAAAATAGCTCTATTTTATTAAGAATGTTTCCAAAATGAATGAAAACACAAGGATCTACTTATGAATGGGGCTGTAACTTAATTGTGTACAGCTGCTGCTTTTACTTAGGGGAATTGAAAGTCATTTGCAGTCAGTTATACTTGTGTATTTCAACTTACACATTTTAAATTAATTACTCAGTTACGGCTTGATAATTTTTTAAAGTTTGCAACACAGATGCGACAAGGTACTTTGCAAAAAGCATTTGCAGTTTTGTGTTTTATTTTCCTTCCCACCTATTTTTTTTTTTTTTTTTTTTTTTAGCTGCAACTAGTTCTTTTTCTTCTCCAAACGTGTCCTCCATTCAGCCCTTGGCGCCGCATGTGTACTCCACCCCTCAGCCGCCCCTGCCTCCTGTGAGGCCCTCTGCGCCCTTGGTGCCGCCTTCACCCGTCCCTCCCGTCGCAGCCCTTGCTGCTTCTGTACCGCCTCCGGGGGCTCCAGCACCTGCTGCCGCCTTCACTAACCCTCCTCTGTCTCACTTCCCCCCTCCATCTTCTGCCCCAAACACTCTTTTGTCCGCACCCTCTTCCGGTCCTCCCACATCGGGATTTTCTGTTGGAGCGACTTACGACATTACAAGGGGACATGCGGGAAGAGCTCCCCAGACACCCCTGATGCCGTCGTTCTCTGCACCTCCTGTAACAGGTAACTCTCTTTTACTGATACTTGGAATTAAATGGCTGTAGGTAATGTTTGAGTAATGTTATTTATTTTTTTTAAATAACTGCTCTGTTGAGAAATAACTTACATAAAATACAATTCACCTCTTTAAAATTTATAATTCAGGGGCGCCTGGGTGGCTCAATCGGTTAAGCGTCTGACTTCAGCTCAAGTCATGATCTCATGGTTCGTGGGTTCGGGCCCCGCGTGGGGCTCTGTGCGGACAGCTCAGAGCCTGGAGCCTGTTTCAGATTCCGTGTCTCCCTCTCTCTCTGACCTTCCCCTATTCATGCAGTCTCTCTCTCTCTCTCTCTCTCTCTCTCTCTCTCTCTCTCTCTTTCTCTTTCTCTTTCTCTCTATCAGAAAAAAAAAACAAACCCATAAAACACAGAATCCAGTAGTTGTCACAGTATGTACAGAGTCATGTAACCATTGCCATCATCAGTTTGGAGCCTTTTTTTTTTTTTTTTTTTTAAATATTTTTATTTATTTCTAGGAGAGAGAGAGACAGCGTGAGCAGGGGAGGGTAGAGAGAGAGGGAGACAGACTCTGAAACAGGCTCAGGCTCTGAGCTGGCAGTCAGCACAGAGCCCGACGCGGGGCTCGAACCCACTAACCGCGAGATCACGACCTAAGTGAAAGTCGGACGCTTAACCGACTAAGCCACCCAGGCGCCCCAGTTTGGAGCCTTTTAATCACCCCCCAAAAGAAGCCCTATTGCTATTAACAGTCACTCCTGACTTGCTCCCTCTTTTCACAGACCGAAAAACCATTCATCTGCTTTTGTCTCTATGTATTTGCCTATTTTGCACATTTCAGATAAATGGAATCATGCAGTGTGTGGCTTTTGCGACAGGATTCCTTCACTTAGCATATTTTTCAGGTTTACCCACATTGTAGCATGTATCTGTACTCTCTTATTTGTCATGGCTGAGTAATACTCCATCGTATGGCTATTTCTTCCACATTTTGATTATTTCATCAGTTGATGAACTTTATCTTATTTCCACGTTTTGATATTATGCATACTACTTTTATGAACATTGGTGTACAAATTTTCTTGAGGACATGTTTTCAGGTCTCTTGGGTGTACACTGAGGCTCGGAATTGCTGGCTTTGAGAGAATGCTGGACTGTTTTCTTGGTACTGTTTCACTTTTTCCTCAGCACTGTTTGAGTGTTTCTGTGTCTCTGTATTACGTTTTTGTTTTTTTTTTTAACTTCGTTGTTTCTCACTGCATTATTTTTAGCTCCTTCCTTTAGACTCTGGAGTGTTCCATTCTCATGTTTTGACATTTAAACTATTGAAATACAGCTGTTGTTAATTTAGTAAATGATTAACTTTATATGTTGTAAAATGTAGATGTTTAGTAAATGCAGTGCAGTGTTTCTTAGAGAGATACACCAGGGTGAAACTTGAGAGTTTTTTAAAGCTTTACTTGAAAGGTTATATGGACAGAATGGTTCAGGGAATAGTTTTATTTAGCCAGGTAAACATTTAAAGACAAATAAAAGCTCACAGATGCCTTAAGTTTGTGGAGTTCGGCCATCTTCCTTGTGTAAGTTGGTTACACCTACTTTTTTGTCTTTCCCGAATGGTTATTGAAAACCAGGATCAAAACTGCATCCTTGTCATCTTCTGCCTGTTCCTTCTCCTTTTAGAAAAAGCAGCTTTGTTGTGATTTTTATTACCCAAATGTTTTGCTTATCTATGTTTACAAACAGAACTTTTTGCACAGTTTAAGTATTATATCTAGGTCTGTGAACATGTGAATTTTCTGTTCTGAGTTAAAGTAGGGCACGTGGAATATGTACTCATTGTTACACTCTTTCATATGATGGGCTTGGGTGCTCACATCAATTAGTTTTATGCATTAAAGGGATTAGAATTACACCTCCCCACATCCAAGTATTAAATAGGGCCATTAGGAAGAACTTTTTGATATGTATTTGGTCCATTTTTAGGACACTTCATAAAAAAACCTACAAAAAGGGAAAGAGATTTATTCTTTGAAATCTTGTTTCATATGTATTTTATAAAGATTTAGGTGATTCTTGGAGTACATAACTCAGTCTTGAAATGCCTGAGTATAGGGGTGCCTTGGTGGCTCAGTTGGTTAAGCGTTGGACTTCAGCTCACATCATGGTCTCACGGTTTGTGAGTTCTAGCCCCATATCTGGCTCCATGCTGACAGCAAAACCTGCTTCCGATCCTCCGTCCCCCTTCCCTCTATGCCCCTCCCCGGCTCATGTGCGCTCGCTCGCTCTCTCAAAAATAAATAAACATTAAAAAAAATTTTAACAAATGCCTGAATATATATTTACATTATTGAAGCTGTTTTGAGCTACTCATCTCATATATCTTTTTTATAGGAAATAGTTAATGAAATAAATTACACATAATAGAAATGTTTGCCGATTACCAGGTATTTTGCCGACTCCCATTACTCAGCAAGCCAGTTTGACATCTGTGGCACAGGGGCCTGGAACCACGTCAGCCATTACTTTTCCGGAGGAACAAGAGGATCCCAGAGTTGTTAGGGGTCAGGATGAAGCGTCTGCTGGTGGAATCTGGGGTTTTATTAAGGTAAGGGGTATGTAGTTAAAAAACTATGCTGAACTTTTTAGTTATAAAATTTTTAGATGTTCATTGGAATAATTTTGAAAGTACAAAATGGTATAAGGAAAAAGTAAAAATTCATTTTAGTCTTATAACCAGGTTTTTTTTTTAGTTACTCTCAATATTTTTTGTGTGTTTATCTGTGTATATATATCTTTTTCAAAATAAAAGTCAAAATGGGGGTAGTGACATGTGGACACTGTTTTGTGTCTTGTTTGTCTTTTTTTTTTCACTTTTTTTTTATTATAGGAGAATCTTGCAAACAAAAAAATTCTCAAGATCCAAAGTTTTTTTTTCTTTCTTTTTTCTTTTAAGACCCTTATTTTTGAACACGTTAAATAAGGAATGTCCTCATACCAGACCACATAAGGCAGTCATAACAAAGTGAACACAATGTATACAAAGCCTAATAACAGTTCTGGGATTCTAATGTTTTGAAAATTAGCATTTTGGCATTCAGAATGTCTCTATTTTAGGTTTTTACTTTTCAAAGCACTTATTTTTTTCTTCTTTTTTTTCTTTCAAATAGTTTATTGTCAAATTGTTTCCACATAACACCCAGTGCTCATCCCCACAAGTACCCTCCTCCATGCCCATCCCTCCTCCCCCCCACATCCATCAGTCCTCAGTTTTTGTCAGCATTCAAGAGTCTCTCATGGTCTGCCTCTCTCCCTTTCCCCCACCATTTCCCCTCTTCTTCTCCCCCTTGTTCCTCAGTTACGTTCCTCCTAATCCTCCTATACGTGCAAACATATGATATTTGTCCTTCTCTGCCTGACTTATTTCACGAAGTATGTCTTGTTTGTCTTTATGCAGCATATAGCAGGAACATCTTCACAGCCATAAATATTCTTCAGAAGTTTTCTTTATGGCTGCTTTGTCCTTCATGCCGTGGCATTTATTGCCCATATTTTGCTAATGTATTTTAGCCGTCTCTAATTGTAATTCTTACCAGTGCAACTCTGATGAGCACTCTTGTAGGCAAATCTTTATGCTCATCTGTTTTGTCGAGGTTGAGTTCTGATGAATGTCAGAGTGAACAGAGCGAATGTCTGACTATCCCAGCATTTTTCATTTGTCAGCCCTGATTATGGATTTGAAATATAACTTTTTTTGATTTGACAAACAAAAAACATATCTTGTTTTTTTTTTTTAATTTTTTTAATGTTTTATTTATTTTTGAGAAAGAGAGACAGTGTGAACAGGGGAGAGTCAGAGAGAGAGGGACAGAGAATCCGAAGACAGACTCCAGGCTCTGCAATAGCTGTCAGAACAGAGCCCGATGTGGGGCTTGGACCCACAAACTGTGAGATCATGACCTGAGCTGAAGTTGGATGCTTAACCAACTGAGCCACCCAGGCGCCCCAAAACATATCTTGTTTTATTTTGCATTTCTTTGGTATCAAATTTGAACATTTTTTCACATGATTTTTTTTTTCCATTCATGTTTTTTTTCCTTAGGTCTCTAGTCTTGTTCTTTGCCCATTTTTGAATTGGGATGATTTTTCATCTCTGAACAAAAATTCATAAGAGCCCCTAGTGCAGTAAGAATATTTTATTATCTGCATCATATGTTGCAGTTTTCTCTCTTTTTATTTATACATTTGAATTATATTACACCTTTTTTACACAACATCTAAATTTTCAGAAGTTCTTCGTATCAGTTTTGGGTTTTTTTCGTTATTTTATGTTAAAAATGACCTTTTCCTACCACACTATATCATGAATGATTATCTGTGATTTCTTCTAATTCTTTTATGGTTTCATTTTTTAATACCTACCAGTTTATTGTTGCTGATACTTTATTACATGAAGTAGAAGTCAAACTTAATTTTCTTCCAGCCACTTACTTGACTCTGGCAATATCATATCCCAGGGTTTTGATATCTCATCTTTATGTTAATTATGAAATTGTATGTTAATGTCATTATCTGGACTCTGTTCTGTTCCACTCTTTGGCCCGGCACTGCAATAGTAAGTACCTCACGAATTTGATTACTGTTAACTCTGTTTATTATATGTACTGAAAGTCTGCTCTGTGCTCAGGTGGGGATGAGTAAGATAGAAAGGTCAGTGCCGAATGCCTGCTTTTGTAATGATATATCAGTATTTAATTTTTAAGTTTGCAGATTTTTCTTAAAAATTTTTCTTTACTAGTCTTCTACATTTATATTTCTTAATGAATTTTGGAATCACTGACAAAGTTTCTCCCAGTATTCTGCTGAGAGTTTGGCTGAAATTTAATCATATGTTAAACTTATTTTTTAATTGCTAAGTAGCTAACTTAGTTACAATGTTTGAGCTTTATGTTACACAGAGATGGCATTTTTCTTACCTTCCTTTTTTTTTTTTTGACCCTTCTGTACTTTTTAAAGGTTTTCCTTATAGAGGGATTACTACTACTTTCCACTGTTACGAGCTTCTGTCAGTGTGTCTGTCACTAGTTGTAACACCCACTCAACTCTACAAGTCTTGTAAGGAGTTCTTCTAATACTCTGCCTAATATTGGTTGACAGTTTTAAATATCACTGTTAAGAACTCAGCTTTTTTCTGAATCCCCTTAGTTCAGTGGTAGCTTGGAAAAGGTGGAATGGTGGCCTGCTAGTCACATGCCATCTCAGGAGACCCTGCTCCTTAGCTTACCCTGGGAGAAGTATGGCACAAGAAGGGAGCATTCAGACCTGGTTCCTTCTGAATAGGTGGTTTTAAGAATTCAGAGGAATGGGTGTGGATTAAAAGAGAGAATTTGGGAATGAACACAACAAAAAGAAGTTGGAATAAAGAAGAAACATAGCAAACCAGTAGAACATAGCAGAATAATGCATGTTAATGAGGGAATAAGGATGAGAGGTATTACCATTTTTATTTTTTGGTTAGGGAACCAAGTATGAATTCATGGAGACATCTCATTACAGTTTTTATTGATGGATAAGTTTTGCATAGTCTTTCATATAAATAAGTAGAAATGCAGTACAATAAGAATATGTACATGCAGAGAAATGAATGTATATATATGTGGAAATTGAATACATATGAATCTATACATCCATGAAAGGAATACCTCCACATATCCTGTGTGGATATACAGGCCATTGGGGTCTGTCGACTGCCGTGGGTCTGTGATGAAAGGAGAAATTGAGAGTAAGCATTTTGAAATCTTAATAGCATTTTGACATTGCCGTAACCATGTTTTTCTTACATTTTACAAAATTACAGGTCTTCCATGTATCAGGAACTTCAAAAAGTTTTCTTCCACCATCAGGTGTTCTTTACTTAGAATGGGCCTTTATATATTAATTTGTCTTGTACAGGGTGTGGCCGGAAATCCCATGGTGAAATCTGTGCTTGACAAAACAAAGCATTCGGTAGAAAGCATGATTACAACGTTGGACCCTGGCATGGCTCCATATATCAGTATGTACTTAGGATAGAGCTGCATTTGCCGTATGGTTTTAAAGTATGTGCTTTTGTCAGCCACTCACTGTCATTCCAGAGTCTTGTAATCAGTGGAAATCATCTTACATTCTTGATTATAAGTCTTAGTGTTGACATTCTTAACTTTTTCTTAGTCACAAATAAATTTTGAAAACCCCGCAGAAGGGACTCTGGGAGGAGTAAAACTCATATGAACTTGTATACTGATTAGTATACTTGTTTGTTTGTTTTTTATGTTTTTTTTATTTGTGAGAGAGAGAGAGACAGCGTGAGCAGGGGAGGGTCAGAGAGAGAGACACAGAATCTGAAACAGGCTCCAGGCTCTGAGCTGTCAGCACAGAGCCCAACGTGGGGCTCGAACCCATGAACCGTGAGAACATGACCTGAGCCAAAGTAGAACGCTCAACTGACTGAGCCACCCAGGCGCTCCGTGATTAGTATACTTGTAATCAGTGTATATTAATTGTAAATGTGGTTGGTCTTGTTTTGTATGAATTTTATTTTATTCACTATTGACATTTGATGTGAGGCTTTGTTGATATTTGATTCTGATAATTCTCCAGTGATCTATTTTAATTAAATGGGATTATGCTTACCCTGGGAATAATATTTTTAGAGGAAGTTAATCTGTTTACTAATAATGTCTGATTACTAGATCTGTTGGGGAAGCTATTTTACTCACCTTTGAATTCCTATTACCAAGAATCCTCCAGACAGATGATGTAGACATACGTGCCATGCCACTTAATTTTGCATGTACATATCCCAGTATGTGAAGAAGCATAATCGTTAGCAGGATCAGTGACCAATTATTAGTATTTCTGTTAAAGATAACAACTTACAAGTCACAGCCATGCATCAGGTACTTGAACAGAGATTTTTAGTACCAATAAAAAGTTAGTAGCTTTCAGAAGTCTTCATATTGTTGGCTAGTAAGCATCAAAGGACAAGACCTAATTGTAATGAGTATCATTTTTAAATGCTTGCTGTGCCCGGCAGTAATTCTCAGAAGAACTCTGCAAGTTAAGTTTTTTTTTTTTTTTACGTTGGAGATGCAGAACCTTGGTTTGGAGTGACTGTTATCCTAGGTCATATACAGTTAGGTGGAGCTAGATTGAACCCATGTTCAAGTTGTTTTTTCTCTTAGCCACTTTGCTTCTGTGGAAATAGAAAATTGAATCAAGTATTAAATCAGCTGAGTTGTTCTTTGTGTCTGCCAAAGGATTTAGAAATTGGACCCAGTCATAGATACTGATTTTATATATTCATAATAATCAAGTGTGACATAACTAATGCATCATATATATTCTTTTCAAGCTCATGTTTTGAATGAGGGAAAGAAAGGAATTAGTATATTTGAAGCTCTTGCTATTTTAACAGGTACTGTGTTAGACTGTGAAAACAGTTACTTAGTCTCTAGAAAAAGCCCTGTGAGGGGGCAGATGTTTTTCCTTGAAGAAACCAGCTCATTGACTGCCCTGAGGTGACAAAGCTGATAAAGTCAGGACTCACACCCAGGGCTTTTTCTCAGGTCAGTGGTCCGTGTGGCATCATGAAAAAGGCAGAAAACGAAAGGGGTCGAGTTTCAGGGGAGAATACCAAATAAATTGTCTATCAGTGAAGATCATAACTTAACATGTAGTCTTAATCAGTTAACTCTAAAAAGCAGTAAGACTGATGTGAACAAGCTGACTCTTTACTGGCAGTGAAAGCAAGACCATTCTGATCTAACAAATTCAAAATAAAACTTAAGATAATTTTACAGAAATATTGTACAAATCATTACAATTTCAAACGTATCAAGAAGGCATAAGAGTATTAGAAATGGATTTTAACACAGTTTAGCTTCCTATATTCTCAACATTACTTATCATCCATCAGTAAAGGTGATACTGTTCATCACAGAGAGACTGAGAAGCCTCTCGAGGCGAAGTTTAATGGAACAGTACTCAGCCAGGGCCAAGAGATAGGTCCCACATGGAGAAAAAATTAGAGAAAAGTATACTTGTTCTCTTCTCTCCTATGAGACTCAATGCTTTTAGGTTTTAGTAACTTAGGAAATTCTAGTACAGATGGGATCTGTGGATCATCCTGTCAGTGGGGAAAAAAGAAAAATGATACAAAGCCCAGATATTTTGAAAATATTTTTAGGTGTTCCACAGGATGCTTATTAAGGAGCACCATAACATTGTTTCTGGGGCAAAATATTTTACAACATAAACAGCTTTCTTGATCTTTCTGTTGGACTAGTGATCCCCATTAATGCCAGGTGCCAAAATATGCTGTGCTTAGAAATAGGTCTTTGAACTCAATGTGTCACAAAATGTTAGGTAAAGATTTTAAAAAATAGGTATATTTATCAAATCACTCTGTGTTAATGGTACAACGTTTTTAGAAATGATACATTAAAAATGTTTTAGAATTTTTATTTCATATTCTTTGCCTTTTTAGATTTCAAGTTTTGTATGTGTTGGTTCTTCCATTTCCTTATATGCTTACATATTAGGACAATAATAGATGTATCATTTATAGCTAGATACCCCATTTATTTATGGCATATGCTTTTTTCTTCTGATGGTGAAGATGTAGGGTAAAAAAGTTGACTCTCACCATGTAAACTATTTTCTAGATAAAAAGCACATTTCATGGCGCCCTTGTTGAGTGCAGAACTTCTTTACAACTCTGACAAATCCTTCTTGTCAGTAACAGTCTTCATTTTCATTTTCTGTAACACACCCTAAATGTGTAACATGTATTTCACAAGCTCCATATTTGATTTCTGTGATTGCTCACTTAGTTAAAGGACTTGGAATTCCAACATTCTCATGGTATCAGAAGTTTACGCATAATAGATGTGTGTCTTTATTAATTGAAAGCAGGAAAGCCATTGTGATTTGCAGGCTTAAAAATGCAATGTGTTTTATCCAAAGTGTAGACTTAACAGAAAATGAAATTTTGTGAAATTAATAGAGCAGTATAGTAGAAAATTAAACTTTTTTCATAGCTGTGAAAACATTATTTTCCAAATTGACATCTGTGGAAGACTTTCTAGGAGCTGTTATTAGATGCTGAAAAAGTAGTCTATAAACAGATTAAGTGTAGAAAGTGGTGGGTTAAAGTCATATTTAACTCTTGGTTTTCTGAGAATCTTAATGTTCACTGTGAATTTCCAAGCCAGAACACATAGAGCAATTCTCAAGCGTGTTTGACCACAAAATGGCTTAATTTTAGGGGGGAGCAGTATTTCGTAGGAAAAAAACTGTTACGCTCTGTTTGTGGCAGATGAGATGCTCAGAACATTTAGAAGGCATGTAGTATCTTCTGCCTGCAGATGAGACTCTCAGGTATTCCATTAAATGCTCAGTTTTAAAAGGACAAGTTGGTAGTTTGGATCTAAACACTTGAATAAGATGCTGTTGGATTAGAGGGTGGAAGTGTGTCTGGTGGAGCAGATGGTGTGGTGAAAGAGGATGTCGGAGTGTGACACCCCTAGGTTTGTGTCCTGACATCATCGCAAAATTATTGTTACCGTGGGCAAGGTCTTATCAGTCGTAGCTTCTTCAGCATATAAAGAAGTTCATAACCTGTGTCTTGCATTATTTTGTGAACTTAGTAATAATTCTGTAATAAAGTGTTAGCATATGACAATGATGACAAGAATTTCATTATTTTAATTTGGAGCTGAAATTTTTTTTCTGGTCTTGGTAGAATCTGGAGGTGAACTGGATATCGTAGTGACCTCGAATAAAGAAGTGAAAGTCGCCGCCGTCCGAGACGCCTTCCAGGAGGTCTTTGGCTTAGCCGTGGTGATAGGGGAAGCTGGACAGTCCAATATTGCCCCACAGCCGGTGGGCTATGCAGCTGGCCTGAAAGTGAGTAATAGAAAACTTTCCTCACCGTATAGAAACTGGAAACTAATTTTTTCATAATCCTTTGGTCTTTATGGAGCTGATGGCTTTTTACATTCAGAAATATTGATCATCTTGGTTTTTAAGTAGAAAACTGTGTGTAGTTTTACTTTAACAGAAGGGTAGGTTTTGATGACAGGACGGGAGGAAACACTCGCAGAGAATAGTTAGTCCTAAAAGAGATCTTGACCCAGTGCTAGCATGTAAATCACACTGAATTTAAATAATTTTATACTGAAATTATAGTACTCCTTGAATCCTCTAAGCTTTTTATTGCTTCACTATAAATAATACTTCACACTTACATTTTTCTTCATGGTTTTGGGGACTCCAATATATTTGAAAGTTTCCCGACTACTAATGGGCTTCCAATAGGCAGGTTCTATCTAGATTGACCCTACAAATTTCCCTTTCGCCTATCCTTGGTGAGAGGACTTAGCACTCATCTGGGAGCTTTTCTTAGCTTCCTTGCCTTGATTCTTCCTCTTCTCCATCCTTTTAATTCCTTTATCTTAAAGGCCTGACTACCTGGCACTTTACAGCTACAAAACCTGCATGTTACCAGAGTTTTTCAGAGTCTCACCAGTGTATAGAGACTTTTTAAATCTCATTATCAGTAATAACTTTAAAAGGAAGACACTGTCTTAGTTTTTCCATAGTGAGGGAAGAAGATCTTGTGGCCAAGTGTGTAGCAGGGACAGATGACAGAGTGACTTATTTTAAAGAGAAATTTCATACAACTGCATACTAACACCACCCCTGGAATATTACAGATTGTCTTCTGGCCAGTTACCGTTAAAAACCTTGTCCTACATCTATGGAAAAACTGTTCAATTCCCAGTGAACTACATCTGGTTTTCTCAAGCCAGTGAGGGTTAAAGTTCAAGAATCCTGGGGCACCTGGGTTACTTGGTTGGTTAAGCATCTCACTTAGGCTCAGGTCATGATCTCATGGTTCATGGTTTTGAGCCCTAGGTCAGGTTTTGTGCTGTCAGCTCAGAGCCTAGAGCCTGGAGCGTGCTTCATATATCTCTGTCTCCCTGTCTTTCTGCCCCTCCCCCACTCATGCTCTGTTTTTCTCTCTCTCTCTCTCTCTCAGAAACAAACATTAAACATTGAAGAATCCTGTCCTGTCGTACATTTGTTACCACCCAGCATATAGACACGCAAGAGCAAATGAACGCTAAACAGGTCATTAGCATGCAGATATTTCTCCTACCTTAAATAAACCAGAGACTTTAACAAAATTTTTTACCTTACTTATTATCATCTACCATCTCATTTTGGTTTTTTTGTTTTTGGTTTTGTTTCTTTTAGCAGCCAAACTTCTCCAAAGAGTTGCTAATCTTTTATCTCTAATTCTGCCTTTATAGTCTCCTTAACTCCGCCCAGCCTGGGTCTCATCCCAACTCCACAGTGAGCGCTGTGCATGTCACCAGTGTTCTCCTTCTGCTCTTACCTGTCAGTAGCTTTTGTGACACTTAGGTTTCTTTACTGTGTTTTTCACTGCTGGGGTTCCACACTTGTTTGCCCCTCCCCTGTGCCTCCTTTGTGCGTTCCCTCTGATGGTTTTGTTTTTATCTACATTCCCTCCTTTGGTGAGCTCAGAGTGTCTGGCTTTAAATACCATCTGTGTGCTGACAGTTTGAAATTTCCGTCTCCAGCACCAGCCTCTCATGTAAACTAGATATATGTAAAAGTTGCCTTCTCAACATCTTAACCTGAGTGTCTAAAACATGCACCTGCTTTCCCCTCCCCCACTCCCTAGGCTGCCCGTAGTCTTCTCCTTCTCTAGGATCGATGGCAGCACCGTCCTTCCATTTTCCCAAGTGAGAAACCTTGGAGTCCCCCTTCTGTCTGTGCCCATGCGCAGTTTATCAAGAAGTCTTGTTTGTCCTGCCTTCACGATGTGTCCAGCATCAGGCTGCTCACATCCCTCCTGCTGCTGCAGTGCCTCATCTCTGACTAGGCCATCTAGCTGTTGGGGTTACCCTGATAGGGTAATACCCCTGTAGCCCTCTAGGTCCTTCTCAGCAGAGTGGCCAGATAATCCTTTCATATCATAGGTGAGAGCAGGTGAGAGCACGTCACTCCCCTTTTCAACACTTTATATTTCGCTCATTGTAAACCCACATTCCTTATGTGGCTTCTTCCGTGGCCTCACACAGTTGGGCTGACATGGCCTTTTGTTCTCTCACTGCTGCAACTCCTGGTCTTTCCCTCGCTTGCTCATGCCAGTCACAGTGGCTTCCTTGCAGCTCTTTGTACTTGCCTTTCCTGCTCCTCTTTGTGGGGCCTTTTCACTAGGTCTTTTCTCTGTCTGGTACATTCTTCCCTCCAGCATGTTCTTGGTTGGCTCTCTGAACCTTCTTTAAGTCTTCACGCAAATCGTGCTTGCACAGTGAGGCCTGCCTTGATTAGTCCTGCATCCTGTGCTGATGCACCCTAATCGCCCTTACTCTTCTGTTTTCTTTCCTGTGGTTCTCAGCACCTTCTGATACACTGCATCATTTTGTTTTGTATTTGTGTTTTGGAATGTTTCCCCACGTTCCTCAGGAACAGGAATTTTGGTTTGGTTCACAGATGCAAAGTCTTAAAGTAGTGCTTGGTGTTCTTTAAAGTGAATAGCAGTTTTATCAAGATGTCTAGGGGCACGTGGGTGGCTCAGTCAATTAAGTGCCCGACTTCTAAGCGTTGGCTTTAGTTCAAGTCATGATCTCGCGGTGTGTGAGTTTAAGTCCCACATCAGGCTCCATGCTCAGAGCCTGGAGCCTTCTTTGGTTTCTGTGTCTCCTTCTCTCTCTGCCCCTCCCTCACTCACTCTTATTTTCTTTCTCAAAAATAAATATTAAAAAACATTTTTAAAAAATGTCTAAACCCCAAACATCAGAACTAAAAATGCTAGGGTGTGTTTTTTAAATTATTAATTTATTTCTTCAAGTAAGCAGTCTGATACAGAAGATATTTTCATTTGGGGATCTGCTTTCAATTTTGGTTTAACATCCTGTCGATTTCATGAGAAGAGATTTTTCACTTAAGAGCACTCTGGCTGCCTCCCACCTATCACTATATCTTGATTGTACTTCTACAGTCACACAGTGGTCTTCACACTGGCCTAGAAGTTCCTCTGATGAGACACAAAGGTTTTTCAGGGTCTCAGGAAACCCTGAGAGCTTTAAGGAACTCACTTCTTCAGCCTCCACATGTTCTCTTGCCTAAACGTTTTCTGCCTAATTGTATACCTGGCATTGAGGCAACTTGTTCTCCTTTCCTATCTTCCCAGATAGAACCTCTGTTCTTTCCCTCTGGGAAGTGAGACCTACCTCCTCCCCACAAATGTTCATATGGTACATTGCCCCAGAACATAAAATACTCCTCTGAGTGTCGTTGGAAGGGACGGTTCAAAATACCGTGTCTAATGTTGGGAATACTAATGACATAATGACGAGGTAAAATTTTTTTGTTCTTGTCAAAACTGAAAAAAGACCAGACACAGTTGTCAGCTGATAGGTCATTAATTATTTTATGACAAATCACCATGTGATATTTGGACTATAACTCAAATTTTTATGGTTTTTAAAACATGAGTCAAACATTTTGTTATGTCAAATATTATTACATGGAAGATATTTAAAACTGGGGTGCCTGGGTGTTTCCATCGGTTAAGCGGCCAACTTTTGTTTTTGGCTCAGGTTGTGATTTCACAGTGCGTGAGTTCAAGCCCTGCATTGGGCTCTGTGATGACAGTGTAGAGCCTGCTTGGGATTCTCTGGGTCCCTCTTTGTGCCCCTTCCCTGCTCATGCCCTCTCTCTCTCTCTTGCTCGCTCTCTCTCAAAATAATAAACTTAAAAGATATTTAAAATCATTAGGTGCTGTTCTTGAAAGGTTGATAGAGATTATTTTCTGCAAGAAAAACCTCATCTTTTAGAGAATATTAATAGCTCAAGATGTGATTTTATTAGTGTTTGACAGATTCATTTTTAGGTTGGTTTTTGTCCTTCAAATTCAGACATATAGGCTGCTTTTCCATAATATTTAATAAAAGCTTAAAAATCAAAATTCACAGAAACTGATACATAGGAAAATTCTTCATAAATTTATCAGCTGTTTTTTTCCCCACAAACAGTAGAGGGGGCTAATGAGAAGAAAAGTAATGTAGAATCCTAGAATATTAAAAATTCAACACGGATTTTTTTAACTCCTCATCAGATTTTTAATTGAATGTCTTTTTTTTTTTTTATTTTTTTTTAATGTTTTATTTATTTCTAGGAGGGAGAGAGAGAGACAGCATGAGCAGGGGAGAGTCAGAGAGAGAGGGAGTCACAGACTCTGAAACAGGCTCCAGGCTCTGAACTGGCAGTCAGCACAGAGCCTGACACGGGGCTCGAACCCACGAACCACGAGATCATGACCTAAGCCAAAGTCGGACGCTTAACCGACTAAGCCACCAAGGCGCCCCAATTGAATGTCTTTTCTGAATTAAACCCAACTTTTCCTTTAAGCATGTGAGATTGTTTAAGGAAATAAACCTGCCATAATTAAAATTAGGAAGCTTCTGAAATGTGTATGCCAAACATTAATTTTATGGAAAAGCCAATCAGTTATTATGACTACTGTTTTATAACCTGTATTCAGCAGATACAGATAAATCCACATGCATTTGTGAAGAAGTATGGAGTTTTGATTAAACAAAATTGCTTAGTATAAACTGTTAAGAGTACAGAAGAAACTCGGGTGGCCCTTTTGTGTAGTACTTTCATTCGAGATCATTACTTCATTGTGGCCTCCAAAGTACCTAATTCTTGATTCCTTATACTTCTGAAAATGAAGTTAAAATGTGTTCTTAAAACATGGGTAGGGGCTCTGCTTAAACTGTCTGTATTTGTGACTCCAGAAGATGCCACACTTAATGTCAGGGGAGAAGAGAGCCGCATAGAACCCCCTCTTTGTTTTCCTTATGAAGTCTCTTTAGACCTTAGGTGTTCTTTCAAATTCAGTAGGTGCCTCCTCATTCAAAGTTACCAGAAAATTTACACTATTAAGATTCTTAGTATAAGTTATAAACATTTTTAGGAAGGCCGTTGTTTTTCATGTAGTTCATTTTTACTGAATGACCTTTGGGATAGACACTGTGGTACTGGAGAGAGAGGAAGCAAAAATATAGTCCTGATACTACTACAGTTTTGTTTACACCTTCTTTCATCCTTCATCTTTATAAGCTAATGTCTTAAATTGATTTACCCATTTTCATGCAGTTGTCACATTATTTCTGTTGTTTCTAGAAGTGCCCTAGCTTTTAAATTTTCATTTGATAAGAATGGACCACTTTTTCTTACTTACTACTTAGCTCCACTGTCCTTAGTAAAAATAGGTTACTGTAGTATCCATGGCAAGTTTTATTAAGAAATAGAACACATTTGTCCAGTTTTTTAAATACTTGCTGACACTTTCCTTATGATCACTGTTTATGAAGTAATTCAGATGAAAGTAGGTAAACAGCAGTCTTACTGAAAACTTGTTGTTTTCTACCATAAGATATGTATTGATGGTTTTCAGTTATCCATGTAGCATTGTCAGCCCCGCAGTTTTGCTGCATAAATGATAGTAATTTTCCTGAATAAATCTTGGTGCAATATATATGTTTCCAGTTAAAAATATATCAGCCAACTGTCATTTTGGTGCATATTTTAAGGCTATATTTAAAGGAAATAAGAAAGAGGAAAAAGCGTTTACTGTTGGTAGGATTGCCTACCTAGATAACTCAAGAGCAAATTGAATAAAAACTACTAGGACTAAAATAAGATTTATCAGTAAGATATCCTCTTGACAGATCAACATTAAGAAGTAGCACACAGTTTCATCATATCGGTAATAACCAGTGAGAGCATTAATGTAAAAATAATCGTTTTATAGTAACAACCAAATTAATAGGGCATATGGAAAGTGCTCTGTAAATTTTACACGATTGGACTCTTCATTCTTCTATATTATTTAAATATATACCATGGGTGGATAGGTGTGTTTGGTATAAATGTACATATTATGTAACCATGAATTAGTATATATAATACTGAATAATTTGAAGTGGTGTCTAACCTGCACCGTTGTCATTCAGGGAGCCCAGGAACGGATAGATAGTTTGCGTCGAACTGGAGTGATCCATGAAAAACAGACTGCTGTGTCAGTAGAAAACTTCATCGCAGAATTGCTGCCTGACAAGTAAGAGGCTTTTTTTTTTTTTTAACATAATGAAAAAATTTTTTTCCTATAATGAGAACTTTCACGATCTACTCTCTTGGCATTTTTCAGATATACCGTACAGTATTAACTATAGTCACCGTGCTATATATTTTATCCCCATGACTTATGACTGCAGTTTTATAACTGTTAATCCCCTTCACCCATCTTAACCACCACCCTATGCCAACCATCAATCTGTTCTTTCCATCTGTGAGTTGGGTTTTTTTCCCGTGTATAAGTGAGCTCATACATTATTTGTTCTCGTGGACTTATTTCCTTTAGCATAATGCATTCAGGATCCATTCATGTTATTGTAAATGGCAAGATTTCCTTCTTTGTTCATGGCTAAAGTGTGTGTGTATGTGTATACCATAATTTCTTTGTTCATTCTTCCATTGACTGATGCTTAGGTTGCCTCCAATTCTTGGTAAATGCTGCTGCAGTGAACATTGGTGGAGGGTGCATATGACTCTTCAAGTTAGTTTTCATTTCCCTCAGATAAATACTCAGAAAGGGAATTGCTGGATCATAGGCTTTATTTAATTTTTTCAGGAGCCTCCATATTGTTTTCCATAGTGCACCAATTTACATTCTCTTCAAGGGCTTTTTCTCCACATCTTTGCCAACTCTTGTTTTTTTTTTTGACTTTTGATAATAGCCATGCTAACGGGTTTAAGAGGACAGCTCATCGTGGTTTTGATCTGCATCTTCCTGATGATGGTGATGTTGAACATCTTCTCATGTATGTGTTGGCCATCTGCAGGTCTTTAGAAAACTATTTAGAGCCTCTGCCCATTTTTTAATCAATTTTTAATATATTTGGATGTTAACACCTTCTGAGATATACGATTTGTAAAGGAATTTTCCCATTCAGTAGGTTGCCTTTTCATTTTGTTGATGGTTTCCTTTGCTCCGTAGAACCTTTTTAGTTTGGTGTAGTCCCACTTAATGAGTTTTGCTTTTGGTGTCTAATCCAAAAAATCACCGCCAAGACTGCTGTCAAGCAGCTAACTCCCTCTTGTCTTCTAGGAGTTTTATGGCTTTAGTTGTTAAATTCAAGTCTTAAATCCATTTGAGTTAGTTTCTGTGTATGGTGTAAGTTCAGTTTCCGCAACACCTTTTATCGTACAGACTCCCCTTTCCCATTGTATATTCTTGGCTCTTTTGTTGTAAATTAATTGACTGTGTGTGTGTAGGTTTATTCGCTAGCTCTCTCTTTTGTTGGATTGCTCTGTGTCTGATTATGTCAGTACCATACTGTTTGGATGAAAGTAGCTTGGTAATGTATATTGTTTGAAATACAGTTTGAAATTGGGGCGTGTGATGCTGCTCCTTTCTCAGAATTGCTTTGTCTGTTTAGGTTCTTGTTCAATTTCTGTGAAAAATGCCATGGCAGTTTTGATAGAGATTGCATTGAGTCTGTTGATTGCTTTTGGATACTATGGATGTTTTTATTTTAGCAGTGTTACACAGTTTCTGGAGTAGACATTTTTCACCTTGGTTAAATATGTTCCTAACTATTTTATCATTTTTGAGGTATTTGTAAGTGACCCTAGAGAACATTCCATGTGTTCTTGAAAAGAACGTCTTCACCTCGTTTTGGAAGGAATGTTCTATGTAGCGGTTAAGCCCATCTGGTGTGATGTCTTGTTAAAAGTCACCATTTCATTACTGATTTTCTATCTGGGCCATCTATCCGTTGATACAAGTGGGGTGGAAAAGTTCTTTAATGTTACTGTTTTACTGTCAATTTCTTCTTCTGTATCTGCTAATTTTGCCTTAGATATTCCATTATTGGGTTCATCTATATTTACCATTATAGTTTCTTGTTCGATTGATCCCTTTATTACCATGTAATGCCCTTCTTTGTCTCTCGGTACAGTCTGTTTTAAAGTCTGGTTTGATGTATTATTCCCCCAGTTTTTTGGGGGGTCCTTTCACGTCCATTTGTGTGCAATATTTTTTTCCATCCCTTCAGTTAAAAGTCTGTATGTGTCTTTAGGTGTGAATTGAATCTCCTTTAGGCCACATATAGATGAGTCTTGTTTTTTTATACAGTCACCCTGTATCTTTTGATTAGAGCATTTAGACGTTGTTTTATGTGTTGTGTCTCTTGTTCTTTTATTGTGTCTGATGACTTTCCGTAATGTTAGGTGTAGCTTTATTTTTTTATCTTTTAGAAGTTTTGGGTTTGTGGTTACCATGAGATTTCTGTATAACATCTTAAGTATATAGCAGTCTGTTAATGATCTCTTACACACATTCAGAAAAACCGCATCTTTACTTATCCCTTCACCCTTTCTTTATATGATGTCTTATTTTACATCTTTTTATAAATCCCTTAATTATTGTAATTATAATTGATTACTTTAGCCTTTTAACCTTTGCAATAGCTGTCTAAGTGATTGATATACTCACTTTACTGTGTGTGTGTGCTTTTACCTGTAAATTTTTTTTCTTTTTAGTTTTACCTCTATCTCTGGCCTTTGCTTTTCTTCTTAGAAAAGGCCTTTTGAAATTTCTTACAAGCCTGGTTTAGCGGCATATAACCTACTTATCTCTTTTAGTGGTGACTGTTACCCTTGCCAGGTAGAATATTTGTGATTATAGGCTTTTTTTCTTCTCCCACTTAGATTTATATCATGCCACTTCCTTCTTCTCTGCAAGTTTGTGTTGAGAAATCTGAGAGCTTTAGGGGGTTTCCCTTGTGTGTAACTAGTTTCTTACCTCTTGATGTCTTTAGTATTTTCTATCTTTAATTTTTGACATTTATGTTTCTTGACATGGACCTCCTTGGGTTCATCTTATTTTGGGCTATGATTCTTGGACTTCAATATCTTCTTCTTTCCACAGGTAAGGGTTTTTTGCTCCTTTCTCTCTTCTGGAACCCCTACAACAGGGGTGTTAGTATGCTTAACATTATCCCAGAGATCCGTTTTACTCATCTTCATTTCTTTTTCTTTCTGCTCTTAAGCCTCTTTGCTTTATGATACCCTCTCCAGATCACCGCTCTGTTCTTCTTTCTAGTCTGTTTGTCGTTTCAATTATTATATTCAACTGTGATTAGTTCTCTTTTATGTTTTCAGAGTTTATGCATTCTTCTCCAGTCCAGTGAGCATTTTTAGGACCAGTACTTTGAATCTTTATCTGTTAGATTGTATAATTCTGTTTAGGGTTTTTTTTTGTTAAGTTTTTTTCTTGTTCAAAGCATATGAGTTTCCAATTTAGGTAAACACCTAACCTCTCTCAGTCTTGAAGGCCTGGCCTGTGTAGATGTGTTTGGAGCCTTGGAATGTCTCGGTGTATACCATGCTGACACCACCCTGGTGAGATGGCTTAAGCTGGTGTGTGTGTGTCCTAGGGGTCAGGCCTCACTGAGGTGGCAGGCCAGCTTGTCTGCATTGTCACAGTGGCGGGAGAACATAAACAGTGGTCTCCTGAGCACCTCCAACCCCAGAGAAAATTCTAACAACTTCCCCAGTTCTTGAAAGATGCTGGGGACTTAGTCTTCACCTCACTCTGAAAGCTTTTCCCATCCAGAATGTTATTCCATTTTGTCCTCCTGGCTTTTAGAGCTCTTTAGCTTAGCTAGATAGAGGCATTTAGAGCTCTTTAGCATAGCTAAATCATAGCTAGCTGTGGCATTTTTCCTACCAGTTACCTTCTGACCAGTATAGGAGCATTGAGGAAGATTCGGGGATAGAAAAAACAGCTGTCTCTTGAAACACATAAATTGGAACCACATAAATCTGCTTATACAGATTTTTCTCTGATAGAACGCAGTACTATAAATGTATTTTTCTCTTCCTACTAATTATTTTTGAGAGAGAGAGAGCACAAGCAGGGGAGGGGCAGAGATATGAGGCTCAAACTTGCAAACTATGGTATCATGTCCTGAACCGAAGTCGGACATGTAACTGAGCCACCGAGGCACCCCTCTTCCTGATGATTTTCTTAATGTTTTTTTTCCTCTAGCTCACTTGATTGCAAGAATATAGTAGGTGGTATGTATAAAACCTACAAAACTTGTATTAATGTACTGTCATTGACTGACTTTTGGTCAACAGGAGGCTATTATATGTTTTTGGAGAGTCAGAAGTGAGATTTTGACTGCATTAGGGGGTCATGGCAACCCATGTTGCCGACTTCGGTGTCCGACTTCAGTTCAGGTCATGATACCGTAGTTAGCAAGTTTGAGCTTCATGTCCATGTTGTTCACTGAAAAACTGTCGTATTAGGAAATCTGTTGTTGGTTTGTAGTGTGGATTAAAGAGGAGGGGATGGAAAGGCTGTGATAGGGAAGTGCAGAGGAGCAGAGAGGAAGAACATGTGAATAGAGAGCAAACCTAGGATTGCAAAGCACTTCACAGTTCGTGCTTTCTGTCTGCCCTGGTCCTGTATGAAATAAATGCACAGCTGATCAACAGCCCAAATGCGTTTAGCCCTAACAAAGAGTAGAGCCAGTGTGGACTGACTTCTCTGGTGAATTTTACATCAGTTCATGTTATGTGAGGAAACCTAACATGATGTGTACCATACCTGGACAAAAGCCTGTGTAAGCATGAACTGTCCTTATTCAGAGATTAACCTGTAAAGTTGCAAAATGTTGGTTTGTATATTAAATGTATTAAAATGTCTTTGGTGTGAATTGACTGGTGGTGGTAGATTGTCTTTGTAAAATACAAAGTGGCAGTTCCCACATTCCATTTCGAGATTTTTGCTGGTAAATGGTATTCAGGTGTCTTGGAACCATTCACAGCTCTTCTTGAGCTCTTTTTTAATCAAGGTGGCAGCCACAGGAGATTGGTCAAGCCTGTGTTACTTCAGCAGCTCCCTGGAGAGGGTAAGGAAGGGACGGAAAGGGGCCTCAGTGTTTGGCCCTGAATGTGGGGTGGCGAGTGTCCTTGGAGTTGAAGGACAGTATTTAGGAGAGGAGGACCCAGTGTTTCTCTGGCCAGCGGCACTCTTGAAAGAAATGGAAGGGGTTTCCAAGGCTGTGACAATGGTGGCAGTTTTAGCAGAATTGAAGAGAACAGGATGTCCCTGTTGATGTGGTCAGAAGCATGATGGAATTTTAGGTGACAAAGAGGACCTTGCAGTTCTTTTATCGCACCTTCACCAGCATCACAGAAGGAACTTTTACCTTCCGTGAGTCTCCAAGTTACTAATTAGTATACAAAATAAACTAAATAGCATAATTTAATGTTATTTTGAAACCAAATTTTAGGATATGAATGCTACAGACGTTCCATTCTGTTTCTTTGAATATGTAAATAGAAGTTATCTAATTCGTTTTCTATTTCATCACACTTTATTAGAACTACATATTTAAAAAAATAGCATATATATATATATGCTCTATCCTCTTGTTATTCAGGCTTATGATTTCATGGCATCTGGTGGTTGCATAATTCTAGTTATCTAAAATGCTGGTGGTGTTACAGATGACTTAAGGCAATTATAAAATGTGTTCTTATAATTTATGAGTAACTTTAAATTGAAAACATTCATGAAATCAAGAAAATTCTAAGACCGATTATCAAGGAGGAGGAGGAGATTTGGTATTTCCTCTGAATGAGCTTATTTAATTTGCTATTAACTTTTCAAGTCAGCTACGTATTAACAATAGAGAAGGTAATGTAAAATGTCTCCTATTTTAGCAAGTGACATTTTAAAAATGTTACTCATCAGGTAATGTATTTGCATATTCAAGTGAATAACTGTCTGTTGCTGATATGAATACTCCCGTCCCCATTCTTCTGCCTCAGTCGTAGCAGTATAAGAAACTTGACATGGATACTTTCCAGTTATTCTTTCTTTGTTGTCGTTATTTCTCGTTTTTGTCCTCCCTCCTCTTGGAATTAAGGTAATCGGTAATTTTATATACTCTTATGGATTGTTTTCTTCAAAATTGATTAGAAAAACATTTCAACTCTGGTCATATTTTCTCTGAATGATAATAGTGTTTTGGGTTGGTTTTGTCTATTCACCTTAACTTTTTTGGGCACATCAACAGCTTAATCCTCCTCCATCCCATCCTAGGTGGTTTGACATTGGCTGCTTGATAGTTGAAGATCCCGCCCATGGCATTCATCTGGAGACATTTACGCAGGCCACACCAGTGCCTTTGGAATTTGTACAACAGGTTAGTTTTCTCCTTTGTCATTATACTTCAGAGAAACTTGAAATACTGTCTGTTCACAGTAAAAGCTTTTGTTAGATTTTTCACTGGATATACATTTTTGATTTTGATCAATTCTTTCCCCTTTTAAGCTTTCCAGTTTCCAATTTGTTTCTGGTTGTTTGAGTACCTTCTTCCTTGTTTTCCCCCGTCTTTGAAAAGATAATACTTGACAGCCTTAATCACTGTTTTCCTCTCTTGTTTTTGTGATTGTGTTGTGCTCACTGTTAATAGGAGGAAAACGAGTTACCAGTTCTGGTTTTAGATGCACTTTTCATTTACTTTCCCTTTATCTACCATTTTGGTTCCCTTATTACTATCATGTCTTTTGTCTTTGTCTTGATCTTCCTTTTTAGTTTGTTCATCTTTTCTTTTTTTTTTAATTTATTTCTAGGAGGGAGAGAGAGAGCGCGTGAGCAGGGGAGGGTCAGAGAGAGAGAGAGTCACAGACTCTGAAACAGGCTCTGAGCTGGCAGTCAGCACAGAGCCCGACGCGGGGCTCAAACCCACAAACTGCGAGATCATGACCTAAGCGAAAGTTGGACGCTTAACTGACTAAGCCACCCAGGCGCCCCGAGTTTTTTCATCTTTTCTAAAAGGTTTCTAGAACTCAGGAAACCCACTTAGTCCTTTATGAATTTATTATAAAAGGATGTAACTCCAGAATGGCTAGATGGAAGAGATGAGCAGGGCAAGGAATGGGGCAGGGGACAGAGGTTCCCTGCCGTCTGAACCCTCCACTTTTGCAGCTCTGTCATGTTGAGTCAGAAGTTCTTCAACCCCATCCTTTGGGGGTTTTATGGAGACTGTGTTTCATAGGCATGTTACAAAGTCCGCAGGTTTGGACTTTCAAAAAAAAATCACCTCATTAACAAAAGACATCTTTATGGTTCTCTATCCTTAAGAAATTACAGGGGCACCTGGATGGCTTAGTCGGTTAAGCGTCCGACTTCAGCTCAGGTCATGATCCCATGGTTTGTGGGTTTGAGCCCCGTGTCAGTCTCTGTGCTGACAGTTCAGAGCCTGGAGCCTGCTTCAGATTCTGTCTCTGTCTCTCTCTCTCTCAGAAATAAAGTAAAAAAAAAAAAAAAATTTACAAGGATGTTAGGAGCACAGGGAGAGGCCACTCAGGTTTGCATCCTTTTGTTCTGTTGGCTTCCTAAACCAGGTGTGGTAGCTTTACCCTTCCAGACCTGCCCTAGAAGGGAGCTCACAGCCCCTGTTATCTCTTGCCCTGGCATCATCTGGGGGGGGTTAGCATAATGTTTGGTTTCCCTCATTGTACAACCCATTAATTCGTTCCTTTATCCATAGCTACCATTTATCTTGTTTTCCATTTTATACTCACTTTTCTCCCTTGGTCCAGGGACATTAGTTTTAGCCTCTGCTGGCATGCATTGGAAGCAGCTAGTACATCCGCACTCAGTCCACTTGTATTCGGACAAGGTGAGGTTACAGAAGTCCAGAGATCTTGTGGGTTTACTTCCAGATCACTGAGATAAAGTGGGTCACGTGTGTTTTTTGGTTTTTCAGTGCACATGGAAGTTATGTTTACGCTATACTGCTGAATGTGTAATAGCATCATGTTTAAAAAACATTTATACCTCAATTAAAAATATATATTATTGCTAAAAAATTCATTTGGGTATCGAGCAAGTTTTAGGTATTGATCACAGATCACTAACAAATAATGAAAAAGCTTGAAACATAGTGGGAATTACCTAGTTAGGCCACAAAATGAAAAATGCTGTTGTTAAAATGGCACCAATACACTTGTTCACCGTGGCCACACACCTTCCATTTGTGAAAACTGCAAATGTATCGGCAAAGCGTGGTGCAACACATGCCTATGGTGGGCTGTCACTACCCCCTGTGCGTGTAGCTACACTCACTGTCCCCAGCTTTGCCATGGACCGTGCAGGCACATCCTGCCACGTAGGCCCTTAGGGACTTTGTAACGTTAAGTTTAAAAGCGTACCTAACGTTTCTTGCTTAGGAGTCATCCCTGTTTCCACTCTGTATTTGCAACATCAGACGGGGATGAAAAGTGGAAGCGGTGTGAGGAAGAACGAAAAAGTCACTATACCAGCGTTGCCCTCTCTTTGCCAGAATTGCAGGGTCAGACCATCATCCTCGTCTGCCCCCTGCCCCAGGTCCACAGGAAAACAGCCGTTCATCTGTGTCATACCACTCACGTCAGCCCGAACCTTCATGCCTGCATCCACACCTTTTCAGACACCCTGTGTTTCCGTTGCCCATTTGATTCTGCATCAAACTAGTTCTCTAAGGAGGAGATTTCTCTCTGTCACATCCATTGCTGGACACGGGCTTTCAGGTGTGTCCCTTGCTCTGTAGAGACGGTGCTCAGCTGTCCACAGTGGTGCAGTCCCTTCTGCTTGTGCTCTGTTATCGTGTCTGAGCATTTGCACCTACCCCTGAGGAGGAAAGCTCAGTCCAGAGTCCGTGTCATTCCTGGCAAGGCCCATTTCTAGCCTCCAGAGCTGTCACCATCCGTCTCCCTTGTTCTGTTTATGGTCTTTCCAGCAGGGAAGGTGCTGCATAACTATTTGCATGCTTTCTCCCTGGGGGGAGGCAGTTCGTATTGGCATTTTACGTCTCAGAATGCAGGACCGTGTCTAGACTCGGCCTGCCTCTACTTACCCACTCATTTCGTGGACCCAGGGAGCCGTCTAAAGCAGGGATATCTGCTTGTTGATCCCACTCACCTTCTAGACCTGGAAGGAAGTCCTGATGGGATCATGTCCTACTTCACTGCACCCTTCAGATTCCCAGAGTGGTTCCCATAGGGCTGTGCCCCACACACGCATCCTTTTAATAGATCACATATCCACTGTGCCTTCCTGCCCAGCCACATGGTCAGACCATTGGCCACGGTCCTGAGTCAGTAAAATCCGAAACAGGAAAAAAAACACTAGTAAAATCCCCTATTACACTGAGAAAATAACGTGCATTTCAGCCCATAGAGTTGATTGGTTTTTACCTTCTTCATCAGAGCGACGGCCTTCCAGATAGTCTGTGGTCCGCTCACCTGTGGAACTGCCCTCCGCAAACCCAGCAGCTGGCTCTTTGCTCTTCAGTTGAGAGTTGTTCGTAGGGCGCGGTCGACATGGTATTTGGTTCTCACAGCTTTTCCCATGGCTCCAAAATGAGTCCTAGAGGAAAAGAGGGGCCCTGGTCAAGACGGTCTCCCTGGGCATCATGATCCTGTATGTAAATCATTTCCCTCTTAGGGGTCTGTCCTGGGCACTGCTGTCTTACTGAGGCATTCTGCAGCCTCTCCTAGATGTTCTGCACATTTCACAGTCACTCTGTGTCCTTCAGTGAATGCGGCAGCTTTAACTAATAGGGTCTGGTGGCAAGGTAGTAAATGCCCCTCAGATGGAAACCCTCTGCTCCAGAGTCCCAGGAGCTGGCGCTGAATGGCACTCTGGTTTTTGCCGTAAGCCTCCGTCTGAGCTCCAAATCGGGCTGTGGCACAGAGTGTCCGTGCCAGCTCACAGCTTGTGCCTCACAGCGTGTGGGCTCAGCCCTACTGGTTACTGTACAGCAGGGTCAATTAGTGATACCTGAAGGGCGAATTTACATCCCTTCACTAGGCTGGGGAAGCCCTCGCCAGGGAGATTACAGTGTCCATCCCCAAAATGCAATCAGGTAAAAAAAAAACAAAAAAAAAACCCCACTTCACATAAAGCGTCTTCAAACCTCTTTCCTTTCACATTTGTACTTTAAGCTGTACTTTCATGACCCTAACTGTAGACTCTATTTTAACCTCATTGACAGGTTAGGTGGGGCACCTATTCCCCAAACAGACAGACATGATCACCATTTGCACATAACATCAAGGAGACAGCTTTACATAAAACTTGCTTAAACAATTCAGCTTCCATAACCCTTTCAGCTCTTCCATTTTGACTTCCTAATTGTAGCTCTCCTTACGGCTTCGGTAGGCCTGGTAGTGCAGCTCCAGGGTCTTGAAACCTCTCTCCTCCGCTCTTGGCCGTTTTCACCTATCGTGTGCACAAGTTTTTGTGTTTCCAGCAAAGGGGACGAGGGATGTGTCCTCCCTCTCCGTTGACCACCTCATTAGTGACCAGAGGTCTCAGAGATTGTGTTGTCTGTGTACAACCTGTACCTTGGAGGGGGACGTTGAGGCTAGTGGCAAAAGTGTGAAGACAGACATAGGGAGTTGGGTCCAGCATCAAGGCTAGACTCAGCATTTTCTTCTTACTTAGAGGGTGGCTGTAGTAGATAACAGCCACCAAGGGACTGTTTTGCCTTTCTGTTCTTGGTTTGCATTTCTTTGGGTTTCCAGTAAATCAGCTTCCCAGGGGTTGGATCCATCTCTAATTTTCATTGGTAACTTGACCTTTAGTAACTGAGTACATCCCAGATGCTGCTCCATACAGGCGGTGACCACGTGGCCACCCAGCAACCAGAGGGTCTTCCTCCTTCACTTTTCATCTTTGTTTTTGGCAGGCTACGTGTTTCCACCATCCACGGCTGTTCAACCCAGATACTCCTTCTGACACCTACTGTGTAGGTTTCATACCCACTGCTAGTGTGTGGGAGGGGTTTGTCTACACCACCAGGCAATTCTCGGATACCAGCTGGTATCATACATTGCAGCTCAATTCCGACACTCTCTTCCTGGAGGTCGTTTCAGATCCTGTAGGGTAAGGACTCATCCTATAAGACTGCCCCCTCCCTGACCTCACACACCAGGGCAAAGTCCAGGTTATGACCTAGGCTTCTGACCCCCCCCCCCGCTACACATTGGTTTTCACAACCCCGTCCTTCTCAGGAACCCTGCTGACTTGCTAGATCGCTTGCCTCTTACGAAAGGATACATGTCAGGAACAGCCAGTTGGATGGGATGCAGAGGACAAGGTCCCAGGAAGGGGTGCAGAGCTGTCATGCCCTCTCCTAGCCCGCCCCTCTTCTTACACCTCCACATGTGCACCAGCCTGGAAGCTCTCCCAGCCTTGTCCTTCTGGGTTTTTATGGAGCTCATTCCATAGACATGATTGGTCAGTCTCGGTTGATCCTGTAACACCAGGGGTCGGCTATTTAGTGGTGGTTTTTGGGGAATCACGAGTAATATGTGGGTTTTCAACTACACCACAGGTGGTCACTGTCCCTAACCCCTGCATTGTTCAGCTGTCAAGCATGTACATATTTTTTACTGTAAATCCCAGTATCACACATATTCTAGCCTAGCCACGATAGGTTTATCCCAGAAACAGCCTGATGCTTCAAAGCAATAGCTCATCAATTCACAACAGTTCAAAACCTACTGAAGGAGAAAAAAGGATTTCAGTAGAACTGAAGTGTCTTTGCTAGAAATAACAACCAGAGTGATAACTTGTTAGCTGATCAGGATTAGGAAGGTGAGGGCACTGACGCATCAAAGCAAAACTCAGACCTGCTGATAAGACATCAGAACCTAGACATCGCATGGACTAGACACTGTGTCGGTGAAACACGTAAGTGAAAATTGCAGATGATAGAAAGGTTCTGAAGAGCCCACTGCTGAGGGAGCGCCTGGAAAAGGGCGGGAAGGCACACTCTCACCACTCAGCTTCTTAACCTGGAGCGTCACTGACTGGCACTGAAACCTAAACCCTTGAACACGGAGCCCTGTTAGACAGAGTCGTTCAATTAAGACTAAGATGACATCTGAATAAGAGAATGAGCTTTACTTTACTCCAGTAAACACAGGAGTCCTGGGCAGCATTGTGGCAGAGTCTTCTGCAGCCTTGTCACTTCCTATCGTGGCTCGCACAGCTTCTCAGGGTTTGTCGTCATCTATGTTATAAGTAACCTGAGAGACTTTGGGATGTCTCTTCTAGCTAAGTCCAATTGTTTTTAAAATGCATTATGAATCCTATAAATTTCCTCTTCCCACAGGCTCAAAGTCTTACTCCCCAAGACTACCATCTGAGATGGTCAGGCCTTTTGGTGACGGTGGGTGAAGTCCTGGAAAAGAGCTTAGTCAACATCACCCGGACTGACTGGCACAGGACGTTCACCGGCATGTCTCGGCGACAGATGATCTACAGTGCAGCCAAAGCCCTTGCGGGCATGTACAGACAGCGCCTGCCCCCCAGGACTGTGTGAGCCAGCGCTCTCCCAGGGCACCGGCGACTCCTTCGCTTGGGGCGTGGCGGTATTCAGACCTTATACCTCCCCTAGATGGACAGCTTCAGGGAACACAGCAGTCTTGATAGTTTGCTTGTGGGGTGTGGTGGTTCTTTTCTAGAGAGGCAGGGGGTCATTCCAGAAGATGAAAAGAAACAGATCCTTTCTGTGACTGTCATTTCGTGTGTCACAGTTCTTGAAAAAAATCTATATTTTTATAGGATACTTTGATATACCAAATTTATAAGGTGCAAATCCATGTGCCTACTACGTTTAACTTAACGATACGTACTTGATATTTTTCCTTGTTTAAGAAGACATGACTGGTTAAAGAAGGTCATTGTTTCTTTGATTTCAAGATTAATCTCTTTCTTGTTAGTTTTTGGCGCTTGTGTGTGCAGGTGATCTCAGGTCAGACGCTGAGCCTTGTGCTCCCAGTGGACCCTCAGACACCTTTTTGCCGGGAGATGGTGCGCATTTCTGTGCTTAGTTTTTACGTGGGCCAAAATGATGAAATTGATAATTTTGTTTCTGTTATCATGTACATACATACATAGTCTAAAAAAAAAGATTTATTTCTAAGTAAGTTTTGGCATTTTACAGATTTATACTCTGAAATGTTGGAGTGATCGGTTTTGCTTGCCGTGGCTGTGACAGCTAGTGGCACGTGATCCATGTATATTTTAAATTGGAAGCATTTGGGTTATTTTCATGTAATAGTATTCAGTATTTCCAAGTAAACTCTGATGTCAGCCATGATTTCTCCTTCCACTCAGATTTTCTCAGATGTAGTAGAGAAATTGTTCAGAGGAATTACCTTGTTATTTATGGAATTGTATGCCTCTTATTTTAATTAATGTTACTTAATATTTAGTTTGCCTTAAACACTGCTTTTCTAACCTGGTGCCATTCTGCCTTTACTCTTTATCGAAGTTTTCAAAGAGACTATTTAATATCCAGTCTGTTTTATCTAGTCCATTGTGTTTATATGTAGTGAAAGCTTCTTTTTCCCCCAAATAATATATTTTACCATTTTTGAATTTATATAAATCAAGATTTAAATAGTTTGTCTTCTACTTTTGGACTCTATATATGCAAGTTCATATAACTTTTTGAAGATAGTTTCTTACATAAGTGTTATTTAATTTTTATTTACTCGTCTGTACAATTCTTTAGATGGACCAGAATTAGCACAATCTTCTCAAGTGTGTCAGAACTCTTACCCTGCACTGTCCTTGCATGTACTGGTTTCTTTGTATTATTTTGAGAACTTAATTCATTTGTGTTATTTTTTACCTGAGGATGAGAAGCATTAATTTCACAGCTGTGGTTTGGTGAAATTCAGACTTGTCATTAAAAGTAATGAGAGAAAGAAAAGACCTGTAACCAGTTGCTGTGTCATAATAGGATCGAATACTTGTCTCTCCTGTTATTACTCTTTGTGGAACTTTATCCATGTTTCCTCCATCTTGTTAATAAAAAAGAGCTTTTCTCTACCATGTACTTTTATTCTGTATTTTTGAACAGCTGCTCTCACCTATCTGTCTTGTCATGGCCTTGGCCTGAGAACAGCACACAAGTAGGGATGAAGGAAGCCTGTACAGTATTTGTGCCCCTTTCCCTCCTGTCACAGGGAATCTTAGAGATCCTAAGGAATGTCAGTCTTCTTTTTATTTTACCAAGTCTCAAATATTTCATATTTTTAAGGGCTGTTTTCAAAGAAACACCAGAAGGGACATCCCTCAGATGACAGGTTTCCCATGGTCCTGAAATGACTCAGTTCTCCTGCGGCCTGGCTGAGGCCAGGTGATCTTCCCGCCAGCCGCCAGTTCGCTGAGCCTTCCGTTCCTCAGAGCGGTGCAAGTGTTGAGGAGGATTCGGGACGGGCACGTGGAGAAGTAAACCCACGAGCTGGTTCCGGCCTCTGATTCATTTCTTGGCCTCCAGTTGCCGTTGACAGGCATCTGAGCATGGCTGCCTGTACGTGCTCCGTTTTCCCAACTTCATGTTAAGGTTTTCATCGTTAGGTTTCGTTGTTGCACACGGGGCCGGAAGACCAACTCAGGTTGTTGCGCCCCGGCAGCTGCAGCCAGCGGCTCGTGAGTGCTGGTGCGAGATACTCGGGTCGCCGTCACCCAGCCACCCCGTGTGCATTTCCCTTCCTGCTCATTTCCCAGGGGCCCCAGCGTTCTCGTTTTTTACACAGGCCAGCGGCTCTTTGCTTTTTTGCCCTTCAAGCTTCTCAGGAAAACCTGACTTTAACACGGCTCTTTAGCACTGTTGTTCTGGTCGTGATAGTTTTTCTTCTGAAGTGCTCCAGGAATTACTTAGGGACTTTTCACAGCTCGCTCACTTCTTTGTTTTAATGACGTAGTGTCAAAAACAGGAAAAATACAGGAGGAGTCATGTAACCTCAGTTGACAGAAGGTTCTCAGAGGCTTCAGTTCAGGAGCCTCCCCTTGATAAGCTTGTCGGGTCACCCAGACCCAAAGTGGTGCCACAGGCTTCTGCAGTTGGAGAGCTTCAGGCAGTCCTCGTCCCTACCCTGCTGGTCTCTTTACAACTTCCCTGTTCATTGTTCCTTTTTATTTTAAGGATTCATGAGGTAGAAAATCGAGATGACTGAATTCATAGCCAAATGGTAGTGTAATGGTAAGTTTAAATATTATATGCATGTATTCAAAAATTATGCAAATTCGTGACATACTCAGGGTCAACTACTCTTCATGTAGTTGAATTTACTTTGTTCCTGAACTACAGAAAAAACTGAAACAGGTATGTGTGTCTTCTGAAGCCAAATTGATATTTTGTGACCCAAAAGATGTTGGGTTGTATATAAATTATTTAGAAACTTGGATTTTTACTCCCGGAATATGATGTTCATTCTTAAGATACTATGCAGGATGACATATTGGATCAAAACAGTTTTGTAAGTGTGTAACTATGTCGTAAATAAATAATACCTCAATTTATTTCCCTGAGTTGTATAGTGATTTTTTTTAAATGCCTAGTTAGTTATATTAACGTTTTATTAGGAGGACCTACATTCCTTTGTCTAAACGAACTACTGGCTGTCCAGAATTCTTAACCTGGTAGCAACTTAAAACGCATCTTCCCAGTGCAATGGTAACATTCAGATATACTAGAATTGCTAATTTCAAGTTCAGAGAACTCATTAAGGGGAGAGGATATTCTGGAGATAGAGGTGATGGACAAGAAGTTACGGCCTGCATTCCTGGGGAGATCTCTTGACTAGAGGGTTAATTTACCCTTAATCTTCACAAATACCTTCTTTCAAAACAAAACACAACAACCTTAACAACCTTGTTACCCTATTTGCTATTCTGAGCCTATGATCTCAGGGCGGAGATTTTTGTTTTGATTTGGTTGGGAAGGGCATACTTTACAAAAGACAAGGGAATATTCTTTTGGGTGTTTTGTTTGCCGAAGGAAAGCAGTATGGTTTACAGTAGAGGAGCAAAACAGCAATTCAGAACCTACGTAATTAAACTGTTTCAGAATTAACTGGAGGAGAAGTTTGGGCAAGAAAAATTGACCAAAGACCAATATCAAGATTTAAAAATTTATACCTAAAGGAAATCTTTGAAATTCTCCTTAATGTGAACACCTATGAAGAATTTAAAGCAGTAAGAAAACCGGAAACTGACACAGTTATGTGATGAATGCACACTGCTGCTTAGGGAGTGCAGTAGAAACTTCTTTTTATAGGTGAGGGGGGTGAAGGGGAATCAGCTGTTTCACGAATATCCTCCCAGCAAGTGAGTTACAGAGAAGGGAGTCCTGTGGAGAGTGTTAGCAAACCTTCCTCTCTGAAGCATCCTGTGTATTTGCTTCGCCAAGTGAATGCACAGCTGATCATACAAAGGTTTGTCCAATTCAACTTAGTTCAGACAATAACTTGAGACTTTGCCCTGGCATATTTTTTCATTTCAGTTTCAAATGCTACTTGGAGCTTCCCTGCGGGTATGAGACTGTATCTGTGATAACTGAATATTCTCCCAAATGTGACAATCCAGACAGTAGGCTCACATCTGAGTATCATTTTTAGGATTAGAATCGGAAATGTTCTTATTGTCAAACTACTCTTCAGGCAAGGTACTGACCTTTCAAAATATATTTTAATATTTTGAGTCCTCCTGCTCCAGGGGCCATACTTTGGGAAGCACTGCTCAGATACCAGTCCTGACTCATGGCTAATGTCCTAAGTTATTTTAGAGAGTGATGCCACCAAGATAGCAGCACAGGTCATTCCTGAGTTCACTGTTCCTCTAAGAAGAGCAATAAACAACTACTCAAGGGCAAGATGCCACAGAGAGAATTACAAGGGAGTGAGGCTGACGCACCCCTGTGCCACACAGACGATGAGGGACTGCTCGGGAAGGGCAGGAGGAGCAGCGACGTACTGGGCTGTTCGCACACCAGCAGGCCGGCACAGCACCACCCAGAGAGATCCTCCCTGAACCTCTGATCCCTCCATGGGGCAGAGATCCCCGGGTGAACAATCCAGCTCCCCCAGCGTGATGGCTTGCTTCTTGGGAACCTCTACTCTAGTCTTGATTCCTAGGTGGTGTGGGAGAATCTGCAGGACTTGACCACAGTGAATCTGATGATGACAGGAAGGTAAGCAGGGGCTTCCAACAACCAGCACCGGCATCTCGGCCAGCCCACTTCCGACCTGCAGCACCCAAGCAGTCGTCCCCACCGGTGGTCTCGCTCATCTGCGGAACTGAGTATGTGGCACAGTCTGACCAGGCAACTCAGACTCAGACTCATCCCGGTCTGCACCCACTCAGCCAGGGGAACTGAATCACAGCCCAGCCCTCTGCTGAGCATAACTCCTCTTAGCCCCATGTGACCCCGAAGGGCCGACAGGAACCCCTGGAAACTACAGGGCCTGGCAGTACGGGTGCAGAGAGCTTGGCAGGCAGAGCTGAGCACCCACAGAGTGCAACCCATGCCAGGTGACCCAGGCAGAGGAGCTAATTCATACCCCACTCACCATTAAGTAAAAACTCCCACCACCAGAAAGCCGGGCTCAAACACCTGGAAAGCTAAGTAGCACATCAATGCTTGAACAGAGAATCTGGAAGGCAGAGCTGACAGTCTGTGGAGCAAGGCTAGTATCCTATTCAGGTAAGGGAACTGAGGCACAGAATGGCTGAAGACAAGACTAGATAAATAAGGAGCCTTACCCACCATGGAGCTGATTCTCCCACTGTACTCTGACAGAAAAACTAATTCAGAGCCTCCCTCAATGCTGAATAAAGCCTCAGCCTGCCTTCCCAGAGAAGTTAGCCAGAGCACATGGAAAGATGGGTAGTCCATCCGATAGCCCATGACTTTACGCATTTATAAAGAGCAAAACCAGTGGCCTTGTTTGGCCAGGAAATACATGGTACACTCTTGCCTGATTCAGGTTCCCAGTCAATGAATGCTGCATGTGCTGGCTCTTGCCCTGCTGCCCTGCCAGGGCATGGAAGCCAATTCATTGTCTCCCCAGCTGCTGAGTATACTATCAGTCCCAGCCACTACTATGCTTGACCAGAGAGCCCAGGCAAATTGTGGGGCCCATCCTACCACTTCACTCGGGCAAGGAATCAAACCATCAGTTCAATCCAACCATTCTCAGAACCACACCATACCTCCCACCCTAGCCCAGGGCTTGGGAAGTTGACTCAACCCAAATTAGACCCTGAAAGCAAGCCTCACCAGCCCAAGGATCCTCCTAGCAGGTATTTCCAGGCATATTGACCTTACGGGTGAAGAACTGTTTATGCCTAATCGAATCTGCAAAGAAGAGTAGAGGAAGAAGAGGAAGTAGAGAAGTGCAAATATCAACATAAAGAATTCAGAATCATTAAAAAATAAGAGAGCAAGAAGCACCAAAGAAAGCAAAGCTCCAGTAAATGACCCTAAAGAAATGGAAAGCTATCAAAAATCAGAATAATCTTGGGGTGCCTGGGTGGCTCAGGCAGTTGAGCATCCAACTTTGGCTCAGGTCGTGATCTCACGGTTCATGAGTTCGAGCCCCATGTCAGGCTCTGTGCTGACAGCTCAGAGCCTGGGGCCTGTTTCGGATTCTGTGTCTCCCTTTCTCTCTGCCCCTCTCCCACTTGTGCTCTGTGTCTCTCTGTCTCAAAAATAAATAAAACAAAAATCAGAATAATCCTTTTAAAAATGTTTATTGAACTCTAAGGATACATATACACCTCAATGAAATTTGAAAAACAATGCATGCACAAACTGAGAAGTTCCACGAAGAGAAGCCATCAACAACAAAAACTCAAATAGAATTCCTAGAGCTGAAAAATATAATGACTATACTGAAGAATTCAATAAAGAGCTTCAGAAATAGATTTGCTCATGCAGAAGAAGTCACCATTTAGATGAGAGAACATTTGAAATTATGCAGGGGGAGGAACGAATTACACAAGCCTACTACTAAGAGGACACCATCAGAAGAAACAATATCCAGTTCTTCAGAATTCCATATGGAGAAGAGAAAGAGTAAGTGACAAAGTAGATTTTAATCAAAAACAGCAGAAAACTTCCCAAAACTGGAGGAGAGAATAAGAAATCCAGATACATAAGACCCAAAGGACCCAAAATAGTTTGAGTGTGAACAGGGCTGCAAAGAGACACATTATCATTAAATTGTGAAAGGTCAAAGATAAATAATTTTGAAGCTAGCAAAAACAACAACAACAACAACAAAAAAAACAAAACAAAGGATAGTTACATGCAAGGGACCTCCCAAAAGACTCTCAATCTCTCAACAGAAATGTTCCAGGCCAGGAGAGAATGGGATGATATATTCAATGTATTGAAAGAAAAACTCAACCAAGAATTTTAAACCCAGTTAAGCTGTTTGTCAGCAATAGAGAGGTGAAGACTTTACTGAATCAATAAAAGCTGAGGGAGTCCATCACCATTTACACCTGCCTTACCAGATACGTTAATGGAAGTTCTTCGAGTGGAAATAAAAAGAATCCAATTAACATCAGAAAAATCTAAGAAAATAGCACAAAACTCACTGGTAATAGTAAATATATAATCAAAGTTGGATTCTGTAACATGAAAGGGTAGTACATAGTGCACTTACACTTATAGTTTTAAAACATAGTAAAAGTAACTGTATCTGTACTATTCTGTTACTGGATACCAAATATTTAACGATATGCAAACTATAGTATCAATAACCAAAAATGGGGGAGTGAAAAGCATAAAGTTTAAGTTTTCAGTTTAAGATAGGGTGTTACAATTTTCAGATGTTTTATGTAAGCCTCATGGTAACTTCAAAACTACATTGCACACAGTTCAAAGCATATCTGTACCAAAAGACATCACGACACAAAATGAGAGGATATGAAACAATGACCAACGCATCTGCAAAACACCCAGAAAACAAACAAAATGGTAATAATAGTCCTTACCTATCAATAATTACTTTAAACCTAAATGGATTAAATTCTCCAAAACACAAAGAATGGCTCTATGGAAAAAAATGAACTAACAAGACCCAATGATATGTTGCCTACAAGAGACTCTAGCCTTAAAAAGACATGGACTGAGAATAAAGGGATGAGAAAAGGCATTTCAGGCAAATGGTAACCATAAACAAAAGCAAATAAAAAAAACAGGGAAGCTCTATTTCAGGCAATTTATCAGGCAAAATAAACTTTAAGAATGACTATAATAAGAGACAAAGGGCATTATATGATAAATGAATCCACTGAGAAGATGTAACAAATGTAAATATTTATGTACTCAATATCAGAACCCCTAAATATATGAAGCAAAAACAAAGAGCTTAAGACAAATAAACAGTAACACAATAATTGGGGCTTTTATACCCACCTCTAAACAGTAAAGAAGGAAACAGCAGAGGAAATTAAAGGAGAGAATAAAAATTATCTTCAGATGATGGAAATGTAAACACAACACACAAAAACTTATGGAATGCAGCCAAAGAAGCTCTAACAGTGAATTCATAGCAATAATGCCTACACTAAGAAACAGAAATCTCAAATAAATAACCTAACGTCTTTCTACATTTCATTTAGTAATTCTTGTAGAAACAAACCTACTTGGAAAATTTTCTAGGCTTCAAAAATATAAGGAATGAAAGGTACTTGCCATTCCTGATTGTAATTCAGAAAGGTAATATTAAATTTAATATTGACTTTTTCATATATACCCACATGTGTAAAGTAGAATCCAAGATAAAAAATTAACAGGATACAATAGAAAACAGTAAGGGAGAGAATATGAAGAATAGGTTAGAAGTCTATTACTTTTTGTATATATTGCAGCTATAAAATAATAACCTTTATGAAGAAGTGCTGAGGTAAAGGGGTAAAAGTGGTATTTAAAGAAATAAGAACAATACTTTTCCAAAACAGTAAAGCATCATCCTAATAGGTTTGGGGGAAAACAAGATTTTTTAGAAAATCTGCTGACCTCTTTAGATGAAGTGGAAATTTTGCCATCTATACACAATTATAATGTAACAACTGTGTGTTCTTCAAAACATTTTGTTAAAATCCAAAAAATATTTTTTTCTGGACTCTTCTGAAAATATCTCAACAACCTAGAAACTAAAAGATCCCATCTCTAAAAACAAAGGAAAGGGAAGTAATACTTGTGAGCTTATTGTATGAGGCTAGCATTACTCTGATACCTCAATCAGACAAACCTACTACAAAATAAGAAATTACAGGCCAGTATCCCTGATGACCATAGATACAAAAATCCTCAGCAAAACATCAGCAAACCAAATTGAAGAACACATTAAAAGGATCATACACCATGATCGAATTGGATTTATTCCAGGCATGCAAGGATGGTTCAGTATCTGTAAATCAACATGATACACCACATTAACAAAATGAAGGATAAACATTTTATGATCATCCCAATAAATACAGAAAAAGGATTTTACAAAATGTAACATCCACTTTCGGTAAAACCTCTCAATATCATGGGTAAGGAGGGAACATACCACCAATTACTGAAGGCCATATGTGACAAACCAGTAGCTAACATCATCTCAATGATAAAAAGCTGCAAACTTTCCTTTTAAGATCAAAATTAAGAATAACTACTCTTGCCACTTTTATTCAACATATTATTGAAAGTTCTAGTCACAGCAACCAGACAAGAAACAAAGGCATTAAAGTTGAAAAGCAAGAAAAACCATCATTATTTACAGGCGACATGACTATATGTAGAAAATCCTCAAGCCACCATCCAAAAACTACTGGAATAAAGGAGTCCAGTAAAGTATCAGGGTACAAAATTAGTACACAGAAATAGGTTGCATTTCTATACACATCAACTACATGTGAACTATCAACAAGCAATATTAAGAAAACAATTCCATTTTTAATTGTATCAAAAAAAAAAAAACCTATGAATAAATTTAAGCGAGAATGTGAAAGACCAGTACTCTGAAACTGTAACACATTGATGAGAGAAATTGAGGATTATGGACACAAAAGACAGGGAAAGATCAATCTATCATACTCACAGATTGGAAGAATATTGTTGAAGTGTTCATGCTACCCAAAACAATCTATAGATTTAGTACAATCCCTATCACAGTATCCATGGCATTTAAAAAAAAAATAAACTAGAATTTAGAAACAATTCTAAAATCTATATAGAACCACAAATGACTCCAAAGAGCCAAAGCAATCTTCTGAAAGAAAAACAGATGGTGGAATTCTGTTCCTGGATTTCCAACTATACGACAAAGTTAACAGTAATCAAAACAGTATGGTGGTAGTGGCACAAAAACAGATACATGGATCAATGGAATAGGATAGAGAGCCCAGAGGGGCGCCTGGGTGGCTCAGTCGGTTAAGCGTCCGACTTTGGCTCAGGTCATGATCTCACAGTTTATGGGTTTGAGCCCTGAGTCAGGCTCTGTGCTGACAGCTCAGAACCTGGAGCCTGCTTCAGATTCTGTGTCTCCCTCTCTCTCTGACCCTCCCCTGTTCATGCTGTCTCTCTCTCTCTCTCTGTCTGTCTGAAATAAATAGAACATTAAAAATTAAAAAAAAAAAACTAGAATAAAGAGCCCAGAAATGAAACCACACTTATATGCTCAATTAATTGACAGCAGGGAGGCAAGAAACATCTACAATGGGGAAGAGACTATCTCATCAAAAAAATAGTGCTGGGAAAACCGGACAGCTTATATGCAAAGAATAAAAGTGTACCACTTTCTTACCTCTTATGCAAAAATAAAAGAATGGATGAAGGACTTAAATGTAAGAATTGAAGCTGTAAAACTCATAGAAAAAAAAACATAGGAAGTAAGTTTTTGACATTGGTCTTTGCAATATTTGGGAGGACCTATTTCCTTAGGCAAGGACATCAAAAGCAAAAACAAACATAGGGGATAGCAAATTAAAAACCTTCTTGCCTGGCACAGGAAACTATCAACAAAACAAGAATGCCACATAATGAAGAGGAGAAATAATCATAAATGATAAAACCGTTAAGGATTTAACATCCAAATGTATGACCAAGTCCTACAACTCCGTAGCAAAAAAACAATCCAATTAAAAAATGGGCAAAGACCTCAATAGGGGTTTTCCCAAAGAGTACATACGTATCATGAGAAGATACTCAACATCACTCATCAAGGAAACGCAAACAAAAACCTCAGCAAGTGATCATCTTACACAGGTCAGAATGATTATTAGCAAAAAGACAAGAAATTAGTGTTCACTGAGGATGTGAAGAAAAGGGAACCCTCATGCTCTACGGGTGGTAATGTAACTTGGTGTGGCCACTAGAGAAAACAGTGAGATTTTTAAAAATATTAAAAATACAGATACTAGGGCACCTGGGTGGCTCAGTCGGTTGTGTCCAATTCTCAAATTCAGCTCAGGTCATGATCTCACAGTTTGCAGGATTGAGCCCCTTAATCCAGCTCTGCACCGACAGTGCAGAGCCTGCTTGGGATTCTCTCTCTCTCTGTGTCTCTCTGTCTCTCTCTCTCTTTCTCAAAATAAGTAAACATTTTTTAAAAACTGCAAATACTACACAATCTATCAATTCCACTTCTAGGTATTTATCTGGAGAAAATGAAAACACTAATTTAAAAAGGCACGCACCCCTGTGTTCATCACAGTGTTATTTATGATGACCGAGATATGTAAGCTACCTGATGTCCTTTGATACATCAATGAATAAAAAAGATATGGTATATATACATACAATGGAATATTTCTCAGACTTGAAAAAGAATGAAATCTTGCCATTTGTAACAATATGATGAATGAGACTTATTGTGGTGATCATTTCTAATGTATAGAATACTGAATCACTGTTATACACCAGAAACTAATACTACATTGTATATCAAATAGTCTCTAATAATACCATTCTTCTGTTTATGTAACTTGATTTTTCTGTAAAAACAATTTCCCTTATCAAGGCAATATTTATCTGAAAAAGGCAGCCTCTGACAGTAAACTATTAAGTGAAGTAACCAGTGTATCATTATGAGCTAATATTGAAACAAAACTGGCAAGTTATTTTTAATATTCAAGTAATGAACAGACAGGAGAGATATGAAAAATCACAACTATGAAGAAAGGCAAGTGGAAATAAAGAATACAGATTTTTTTTTAAAAAGTCCACAAGGCAAAAACACAGATATTAGAAAGATGCTTCAAAAATCAACTACTATCAGAGAAAGGTTTTATGAAAGCAATACAGAACATTAGTGAACACATCTACCCGTAAATTGATAGAACTCTAAATACTTGATCTGTCTAGGATCCCCTCCAATGCTAAGTTAATTGCTACAATATTGATTTCCTCACATTTTCTGAAAAAATCTATAGGATTTGTGTACTTCACTGGTGCATACAATTTTTCTCAACTGTACAAAGTGGAAATCACTTCTGCAACCTTAAAAAAGAAGAAAATTGAGGCACCTGGGTGGCTCAGTCAGCTGAGTGTCCAACTTTGGCTCAGGTCATGATCACATGGTTTGTGGGTTTGAGCCCCGAGTTGGGCTCTGTGCTGACTGCTAGCTCAGAGCCTGGAGCCTGTTTCAGATTCGATATCTCCCTCTTTCTCTGACCCTCCCCTGCTCATGCTGTTTCCCTCTCTCTCTCAGAAATAAATAAAAACATTTTAAAAAATTAAAAAAAAAAAAGAGGTTAAGGGACACCTGGTTGGCTCAGCCAGTTAAGCCTCCAACATGAGCTCAGGTTGTGATCTCACAGTTCGTGGGTTTGAGTCCCATGTTGGTCTCTGTGCTGACAGCTCAGAGCCTGGAGTCTGCTTTGGATTCTGTCTCCCTCTCTCTGCCCCTCCCCCACTCATGATCTCTAAAAAAATAAATATTAAAAAAATTTAAAAAAAGAAAAATAAGAATTGTCTTCTTTAAGACAAAAAAAGAGTATGTATTTATTTTGCCACACCATGCTGACATGTACAGAGGGAAAAGCACAGAAATAACAAATGAATTGATGAATTATCACAAGGTGGATGCACTCATATGACCACTCCTATGATAAACAAATAGGCGAGCCCCCCCTCAAATCACCCTGTAGGCCTCCTTGAAAGCAGTCCTCTATCTCCTCCCCAAAGGTAACCAGTATCCTGCGTTCCAATCTCACACTTTGTGTATAGTGCTCTGTTGCCTGAATATACTGTGAGTTATGCGTCTTGTCTTCTGTTGCTGGACAGGTGGCCTGTTTGCAGTGTTGGGTTTTTTTTTTTTTTTTTTAACACAATAATGGGTAATGCAGCTGTGGTCAGATATCTTATACAGTTACTGTGATGCACATGTATAGCAATGCTGTTAGAAATATACAGAAGAGTGGAAATTTTGGGTCATAATGTATGCATATGCTCAACTCCAGTAGGTATTGTCAAAACGTGTTCTGAGTGATCACACCCCTTCACCCTCCCACCTTTACCATGTATTACTTCTACTTTCTACAATCAGTAATTCTGTATCTTTGCCAACTCCTGCTACAATTCAATAAAATGTTTAACTTTATTGTGGTTCCAATTTACTTTTCTCTGACATTAAAAATAAATCTGAGGGACACCTGAGTTGCTCAGTCAGTTAAGCGATCCATTCTTGATTTCTGCACAGGTCATGATCTCATGGTTGTGAGATTAAGCTCCATGTTGGATTCCATGCTGGGCGGGATTGTACGTAAGTCCATGAGACCATGTGGCTACAGCAAATACACAAACAGCTCTGAAAAAACTCACCCCAGGGCCCAGTGCAGAGGCAGCTGATTGAAAAGCATCCCTACTTTCTGTGAAAGAAGCTTATTGGCTTGTCTTTAATCATGAAACTGATGGGCAGGCATCTCATTCAACACAGATCTAGGGGCCTAAAGAAATCGTCTCCAAGAACACAGGCTAGTGAGCCGTATTTTTGTGCTCTCTCTGCCTCAATCCAACTTTTCAACATCTCCCACAAAGGAGTTTGTAAACTTGTTTGGTGTCACCCAGGGGACACCAGGAATCACCCAGCTCTGGTGGCCTTATGGGCTAATCTCAAGGATCCCACAGGACTGTAATGTAGAGACACCTGCTATTACCATGCCAGGACACAACACAGAGCGAACAGATGGAAGTGCCCTGTCTTTCTGTAAAAGAGGTCTATGACCTTATCTCTATAGCTGTGCCCTGAGGGGCAGGCTTCTAATTAAACACACATCTAAGGGCCCAAGGATATCCTACCCAGAGAACAAGTAACAGAATTGCAGTTAAGTACAGATCAATAATTACTTTAAATGTAAATGGACTAAATCATCCAATCAAAAGACAGAGTTACTGAATGTGAGCTCATGGCCTGAAATGAAATCAAGAGTTGTCCACTTAATTGACTGAGCCACCCAGATGTCCCCACAATAAAAACTTTCAACCAACTGGGTTCAGGAAGAACATAAAGGCCATATATGACAAACCCACAGCTAACATTATACTCTGTGGTGATAGAGTTTTTTCCCCCTAAAATCAGGAAAAAGACAAGGATTTCCATTCTGACTACTTTTATTTAGTACTGGAAATCCTAGTGATAGCAACCAGACAAGGAAAGATACAGGCATCCAAAATGTTAAGAAAACTGTTTCTATTTGCATATAACATAATACTATACATTGAAAACCCTCAAGACTACACCAAAGAAAACAAAACAACTATTAGAATTGACAAATCAATTCACTGAGGTTGCAGGATAGTTGATTAAGACACAGAAATCTGTTGTTTTTACACACTGGTATAGAGTAGAAGAAAGAGAACTTAAGAAAAAAATTCCATTTACAATTGCATCAAATAAAACAAAATGCCTAGGAATAAATTTAGCCAAAGATGTAAAAGACCTATACTTTGAAAACTATAAGACACTGATGAAATTCATTTAAGATGACACAAATAAATAGAAAGATGTCCCATGCTGATGAACTATAAGAGGTTACAAACTTCCAGTTTTGACATTCATAAGTCAGAGATAAAAATACTGCATAAGAGGGGCGTCTGGGTGGCTCAGTTGGTTAAGTGCCTGACTTCAGTTCAGGTCATGATCTCGCAGTCCGTGAATTTGAGCCCTGCATCGGGCTCTGTACTGACATCTCAGAGCCTGGAGCTTGCTTCAGATTCTGTCTCCCTCTCTCCCTGCCCCTCTCCACTCATGCTTGCTCTGTCTCTCAAAAATAAATAAATGTTAAAAAAATAAAAAATACTGCATAAGAAATACAGACAATATTACAATAATGTATGGTGAGAAGATGGTGACTATGCTTATCATGGTAAGCATTAAGTAACTTATAGAACTGTCAAATCAGTATGTTGTACATCTAAAATATATGATTGTATTTATTATACTTAAATAAAAAAAATCCCCAAAACGTATAGTAGACAAACAATGGTAAACCAAAAGAGTTCTAATCATATCGCTGTGGAAGATCATCAAAATGCAAAAGCAGGGAGCAATAAAAGAAAAGAACAAAGGTATTAAAAGACTGTTGGAAAGCCATGAACAAAATTACAGTCAGTCCATACCTATCAATAATTACTTTTAAAGTAAATGGACTAAATTCTCCAATTAAAAGACAGAATGGCTGAATGAATTTAAAGGGGAAAAAAGGACATAACTACATACTGCCTTTAAGAGACTCCCTCAGCTTTAAGAATACACAGACTGAAAGTGAAGGGATATTCCATACAAAAAGAAAGCAAAGGAAAAGAGAGATAACTGTATTTATATCAGGGAAAATAGACTTTAAATCAAAGACGGCATTAAGAGACAAAGTCATTATACAGCAATATAGTGATCAAAGAAGAGAATATAACACTTGTAAGCCTTACACACCCCAAATCAGTAAGCAGACAGGCAAACATGAACAGACCAAAAGGGACAAACAGTAACACAATTACAATAGGGAACTTCAATACTTCATTTCCATCAATGGTAAATTATCTAAAACAAAAACCAATTAGCAACCATTGGACTTAAACAGTGAAATTACTTAATAGATATTTATAAAACATTTGATCTAAAAGCAGTAAAATACACTTTTCTTAAGTGCACATGAAACATTCTCCAGGATACATCATATATCAAAATAATAAATAAAAATTCTTACTAGATTTAATGCTGAAATCATAACAAGCAGTTTTTCTGGTTTTAACAGTATAAAATTATAAGAAGAAAACTGGAAAATTCACAAATATGTGGAGATTAAACAGCATGGTACTGCATATCCAATAGGTTAAAGAAGATATGAAAAAAATTAAAAGCAACTCTACAGCTCATCCAACTGGGGGTGGGGGAAATAACGAAGAAGCCTGAAGTCAGTAGAAGCAAGGTTATAACAAAAAGCAGAGTGGAAACTAATATGGACAAAAAAGAAAATAAAGAAGATCAATGAAACTAAGAGCTGTTTTTTGAACAAACTGACAAACCCTTATGTAGATTCATCAAGAAAAATAGAAGAATCAAATAAATAAAATCAGAAATAAAAGAGAAGAGGGGCACATGGGTGGCTCAGTCCGTTTAACATCGGACTTCAGCTCAGGTCATGATCTTGCAGTCTGGGAGTACAAGCCCTGTGTCAGGCTCTGTGTTAACAGCTCAAAGTCTGGAGCCTGTCTTCAGGTTCTGTATCTTCCTCTCTCTCTGACCCTCCCCTGCTCACGCTGCCTTTCTTTCTCTCTCAGAAATAAATAAAACATGGGGCACCTGGGTGGCTTAGTCAGTTGAGCATCCGACTTTCGCTTAGGTCATGATCGCGCGGTTCGTAGGTTTGAGCCCCGCGTTGGGCTCTGTGCTGACTGCCAGCTCAGAGCCTGGAGCCTGTTTCAGTCTGTGACTCCCTCTCTCTCTGAACCTCCCCTGCTGACGCTGTCTCTCTCTCTCTCCTAGAAATAAATAAAACATTAAAAAATAAATAAATAAATAAAACATTAAAAAATTTTTTAAAAATTTTAATAAAAAAAGAAATCAATACCAGAGAAATACAAAAGATCCTGAGAGACTACTATAAACAATGATAGGACAACAAACTGAAAAGTGTCAGAGAAATAGATTAATTCTAATAACATACAACCTATGAAGACTGAATCATGAAGAAATAGGAAATTTGAACAGAGTAAAGATATTTCATCAATGATCAACAGTCTTCCAAGAATCCAAAGGCCATCAGATATTTTGATTCGTGAATTCTAGCAAACATTTAAGGAAAATTAATGCCAATGAACTAAGGAAAACTAATATGAAATCTTCTTAAATTATTCCAAAAAACTGAAGAGGAGAAACCACTTCCAAACTCATTCTATAAAGCCAGAATGACCTTGGGAACAAAACCAGACCATAGTACCACAAGAAAATAAAATTACAGGTCAATATCCCTAGTGAACATGAATGCAAAAAAATGCAAAAGTCTTCTGCAAAACATAAGCATCCTGGGGCACCTGGCTGGCTCAGTTAGAAAAGCATGCATCTCTTGATCTCAGGTTTATGAGATTAAGCCGTGTGTTGGGTGTAGAGATTACTATAAAAAATAAAAAGACTTAAATAAAAGACAACAAAATATAAGCATATTGAATTTAACAGTACATTAAAAAGAGCATACATGATGATCAAGTGAAATTTATTCCAGAAAGGGAAGACAGTTCACTGTTTACACATCAATTTGATATACCATGTTTACACAATAAAGTTTAAAATTATATGATCATTTCAAGAGATGCAGAAAAGGAACTGGACAAATTTCAATACACATGTCTGATAAAAGCACTCAACAAAGTGTGTATACAGGGAATGTACCTCAACCTTATAAAGTCCACATATGACAAATTCACTGTTAACATCATATTAATGATGAAAAGCTGACAGGTTTTCCTCTAAGAATAGGAAACAATGAGATACCCACTCTTAAAAATTTTATTCAACATGGTATTAGAAATCCTAGCCAGAGCAATTAGACAAGAAACAAAATGCATCAAAATCAAAAAGAATTAAAACTATCATTATTTGTATATGACATGATATTCTATATAAAAACCCTAAAGACTTTACCAAAACCTGTTACAACTAATTGACAAATTCAGTAAAGTTGCAGAATTCAAAAAAGCAACACACAAAAATCCGTTTCATTTTTATAGATTAATAATAAACTATCGAAGAAGTTAAAATAATCTCATCTACCACTGCATCAAAAAGAATGAAATACATTAGCAACAAATGTGACTAAGTTGGGGGGGGTTAGTCAAAGATCTATACACTCAAAAATGTAAGATACTGATATACTAAATTAAAGAAGATAAAAATAATGGAAAGATAGCTCATGCTTGTGGACTGAATAATCAGTATTGTTAAAATATGCATAGTACCCAGAGTAAACTACAGACTGAATGCAATCTCCATCCAAATTCCAACAGCACTCATAAAATAAGCATAAACCATTCTAAAACTTTTATGGAACCCCAGTCAAAGCAATCTTGACAAAGTTCAAAACTAAGGGCATCACTCTCATTTCAAAATGTATTACAGCTATAATGATCAAAAAAGAAGAGTAAAAAATCAATGTAACAGAATAGAGAGGCCAGCAATAAACCCACATGTATATATAGCTGATTAATTCAGGGTAAAGGAGGCACGAATATACAATGAACAAATGATAGTTTCTTCAATAAATGGTGCTGGGAAAACTGGATGGCCACATGGGAAAGAATAAAACTGAACCACTATCTTATGCCATACACAAACTAATTCAAGATGGATCAAAGAGTTCAAGACCTGAAACAATGAAACTCCTGAAGAAAACTGGCAGCGAGTTGTGTAACTCTGGTCTTGCCAATTATTTTGGATCTAACACCGAAAGCAACTTAACAAAAGCAAAAATTAACAAGTGAGACTCTATCAAACTAAAAAGCTTCTGTACAGCATAGGAAACCACTAACATAATGATAAGGCAACATATGGCATAGGAGAGAATATTTGCAAATCATTTATCTAATAAGAGATTTAATATCCAAAGTACATGAAGAATTCATTCAACTTGATAGCAAGACACCAAACAATCTCATCAAAACAGAGCAGAGGATATGAATAGCTATTTTTCCAAAGAACACATACGGATATCAAAGGAACATGTAAAGGTGTTCAACATCACTCATGATCAGGGAGAAAGTAGTATATAAAAACCCAAATGATAGATCACTTCATACCTTTTAGAATAGCTATTATCAGGGCATCTGGGTGGCTCAGTCAGTTGGGCATTTGACCCTTGGTGTTGGCTCAGGTTGTGATCTCACGGTCCATGGGTTTGGGGCCAACATCAGACTCTGTGCTGGCAGCATGGGGCCTGGTTGGGATTCTCTCTCCCACCTCACTCTCTGCCCCTTCCCCACTCACGCTTTCACTCTTTTTTTCTAAAAAATAAGTTAACTTAAGAAAGAAAAAGAATGGCTATTATCAAGAAAGACAAGGGGTTCCTGGGTGGCTTAGTCGGTTAAGCATCTGGCTTTCACTTAGGTCATGATCTCGCGGTTCGTGGGTTCGAGCCCCGCATCAGGCTCTGTGCTGACTGCCAGCTCAGAGCCTGGAGCCTGTTTCAGTCTGCGACTCCCTCTCTCTCTGACCCTCCCCTGCTCATGCTGTCTCTCTCTCTCTCTCTCCTAGAAATAAATAAAACATTAAAAAAATTTAAAAAAGAACAACCAAGATGGTGACACTGAACATTCCTTATTTCACTCCCACTCACAAAATGAACAGTTAACAACTATCTTGGACAAGACACTACTGAGAGAATTCTAAAACCTGAAATGGAGATTGAAGCACCCAAGTAGTCCCAACCAGTAGTTTGGCTCATCAGCAGAACCAAGCCCATGGTACATTCAGAGCAGGGAATTCTTTTGGGGTGCGGGTCTGCCTATTTGGAATCTGCAAAAGAGAGATTTTTCAGGCCTTTCTCTTGGTCTTCTCTTGCCCGTAGAGGAGCACAGTCACTGCCCCAGCCACTGATAAGTCAAGATCTCAGCCCCACCTGACCAGAAGCCTAGCAAGAACAGATGGAAAGTTACATATCCAGAAATATTTGAGCAGAGTCTGGCAACCATAGCTGATAGTCTACAGAATAAGCTGGTGGCCTTAGTGAGCCAGGCAACTTGAAGCCTAAGGCAGCTACCATTAAGACCACAGAGAAGCTTACCTTCCTCAGAGCTCATTCTTCTTCTACACCTAAGCAGAAAAATTAATGTATATCCCTCTCATTGCTGCATATAGCTTCCAGCCCACTTGACCAGAAAATCTAACTAATGCACATGGGAGGCTGCCTTGTGCACTAACAGTCCTGCTTAAAGTGATGCTTGAATAGAGAGTATATCCCATGGCTTCCCCCATCTACAGAGCTCAATTGTTGGTCCTGTGTGGCAAGCGATTTTAATGCATAGTCTTGCCTGATAAGCATCAAGAAACAATACATTGTGCAGGCCCTGGGCCCAGTCCTCCTATGCCCCCTAAAGCAGAGAAGCTCATTCATAACCCCATCTACTGCTGCAAATAGTATCCACTCTGACGGTCTAGTAAGCCTGACAAGAAACCTTGGAGAATTCATTGCTCCTCCTATAACTTCACTTACACAGGGAACCAAACCAGCAGTCCTACTCAACTCCTTTCAGGCACCATCATATCCTCTCCTTCTGATTCAGAGCCCTGACCCTGATAGCAAGCCCTATGTGCCCAAAGACACTACCAGCAGACATGTCCAGAAATCCAATCTGAGCCAATTGCTGAAAAATGGTCTCTCCCAAATCAACCTGTAAAGTTGATTATAAAGGAGGCCACTTACTCAAACGTGCAGATACTAATGTAAGAAAATGTAGGATCATTTAAAAATGTGGTAAACATGACACCATCAAAGGAAACAAATAAAACCCCAATAACTTAGCCTAAAGAAATGGAGAACTACAAACTGTCCAACACAGAATTCTTGATAATTCCCTTTAAGTATTTTAGTGAACAACAAGAAGAACTAAATGAAAATAGGAAAAAAATGCATCAACAAAATGAGAAGTTCAACAAAGAAATCAAAACCATAAAAAAGCCTAAAACCAAACTAATTCTAGAGCTAAAAAATACAATGACTGCACTGAAGCATTCAATAAAGAACTTCAAAAGAGACTCAACCATTTAGAAGAAACAATCAGTGACCTTAAAGACAAGAAATGTGGCATTATCCAGTCAGTGGAAGAGCAACAATGACAATGAAATGAATGGAAAAGATTGAAGAAAACCTATAGAAATAATAAGGCACCATCAAAAGAAACAATATTGTGATTATGTCAATTCCAGAAGGGAAAGAGAAAGAGATTAGGACAGCAAATATATTTAAAGTATATATACAGAGGCTCCTGGCTGGTTTAGTTGGTGGAGCATGTGACTCTAGATTTCAGGGTTATGAGTTGGAGCCCAAGATATTGGGTTTAGAGATTACTAAACTAAACTAAATTTTAGAGTTTATTTCTACAATAAATGGCTGAAAACTTCCCAAAACTCAGGAGAGAAATGGAATCCAATCCATGAGGCCAAAGGACCCTAAAGAAATTGAACTGCATAGGGAAACACTAAGACACAATATAACTAAATGTTCAAAGACAAAGAAATACTTTAGAAAGCATCAGAAGAAAAGTGAGAAGTTATATACAAGGTAACTTCCATAAGATTATTTCCAAGGGAAATATTTCAGACTAGCAGAGAATGTGATGATATGTTCCAAATATTCAAACAAAAACCTATCAGAGGGACCTGAGTGGCTCAGTTGGTTGAGCTTCCAACTTTGTTCAAGTAACCATCTCATAGTTCATGAGCTTAAGCTATGCTTTGGGTGAGCTCCAGCCCCGCAGTGGGTGAGCTCAAGGCCTGTTTCCAGTGAACATGAGCCCCACCCTGGGTAAAAAAATGAGAGCCTTGCTTCAGGAGACCCTACCTCTTACTCTCTCTCCTTCCCCCTGCCCCATATGGGATTCTCTTTTTCTCTGTCTGTCCCTCACTTATGGCCCCACCCCCACCCCAAAGAAGCCTGTCAAACAAGAAGTCTATACCTAGTAAAGCAGTCCTTTAGAAATGAAGGAGAGATGAAGACTTTCCTGAGCAAACACATATTGAGGGAATTCATTGCTACCTGACTTGGCTTCTAAGAGATGATGCAGGCAGTTCTTTGAGTGTAAGTAAAAGGACACTAGTTAATATTCTTAAATGTAATAAAGGATTAAAAATCTCGCTGGCAATGGTAAATACACAGTCAAAATTAGATGCTGGAATATGGTAATGATACTGCATTATTCACTTACAACTCTAGTTGAGAGCCTAAAAATATAAATAGTAAAAACAAACCTAAATACAATCTGTTATGAGCTGCACAATATAAAAATATGGGAATAGTAACATCAATAACCTGGAATGTTAGGGAAAGGAGAAGTACAAGTATGAAGTTTAGAAATGCTATTGAAGTTGTTAGTTAAAAATAAGATGTTATAGTTTTAAGATATGTTATGTAAACTTCATGGTAACCAAGTAACCATAAGGAAAAGATCTATAGTGATTGCACAAAAAAACATGAGTGAGGAGCCAAACTATATTGATACCAAAAGACATGAAAAAACACACAAAAAAGGATACAAAACTATGAAAATGGGCCAGTTTCCATAGTACAGTGGTTATATGTTCACCTCACAAAACAGTGTACATGGATCTATAAAACACTCAGAAAATAATGAACAAAATGGCAATAGTAAGTCCTTATGTATCATTACTCCAAAATAAAAAGATTAAATTCTCCAACCAAAAAACATGGATCACATGGCTGAATGGATAAAAAGATGAGACTCAATGATATGCTAGCTACATGAGACTCATTTTTGCCTTAAAGACAAACAGGCTGTGAGTGAGTCAGTGAATGAAAAATTTTCTTCACGCTGATAAAACCTCCCACCCTGGCCCCCAAAGCAGGTATGGCTGTACTTATATCAGACAAAATGGATTTAAAAGAGGTAAAAGAGACATAGGAGGACATTATATAATGATAAGAGGATTTAATCCATCAACATATACATATATATCCATATATGTGTAAAACATCTTGTTATAGTTACATATGTATCTCCACCAACACATATGTGTATGCATGTAAATAAACATCTTGTTATATAATATGTAACTAATGTAAATATTTATGCACTCAACACTGGAGAACCTAAATATATAAAGCAAAAAAGAACAGCTAAAAGGATAAATAGCAATTCAATAATAACTGGGGACTTTAAAACTTCATTCTCAACAATGGATAGATGATGCAGACAGAGAATCAATAAGGACACAGTAGATTTGAATACTATAGGCCAAATGGATTGAACAAACATATGAGAACATTTTATCCAGTAACAACAGATTACACATTTCTAGTAAATGGCCATGGAACACTTTCTAAGATAGACCTTACGTTAGTCCACAAAACAAGCCTCAGCAAATTCAAGAGTGAAACTGTACCAAGTATCTTCTCTAAATCACGATGGTATGAAACTAGGAGTCAGCAACAGGAGGAAAACTTTAATTTCTTGCAATAGACAGAAATGGAAACATAACATACCAAAACTTGTGGGATGCAGCCAAAGCTGTTCTAACGGTGGTTTGTGCAATAAATGCCAACTTTAAGAAAACAGATCTCAAGTAAGCAACAAAACTTTATGTTCTGAGGAACTAGAAAAAGAACAGACTTGGCTTACAGTTAGCATAGGGAAGGGCATAATAATGATTAGAGAAGAAAAGATGAAATAGGTAACAGGAAACTAATAATAGAAGGGACCAACACAACTAAGAGTTGCTTCTTTGGGAAGATAAACAAAACTGACAGTCTTTAGCTAACCAAAGAAAAATAACCAAAGGAAAAAGAGGACCCAAATGGACACAGTTATAAAGTAAAAAGGTGACATTGCGACTGATACCACAGAAATACACAAAATCCTAAGTGACCACTAGGAGCAAGCATAGGTCAACAAACTGCGTAATCTACAACAAAAGCTAAAATTCTTAGAAACATAGAATCTACCAAGACTGCAGCAGGAAGAAATAAAAAGTCTTAACAGACTAATTATTAGTAAGGGGATTGTATGAGTAATGAGAAAAACCTTCCAACAAAGTTAAGCCCAGGACCAGACAGCTTCACTGATGAATTTTACCAAACATTTAAACAAAGAATCAATGACCATCCTTTTCAAACTCTTCCAAAAAATCTTTGAGGGAACATTGCCAAACTTATTTTATGAGGTTGTCATTATATTGACACCAAAGCCAGAAGAGGACATTACCAGAAAACTACAAACCAGTAATACTGATGAATATAGATGCAAAAATTCTCAATAAAAAACTAGCAAACATAATTCAGAAGCACATTAAAAGAATCATTCACAAAGATCAAATAGGATATATCCCTGGAATGCAAGGATGGTTCAACATACACAAATCAATCAATGTGAAGTATCACATTAATAAAATGAAAGATAAAAATCATAGGACCATCTCAATAGAAGCAGAAAGAGCATTTGACATAATTCACCATTCATTCAAGACAAAATGTCTTCACAAATTAGGAATGGAAGCAACGTATCACAACATAACAGAGACCATATATGACAAGCCCACAGAAAATACCATATTCAATGGTAAAAGGTAGAAAGTTTTCTAAGATCAGAAAGAAAACAAGGGTGTCTCCTCACACTATTCCTGTTCAGCATACAAACTGAAGTCTTAGGCAGACAGGGAAGGGACGGGACGGGACAGAAGGCTCAAAATTGCAAGGAGAAAATTTTCTCTATTTGTAGATGACAGGATTTTATCCACCGAAGATCGTAAAGACTCCAACAAAAACCCTTGATCTCATCATTAAATTCAGTAAAATTGCAAGATACAAAATTAACATACAAAACTCAGTAGCATTTCTGTGCACTAACAATAAATTATCTGAAAAAGAAAGAAAGAAAATGATCCCATTTATAATAGCATCTTTTTAAAAAATTTTTATGTTTATTTACTTCTGAGAGACAGAGACAGAATGTGAGTGGGGGAGAGGCAGAGGAAAGATGGAGACACAGAATCAGAAGCAGGGTCCAGGCTCCGAGCTGTCAGCACAGAGCCTGACGTAGGGCTTGAACTCACGGACCCCGAGATCATGACCTGAGCCAAAGTCAGCACTTAACCGACTGAGCCTCCCAGGCGCCCCTATAATAGCATCTTAAACAAAATACTTAGGAATAAACTTAAGTAGGTGAAAGATCCTCTACTCTTAAAAACTACAAGACATTGATGAAAGAATCAAAAACAAATAAATGGAAAGCTGTCCCCTGTTCATGGATTGGAAAACGTAATATTGTAAAAATGTTCATATTACTCAAAGCCATCTGTGGATTCAATGGAATCTCTATCAAAATTCCAGTGGCATCACTGAAGAATCCTAACAATCCTTAAATTTATATGAACCATAAAAGACACCTAATAACTAAACAGTACTGAGAATGAATAAAGCAGGAGGCATCACACTTTTTGATTTTAAGCTATACTATCAAGCTATAGTTATCCAAACAGTATGGTACTGGCATAAAAAGACACATAAGCCAGTGGAATAAAATCAACAGTCCAGAAATGAACACACACATTACAGTTAACTAATATTGGATAAGAGAGCCAAGAATGTTCAATGGAGGAAAGATAGTGCTGTCATTAAATGGTGCTGGACAAACTAGAATATCACATGTAAAAGAATGAAACTAGACCCCTATCTCACACAACTCACAAAAATTAACTTGAAATGTATTAGAGACCTAAATATAAGAGTGGAAGCCATAAGTGTTCTAGAAGAAAACATAAGAAAAAAGCATCTTGACAGGGGCCTTGGCAATGAGATTTTTTTTGTATATAACAACTAAAGTGAAATCAACTAAAAAAGTGGGACTACGTCAAACTTTGCAAGAGCTTCTGCATAGCAAAAAAAAAAAAAATAGAACAAAATTAAAAGAATCTATTGCATGGGAAAAATATTTGTAAATCATGTATATGATAAACAGTAAAAATCCAAAATATATGAAAAATTTATACAACTCAAAAAAGCCAAACAATCCAACTGAAAAATGGCCAAAAGTCCTTACTCGATATTTTTCCAAAGAAGATATATGAATCTTCAGGGACATGGAAAGATGTACCAAAAGACTAATATTAAACAGACAAGAGATAGCAAATGCTGAAGACAATTTGGGAAGAAGAGAATTTTCATGCCCTGTCGGTGGGATTGTAAACTGGTGCACCCAATATCAAGAACAGTGTGGAGGTTCATCTTAAGTGTTAAAAACAGAACTACTGTACGATCCATCAATTCCATTTCTGAGAATATAGCCACAGAAAATTAAAATATTATGATAAAAAGATATCTGTATTTTCGTGTTAAAAGCAGCATTATTTACAATAGCCAAGGCATGGAAAGAACTTAAGTGTCATTTGAAGGATGAATGGATACAGAAAATTTCATGTGGGGGTGACTGGGTGGCTTAGTCGGTTAAGGGTCCGACTTTAGCTTAGGTCATGATCTCGCGGTTCAAGGGTTCGAGCCTCATGTTGGGCTCTGTGCTGACTGCCAGCTCAGAGCCTGGAGCCTGTTTCAGTCTGTGACTCTCTCTCTGACCCTCCCCTGCTCATGCACTCTCTCTCTGTCTCTCCTAGAAATAAAAATTTAAAAAATTTTTGATGTGTATATATACTTATGTACATTCATACATACACAATGGAATATAGTTAAGCTTTAAATAAGAAGAAATCCTGCCATTTGTGATAACATAAAGGGAACTTGAGGGCATATGCTAAGTGAAGTAAGTCAGACAGAGAAAGACAAATACTGTATGATCACACTTAGATATGGAATAAAAACAGAAAAGCAAACATACAAACAAACCAAACTATTCATAGAAAAGCGGAGATTAGATTTGTGGTTACCAGAGGCAGGGAAAATTGAATAAAGGACATCAAAAGGTAAAAACTTCCACTTACAAGATAACTAAGCACTGGGGATGTAATCGACAACGTGATGGCTAAAGTTAACATTGCTGTATGGTATATATGGAAATTAAGTGAGTAAACCCTAAGAGTTTGCATCACAAGGAAAAAAAATATACATATATTTTATCTGTATGAGATGATGGATGTTAGCTGAACTTATTGTGGTAGTTATTTAATATATATGCAGCTGAAATCATGATGTACACCTTAATTGTACCTCAATAAAACTGAAAAAAATATATAACAAGTATTGGTGAGGAGGTGTAAAAACGGAAATGCTGTGTACTTTTGGTGGGAATATAAATTGGTGCAGCCATTACAGAAAACAGTGTAGAATTTCAACAAAAATTAAAAATAGAACCACCATATTATCCAGCAATTCCACTTCCAGCATTTATCCAAAGGAAACGGGAATACTAACTCCAAAGGTATATGCACCTCCATGTTCACTGCAGCATTATTTATGATGGGTAACACAAAGAAGCAACTTAAGTGTCCACTGATGGATGAATGGGTAAAGAAGATGTGGTATGTATACACAATGGAATATTGTTCAGCCACAAAAAAGAAATCTTGTCGTTTGTAATCTGGATGGACACTGAAGGAAGTATGCTAAGTAAGCCAAACCTAGATAGACAAATACTGCATGATATCACTTATGTGTGGAATCTAAAAGCAGGGGAAAAAAAAGAAACCAACATCAAAAACAAACTTAAAAGAGTACATATTGGTGGTTCCCAAAGCTGAGGGATTGGGGTGGGATGAAATGGATGAAGGGAGTCAAAAGTTACAACTTGCCATTATAAAACAAGTAAGTCATGCATATGCAGTGTATAGTACAGTGACTATAGTTAATATTGTATAGATATATATAATATTATATAGATTATATAGATAGATAGATGTGTAGGTTAAAGTTGCTAAGAAACTAGAATTTAAAACATATCACAAGAGGGGTACCTGGGTGGCTCAGTCAGTTAAGTGTTTGACTTCGGCTCAGGTCATGATCTCACAGTTCGTGGGTTCTGTTCTCTATCAGAAATAAATAAAACATACTGTCTTGCTAATCAGCAAGCTGTAATCACAGCTTTGTAGTAGAGGCTCAAGTCTGGAAAACCCGTTTTGGTTTTCTTCTTCAATATTACTTTAGCTATTCGGGATCTTTTGTGGTTCCATACACATATTAGGATAGTTTGTTCTAGTTTTGAGAAGTATGCTGATGCAACTTTGATTGGGATTGCATTGAATGTGTAGATTGCTCTGGGTAGTAATGACATTTTAACTGTATTTATTCTTCCAATCCATGAGCATGGAATGTTTTTCCATTTCTTTGTATCTTCTTCAATTTATTTCATAAGTAATCATCAAGACAGTATGGTATTGGCACAAAAACAGACACACAGACCAATGGAATAGAACTGAGAACTCAGAATTGGACCCAAAAGTGTACAGCCAACTAATCTTTGACAAAGCAGGAAAGACTATCCAATGGAAAAAAGACAGCCTCTTTAACAGATGGTGCTGGGAGAATTGGACAGCAACATGCAGAAGATCATTTTCTCACACCATACATAAAAATAAACTCAAAATGGATAAAGGACCTGAACGTGAGATAGGAAACCATCAAAACCCTAGAGGAGAAAGCAGGAAACAACCTCCTTGACCTCCACTGCAGCAATTTCTTACTTGGCACATCCCTGAAAGCAAGGGAATCAAGAGCAAAAATGAACTATTGGGACCTCATCAAGATTAAAACTTCTGCACAGCAAAGGAAACAATCCATAAAACTAATAGGCAACCAATGGAATGGGAAAAGATAGTTGCAAACGATATATCAAATAAATGGCTCGTATCCAAAATCTATAAGGAACTCACCAAACTCCACACCCGAATAATAAACAATCCAGTGAAGAAATGGGCAGAAGATATGAACAGACACTTCTCCAAAGAGGACATCCAGATGGCCCACAGACACATGAAACGATGCTCAGCATCTCTCCTCATCAGGGAGATACACATCAAAACCACACTGAGATACCACCTCACGCCAGTCAGAGTGGCTAAAATGAGCAAATCAGAGAACTCTAGATGCTGGCGAGGATGTGGAGAAACGGGAACCCTCCTCAACTGTTGGTAGGAATGTAAACTGGTGCAGCGCCTCTGGAAAACAGTGTGGAGGCTCCTCAAAAAATTAACAATAGAACTCCCCTACGACCCAGCAATAGCACTGCTAGGAATTTACCCAAGGGATACAGGAATGCTGATGCATAGGAGCACATGTACCCCAAGGTTCATAGCAGCACTCTCCACAATAGCTAAAACATGGAAAGAGCCTAAGTGTCCATCAACAGATGAATGGATCAAGAAGATGTGGTTTATCTATACAATGGAATACTACATGGCGATGAGAAAGAATGAAATCTGGCCATGTGTAGCAACATGGATGGAACTTGAGGGTGTTATAAGTCAGGCAGAGTGAAATAAGTCAGGCAGAGAAGGATAGTTATCATGTTTGCATGTATAGGAGGATTAGGAGGAACTTCACGGAGGACCATGGGGGATAAGAAGGGGAGAAATAGTGGGGGAGAGGGAGGGAGGCAAACCATGAGAGACTCTTGAATGCTGAGAACTGAGGACTGATACGTATGGGGGAGAGCGGAAGGGGGGGTGATGGGCATGGAGGAGGGCACTTGTGGGGATGAGCACTGGGTGTTATATGGAAACCAACTTGACAGTAAACTATTAAAAAAAGAAATAAAAAAAACATTAAAAGCCACATCAAAAGAAGAACTTTTTTAATTATATGGGGTGAGGGATATTAACTAGACTACTGTGGTGATCATTCATATAAAACTATCAGGTTATGTTGTGTACCTGAAACTAATACATTCACTATATCTCAATTTGAAAAATAGTGAAGTTAGCTTCATGGAAAGGGAGGGTAGTAGTAAAGGGCTGAGGGTGCTAGGTTATGGAAAAAGTACAAAATATAGAACCATGGGGGAGAACTATGCAATGAGCACTTCTAAGTCTGAACAGGGGTCTCATCTAAGCCAACAAGAACACCATGGATGAACTAGAAACCAGAGCAGTGTTCCAAGCTTCCTGTTCTCATGTGTTTATGATTTTGAGTTTAGGGGTGCTACATGAACTATTCAAACTTCCAGATTACACCATCTACCCATTTTATAGAAGCTGAGCGCTATGGAAGTATGGGTTGGAACAGAATGGAAACAAATGTGATGCTTGGCTTACTGGTCATCTTTTAAGAAATTGTTATGAGCTGAATTGTGAACCTCCCATTTTAATTGTCCAAGTCCAAAATATGACTGTATTTGGAAATAAAAGTTAAAGAGAGACAATAAAAACAAAGCCATTAAGGTAAGTCCTAATCCAATGTGACTAGTTTTGTTATAAGAAAAGATTTGGGGGGTGCCTGGGTGGCTTAGTCGGTTAAGCGTCCAAATTTCACTTAGGTCATGATCTCGCGGTTCGTGGGTTCGAGCCCCGCGTCAGGCTCTGTGCTGACTGCCAGCTCAGAGCCCGGAGCCTGTTTAAGAGTCTGTGACTCCCTCTCTCTCTGACCCTCCCCTGCTCACGCTGTCTCTCTCTCTCTAGAAATAAATAAAACATTAAAAAATTAAAAAAAAAAAAAAAAAGAAAAGAAAAGATTTGGACACAGAACCACAAAGGGAAGACCTTGTGAAGACACAGAGAGAAGACAACCATCTGCAAGCCAAGGATAGAGGCCTCAGAAGAAACCAATTCTGCTGACATCTTGATGTAGGCACTTACAGCCTTAAGAATCATGAAAAATTAATTTCTGTCATTGAAGTCATTCAGTCTGTGGCACTTTGTTATGGCAGCCTGGGCAAGTGAATATAGAAACTAATGACCACTGTATATGAAAGAGCATCAAAGGCAAAGTCAAGTGCCTGCAGGGGTCAGGGTCAGGAAGGCTATGGAGGTGGGAAGGATGGAGGGGCCACCCTGGAGAAGCCACAACCCACCCATGGGAGACAGGTGCTGTCAGTTTCAGCTGATTGCTGTCATGGGAAACTGTGAGCCTTGGTGTGGCCAGATCATCTGATTTTTTCAAGACAGTCTATGTGCCTGGATTTTGACATCAAATTGCCCCATTCTTACAACCCTGACAAAGGAAAAGAGGGTTGGAAACCAGGGTTTGGGCAACCAGTTGTGAATTACTGGAATGTAAAAGATAATACAAATCTATATGTCAATTCCCGGAAAGCTTTGAAACAAGGACAGTTCTTTGACAGTTACATGTGGTGCGGCAGTAAGTTGTATGTTTGTACAAACTCAACTCCTGATCTGGTGATTGTAGAAATTGCATGGATGGTATATAACGTGCAGATATTGAGATCAGTTCAGTTTGGCTGCCTGTCACTAAGATTTCCTGTTAGTCTTCTATTTTCATATTGTTGGGCTGTTTCACCCATGCTTTCCAACAAATAGCAAAGATGTGTTCTCTTCTGCCATTGTGGAAGGTTGGTGTAAGCAGGGTAAATCCCAACACTCTTCAGAACAGAAGGACCTAGTGCAATAGCATAAAACCGTTCTATTTAGCTTTACCCCTTATCACTACTTTATGTAACATGAAAATGAAGGGGAGAAAAAAAATTCAAATGTTTCCAACAAACACAGCCAACGAGATTCTTGTCTCTTCTGTAACATAAAAACTGAAATCGTTTTGAAGCTTAATTAACAGGGCTTGTCATGGAAAGAACACTTATGGAGCAAAACTTAATACCACATTTTTAGATTTGCGTAATGGTTTGTTGGCAAGCTGGGTCTTTTTCCCCTGCTTCTTTGCTTGTGTTAAATGCTTTAAAAGGGTGTAGCCAAGTATTCTTGTCAGCAGGGACTTGGCGACTCATGTCTCCATCTCAGACCCCCTGTGCCTTGCTTCACCCTAAAGACAGTGAGACAGCCAACTACCCAGGTGATGTTTTATGCATACGATGCTATGAAAAGCAAGGCAGTAAATTAGGGGGATGGAGCCTATCCATCTCTTTTAAAACACCCCACTTTGGGGTATATGACATATGGGTTGCCAGCAGGGGTTTCTGAGACAAGATGATGAAGTAGAGGTCTGAGTATATGATTTTATTGTTTTTTCAGCTGACTTTGTCCCAGTGGATACATAGAAGGTGAAAGGGAAAAAAATGATTCAACAGCTTAATAGTAAAATATACATTCCCCCTGCTTCTTGGTATGAAGCTAAGGAATGGTAGACAAGTATTTCCATGAAGTAATAATTACCATTTGAATAAGCGTCTATTAGTTTTAAAAAAAAATCAGTCTATGCCAAATCCTAGCGAAAATGTGCTCAGAATCATGGGGGAAAATGTACACCCAGCATGAGATCAGAGACAACTAGATTTTCTGATTTTCCACTGTAGCTGCAGAAAGATCAAATTGACTCAATTATATACATACATATACGGCATATCAGATGGATGAATACACCTCAATTCAGTGAGTGCAAAATTTCAAGTAAGCCTAGGCACTTTACATACATGAACTTATTTAGTCTTTCCCTGACAGAGAAGATACTATTATCTCCATTCTACACAGGAAAACTAAGGTTTAAAATGTTCAATTATTTGTGTAAGGGCACACAGCTATTAAGTGGCGTGAAGACTCAAATCCTGTCTTGTCAGGTGTGTGGAATTTCGATTTCGACATGAGATATAGAGAAAATGAAGCTCCTGGTCAGAATTGTGTAATATCTTATACAATATATATATATATTTATATCCAGATTTACATAAAGACAAAACCCCTAAGATTCACTCGTGGAATCTTTAGAAAAACAAAAGAAAACAAGAAATAAGCTAACTCATACATACAAACAACAGATTGGTGGTTGGCAGAGGCAGGAGGTGGGCGTGAGGTGGGGGGATGAAATGGCTGAAGACAGTCAAAAGGTCCAAACTTCCACTTATAAAATAAGTCATGGGATCTAATGTGTAACATAGTGACTGTAATTCTGTATTGCAGATTTCAAAGTTGCTAAGAGCTAAGAATACATCCTAAAAGCTCTTATCACTCGGAAAAATGTTTTTAACTGTATTAGTGACAGATGTGAACATCAGTTATTGTAGGGATCATTACACAATATACAAATATTGAATTATTATGTCATACCAGGGAAACTAATATGGTATATGTCCCTTTTATCTCAAAAAAAAAAAAAAAAAAAAAAAGTGGGGCACCTGGGTGGCTCGGTCAGTTAAGCCTGACTTCAGCTCAGGTCATGATCTTGTGCTTTGCGGGTTTAAGCCCTGCAAAGGGCTCTGTGCTGACAGTTGAGAGCCTAGAGCCTGCTTCAGATTCTGTGTCTTCTCTCTCTCTGCCCCTCCCCTGCTTGCATCTGTCTCTCCCTCTCTCCCTCCCTCTCTCTCTCTCTCTCTCAAATATAAATAAACGTTAAAAAATACCTATGTCAAAAACAATTGGCTCTTAACACAGGTTTGAACTGCACAGGTCCATTTATGTGTGGATTCTTTACATTACAGTTCTGTTCAATCAAACTGCTTTAGTCTTAGCAAATTTTTATGTAGATTTGGGGCACAATATTTTATATAATAAAGAAAGCAATTTTTAAATTAAAAAATCTAGCATTTTGCGCTGGAGGAGGTCAAAGTATAGGTAAGTGCATCAGCAAGTGACAGTAAGATTCGTGGGAGCAGGGCTGCTGTGCAAGCAGATGGTGGGAGATCATGGGCAGGAGCCACTGGGATACTGGGGACGCTTCCTGGAGGAGAGGAATTTGCAGGACAAGAGGATGGCCAGCGGTCTGCAGAGTTCTGCACAGAGAACAAAGCCTAGGGGAGCACAGCAAGATGAGCTGGGGAAAGGCAAGAAGCAACTGATAAAGTAAGCTAGGGTCATTTCATTCTATCGTGCTTTCCCCTAAGATCGACTGGTAATAAATTTCCTCAAACAAACCAGCTAATACCAGTGTAAAAGATGAATGAGCAGGGAAGAAGGTACCCAGCTTGAAAGACATAAAAAGAATTCACAATGGGAACCAGCCAAGGCCTGAACTGAGGCACAGCGTCCAGGACAGGTGAAAAGGGGATGTTCCTTACCTAGGTGAGGATGGCAGCTCAGAAGGAATGTGGGCTCTGCCCAGGAGACAGGTGGGTACCATCAGTTAAGAGGGACCTCCAGGCCTAAGAGCCATTTTGATGGGAAAAAAGACTGTAGACAGCAAATACCTATGTAGGAATACTTAGGTGGGTATGAGCTCTGGTCTTCTGCCTTGAGGATATTTCAGCTCACAGCACGTCCATGTTCTGTTCTGGCTAGAGAGAGTGCAACATTGGAGTTAGATCCCCTTACTCCATCATTTCTCAGAGCCAAGAAGAATTGTGTGGTTTCTAGAGCCTCTCTATCTCAATTATCAAAGACAACTTCAAAAACCTGTTTCCAGCTAGGAGGTTTCCCAGAGACACCTGGGGGCACAGTGTCCTCATCTGTGGAAGAAATCTGAACCCTCCAAGACATCCAAGACCCTTATCTTCTAAACCCAAGGACGCTTGCTGGCATTTGTCTTATGAATTACCAAGGCACTCCAGAGCACCTTCTTGCCTTGCACTTTCTTCATTGTCTCTTCCCTCCCTGTAGGTCTGGGGTAGGATAAATGATCAAAAGCGGGTTTCTTTAAGCTTCAAAAGGAGAGGCCATGATGTCTGGAGCCCGCACCCGGTCACTAGAGGGCACCAGCTGCATGCAGAATTTCTAAGTACTACCGTGCTCAGCTTCCTTCAAATACAGCAAGAGGTCACATGAAAGAGGCTTGCAATGAGGTAGCTTTCCCACTACCCTTATTCACTTCATTTCTGCTACTCAGTTCATGGTGTTTTCAGATTTTTCTTGTCATTCAGAAATCCAGCAATACGGATTGGAGATATGAAGAAGGCATGTTTTTCACAGACCTGGAAGACTACCCAGGCTTTGTGACTGCTTACCTGCCTCTTACATGCTAGATAATGTGTGAAAACTGTCAGCTTTGCACATGGTCTCATTACAGATTCTCCAACAAACTGGTGGGTGTGAGAATAAGATCTCTCCCGGATAACAACACTGCTGAATAAAATTCCCCACTCTACACATTCCAGTACAGATGTCCCCATGAAATCAAGGGATCAGGCTCTTTCCCTGAGATTTAGCAAAACTGCCCAGACATTTGATTTAGGGGACTCTGTGAGGGACTGCACAGAAATCCGGTGTCCTAGGCAAGCTGCTGACGGTCTAGTTGCCTTCTCCCAGCTTTGCCTCAGGGGGCTGACCCTTGTGTCAAGACCTTGCTTGAGTTTATCCAAGCAAAACTGGCTCATTGTTTTATCTGTGATGGTTTTTCCCTAACCCCAGGTTTTGCATTTTGGGGGAAAAAGAAAGGAAGTGAGCATTTACTAAAGAACTATTGGGTTCTGTTAAGGGCTGACAGGTCCTCTGTACTGAAAAAAATCACAGGGACCTGGCCTAGCCCAGGCACACCGAGTATCAGGTTGGTCTAAGGGTGCCCTGGGGAGAGACAACAACATGGAGGCTGTGGGAGCCTGAGCGTTAGGGACCCAGGGCAGAAATTAACCCAAACAGAAGGTGAAGGATGGATTAAGGAGTAGGAGATTTTCTTGCCCTTTGAATCTGCACATCTTCTTCAGGACGGAGGTAAAGGAGTTGCAGGGACCTCACGGTGTCAGGGCGGGGCTGGGTGGAGGACAGGCTGACCTCACATACTGAGAAACCACTCAGTGACCGACACTGAGTTAGGTTTAAAATGTTTAACATTTACTTGTTTCTGAGAGATGGGGAGGGGGGAAGGGCGCAGAGAGAGGGAGACACAGAATCTGAAGCAGGCTCCAGGCTCTGAGCTGTCAGCCCAGAGCCTGATGCGGGGCTCAAACCCACAAGCAGTGAGACCGTGACCTGAACTGAAGTGGGATAGTTAACCGACTGAGCCACCCAGGTGCCCCAGGTGCAGGTTTTACACAGAGTCAACCCTCTTAGAACTATCAAGAATGATCCCTATTTTATAAAATGAAATAAGACTACACGGGTTTTCAAAACTTGCCCAAGGTCATACTGATCATTTTAAGAAATCAGAGGATAATAACAGCCAGCACTGACCACGTGCATACCCTGTACGAAGCACCATCCTCCTCTCTGATTTCCAAACCACCACATGGGAGATTTCATGGTACCCATTTTGTAGAGAAGAAACCTGAGGCTGCAAGAAGTGAAGTCACTTACCCAGGTACATCACCACCTCCACCTCCTCCTGACTCAGCCCCGTTGGCACCCTCAGGCACGTTGCCAGGTTTACTGTTCTTTCTATAACTAAAAACAAAAACCCCAGAAAGCATCATGATAAGCTAATTCACTTGCATATCCAGGAAAAACTGTTTAAGTGAGATACACCAGGAGCTTAACTTCCCGCAGCCTCCTGCTTCTACCCACAGAAAAGGCTCTGTAGCCAAACACAAGTAGAAAATTTAACACGCTTTAATTTCCACTTAGAGATTCCTATCCTTATCACAAGAATTCACAGAAGAAACTTTCTTGCCCACGTACTGTAGAGCCCTCCCTAAGGAATGTGGTGGAGACCTTGTTCTACTCCTCAGAATAAAGAAAGGCAACGTGGCCCAATCAATTCCTATACACATATGTGTAGCTCTGACCCTACTCTGTAATTTGGACTGTGTCCAATCAGACTAAACGACACCATATATGGGAGACAAAGAAGTAGAAACTGCATAAAAGGCTACACCCTGCTGTGATCCGGGCTCAGTGTTTTAGGTATGACCCCACTCAGCCCATGTCACCATGAATAAAGTAGCTTCCCGGACAGAAAAGCCTCGGCATCCCACCTCTCTATTGCAAGAACCCTGCTACATAAGGACAGTAAGGTTTACTTGCACGTACCGTCTGTGCCTCAGCGACGTGACCTTGAGCCTCAACACCGTCGGTGAAACGACTCAGTCTATAAAACGAGCCAGAGCGGATTCCCCATAAGCCGCGAGGGTAATTGCTTTCATCATCGGCACCTGTAAACGAGGCTGCCTGAGCACGTGGGCGATGCGTGGGCAGCGGCATTCAAGGTCGTGGGCCAGGCGTCCCGAGGCCCTTTGCACAAGTGAAAGTGTGGTTGGAGAAAAGATATGGCTTTTAAATTGGGCAGTTATGGACAGTGTGCTGCTTATATGTTCTGTGCTTCATTTTCCTCATGCTTAGATGAGGATACAAAAGTCCCTTCCTCGGACTTTGGAGAAGATCAAGGGAGAAACAGATGGACAGGTGCGAGCTATTACTGTTAGACGACCAAGGGAGAGCACCTGCCCAACCAAGGGGTGTGAAGGGCTGGGGAGAAAACTAACTTCCTTAAAGGCATCTCAGAAGCCATTCTGGTTAAGAGTTAGACTTTCTTCATTATGAAGTTTATTTGGATGAAATCATAGTTGAAGGGTAATCCCATTTCCTTCATGGGATAAAGCCTGATGAAGCAATTAATTAAGGAAGGAATTGACTACTATGGAGAAGGAATGAACTTTCTGGAAAAAACACAGATGCCACCCTCCCCTTTGAAATAGCAAGTCTGTGAAGCGACATCAGATCCTGTCTGTTGAAAGGCCCCAGGCCACCTGGGAAGGTGTGCAGGGGACACAGTGTGTCAAGGAGAAAGTGGGGTCCATATAAGGGACGCTGTGTATTAATAGATCAAGATTCCACATAATCCTTTAAATAAATGCAACCTGTTTCCATTTGAGTAACTGTCTTATTCCATAAATGTTTAATGTGAAGGAATAATAGATATTTCTCTGGAAAAGTACTGAGTAATCACACGCCTCTTCCTTGCTTCCTCGGACCAGGATCGTTTCCTCCAGTCCTGCCCAGTATAAGATGGAACAGCAAGGTTTGCAGATGTTGAGCCCGGGGAAGCTGAGTGGGACAGTGGGTGACGGCAAGAATAAGATGGGAAGGTCACAGAAGGGCCCTTAGAAGGGGAGGGAAGCTGCTTTTCTCAAGACTCCTCAAACTACTCATCATTCCCAGAAGCTAATCAAGCCTAAGAAGGGGAGTGGGGACAGAGGAAACAGCCACCAATAAAACTTAGCATACGAATTACAGAAACGAAAGCACATATATATTTGTGTGTGTGTGTGTGTGTGTGTGTGTGTGTGTGTGTGTGTGTGCATTTAAAGTATGCTTTGCACATTAGTAGGTGGTGTAGCTTTTTTGATACGGTCGGGCATGTTAGTCCTTCAGAGGACTCTGACATCTTAAAACATTGCACGTCATAAATTACCTTTGTTACTTTTTAATTTCTATTACAACTGAGTTCACTGGAAGCATGACAGGCTAGACTGAGCAAAGGGAAGGAATCCTTATAGCTGTTGAATAACACATGGAAAATTCTCATCTCAAAGCAGGTGCTCAATAAATGTTAGTATATTTCTGTTTCCCTTTCTTTCCTAAAAAAGGATGAAAAAGAAAAGAGCAGGTAGGTGGGAGAAGGAAGAAGGAAGAAGGAAGAAAGGAAGCTGAAGAGAGAAAGGAAGATAATTTTCTCTCAAAAGACTGTGGCACCTGAGATCTGGAGGAAGTTTGTGGCTTTAAGTATTGATGAAACATTTCATGGAATTTTCCATGTTATGTCCTGTTAGTAAAATCCCATAATATAAGAAGCCTTCTTTTTCTTTTTTTCTTTTTATTAGATTTTACATCAAATTCACTATATAATTGCATATCTTAAAGAAATAGGACCACAAATCGGATTAGATGTTTCTTCCTCTGCTTGCTTCTTTTCTGAGCATTTGCTGTAAAGAAAAAAAAAATAATTTAGCATCAGTTGTGAACTGTCCCTTTAAAAACTAACCTTTGATATCAGGCTGCAATCATCTTGTTGACCTTGGTTGGACCTTATGATTCTCTTGAAGTCCAAAGGCGTGAATGGACCTCTTTGTGTGCTCAGCCCTCATCCAAGCCAAGCCTGCACGGGTTTTGTTTTGGCGTGTTGGAGAGAAAGCCACAGACAAGTAGGTTTTGATTTACAGATACACGTAAGGAGATGTGATTTCCTTTCCAGGAAAAGGGCATGATGGGCTAAAGTGCTTTAATTTACACACACGGGGCTCTTTTAGAAGCCCTGTGATGTAGTCAGGGCTTGCTCAGAGCGACTCCTTAAGCAGGAAGCATCACTCCCAAATGCTTAGGGGTAGACAGGAAACCTGGAAAATCCCCAAGATGAGGAGGTGGGAAGGGAAGACATGGACAGAATTTTTGAGGCTGGAACTTAAACTTATCTCACTCTAAAGAGTTCATCATTTCACATGCCTCCAAATTTTATTTGGATCTGGTTTTCTTTGTTTTAGTTATTTCCTATTTTTCAGCCATGGGTAGTCCTGTTGCCTGGAAACAGAGACTGCTATATTTTTCCTAACATGTGGTTTTCTGGGGGATAAGATTTCCATAATAAATGAGGTGGATTTGGTCTAATTAGCCAGGTGTCAGTTTTCTGGGTGTGGACATGGTTCCTATTGATCGTGTAAGCAGAAGACATACCTAACCATCCTCAGAGCTCAACAACATTTACAGGGGCCACAGAATAATGACTTTTTGGCTAAGTGAACCCTACTAAGTTTAGCAAAAACCTAAATAGGTAGTACTATCTATCTATCTATCTATCTATCTATCTATCTATCAATTTCGAGTGGGAGCAGGGGAGGGGGCAAAGGGAGACAGAGAATCCTAAGCAGACTCCATGCTCAGCATGGAATGTTATTGTAGGGATCAATCCCACGACCCTGGGACCACTACCTGAGATGAAATTAAAAGGTGCTCAACCAACTGAGCCACCTAGGCAACCCAGCAGTACCTTTTAAAAGCATGAAGACTCTTCTCAAATATTCGTGTGCACAGCGAAAAACAGTTGCATCAGCTACATGTTGAGCCCGAAAGCCCAGGGAAACATTTGTGTTGATCACAGGGGGGCGTTAAGGAAAAGCGTCCTTTGCAGCTTTTCTCACCCTATTTTACACATTTGTCCTTTATTTCCTGGCAGGCCAGAGAGACAAAGACTACCTCTGTCCTTTGTTTGGTTGGCTTCTCCTTAGTGGAGAATTTCTGCTCCCAATTTGGATCCTACACTCCATTAAGACTATTCCTGTGACCGGAAAGTGATAAAAGAAATACATTTCAAATAGTAAAAACAAGTGTGTCCAGGAAAGATCTTGCCAGCAGGTTCAAACAAATGAAAAAGCCAGGCCTCCAGTTGCTCTGTCTGGATCTGGGACAGCTGAGGGAGGAGAATCACTGAGGCTCTGGGCAGCTGTCTCCGGCGCAGAGAGCCTGGCCAGCCACTGTGCGTGTCACAGGCTGGACACGGCGGAGGGCCAGGGGCAGGGAAGGACACGTGTCTAGAGCAGCTGCTTCTTCCTTTTGTCCTGTGTCATTTCCCTCTCTCCTCCCTTTCTTACACTATTTCTCCTCCTTTTCCTTTTTTCACTTGGCATTTCTTTTTCTTTTTCTTTTATAGTTTATTGTCCGGTTGGTTTCCATATAACACCCAGTGCTCATTGTAACAAATGCCCTCCTCCATGCCCATTACCCTTTTCTCCTCTCCCACACCCCCATCAGCCCTCAGTTTGTTCTCAGTATTTAAGAGTCTCTTATGGTTTGCCTCCCTCCCTCTCCCCTTCTCCTCCCCCATGGTCCTCTGTTAAGTTTCTCCTGTTCCACATTTGAGTGAAAACATACAGTATCTGTCCTTCTCTGTTTACCTGGCATTTTTGTACTCTCTTCTCAAAACTCTGAGCTCCTCTCACCTTCCATCCACCTAGTAAATACCTTCAAGTCCCCACTCTTCAGTGTTTCTCCTTCTATACGTCATGGCTAAGATAATAATCACTGTCAGTTACTGAGGGCTTATCATGGGCTTTTGATATCCCTTACTGTTCCAGCAAACTGTGGGGTGATATACTAATCAGGATAGACCAACCATTGAAGTATGTAGTCCTAGAATTGCAGCCAGAATGTTTCTTGCTCTCCTGCAATGTCTGGAGCTATGTTCATGGCTGCGTAGCTCTCTTTAGTGCCGTCCTGGAGGCGGTGAGAAGAGGGCTGCAATGTGCCTCAACTATCCTGAAGTCTTTAGCACAGGAGGGAGGGAGCAAGTGGGAGATCATAGGGAGGTTTTAGGGGCCAGGCTTCTGAGTGGGATTCCACCACGTACCCCACATTCTATTGGCCACAATCTGACATATGGGAGAAGCATGAAGTACAGGATGAAGACAAAACTGTGTGGTGGGTGTGGCGGGGTTCCTACAAGTAAGTGATGTCATTTCCTCCAGGTAAAGGAATTGAAGCTCAAAGATTCAGAGTCACCAGCTAATACATGGTAAAACCCAGAATCCGACCCTGTAAATATGACTTCAGTACTACCCTCTCAACCTTGTGTTCTGCTTTCTTGGTCTTCCAGTAAAAACGTATTCTTTCTTTTATCCCAACTCTTTACCTTTGGTAAATTTTTACTCCCCTCCATATCACACTGTGCTGCACCTGTCGTAGGAGTCTGTGAATGTCCCAGGGTGAGGGAGTGCTTTTATTTCATATCTGCACCATCAGCAGATAGCACAATGCCTGAGACACAGTGGAGCTCAAAGTTTGATGACTAAGGAATAGCTGTGGTTTGTGTGCGGGCTTATGGAAAAGGATCTGAGGTACTTCACAGAGATCAGATTATTCACCATACAACTTTTCTTTTTTTCTTTTAAATATATATATATTTTTTATTTCTAGGAGAGAGAGAGAGACAGCGTGAGCAGGGGAGGGTCAGAGAGAGAGGGAGTCACAGACCGAAACAGGCTCCAGGCTCTGAGCTGGCAGTCAGCACAGAGCCCGACGCGGGGCTCGAACCCACGAACTGCGAGATCATGACCTAAGTGAAAGTCGGACGCTTAACCGACTAAGCCACCCAGGCGCCCCAACAACTTTTCTAAAGATTATAGTCAGGGAGTTCAGATTATTGCCATCATCACCCCCCATGCAGCTATTTTCAACCCAGCCATAAAACTGATCATTTGAAAACATAAGTCAGAGTTTATACCTCTTCTGCCCAAATCTCTCCAATGACACACCTGCACCCAAATCTTGATTTCCTAATACCATGCCCTAGTTAGAGGAACCAGGGCTGCTAAGAGCAGTGGGTAGTTCCAGGGCTGGTACAGAGAAAATACAAGATGAGCCTGAAGTCTAAGAAATATTTTTTTTTCTTTTTTTACAGTCTGTTGATTTATTTTGAGACAGAGAGAAAGCATGAGTGGAGGGGCGTTGGCAGAGAGAGAATCCCAAGCAAGCTCCATGCTAACAGCATGCTAACAGCATGGAGCCTGACTCAGGGACTGATCTCACAAACCATGAGATTGTGACCTGAGCTGAAATCAAGAGTCAGACACTTAAGTGGGTGAGCCACCAAGGCACCCCTCCAAGAAATCTTATAGTACCAAGAAAATACAACTATATCTTATAAGTACCAAAACATAACAATATGCTAAAAACAGAAAAAGAAATGGAGGAATGCCAAATGAACACAAGAAATAATCTGAAAGAGTTCTCAATGTCCAAAGCAAGAACAATTGGAGAAATAAGAAAATAATGACAGTATTGGATTATAATCCAAAGAACAAAATGATTATACATGAGTATATCCTGACATCAATAAATGAATACATAGGAGAGAAGGACTAAATCTTCCTTACAGAATAATTCCAAATAATAAACACAGCATTCAAATGAAGGAAATAGAAAATGAGCATAAGAACACTACTTGTGATAGTCAAGATCCACTGATAGATGCTAATATTAGTGGGTAAAACTTTAAGAAGAAGCATGATATATCCATAGCTTCAAAGTATCTGCTGTGAAATACTCATTAATTACTGTTTCATCACATATTCACAAACTCTTTACCACCAGAGATGGGAACTTAATTCCCTCGAATGTGGGCTGAGCCTAGGATTCACTTCCATTGAGCAGAGTATGGAAAGGAGAAAAGAGTAATTTCACAGTGGAGAATCCTGGCAGACACCTCTTTAATCAAGTGATCAGAGTTAACACCGCCAGTAGTTAACCATGGTGATATCGTGTGCCCATGATATGTGAAGAGAAGGGCATTCATCTCTGGGAATCTTCCCCCAAATGTGTAACCTCAACTGGTAATTGTGAGAAAATGCCAGGGAAACCTAAATGAAGGGACATTTTACAAATACCTGACTGGTACTCTTCAAACATGTAAAGGTCATGAAATGCAAGAGAAAGTTCAAAACCTGTCATAGGTCAGAGGAGATGAAGGGGACGTGACGAAGTCCAGCATGGGATCCTGGTCAGATCCTGCGAGGAGAAGAACATCAGTGCAAAAAACACTGAAATATGATTCAAGTCTGTAGTTTAGTTAATAGCTTTGTGCCAACATTGAATTACTTAGTTTTGATAAATCCCAAGGTTATATAAGATGTTAATATGATGGGAAGCAGGGTGAAAAGTATATGGAGTCTTTCTGGATTATCATTGCAATTCTTCTGGAAATCTAAAATTATTTAAAAATAAAATGTTTTTAAAAATACCGAAGGTAGGGGGCCTGGGTGGCTCATTAGGTTAAGTGTCTAACTCTTGATTTCAGCTCAGGTCATGGTCCTGGTTGTAGGATCAAGCCCCATGTTGGGCTCCGCACTGAGCAGAGAGCCTGCTTGAGAGTTTCTGTCTCTTTCTGTCCCTCCCCTGCTTGCACATGTGTTGTCTCTCTCTAAAATAAGTAAATAAGTAAGTAAGTAAATAAATAAATAAAAATACTGAAGCAAAACCCCTCACCTCTCCATTTTATGGTGAGTCAAATCCAAAGTCATTTTCACTAGCCTGCAAAGTTTGATAGGATGCTCCCCATTCCCACACTCTGTCCATCTCTTCTCTCATTCCCTCTATATCGTTTCAGCTATGCTGTCCTCCTTCTGCCCCTGGATACTTTTAGCCTGCTGTCACCTCTGGGACTTGTCACTAATTATTCCCTTTGCAGGAAGGCTTTCCCCAAAGATACCTTCTTGGCTACTTCCCTTATCTCTCAGAGATTTTTATTCATGAGTAAAATCATGAGACCTTCTTGGATCAACCTGTATAAAAGAACACACCTGTCCAACACACCTGATTCCTGTTCCTTTATTGCTTTTCTCTATTGCTCTTATCATCAACTGTCATAAAATATATTTTGTTTTTTCCTTATCTATTCCTCTTGTGGTAAGCAGAATAATGGACCCCAAAGATGTCAGTGTTATAATCTCTGAAACCTATGAATATGATAGGCTACATGACAAAGGGGAATTGGGACTGCAGATAGAAATAAGATGGCTAATCATTTGACCTTGAGATGGGGAAATTATCCTGTATTAGCTGGGTGGAAGAGGGAGACAGAAAATAAGTTGGAGCAATTCGATATGACTCAGTCCCTGTTTGCTGGTTTTGGAGGTGAAAAGGAGCCATGAGTCAAGGACTAAGGGCAGCTACTGGAAGCCAGAAAAGATGAGGAAACTCTTTCCTGTGGCTACCAGAAGGCCTGGCTGACATCTTGATTTTAGTCCACTGAGACTCACATCAGAATTCTGCCTACGGAAGTGTGAGATATGAAAATTGTGTTGTACAATACGAAGTTTACTGTAATTTGTTACAGTAGCATAGGAAACTGATTCATCACATGAACAAAATCAGTGACTCATCCCTAATGTCCAGGTGGGATCTTGGGTCTCATGAGTGCTGTCATTTGGCCGGTGTGGAGACTGATGTACAAGGTAAAAGAACAGATCATCATCAGCCCTCCAGAGATTGGTCGGCAAGTCAGTGAGGCTCCATGAGCACAGGGAATGTCTGAGGGTGCATATGAGGGAGGATGGGTGACGTCTGGTGTGGAGTTTCTGCCATATACTCAGAGAGCTCACAGGAAAGGCACCTAACTATGAGATAAATGGCATATGTAAGTCCTTGACCATTCTTTGTGTTCAAGATGCAAAGTGTCTATTGGACTCGGAAAACACTTCCAGACCCTCTGCTTGAGTGCCACCTTGCCTGCTTTAGACAAGAGAGAAATGGTAGGTACAGCATCTGGGAACTTTATGTTTAGGGCTGACTCTGAGGCATTAAAGAAATCTTACAAGCAAAAGCTGATTTATGAAGGCGTTGCAAAAGCCTCTCCTGATTTTATTCAGAGTCCTTTTCAACCAGAGTCAGACCTCTGAGGGGTTGTAGATTGATGGGTGACTTTGCTTGTTTTTATTATGTAAAATAACAGAAGAGCCAGAAGCGATAAAACCAAAATACAAGAGAGCTTTATAAATAAACTAGAAATAATAGATTCTTGAAAGATAATGTCCTCAAGCACTTTAGGAATGACGAAAGCGCTTACAAATGTTTAAGTGAATGACTCTGAATTCATTTGGGGATGGGGATTTCATCATTAAATTTCTTTTCTGAGTCAGCAAAAGTTTGAACTAGAGATAAAACACAAATTGAACACCAAGAGCATCCACCATACAGTGTTCATTGAAGTACTTCATTTAGCTATAAGCATGTTGTCTCAGCAGAAGATTCTGGTTTACACATGACAAGAAAACCTGCTTCAGTGTGGCTTAAACAGTAATGGGAATTTATGGGTTTATATAACCAAGAGTCCTGAGATAGGTCAGGCTTCTACAGAGTTGATCCAGAAGTTTACAGTGTTGCCGGGACTATGCATCCGTTCCCTGAAGTTATTTCCAAAATTTATTGGTCTTTTCTTTGGACTGGCTTCTCTCACTTCTACTGGCTTCCAGAGGGGTCAGATGCCTTACTCGCATTTGGTAGACAGAGACACCTCGGAACTCCTATTCAAATCCCATGGCTGGGAAATTCAGGGTTGATAATAACAGAGCAGAGGTCACAAAACAAGGCCTATGGGTGAAATCCAGCCAGCTTTTTGATTTTGTAAATAACATTTTTCTGGAAGATAGCCATGCCCATTCAGTTACATATGGCTGACGGCTGCTCTCACACTGTAACGGCAGAGTTGAGTAGTTGCAACAGGCAACTTCTATCTTGCAGAGCCTAAAATATTTATTGTCTGGCTCTTGAGAAGGTTGCTGACCTCCAGAGCAGAGTCACAGAAAAGAACTCCTTGAGGTAACACTCAGCCCAGAAGCTCTTCTCCTTAAGAACAGGTACTTCTTTCTTCCTATTCTCTTTTTCCCACCCAAGAACAGAAAGAAATTTTTTCTCAGGCAAGTACAGCAAGTAGTTTTCAAAAGTCATGAGCTAGGCTTCCTGATGTCTTAGGATTTGCATGGATCCTCGCAATAGCTAATAGTAACAGCAAGAACCTATAGTTGGAGAAATAGAATCCTTGAGGATTAACACTAATCCACACCAATAGCATGCACTAGAGATCAGATTCTGTGTAAGCTCTTTACATGTCTTAACCTCCCACAAAAATCTCACGAAGCATGTTCTGTAATTGTTGCCCTGTCATAGGTGAGGCACTGAGAGATGAAGAAATATCCCTGGTTTATACAGCCAGGGCAGTTATCACTGAAAGCCAGGCCGTGGAACTCCAGAGTCTGCACTGTCAGTCAGCACATGGGGCTGCTTCTCTGAACTGGAATTCCAGGTGAACAAATACAGAAAGAGGCTAAGAATTATCTGCACTCTGGGATGTGGCTGAGCACTAAACATGTGGCATGTGCAGAACAGGAGCAAAGGGCCTTTACATGCCCAGAACAGGGAACAAAGCACAGAGGAAGTGGGGAACAGGAAACAAGCATTTCCCTTAGCAGCCCCTTGCTGAAGGTTCAAGCACGATTCTGCTGAGGGGGCTTTGGAAGGGAACACGGGGATCACATCGGCATCAGCCAGAATGAGTGCCAAGGAATATGCACCCCAGAAGTCATTCTGTAGGAAAATGGGCCTGTGGTCGTCCTAGTTGTAGAAGTACCCACATATGCTAACCTGCTCAGGGAGATTCCCAGTGCCAATGTCACTAAACTTTAAGAAAGGCTACAAACACCTGTTTGTTTAACCCAGTAGTTACTGAATTTATATGAACTCTGTGCATTCATTGTGGGTATGTCTGATGTCTGTAAATATCCCAAAGAACGAATTTTTGATTCATTTGGCTGTACAATTTAAATGTGTCATTTATATGCTTAGCAATAGAATTGATTCCATAGCCCATAACGTGAAACTATCACCTCTTAAGTTAACTTTCTTAGTTACAGTTTTATGATCTTAGTAAAAGAGCCCTTCTGAGGAAATTAAAATAGGACTCTGAAGTAAATGGATCTCTGGGGACCAGATGGACTGATCACTGAACTCAGTGAGCTACAAATGGTGCTGTGTAAAGCCTGTTCATGGGAGGGCCTGCAATATTCTCCCATTGCCATGGTGGCATTGTACGTAGGATTGTAATAATATACTATAATATACTAACGAGCTTAATTGTGCAGGACACCTAAGTAGGGAATCAGAGATAGACAAAAAACCCTTCAGATAGTACAAGTGATAAATTCAAAGAAATTTAAAGATGGAGGCTATCGGCATGGCATGGATCATGGCTGACAGGAGAGGGTACATGGGAGAATGGGATGCCTGATCTGGACCTTAAAGGGTCTACTGGATGTGCGCAGTGGGGAAACGGTGGGAGTGAGGATCTTATACCATCAGGAGCAGAGGTAGCCTGAATGTAGCCAGGGCTGGAGCCAGAACAATGGGGGAGAGGGTGTCAGCTGTAGCTGGTGGGATCTGAGAGGTGAAGTAGCCAGTGTATGGAAGATTTCTGTGGCTCTAATTCAGCTGGTAACATTGTACATTTCTGAAGACGGCCAAAGTGTGTGTCATCTGACATTGATCTTTCAGGCCAAAGCATACAAATGGATTGGCAGGGAGGAACCTAAGAGAGGAAGTAGAATTTCCTTATTACAGAGAAGAGCTGATTAAGGACAATTGATTTGAGTTCCATCCTTCCAAGAGGGCTAACTTCCAAATTCCCAAAGTCAGAGTCATCGATTTTATTCTTTGGAAATGTCCATAGACATAGATTCTATAAGTAACTATGATTGACAGACCCACTGTTGAAACACTATTACAATTAAGAAGATGATTTGTTGGCTTTTTAAAAAAATAACATGTGTGTCTATCAAAGGACTATAACCATGTATATTATATTATTTGTTTATCACCGTATATTTGGAAAATGCAGAAAAATTCATGGAAGAAAATAAATCATGCACAGTCAGAAATGGTTGTATATTTTGGGACTGTTTCCTGGAAACAACATGGCGGGTCCTGAGTGAGGTGGGGTCCTGTTCCAGCAGACATTACAGGGCTCAGCCATCACTGCAGGGATGCTATGAGGGGAGAGGAGCAGGAGTGGAACACGTGGGAAGGTCATGTGGGTGCTCATTTGTCTTGCTCATAAGCACATGTGAGTTAGGGTCAAAGGCTCTTGCCAGGTTTGGGCCATTTCCATAACATTTCATTCTCAAGGGCAGGTCAACTGCCATCATCTCATTAATGTGACCCTTTCTCATGCACCCAAATTGTGTCTGTCAACCCCTGCTCTGAGCTGCTTCTGCTTTCCTCAAGTCTTGAAACATAATGCCTTTAGTGAAGGTATCTGAAGGAGGGTTGCATCATGAGACTGAACTGCCTGGAAACCTCTTTACCTGGCTCACTCTGTAAGGCCACACCCTGCCCAGGAGTGGCTCCTTCAAACGACTCCCAACAAACAGTCTACAAATCTCCAGGACATGCCAGCTTTCTCTCCAGGGCTTCTAGATGCTTAGGCTTGCTTCCTCCTCTCCCTGTTGTTTCTGGAAGATTTTGTTTCACAGAGCTTATGTCTTTTATTTCTTTCTTTCTCTCTTTTCCTTCTTCTCTATTTCTCTCTTTCTCTCTTTCTTTCTTTCTTTCTTTCTTTCTTTCTTTCTTTCTTTCTTTCTTTCTTTCTTTCTTTCTCTCATTCCTCCCTCCCTCCCTTCCCTCCTTCTTTGAAATTATGTGAATAAATGAAGTGTCTCTAAGCACTTTTCTTCACTTTACCTATTACCCTCAGAATTCAAAGCTGAGCAGTTCCAAGATTCTTCCTTAGAAAGCTAAGGAAGGTAAAAAGGTAGTGAATAACTGTTTCTATAGTCTTCTGTCACAGAAACAGGTGGGGGTGGTCCATATTATCAATAGGCTGGAACTCTTTAATCCAGATTATCTACAGATTAACTCCAGGCAAAGGTGATCTCTGGAAAGTATAAAGCTGATTACGGCTAGTAAATAAGCCGACTCTAAACTCTGCTCAATGCCTAAAAAATAAAAAACCTCTAACTTCAAAGTGGTTGGCTCTTTCGTTGATATTTTCTGCCACTCAGAAGCACAGGCTTGGACACAATGATTTATAAGATGAAAAGCCTCACACCAGGTCTGGGGGCCCTAAATGTTGAGCAAGGGCAACTTGCTTTTTATATGGTTGTAGTTTTATGCAAAACTTTCCAGAAACTCCTGGGTGTTATTTGAGGGCTGAAATGATGACTTCTCAGACTTAATAGTCCCTCAGTCGCTATTCTCATCACACCCAAAGAATGACCATTTGAGGTGCACGGTCTAGGTCCCTGCATTAGTGTTACGACAGTTAAAGATGGCTGGGTGTGGTCTTACTTTTGAAAATGTTTATGAGTTTCTCTTGCATTGGTAGGAAAATTTTTATCTCCTACTATTCTTTAGGTCAATGGATCTGCTCTCATTTATGCCTCTCCTTGTCCCCCTGTCTGTCCTGCAGGTGTATACACTCCTGGCTGCAGGTACTGATGTCTTCTCTGTTGTAGAGCTTTGCCCAGCCTTGTCTTTGTGGTTTCTTTGGGGATATTTTCAGCACAGAATACAGCCCTCCCCTTCTGCCACATGAGATGAACTGTAAGGCTAGCAATAGAATTCTAAAAAAAAAAAAAAAAAAGGTTTTCAGCAGCTTATGGTATTTAAGGAACAAGAACCAGCTAATGGGGGTTTGTACGCAATCATGAGATGTGAGAGAGGCAGAGCAGGATGTCTGTTGCTCAAGAACTTGACAATTGTCACAAAGCACAGAATTCCTCAGATGTGAGTGGTGGAAGACAAAGGAGAAGATGTGAATATTCACCTTTACCAGAGTGTAATAGGTCTTCGAAACTCTGTGCTGTCTCAGTTGAGCCTCCAACCACAGAATAAAAGATGAGGTGCCAAATACGTTAGATCTCATTTGTTAAGGAGGTGGCAGAAGCTCTGTGAAATAGACCAAGAATTCAGACATTTTCTTTGGAGGCCGTTCAAAGTGCTGTTGTATTTCTCTTCTCTCTCCCTCCCTCACACCAAGTTTTGCTATAGAAAAGGAGAGTGTTTAACCCCTTAAGCCAAGTGAAAGGAGCTTCAAGGCATCACTCGAATAGTGGTCTTTGTGTCTGGCACACCCCATCCCCAGGCTTGGCTCTGTGGCTAGGTCAGCCTGGATGTGGCAGGGCAATGGGAGAGTGTACCTCCTTGAGAGGGAACGAGGTGGCAGGGCAGAAGTGATGGTTTCCATGGACCGGTTCTGGGCCTCACAGGAGAGAGCCAGCCTGTCCACAAGGATAGTCTAGAAGAGTAAAAGGACCCTAAGGAGATAGAGACCTCTGCAGCCCAGAGACCAAGAGGGTGATGGATGGCCAGGAAAGAGGCACTATGGCTGAAGTTTCCAGTTAGGTTCTCCTAGGATTCTGCTGATCTACCCCACCAGGATGAAGCCAACCTCAGATAGGCCCCATGCCTAAAAGGCACTGACATCAATTTATATCTGTACCTTCTCTCTCTCCTCTATCCTTGGGCCTGGTCACAGAGCTATTAGAAACAGAAACGGTGGGGGAGAGAAGGGGGGACAAGAGAGAAGAGGACCGACATTTGTCCCTCTCCTTCCTGATGGCAGAATTCCAGAGTAGAGCAGACCCGGATGGAGTGATAAGGAGAGGCTTTAACTCTGAACGCGTATGGAGTTTTGTTATTCTACTAGAACAGATTGACCTCTATAATTTTCAGCTGGACTGGACTCAATAATGTGTGAAGGTAACCAGAGAACTTTTATTATGTAAGCATTACTGGAAACCAGAGACTTCCCTAAAATTTTATTTCAGAATCGGGAGAGAGCAGGTGAGGGAGTTTAATCGGCAGAGAAAAATAAAATGAAATTGGTGTCTAGGTAAATTAATAAACTGGTTCCAGGATCTGAACACATATTGAGATTGTGTGGCCTTGGAGGTCCAAGGAAAAGGTCGAATGCCAATGACCAGTGATGGTATTTGCTTAACCTGTATTCTCTCTGAGACAGTGCCTGTAAATTGCTTAGCAGAGTGTCTGGTGCAGCAGAAGTCCTTTATAAACAATAGTATTAGTATGCTATTTATCTTTAATTGTTATTACAGGGCATTTGCTTTAAGACATATCCAACTGGACTCTCAACCAGCAGCTGAAGAAGCAGAGAAATCAGGCCTTGGAAGAGGGAGCTCTGCAACCATCCCACCAGGCTAAGGGGTGGTGGGGACTCTACCAGCTGGGGCTTCCCTGGAAAAATGATTAAGGTGACAAGTTAGACTTCAGGGGGGTATCATGCAGAAGGATTGGGCTGTCTTGATTTGGAATCTCTAGTTCATAGTCACTGGTGGCTCAAATTTATTAACCTGTCTGAACTTCAGTTTTCTCATGTTTAAAAATCCCAAAATAATGAGTACCTACTGTAGGGGAATTAATACCTACTTAACTGGGTTGTTTTAGTTCATAGTGGATATTCCATTTGTTTGCTTCTTTCTCCCACTTCGCTTAGCTGTGTGTCTCTTTTAATTCTTTTTTTTTTAATATATTTTTTTTATTTATTTCTAGGAGAGAGAGAGAGAGAGAGACAGCGTGAGCAGGGAGGGTCAGAGAGAGAGGGAGTCACAGACTCTGAAACAGACTCCAGGCTCTGAGCTGGCAGTCAGCACAGAGCCCGACGCGGGGCTCGAACCCACGAACTGCGAGATCGTGACCTAAGCGAAAGTCAGACGCTTAACTGACTAAGCCACCCAGGCGCCCCTAATTCTTAATACCCAGCTCTGAACTTGAACTCACCTGCTCTGTGCCCCATTTCCTCTACGTATTTGGGAAAGCAGTCTAATAAACTAATCTCCAATGGTAGAAAGGAATGGCAATCCCTTAGACTGGAGATTACCTTTTAACAGAGGAATGTGGAAGATGAAAAGCAGAGAAGGAATCTCAGATCCTAAATTTTCCCACTTGGGTCACCCTGATGGGGACAGGACTAGGGTTCGAAGGACCACATTAAGTACTCCCACTAATCTGGTGCTCCACTGATGGCAAAGCCACCTTTTTTTCTAATGTGGGCATTCAGCTCTTACTTACAGTTGATGATGGCCGCCTCCTCCATAAGCCTCTGAGCCTGGCACTGAGCTGGGAGCTTTGCATTAGGATCTTATAGCTTCTTTGTAACATCCAAAAGGGGAAGTATGGTCACCTGAGAGAGGTACCGATTCACACCTGAAACCAGACAGACTTCAAAGTAGTCATTCATCCCTAACACGACCCCCATGAGAAGATGGTACTGGAGTGCTTCAAGAAATACACATGTGGGTGGGAAAAAAAGATGAAAGCTTTTTTTGCAAACAAGAGCAGAGGGGGTTGGGGGAAAAAGATGAAAAGTCCCAAACTTAAAATGCTTGAGATTGTCCTTGAACTAATTATCTTCCTTCCTTGTGAGCTAATACCCATTTCTGTTGGATCAGCACAAAAGCTACTTTCCACAAATCTGCCAGGTACTCTACTGGTGACAAGAGGTCAAAGCGTAATGCGTGCGCACGCCCTTTAATCTGGAGCTGGCATTTGGCGGTATTTGAGGGGACTTAACTTTAATTAATTGACTCCTTAAGAATAGAGTTGACAGTTTTCCCTTCATGGATTTGAGAAAGTTGAAATTTTTTCCTCAAAGAACTTTACAGTGCTCTAAATCCCTGGGCCTGTGGAGAAGGCTATTGTAAAATAGACATCTTCTCTTTTAGAGGGTCTCTCTCTTTACACAGCAAACACAGTGTTATTCATCTTTGTGGGAAAATGTAGGTCCTAAAGGAAAATCAAAAGAATACTTGGTGATGTAGCAGGAGGGGGGATGAAAATACTATAATTGAGGTGTGGCCCCTTAACATCCCTTTTCCTCGTCATCAGGAAACTTACTGGTGGCTTCTCCCTGTGTCCAAGGGAGAAGCACTGAAGTAACATGGGACAAAAGCTCTAATGAGCTCTTGGATATAAGAAACAAGCAATTGAGGCCTCCAGAGCTGGTGTTGACGGAACATAGCTCCCTTAGTGGGCATAGCTCCAGCCTTGATCTAGCTTTGCTGGGAATCCCCAGTGACCTCATCATCATATGCTAGTGACCTGGCCAGGTAGGAGGCAGTGTGGCATGCTGGTGTTGCAGCCATTGTTGATGCGGACTGATGATGGCTTGCAATTAGAAGTGGTCCTTTGGATCAGCCACAACAAGAGAAATTTCCATGGTGAACAGCTGGAAATAGCTCTGACTATTGAGAGATGTAAAACCTGAATATTGAAAGAAGTAGTTCACCAAACATGTGCAAGACCCCTCTGAGAATTCCCACAGGTGTCATGCTACATTTTGAGTGGGAGTTCCCACAGACCTGGTGGAGCTGAATCAGAGAACTGTGTAATGATGTTATTTTAAGACTCCTGCTGCTTCTGGTTGATGTGTTATGGGGAGTCGAGTCTGTGTGTGTTGGGACAGAGAGGCTATACTATTGATGGTGGACCATGGGGATGAGACTGTCAGAATGCTGACTGAGAATTCTAGGAGGTCAGGAAGTCGTTGGGCCCTGGAGTTGGAGGATGGAGAGATCTAATGTGGTTGTTGACCTTCCCTTGGCTTTACAGAAGCTGGGCTATGTCAAGAGTACCACTGATTTGGTGGATTGCCGGGAGCCGCACCGGCCTCTCTGGATGGCAGTCACAGCAAGGAAATGGCAATGTTTGCACAGCTTCTGCCATGAGAAATGAAGACTAATATCTCCTTCTGCTACTACTGGTTCATGTTGGAAATGAGCCTGCTGGTATTGACTAGGCCTCCCAATATTCCATATCAGACCCATATTCTGAATACAGATACCTCATAAAGAAAAGCATATTCCTGCCTTTACGAAAGAGACTTTAGATGAAAGCTCTATGGGCGATTGTCAAAAGGCTCTTCCTATGGGCCTTGCAGATTCAAGACTTAAGGGGTTAAGAACACAAGAGTTACAACTGAGCCTGGCCCTGAGACAAACAGCCTATTTCAGGGCAGAACATAAGTTACTACATATATCTTTGCTAATTGGTCAAGCATAGCAGTCCCTTCCTCAAGGCCTACATTCCACAAACACCGTCCCTTACACTGGCAACTGGGATGAGGATAGATAAGAGTAGCTAAAACATAAACCCAGGTGCCAAGATGGACGCATTTAGGGCCCTCATGATGGTTTCCACACACAAACCAATTCAGAATCATTCATCCTCTTGAGAGCCAGACAGAATGACTCCTAGCGTATCTATATACAACCTAACCTATATGTTATCCTGTCTTTCACTAAGAGCATCCTGTTATTTTCTTGGTTGTAAATTCACCATGACTGGGATACTTCTGTAATTGATATCACAAAAGACCTCTCATTGTAAGAAATTCCTTTTCTCTGACCTCATATGGTTGTTGAACCTTTAAATAAAGACACCAAAACCAACAGGACAGAGATGCCTGCCTGGTGATCAGAAAGAATCTCGGGGCTCTCTCATTCTCTTTCGCCGACACCGTCCATCCTTCAGGGACCCCTGGACCTGTCGGAGCCGGCGCGGCCTCCGGCAGTGGATCTTGGCCCATCCTCATGCTTGTAGTAAAGCAGAACTGGGCACTCATTTTCCAAGGAGCATGCCCTAATTAAGCCATAGTAGTAAGTGCCGTTTGGGTGGAGGATACAGTTCTGGAAAGAACATGTATTGGAAGATTGGATACCTCTGACACAGCTATTTTACCATCTTGAGTGACCTTGGGATGGTGATGGAGTTTGTGGGTGGGGTGGGGAACTGTGTCTTTATTGAGCTATAGGTCTGAGAGCAATCTCAGTGAAGCGAGACACCAATGCTGCTCTTCCATGAATTAGGAGAAACTCCTATCAGGTGAGTGTTGGCAGATGTGCTATGATTTCTCCAGCAGGCAAAGACTGCATTGGCACAGTGGCAATAAAACTGCTACAGCTAAAGAGCACCAACTTCTTCACTGATTGCTACAGAGGAATGTTTGTATTACCCTCAAATTCATATCTTGAAATCCTAACTGCCAATGTGTTGATAGTTGGAGGTAGGGGCCTTTGAGGGGTGATTCATTCCCTTATAATAGAGACCCCTGAAAGTTTCCTTGAAACTGCCACCTTGTAAGGACACAGCAAGAAGACAGCCTTCTATGAACCTGGAAGAAAGCCCTCACCAGATACCACATCTACCTTGTGCTTGGAATTCCCAGCCTGTGAGAAACACGTGTATGTGTATATGTATGTATATATGCATTTGAGGAGAAAGAGAGAAAAAGCACTTGCAAGCTGAGAAGAGTGGTAGAGGGAGAGAGAAAGAGAATTTTAAGCAGACTCCACACTCAGCCCAGAGACCAATGTGGGGCTCAATCTCACAAACCTGGTCCAAAATCAAGAGTCAGACACTCAATCAACTGAGCTGCTCATGTACACCAATTAGTGTTTGTGTTCTAAGCCATACGCTCTATGGTATTTTTCTTAAAACAGTCTGATTAGACTAAGACTCTGACCAAGAAGCATGTTCTATTTTCTCTTCTGGAAGAGTTGGCCATCAAAACTGGCCCACTGGCCCTCTGAGTCATGGGACTTGGGGAAGAAAGATCTGAGGAATGGGAGAAATACTTTCCCCTATAGGTGGATTGGGGGATTAAGGCAACTTAATTTGAATATTAAAAAGAACGACACCTACAGTCAGTAAAGTAGGACAGACAATTCCATATTACACTATGCAGGTTACTGGGAAACCCAAAAATGGATGTTCCCATTCAACAGCAACTTGTTTTTAGTGCTGATGTAGTTGTTTCAAGAAGACTCTGAAAAATTAGAGAAATCAGTAGTCCCTGCTGGGAGCCATGCTCGTGTAAAGCTATGGAAGAATCTGCAAACACAGGATAGACAAGTGAGAAAACAAGCCTGAAGCTCGTCTTCATGAATTAGTTATAAATGCCCGAAGTAGAAGCTAGAACCTGGTTTGAAAAATAAGAACATCCTGCGGTTTAAATCACTGAGCTGTCTCCATACCATCAGATTCCAGCAATGATCTCTGAACTGCATCTTTCTTTTCACAGTCTTTGTGAAATGATGAATCATTTCTGGAAGAAGACACCTGGATAAAATAAGAGATGAAACAACAAATAAGAACATGAAATATTTGCTTTCAGGAAAGATGAAACGAGGAACCTTCAAATCTCATAAGCTTTGCTGTAGAAAGTCTTCTTTCTTAAACAGTCATAGAAGATGTCTATCTAAATTCTGCCGTGTATCCAAGACTAAGATTTAGGAATGGGTGTGGTCTTGTTTCAAGTGTTTCATTGCTAATGGCTTCATTCTTCACAGTCTCTTTATAGACATATCATACAGTTAAAACTTTCCAAACCAGAATAGGTTTTTGGGCGGGCAAATTAGATTATGTCCAGCAAGGATCAGAATGAGTAAAAGATGCCTTAAAGACTGGCAGGGAAACTATTTTAGAGTAAAGGTAATCGTTAGTTGATTAGAAACTTTGTTCATGTCATTATGAGACTCAATGAATCTTTAATTATTATTGCTGTCTACTGAGAAAACCAGGGAATCACAGTATCTTATAGAGCCTGACTACTCCTTCTTTTCCAATGGTAATTAACCTTTGACTAGGTTCTGCCTTAGTTCACGTTATCTGGAAACCGTCCTCGAAATGGAGGTTCATGTGCAGTAGTGAATGGAGGCAGACATTCAGGCATAATATCTGTAAGGTAGTGAGGGAAGTAAGACTGAGCCACGGAGGAACTGAGTGGACACAGTCGCAACCAGTCTTTTTTTTTTTTTTTTTTAACTTTTTAAAAATGTTTTTTATTTATTTCTGAGAGAAAGAGACAGCGTGAACAGGGGAGGGTCAGAGAGAGAGGGAGACACAGAATCCGAAACAGTCTCCAGGCTCTGAGCTGTCAGCACAGAGCATGATGCAGGGCTCTAACCCACAAACCATGAGATCATGACCTGAGCCGAAGTCGGATGCTTAACCACCTGAGCCACCCAGGCACCCCAAACAAAGTATTAACCTATCCACCAAGGAGCTCTGGGGCTGTAACAACCCTTCTGTGTGGCCAGAATTAATGCAAAGAGGCCAGATCTTCATATCCTGAGCCAGCCAGTATTGCATGTGGGCTGTGCTTTGAGAGGGGCAAGGCAGCCATCTTTGGCTGAAGACAATTCCTGGAGAGGGACACAGCCCTGAGCCCTCAGCAGATAATATTCCTCTTGCCTTGGGGACTGAGTTCCTTGGTTCTAACTGGGATGGAGACAAATGGAGGCAGAATCTCATCAATATGCAATAGGTCTGCTGCAAGGGCCCTTATTGAACAGGTCTCTTAATAAAGGGAGAAGATAGAAGTTTTTTTCTGTTGTCTAAAAATGTGTAACACATAATCCCAAAATATAGTGGCTTAACACAACACAAATAATTTATTATTGCTCCTGGTTTCTACGGGTCAGGAATCTACAAATGGCTTGACTGGTGGAGGCAGGAGAGAGTAGGCTCTGCCTCAGTGTCTTATCTTAGTGTGGTCAGAGGGTGGGGGTTGGCCAGGCACCACTCTCTCTTCATGCAGGATTCGGGCTCCACCACGAGGGCTCCAAGAATGACTCCGTAGAGCATGGCTGCCTCCTACTTCTTACTGATATAGAGGATTGGGGCTCCAGGAATGACTCTCCCAAGAGAGACTGGAAGACACTGCATTGTATTTTCTGACCCAGCCGGGAAGTCATGTGGCACAATTTCTTCCACATTTGATTGGTCAGAGACCCACCCAGTTTCAAGGGAAACAGACATAGATTCCCACCTCTAGATAGGAAGCAATAAGATCTGTAAGATCAGGTAAGGAGGGGACATCTTTGTGAATAATATAAAAGCTATCAAGCTTATATTTTCTGAGGGTAATAAATCCAATGCAAAAGGCTTTACAATAATGGTATATCTCAAATCCTTTTCTCTTTTCCTATTCAGTGTGTTACATTCAGCCTAGAATATTCGGTCAGTTATAAGAAACTAGACATGAGCAGATACCAAATCCAGCATTATCATCTTCCATTAAGTACTGTATATAAAAGTATAGGAGACATTAGCTAAACCAAGTTATTCCTGCGTCACAAAAGCCAGCTGAGTGAATTCTACATCAGTTTTTATCCATTACCATCCTGTATTTTTATGTATCATAATACACAGACTCTAGTCAATCCTCATATTTTTTTGCAGTGATGTTAGGAAATCGTGAGATCAGTACCCATGTTTTCAACATTTTGAACCTGTATTGGGACCACAGAAATACTTTGACTCCCCCTTGTCTTATGTGGTTGAAGAAACATGCTCACCACTATGGGAACTTGGACCTCATAGTTAGTTTCCAGAGTGACATAAACTTTGAAATCAGGCAAATTGTGTTAGCTCTGACCAGGACAGACTCTTGGATTTGTTTGATTGATGGTAATAAGTTTGTCTTTCTGAAATTTCTTGGATATTTCCCAGGAGAGACATAGAAATACCTCTGAGTGATGCAATGTGGGAAACAAAAGCCAGTCATTGTGCCTCAGAGTGCAGCTCTTTGGGGATGGAATGCATACACTTTCAACATCTCCATCACTTCCTCTGATCTCTTTCAGTGCTGTTCTGGATGACCAGGATTACCAAATGCCGCTGGGCAAAACAATTGAGGCAGGCACACAATCAGCATTTGTCTGGGGAGGGGGGGGTGAGGAACAAAAAGATTTGTTTTAGATTAGGAATCCACATTGGGGCGCCTGGGTGGCTTAGTCGGTTAAGCGTCCGACTTTCACTTAGGTCATGATCTTGCGGTTCGTGGGTTCGAGCCCCGCATCAGGCTCTGTGCTGACTGCCAGCTCAGAGCCTGGAGCCTGTATCAGTCAGTGACTCCCTCTCTCTCTGACCGTCCCGTGCTCACGCTGTCTCTCTCTCGGTCTCCTAGAAATAAAGAAAAAAAAAATTTTAAAAAAAAATTTAAAAAAAAAAAGGAATCCACTAACTCATGCCTTTCCAAAAACTTGTGAATTGTTTTATTATAATATGTATCAGTCTAGATAGGAAAGGCTTTTTAGCATACAACATGATGCTGTCAAGTGTACAATGTACAATTTAGATGATAATAAACAAGGCTCCAAATCCTTTTATGGTGCAGAGTATTTTTTTTTTTTTAGCAGCATTTGGCAGTATAATCGATGTTGTTTTCACAACTTAAAGTAAAAAGCATTTGATGGAAAACCGCTGTTGCAGAATGACATTGTATTTTAGTGCTGTCTCCAAATATGAACATCGTTAAATAAAAGTTAAAAATAACTTTTAAAAGAGATGATTAAAACCCCAAAGATAAAAACTTACCTTAAAGTAGTTAAATGATGGATATCTGTATATTTTAAACTACATCCCAAATTTGGAGATAATAAAATAAAAGGCTAAGAATGTTCATGGTTGGACGAATAATTACATATCTTATTTTCTAAAGAGAAGCTTTTTCAAGTCTTTATCTCTTTGAGGCTGGAGTAACTGGGTGGAAGATAGGCTTGCATATTTATTTGAAAACCTTCAGGGCTGTTCTTCCTTCAGCTTCCATTTGGCCCCAAATCAGGGGCTCTCCAACTAAAGTTGCAGCATTGTTTCTCAAAATGCTTAAACACACAACAAGGGGCAAGGCTTGGGAACCTTTTAAATTGCTCAATATCATCAGTTGTGCAAGTAAATGCTTTGGGTGCTCCCCACCATACGTTGAAAGCTAAGTGAGGGGGAGGGGGACATGGAAAGAGACAACAGGATGGGAAAGAAGGAGGAGAGAAATGGTTCCCTGCTAGTGACAGGGCAAGCTGTCACCAACTGGAGACTTAATAACTCTTTATTTTGAGTTCGTGTGTGCGTGCTTGCGTGTGTGTGCGCGCGCACACGCGTGCTACGGGTATAGATTTAAGCTTGGTCATTATTGCTCAGGAGATCACTATGAAGCAGATTGGTATGACACTTCCATGCAAGTTTATTTTTATTCTTTTTAAGTTTATTTATTTATTAGAGAGGGGGAGGGGCAGAGTGAGAGAGGGAGACCGAGAATTCCGAGGAGGCTTCACGCTATCAACATGGACCCCCTATGCGGGGCTCGAACTAACAAACTGTAAGATCACGACATGACCCAAGCTGAAACCAAGAGGCAGACGCTTAACTGACTGAGCCACCCAGGAGCCCTCATTTTCATTTTTAATATTAAATAAAAAGTCCTCAAAGAGCTTGGGTAATAAGGCCGGGGCCATAGATGCCAGCTGAGAGAACTCAGATCTGCCTTCTTGGTTTCTACCTTCGTCAGGATACACCTCTTCCCTATTAACAACGATCGGGGTAAGGGTTTCCCCCTTTTCTTTCTTTAGGGTGAACTCTTAAGGGATTTTGAGGAAATGACCTTGAACGGTCTTCTGAGGAAGATGGCACGTGGTTCTATTCTATGTTTTTCAACCTCTGTCCTTTGCTCTCCTTAGACTCTCGGAAATTTGTCACTTTTGTCATTTTCATTTTCAGAAAGTGACAGTTCCCTGGAGATTTTTCACTCCACATCATCTCCTGACCTTTCTCGGAGAGGTTGTTTCTCATTGTGCTGCCAGCATGCCGCATGGCCCTTATTTATTTGCAAGTTTCTAGGGTGGATACTTTCTTCTGTGAACTTTCTGTACCTCAGGCTGTATTTTACACCGGGGCCAACTGTCCCTTGTAAAAAAAAATAATAATAATAAAGAGAGAGGAACTTACAACAGGGAGAAGAGGAAATACTGACCTAGGTTTTCTTGCCAGCTCTTGAATTCTATCATTTGGACTTTCATATTTCAAATCTTATGTAAATTTCACTTTTCAGGATTTCTCTTTATGTTTTTTTTTCTCTTTATGTTTTGTAAGCACTTTCATGGAACCTGAAGAAATATCTGCTTCATTGAAATTATTGCAGAAATATCAAACCCTAGAAACTTTGACATTCCCTTTTCTCCTTAATTGTTTTTGTGATAAGAAAAAGCCCAATGTTAATAGATGATTAAAATGTGCGTTCACATTTTACCTAACCTAATTCTTTCTTTAAAATCATCTACTTTGCCTGAGATATTATGTCAAAACATTTTTTCATCACGGAATTTCAGATTATCTGGGTGAGTAAGGGCAGTTTTCATCTTCCATCTGTGAAATGAGTAGCAACTGATGAAAAGTGCTCGGGCTAAGGCCCTTTTGGTTTGGTAAAGTGGGGGTGGGGGCGGGGGTGGGAACCCTAGAGCTGTCCTTAGAATCAAATATACTCACCCAAAGTAAAAGTGATAGGGTTTCTCCTCTGTATTTTCACTTCTGTTTTTAGGAGCTTGGTAAATGTATTCGTTTCTTATTGCTGCTGATATAAATTACCACAAACCTAGTGACGAAAACAACACAAGTTTATTCTTTACTCTTCAGGAGGTCAGAAGTCAGAACACTGTCATTGGGCTAGACTCAACGTTTTGATCAGGCTGTTTCCTTCTGGAAGCCTGAAGGGGAGAATCCCTTTCCTTGCCTTTTTCAGCCCCCTCTCAAGGCTGCCTGCTTTCCTTGCTCAAGGCTCCTTCCTCCATCTTTACAGCAAGAAGTGTAACATCTTATTTCCTCTCTGACTCTTGCCTACACCTTCTCTCTATGACTCTGACTCCTTTGGTGCCTCTTTCATAGGGACTTGAATTTCATAAGGACTGTGATTTCTGGGCCCAACCAAATAGTAAGGATAAGCTTCCCATCTCAAAGTCCTTAACTTAATCACATCTGCTAAGTCTGCTTTGCTATATATGGTTATACATTCCCGGGTGTTGGAGATTAGAACACAGACATCTTTGGAGGGCCAATATGTATCCCATTCTGTATAACTCAGTAAACAAATGCTGTCTTTTCTTGCTGGGCTTTCTTTTGAACACCAGGGCAGCAGGATGCCTTAGAGGTATCGGGCACTATTCCCATAACCGAGGAGAAGAAATTTAAGCTGGAACTACTGTTATAATTTTAATATTTACACCATCTTATCTCACAGGGGGGTCTCTCTGGTGAAGGTTTATTTATGGAGCTTGGGCTTAGGAGCTTAGCTCATAAACCTATACCGCTGTTTGTAAAAGAGAACGAGGGCAGGAATATCTAGATGCTGTGAAATAAATTTTAGGAGTGCTTTAGTTTTTTGGACTCCTTCCCAGCAAAAACATTTTCCATTTCCCATTTATAGTCTGTGTCATTTTGAAAATGACCTGTTAGGACTTCTAGACACTGGCCAATGAGTTTCAAATATTCTTATTGATGGGCTAGATTAATTTTTACACCAAATTTTTTTCCAAAAGCACTAAATCAAGATGCAGGTACTTCTGTCATCTGTTCAGGCTTTACTCAGGTACCACATTCGATGCTGAGTTTCTGTTCAGAAAAAGGAGGGGGGGGGGACATTCAATGAAAGGGCTCCTTGAAGCGAGATAGGGACAAAAGAATTCTCAAGATTCTGGGAAAGAGCAACGAAGGTCAGAGTGGTCCACAAATGGCAAGATAGGCCGAATGGTCAAAGTCAGAGAACTATATCCCAGACTGACAGAGGAGATGACCCCAAACACTCAAGGTTATTTCAGGAGTGTGGGGGGTATCTCAGTGGGTATCAAGAAATACCTTTAGCCATTACTGGCCCACAGTCTCCCAAAGGTAAAGATGCAACTATACCTATAGGTGCAACTTCCTAGGTTTTTCAAAATTCATTCCCAGAGCAGCCCCCCATGGACTTCCATAGGACATTCGAAACACTCTCCTTCCCCAGGAGGATTTTCTGTGGAATCATAACACAGGAAGCTGCCGAAGGTGCCAGAACAAGGGTAAACATCAGGACAACTCCTATTAAGTGCCCATCTTTGACATCGCTCATCAAGTTGCCAAAGATGTCATTCTCCCCTCTGAGTGTTATCACAATTTTTGTCATAATGAAATAAGCCCTGGAAAGGCCTCTGTTAAGATTTTTAAATCTCAATAAATCTGTCTGCATTTCGTTTTAATAAAAAAAGTTCAAATTAGTCATCAAAATGCCAAAAACCCAGTTATCATAAATCCTACTCTGAACGTTTATTTAAGGTGAGTAAGATTTTTTTTTTAACCCTTCAGCTTATAAATGACTCAGGGATATATGATTTTCAAGAAATCAGGAATGTATTTTCCTTGTAGTAAAGTACCCTTTTTTTTTTTGAGAAACATCATTATTTTTAAATGTCTATCTATAAATTAGTTCACACAAATAGTGTTAGTTCTTTTTTAGCTAATCTAAGAATGAGATTCTTTTTAAGTGTCTATTTATTTTTGAAAGAGAGAGACAGACAGACAGACAGAGCGTGAGCAGGGGAGTGGCAGAGAGAGAGAGGGAGACAGAATCTGAAGCAGGCTCCAGGCTCTAAGCTGTCAGCACCGAGCCCCACCTGGGCTAGAACTCACAAACCATGAATTATGACCTGAGCCAAAGTCAGAGGACTAAACCACCCAGGCGCGCCTAAGAATTAGATTTCACTTGTCATCATGGTGTTTGCTAGTTGCTTACAAGAGTGCAAGTATTAAATCGATGGCTTTCATGAACAAAACAAAACAGAAAACTTTTTTTTGGTTGCAATCCACAGTAAGAGGTACATCTTACCATCTATCCTAAGATATGCATAGTGCAGATACACATTTACATAGTTTTGAAACAAAATTTAATGAAAAATAATTTCCCCTCTCGTAGCTGTACTGTGATATTTCCATTTTATTCTGTTTCTTTAAGAAACCCCTTGCAATGACCCACTAAATTGATTTCATGACCAGCAGTATGAAAACCACCGTGTTACGAAACTTTACAAAAACCCATTTTATTTTGAGTTAGAAACAACAACAAAAAGAAACACATATGTGATCCTGGGCAATTCAGATGAATTATCGGAACACACTGTATTATAAAAAGACGAAAAGTTAAATCCTTGAATCATGAAGATTAATTATGGTTGGAATGTTTTTGTTAAACTTATTTTTGTTTGATTTATAATGACTTCTGGAACAATGATATTGAGTGGCCCAGACTCTTAATAAAATAATTATTTTTTTTGAAAACTGCAGCGGTGGTTTGGCCCCACGTTGTTGATACAGTTTCCTCTGGAATCTGTTGTATTGCTTATAAACACCTGTGGTTCCATTTTAGCACATAGAGAATTCCATCCAGAGCATCCACACAAGGTAAATGCATGTATCTAAGGGAATCAAATGTTAGTATGTTTTTTTTCTTGAAGACCAGCACGCCCTGCCTCCCTTTCCAAAAGAAGTTACAAGGTCTGAGTGTTTTTATTCTGGAAAAATACCAAGATTTTCTGCAGCTGGCAGAAGCTCTGAGAAACTATGAAAGGGTTCTGTTGGGTCAGAGGAGAAGACATGACTGGGAAAGGTAAGGTTTTGACCAATGAAGGATGGAGTTTATTTTTGCAGAAGAGCTGAATGTCTAGAAAAGCGGGGCATGACCATCTTGAGAAGCCGAATCCCAGAAAAGATTAAGATGCTTTTTTGTTCTAGATTTCAAATTGAAAATAAGACTAAACTGTGAGATCAGCATAACAAACCAGTTGATTTCTTAGTTTTCCAATGGTGAGTAAGTACTTCAATGCCATCAATATCTATAAATGTTTCAAGGTTTTTCTCAGAGCCTTTGATGCCTCTGATTTGCAAGTGCCCCAGGCACATCCTCATTATCCTGCTTGCTGCTGGCCCCAGCTGCTTCTGGAAAGAAGTGAGGTTTATAACTGTAGTTTGGTGGTTGGTGGCCCATGGGTATTTTGTAACCATGTATAAAGCATTTCTGCCGGAGAGACACATTTTTCTTACCTTACTCCTCCGGCACATTTTTACTGAATATAAATAACTTCAATCCATCTTCACTTTTATATTACCTTAGTTGCTGCTTCTAAATGCATTTCACATCAACTGAAGAGTTTTCTGAGTGGGTGACCTTCACATCCCTGTACGGGAGAAAGTACAAAATGAGACCTGGGATTACCATTTTAAATGGAGTTGCTATAGGAGAGAGAAAAATAGCTCCTCAGGGCTCCTCGAAGCTGTGTTGGTTTGTCACAAAGAGCTAGAGGCAGAACACATCCCTTTCTGCTATTTTGGTGACTTTCTTGACTGGTTTTTAGGTTCTCGGCTTTAAAAAGGAAATCCCCAAAGCAAAGAAGGGTGCGTGAAGAATGAGATCATTTGTTCAGCATCTGAGGCTGCGGGTCTGCGCTCTTTCACGTGGCCCAACAATACCATCCATTTATTCGTCAGATGGTCATTGAGCACTACCTATGTGTCAGGTTTTTACACACACACACACACACACACACACCACCTGTATTTTATATAGGTGTAGAGGTATCTTTCAGTAAGTGCTAGGAAAAACAACAGTATATAAAAGAGGAAAAAAGGATGTGGTAGGCAGGCAAGATCTCTCAATTAGGGTGCTCTGTGACCAGAACCCTGTCGGAAATGAGAAGAAATGTAAAGGTGTGAAACCCAGATGTGGGAGCTGCTTGGAATGTGTGAGGAACAGCAGGAAGGTCCAAGTGTCTGCAGCTGAGTGAGTGAGTAGGATGTGAGGAGGCCACAGGGATAAATAAGGCCTCATCCTACTTCTCTCCCTCTTCTTTTTTCCTTTCTTTTCTCCCTCCCTTCCGTCTCCCCCGCTCCGTCCTTTCCTTCCATCCTTCTTTCCCTTCTGTGTATTCATTTGACCTACAGTCAGATTCATTTGTTTCTATTTGTTTCCAGTGTCAATTTTATTTTCCTGCCCATATTGATTTAATTCTATTTTCAGCTAAGTAGGATATTAAGATGCTTTCAAAACCCCAAACCATACAACATGATATACTCCGAGAAATGTCACGCCTCCTCTCTCCCGTCTACCATCCCTACCTAACTGGTCACCAATTTCATGATTTTCTGGCTGTATTGTTCCTGTATGTTTTGTTTGTTTGATTTTTTTTGTTGTTGTTTTTGGTAAGGATGAGAAAACAGATGCATATTTTCTTATTCTCTCTTCTTTGTGATGAAACTTTTGGCCTTGTGGATGTGGTCCTTTGTACTTTGCTTTTTTTCCACTGATTTTTTTTTTTACCTGATCAATCTGTTTTACTTGAACATTTAGGAAGTTATCAGCATCTTACATTTATAAGTAATGCTGCAAATGAGTAACTTTGTGCGTGTGTATTTTTGTACTGATGAACGTGTATCTTCCTAGAAGTGAGACCTGCGGAGTCAACAGTAAATCCATTTGTAATTTTGTTACTTAAGGCCAAATTACCCTCCATTGGGACGATCTCCTTTTATGTTCCAAACAGCAATATATGAGAGCACCTTTTCTCCACAGCCTTACCAAAAGATTGTATTGTCAAGCTCTGGAATTTCTGCCAGTCTGCTGAGTGAGAAATAGTATCTCAGTGTAGTTTTAATTTGTACTCCACTGATTGCTAAATGGAATATCTTTTCACATGTTTTTAACAGACATTTTTAGATCCATTTTTGTGAATCATCTGTTCATTTCTCTTGCCAATTTTTCCATAGAATATTTTCTGTCAATTAAAAAAACTAATTGTAGGGGAGACTTGGTGGCTCTGTCAGTCAAGCGTCCAGCTCTTGATTTCCACTCATGTCATGATCTCATGGTTTGTGAGTTTGAGCCCCTCATCAGGCTCTGTGCTGACAGCATGGAGCCTGCTTGGAATTCTGTCTCTCCCACTCTCTCTGCCCCTACTCCTGCCTCTCTCTCTCAAAATAAATAAACATTTAAAACATTTATTGTATATTTGGGATGATAGCCTTTTTCCCCCTGAGATCTATGTTGCAAACATTGTCTTCCAGTTTGTCACTTATCTTTTGATTTTGTTCATGGTGTTGTTGGTTTTAAAGGAGATAAATTCCTGGCCTTTCTAGCCAATTTCATTGATTTTTCTCTCAGTTCATGAACTTGGGTGTGCTTTGAAGGTAGAGATGATAGGGTTTGGCGATGAATTTTATGTGGGGCATCAGAAAATGAGGAGTCAGGTATGACTCTAAGATTTTGACCTGAACAAGCAGAATGTGAGAATGTCCACGGACTGTGGAGAATTCTGTTTTTGGAGAATACCAGAAGTTCTGTTTTGGTTGTTTGAAATCTGAGATGCCTGCTAGAGCCGCCAGTGGAGATGTGAGGAGGCAGATGGCAACAGGTAATTTAGGGAAAAGGCAGGACGTAGACATTAAGAGTTAGCCATGTAGAAACTGAATTTAAAATCATGAAAGTGTTAGGAAGTTTTGATGAAAGCTTTATGTCCACTTTAGGGATATAGAGCCTGATACTCTGAGGGTTTAAGTCACTCATCCAAGGAAAGTGCAGATCTGGACCATGAATCTAGGGCTTAGCCTCTGTATTAGTCACCTAGGGCTGCTGTAACAAAGGACCACTGACTGGGTGGCTTAAACAGCAGAAATTTGTTTTCTTCTAATTTTAGAGGCTGGAAGTTTGAGATCAAGAAGCCAGCAAGGGTGGTTTCTTCTGAAGCCTCTCTTCTTGGTTTGCAGGTGGCTGTCTTCTCCCTGTGTCTCCACATAGTCTTTCCTCTATAGCATGTCCCTGTCCTAATCTCTTCTTGTAAGGATGCTGGTTGTATTGGATCAGGGCCCACCCTGATTAGCCTCAAATTAACCTAATTGCCTCTTTATTTTTATTTTTTAAAAGTGCTTCTTGATTTATTTTGAGAGACAGTGGGATTGAGAGAGTGTGCGTGCACACTGGCGTGCTCAAGAGAGAGTGGGGGAGGGGCAGAGAGAGAGGAATCCCTAGCTGGCTCTACTCTGTCAGTGCAGAGCTTGACATGGGGCTCGAACTCACGAACCATGAAATCACACCTGAGCCAAAACTACGAGTTGTACACTTAACTGAGCCACCTAGGCACTTCTAACCTAATTACCTCTTTAAAGATCTCATTTCCAGATATAGCCACATTCTGAGGTATCAGGAGTTAGACCTTCAACAAATGAAATTTGAGGGTATGCAATTCGCCCTGTAACACTCCTCTTTCCATGATATCAACTTGTTAAGTGTTTGAGAGGGAATAGGGATTTAGAGTCTCAAGGAGCTTATTGTTCCAAAAGACCTCAAATGATGATTACTTTGATGCTTAGGAGTTAACATTTCACCTCTATTTGGAAAATATTTAAGTGGAGGATATAAACACGAGTGATATATAATACGAGTCCATAGTCCTCAGATCTGCTCCTGGGGAGAAGGCTTTGTCCTCTCTAGGAAACATAAGATCCAGAAAAGCCCCTGACACAGAATTATCAGCAGTAAGTTTGGGTCTTGTCTGGAAGAAAAGAGGAGGAACATATTTTACAATTAGTGCTAATGTTTACCTCAGAGAAGTCGTTCTTTGACTACTAACTAATGTAGATTAATGGAAGGCAGAAACATCTTTTAGGTAAAAAAAAACGAAAACAAAAACAGAACATATCCCAAACTCCAACCATATACTTTCAGTTAGAAGTAACCCCAAGGAAACTTCGTGTTTTATCTGTAGTCTTTAGTCATATATAGAAATCAGGAGTTAAGACTTCTAAATTATTGTAATTGATTCGTTAAGCATTTGAATTTTTGGGAATACATTAAAAAGAGAAGAACAAATCTGTCTGGGCTTCATGGAATGTTTCCATAACTTCTCCAAGTCACCTTTACTTGTAAAGGTCCTAAAAGTACTCTTCTGCACTATTTTGTAATCTGTTTTTCAACATTTTTTGCTTCCAGGTTATTATTCACTAAACTACAATGTCCTGGTGCTAGAAAACATCTTCATAAATTACAAACTGAAACTCATCGAGATTCTATGGGAGATAAATTTAAGTTTGCCTTCCAAGAATTTATAGTTATTTCCTAGTAACTTTGTCACTGACATCTGTGATAATGTTTTTGGAATTAGAATATGTTCTCTAACATTTTTGCTTCTCAGAATAAATGATCTGAATGGAGCAAAATCTGCTTGAAGACATGAAGCTGGAATAGAGGCTGAGGCAACTTCAATTTTAGCTGATAGTTAAATAGATGTTTTTTTTTTTTTTTACTTTTTAACGTTTCTTTGTTATTTTTGAGAGAGAGAGTGATGGAAGGGCAGAGAGAGAGAGAGGGAGATAGAATTTGAAGCAGGCTCCAGGCTCTGAGCTGTCTGCACAGAGCCTGATGCAGGGCTCGAACCCATGAACTATGAGATCGTGACCTGAGTCAAAGTTGGAAGCTTAAGTGACTGAGCCACCCAGGCACAGGACTGGGCCTACTTGAAATCACACAGACATGTTTAAGAAAAAAGTGAAAACCCCTTGATCTCTGACATCATCACCCCCATCTTCCATCAATGTGTAATCAGGAATATGTCTTCATAGGGCTTTTTCTCTAAATTCACATATGTAGAAAGTTAATGAATAGAGTTCACATTGTGGAAATAAATGAAGTCCCTTTGCCCCCACCCCAAACGAGAGCAAGCAGAGTCTGTTGCTACAGCAAGGGAGCCACCATCACTTGCGTTCAGTGACCCAAGAGCAGGCACAGAAGAGAGCAGTCCTTGCAGGGGAAGAGGGAAGCTCTGATTGGAGGCTGTTGGCATGGGGGACGTGCATGGGGGCTATTCAGAACTAGGACATCCCATATGACTGCTTGGGGGTACATATCTGGCCTTTTCCCGTTGGTCCGAGGGTGGCAGCAGGGTTAAAATTAGGTAAGTTTAGGGGGCCTAGGGGACTCAGTCAGTTAAGTGTCTGACTTTGGCTCAAGTCATGATCTTCCTGGGTTCGAGCCCCACGTTGGGCTCTGTGCTGACAGCTCAGAGCCTGGAGCCTGCTTTGGATTCTGTGTCTCTGTCTCTCTCTGTCCACCCGCACCCCCCGCTCACTCTCTGTCTATCAAAAATGCATAAAGATTAATTTTTTTAAAAAAAATTAGGGAGCTATCAGTTAATAAATAATCAAGTCTTGGCTGTTTTGGACCAAGTGCTACCAGGGTAAGCAACTTCCTGGGCTGTTCGCTACAGAGTTCTATTTTTATTTATGGATTAACCTTTCAGTCTGTATATGGAATCTCTCACCATAATTATTTATTCATAGGTACTCTACATATCCCGAATATGTTCCCATTGTCTGTTGTCTACTGTAAATCATAGCTTCTCCCAGACTGTTGTTTTTCATATCTTTAAAACTATTGTTTTACATTTTTATATAAGCATATCTTTTTCTTCATGACTTTGAAAATGTGTAGCTTTCCAAAGAAGGCCATCCTCTTTATAATATTACAACATATGTCCCCTAAATTTCTTTTTAATGTTACTGTAGTTTAAAAAATAGCTTTGTAATCCAGATAAACTTAATTTTTACACACAGTGCAAGAAGGAAGGTCAGCTTTCTTTCCTTTTACTAATGGGCATAGCCATTTGGAATGACACATTCTTCTCCCCATCGCCTTAAAAACCCATGTGCTTTCTTCTGGGGTTTGCTCTTTTGGTCTATTTTTTCTGCTCTGTGACTAAAACATCACGGTTTATTTTAAGGGACATATCTTCTTCGGTTTTAATTTCTTTCTTTAATTTGCATCATTGAGAAAAGTATTTTTTCTTGATTTTTAGAGAAAGAGAGTAAGGGAGAGGGGCAGAGAATGAGAGAGATAGATAGAGAGAGAGCGAGAGAGAGAGAGAATCTTAAGCAGGCTCCATGCCCAGTGTGGAGCGTGACATGGGGCTTGATCCTATGACTCTGGGAACATGACCTGAGCCAAAATCAAGAGTCAGAACCTCAACTGACTGAGCCCTCCAGGTGCCCCCAAGAAAAGTGTTTTTTAAATTTCAATTTTCATCAGCTTTCCCCTTTATTTTATAAAGTAATTGCTTCATAGCACAAGGATGTGGTCTGTTTGATTTCTGCTTTTTGATTAGTGAAGATTATTTTGGTTTGACTATGTCAATTTTGTGACATTCTAATAGGTTTCTGAAAATAATGTATATTCTCTACTCCTTGGCTTAAACATTCAGTCTTGTTACGATAAACCTCAAATCCTCTATGACCTTACTGTCTTCAACAGTTTCTAATGTTTTTATTTTTATTTTTTAGGAGAGAGAGAGAGACAGCGTGAGCAGGGGAGGGTCAGAGAGAGAGGGAGTCACAGACTGAAACAGGCTCCAGGCTCTGAGCTGGCAGTCAGCACAGAGCCCAACACGGGGCTCGAACCCATGAACCGCGATTTCATGACCTAAGCGAAAGTCGGACGCTTAACCGACTAAGCCGCCCAGGCGCCCCTGTCTTCAACAGTTTCTAAGACAGTTACGTTAAATTCTCTCAGTACCATTTTGGATTTGCTGATTTCCCCATGAATATTTAACAGCCTCGACTTCTATTAAAGCAACGTGATTGACTGCGTAAATGTTCATGATTATTAATGTCTTGGTGGACGTCGAATCTAGGATCTTGGACGCCTCTTTCCTAGTATTGGAAAGCACATCTGTAATTGGGAGGTAAATGGAAATCAAAGCAGAGGGTGACTACACGTGGATTATTTTTACCTGGACTCAACTGGGGCTCATAAAAGAAAACATCTCTGTAACAAAGCCCTTTTCCTGAGATGTAGCAGACTCCTCCTGGGACCATCCGGAATCATCACAGCCCCAGTGCTGCCGTGAGCCCTTCCTGCCTTGGTGTTTCCGTTCCCCCACAGTCCACTGTGTCCATTTAATTACTTCCTTTTAGACATTTAAGACCATCAATTAGAAAACCTTTGGGTTTGCTGGGCTTTTTTGTCTTGGCAGTGTTCCTTTTATGCTCTTACTGTTAAATATTGATTCTGTAGGTCAGGCTTTCCTGTCCTGAGTACCTTTTACTATGTGCTTGCTGTACTATCTTTAGATAAAAATGTTGGGATAGGAAAGAAATGGCTGTTTAATGACTATGAGATTGCTTTTTGAGTTGAGAAGTCATGCATTCAACAAAAGGGTACCTGACCTCCACCAGCCTAGACGTCTATCTTGTAGCTCTCAAGACTGGAAATCCGCAGTTAATTCCAAAAAGCTGTGATTTCTAGGTAAAAGCAAGAGGCACAAAGTACCCAGAACCATACCAGAGATTGTGAGGGCCATGGCCACAGACTATGATCTTAATGGATAGTTTTCGTGGATTTTTTTTCTTTTGAATAGGGACAAATAAAAGTATAATGAATGCAGTTACATTGGTATAAGGTTAACAGGATTCACAATTAATCAATTCTGACAACCCATTTGTATGTCAGGCTATGTGCCCCAGTTTTTTATAAAAATGTATTGTAGCTGGAAACTACTAGTAACAGTGGAGAACAAGAAGAACCTGAGGAATATTACTTGAAGTGTGAATAAACATTTTAGGGAGTAAAGATCTTCTCTTAAAGACCATTAGAAAATAGTAGAATACGGTGTGGCATCTGCTAATTTAAACAGCATTGTCTATAAACTTTCCAGAAGTTCAGAGAAATTTTCTGTTTATATAGATATACCTTGGTTATTCCAGACATAGCTTTAACAGATAAGACATCTCTTCATAGTCTTATAATTTAGAGCAGGTCAACTAATTTAAGGAAATAGGGAGCATATAGTATTTCTTCTCTGTCTTGGGGTCTCAGTCTCCTCCAATTATGTGAAAGAAAAAGGCGAGCCTATGTTTGCCGAGTGCCAGTCATTTGCTGAGTACTTTCATATGCCCTGCTCTGCTTTATCTTCACCACCAGCCTGCAATGTAAGTATCCACTTTACAGATGATAAAACCACAACTCAGATTAAGTTGCATGCTTGAATCACTGAGCTTCGAAACAGCAGGGCCAGGGTTTTATACCAAGTCAGAACTCCTGGTCTTTCAAAGTAATTATCGTGCCATGGGAACCTCTTGGTTATATAGCTGAGTCAGACAGCAGTTGAGAGTAGTTGTGATTAGCATCTGAACTGGGGCCAATCTGGTGACATGGAGCTCTTAACCTGTGGGGACTGCACTAACTCCGGGCAATTTGTGTCAGAATTGCTTGGTGTGGATAACCCACACACTGGTGTCAGCAGTGTTTAGTAGAGGAGAATAAACACAGGGATGCTTTCCCTATCCTGCAACAATATCTCACTAGCACATTTGTAACAGGGGTAGCGATTCAAATGCTTACTGCATTTTTTGACGTATGAAGAATGCTTCAGGAATCATAGGATTGGATGACTTCGCTATTTATTATCATTATCATGTTTTCTTAATAAAATGACTTGGAGTGGGATGCCAGGGTGGCCTCCTGGGTGGAGGTTAAGCCTCCAACGTTGGCTCAGGTCATGATCTCAGGGTTTGTGAGTTCGAGCGTCGGACTCTGTTCTGGCAGCTCGGAGCCTGGAGCCTGCTTCGGATTCTGTGTCTCCCTCTCTCTGCCCCTCCCCTGCTCTCTCTCTGTCCTTCTTTATCAAAAAACGAATAAACATTAAAAAAATTTAATGACATGGAGAAACACGAAAACAGCTCATGGATCGCTGAGTTTCTAATGGATTGTGTAAAGGCTATCCTATTCAATATTAGAGACACTAAGGCATTGTAGTTAAGAGCATGGACACTGGGACCATGAAAACTAGATTTTTTTTTTACATTTTTCCAGCTATGTGACTATGAGCACATTATTAATCTAAGACCCAATTTTCCCGCTTGTAAAGTATGCAGAGTGATCACAAGGACCTCACAGAGATTTGAAGGGATGAAATATGATAATGCATGTTCTTTGTACACTGAATGGCTTGTAGTGAATGCTCAATAAATGTCAGCTTATTACTGAGACGCTTTCGGTATGAAAAGCATGTTCTGATTACATTTAAAATGGAAATTTTGCAGATAAAGGATAGAAGCTCAAATCCAAATCTTGCCAGCATGTTATTTTTTTTTTGTTAATGATATTAGCAGGATCAGAATGACTTTCTGTTCATCTGGACAAGTGCACAACTACTGACCCCGTGAACTTGGATGCGGTGGAGTGCTAATCATCCCCAGCAATGTCAGTGTGGGGGCAAAGGACCAGCTGAAGGAAATTTAATCAGGGACACATCTTCCACATTTTTATGTTGCATTTTATATACATTTACCCTAACTGACTTGCATGGAAAAACCTTGCAACCATAGAATATTCATGAATATGGCTTCTTATACCTCTCATGCCTTATTTCCTGGGCTCTTCCATTCTTCCATCATACACACACACACACACACACACACACACACACACACACGCATACACAATCTATTCAGATAATTATTGATTCATTGATTTATTGATAATTGTAGAACTCTGTTGGCTAGAAGGTATCACTGATCATGAGCTGACTCTGTAAACAGGAAAGAGAAACTATTGCAGAAAAGGAGTTGAAGAAGCAGAAGAAAGGGAAATAAAAGACACTAATAGAAAATGCCAAACAGAAGAGATAAATTAAATCATATCAAATAAAAATATGGAGACTAAGGGGAAGCCATAAGGAAAATGAGTATTTGTTTGGTGTGAAAAATTAGTGCATGAATGACTGAAGGCCAAGAACTATTCAAGAATTTCTTATGACTGTTGCCAGTGCTTACATTTCATACTGTTTCCCTTAGCTAATTACTTTAAGGAAAAGAAGGCTATTGTCAATCAACAGCATGAAGAAAAAGTGCAAGCTTAGCTTGTGGTTATATTAAACATTTGCCAGAGCTTTATGTGCTTACTTTTCACAAACACTGGCTTCACTTCAGTTTGCTGGCTCTACACTGGAACTCGAAAGAGGGTTATATACTGAGAAATAAGAGGATTATCAGGGTTTTCAGGTAAATAGGGGAGCCTACTGGTTAGAAGACCCTGTGTCACCACCAAGACACAGTTTTCACATCTGTATATAGAAATCATTTTATGTACCCTTCCTTCATACCAAATGAGTGAATGACTATATGTAGCCAATGAGGTAGAAATACACTCCTTGCATTTAATACTTTTGGGCCATAGATCTCAAATGGAGTGCACAGCAAAATGGGGAGGTCAGAGAGGGGGCAGTAATGAGAGTTTAGGCCACCAGTCTCCAGAGGAAGGATATGCCATCCACCCTGCAAACAACAGCCTCAGGTCAGTGTATATGGATACTGGATGCAAAGCGAGTGGATGTCCCATTAGGGTTCCATCACTCAGAGAAGACACAGGAAGATTCTCCTCTGGGGAATCTGAGCAGTAAGAGAAAATACCTGAAGTTACTGACATCACAGTTTTCTGAAATAAGGCCCACCCAGATCACACAATGATGAAGCTCAAAGTTCACAAGCCTTGCCCAGGTATTCAGACCTTTCACCCAGGGAAAATCTCCAAGATGGAAGATAAAAACAGAACAGATAGGGAAAAAATAACTTGACAGAAAAAGAAACAGATGACGAAAACTAAATTTTCCAAAACCTATTATGAATATTTTAGAGAGTTAAGAGAAGATAGTGCAACCATGAATTGAGAGCAGGATGCCAGAAAGATAACATTCAGAAAAAAAAAAGATTCTTTCACATTTTTTATTTTTGGAAAGAGAGAGGGAGAGAGAGCACAAGCAGCGGGAGAGGTGTATATGGGGAGAAAGAGAGAGAGGATCTTAAGCAGGCTCCAAGCTCAGCGAGAAGCCTGACTTGGGGCTTGACCCGACAACCCTGGGATCATGACCTGAGCTGAAATCAAGGGTCTAACACTCAACCAACTGAGCCACCCAGGCATCTCAAAAGATTTTCTTTTGGAGACTGAAAAATGAAAAACTCCATGAGAAGTTGAAAATAAAGTTAGAGTAGTCAGAAAGTAGAGCAAAAATGACCAAAAAATGGTGAGAAGAGATAAGAAATTTAGAAAACAGTCCAGAAAATCTAATACATATACAATAAAAGAAATTTAAAGGGAACAAGAATGTGCCATTTGCAACAATATAGATGGAATTACAGTGTTATTAGGCTAAGCAAAATAAATTGGTCAGAGAAAGACAAATACCATATGATTTCACTCCTATGTGGAATTTAATAGACAAAACAGATTAACAAAGGGGAAGGGAAGGAAAGACAAAATAAGATAAAAACAAAGAGGAAGGCAGACCATTAAAGACTCTTAAAGATAGAGAACAAACTGAGGGTTGATGGAGGGCAGTGGGGGATGGTGTAAATGGGTGATGGGCATTAAGGAGGGAATTTGTGAGGGTACTGTATGTAAGTGAAGAATCACTGAATTCTATCCTGAAACCAAATACTACACTAGATGTTAACTAACTTGAATTTAAAGAAAAGCTTGAAAGAAAATAAATAACTTGTATTTAAAAAACACAAAAGAACAAGAACAGAGAAAATGGAAGATAGGAAATCATAGGAAAATAACTGAAGGCATTTCTCCATGACTAAAGGTCATGAATGTCCAGATTAAAAGGACTTCTAGAAGGCCCAAACAATGAACAAAAGTAGGTCTACATAAGACACATCATTGTGAAATTTCAGACCTGGGCACAGGAATGATTCTCAAGGCATCCAGATGGAAAAACAAATCATATACAAAGTGTTAAATATCATATCAACTCTGTAAGCTAGAAAAATGGAGAATTCCTTCAAAACTCAAAAACAATTTTGTTTCCTAGGTCGAATTGAATACAGAGCCAAAATATCAGTCAAAGGAGAGGATAAGTACAGATGTTAACAAACGTAACAGACATCATTTTCCAGAAAATGTGATTCACCCAAACTGAGGGAGCAGGAGAAAAACATGGACTTAAGGGAACTTTTGGGATAAGAATGAGGAGGGATTCCAAGAAGGCTGCTCCGTAGCCATCACGCAGGGTAAATGGGCCACAGCTTTAGGTGGAAAATCTGTAGCCAGACCAGTGCGGAGTGCTTTTCTCTGTTGTGAACCTTCCTACAACCCAGAAGGAAGAGATAGGTATAGGGAAAGTCACTGAAACCACTGATAAGATCCATGATGGTCTATGACTGAGAATGATGACGTAATGAAAAATTATGGTTTATGGGGCACCTGGGTGGCTCAGTAGGTTAAGTGTCTGACTTTGGCTCAGGTCATGATCTCATGTTTCATGGGTTTGAGCACCACACAAGGCTCTGTGCTGACATCTCAGAGCCTGCAGCCTGTTTTAGATTCTGTGTGTCTCTCTGCACTCCCCTACTAGTGCTCTGTCTCTCTCTGTCCTTCAAAAACAAATAAATGTTAAAATTTTTTTTTAAATTAAAAAAACTTATGGTTTACATGAAAGAGTGATGTCACGTTTTTAAATTGAAATCTTGGTAAGAGCTTGTGGTTCCCATAGACAAGAATGAAGAAAAAAACACAATTGTGCCTGAGTAAGAATAAATCTCCCTTATATCCAATCCCTCAGATTTCTACTCTACTTTTCAAGAATGAGGGTTGGGTATCCTTCTGGGAATGTGACAGTTGCCACTTGTATTTTGAGAGATCATAATAATTATGCACAATAGAAGCAAGGACTGTATCAAAGTCAGTGCTGTCAGGAAATCAGGAAGACTGGGAACATGTTCCCCTGATGGAGCAGTCAGGGTAAGAAGAAGATCCCTATAAAATAGGACAAGATCTGTAGCTCATTTTTGCTTTAAGGAATCCCTTGTTCTTTTATGTGGAGAACTATGTCAAAGAACACAGAAACATGGTTTTCACTCTGGCAACTGAGGTTCTTTGTGTGACTCTGATTTTCAGTTCAATTCTGGGAGACTTCTGATTGCCATTCCTCACATAGGCCACTCCAAAAGCATGACTTTATACTTATTAATCTTAGGGTCTCGAATTCTAGGGGCACCTGGGTGGCTCAGTCAGTTATGCTTCCGACTTTGGCTCAGGCATGATCTCACAGTTCATGAGTGTGAGCCCTGCATCAGGCTCTGCGCTGACAGCTCAGAACCAGGAGCCTGCTTCTGATTCTGTGTCTCCCTCTCTCTCTTCCCCTTCCCCTACTTGTGCTCTGTCTCTCTCTCTCAAAAATAAACATTAAAAATTTTTTTAAATGATTTGGAATTCTAGTGATTTTGTCAAAGAAATATACAGTTATTAGATTGTTTTGGTATGCTTTGTTTTGCATAAATTAATGGTACTCAGTTTAACTATGGCCAGTTGTTTAGAATATGTAAGTGCTTGAGATGATATTTGCATTAGAGAATGCCTTTGAGAATTTCACTGGTGAGGTACCATGTTTCTTTGTGCCTCAGTACATCAGGAGGACGTGTCACAGTCCGATCAGCCACAGTGACTACCTGTAAGTAGAACATGTCTCCATACCTATGACGGTGGGTATTCTCTCTTCTTAATTGATTATGATCCGTGTTCTCCCTCAGACAAGTTGAACTGTGCTGTCAAAATCCATCTATTCAATTCATTAAAGTCTTCTCTCCTTAATTTTTGTGTCAAGATTTGACAGATAAAATAATGATAACTAATGGTTATTACTGAAATGAAAATGACTGTTCTTTCCCTTTGTTTATAAAAGTTACTAATGAAGTTCAAAGACTTTTTTGTTTTGTTAAAGGAAAAATCATTTTAAGTTTATTTTCACGTGGCTAGGATAGATCAGAAATAGCTCAGTTGTAGTTTACCTGAATAAATTGCTTATGTGGAGAACTTGCAAAGTAATTTCTGCATTTACGTTTTGTGGTCCTAATCCTAGCATTAGATTTAAAAAAAACAAACAAACTGTATTTCATTGCTGATATCATCTATGGTTTATCCTCAAGAAAATAATATTTGTCTTGGGTGATTCTGCATCATCTCTCTGGTTTATCTAGAAAACATACTATCTAATACTTTTATTCAGCTGAAAATAAACAGTGAGGACAAGACCATTGTGATACCACTGGACAATAACTGTTATAAAGCCTATGAATTAAAATATATATTGGAAACTGCTGTAAAAGTTTTTTTTAATGTTTATTTATTTTTGAGAGAGACAGACTTGAGTGGGGAAGGGTCAGAGAAAGAGGAAGACACAGAATCTAAAGCAGGCTCCAGGCCCCGAGATATCAGCACCGAGCCTAACATGGGGCCCGAAGTCATGAATTGTGAGGTCAGGATCTGAGCCGAAGTCGGAAGCTTAACCAACTGAGCCACCCAGGCACCCCCAGAAGTTGCTTTTAAAGATGTAAGAGCTTTTAATGCCATCTGCTTTGCATTAACCCAGCTTAACTCCTATCTGACGTACAACTCACTATTTTGAGTACCATTTTGGTATACCCAAAGTTTCTGAATATCGGCTTTGAATCTTAAAATGTGAATGAAGTTAAAAATCACACAGTTGGTTATGTAACTTATAGTCATATACTTCAGGTGTGAAAAATAAAGGCAACTTTAGTTTTTAATTCTGAACTCAGAATAGAATGCTTCTGTTTCTTACTTAGCCAAATAAGGAACTTTTTTATCCGGTTACTTTCAGGCAATCTGTGTTACTTGTAGATTCGATCTCAAGTGTCTTTGGTAAATACATCTCAGGTTTCTACTTCCTCTTTATTCTCTCCTCCCAGGGTTGAATGACGTTCAGGGGTGGGATTGACAGAGGCGTGTGTTTTTACTCCTCATGTGCAAAGGGTACTTGAGTGCATCACGCAGTTGGGTGTGTATCTGTATGTCTGTGTGTTAATACTTGGGAAGCAAAGTATCCCTGCTGAATGCATGACTCTGTTGATGGCACTATCACTTTGGATTGGGTTGGAAAGGATGATTTTATGAAACATATTTTGGAATACATTCTGAGTCTAATTTAAAGATCCTTGAGTATGTAAGATGGCTGAGGAGATTTCAAGTTCCTGGTTGCCCTTTTGTCAAGAAGTTCTAGGTTTGTCACAGAAGGAAAAACACTGCTGAAGGAGGCTGAAGGGCTCCATTAATGTTAAGATAAGATGCTCTGAATAATCAGGCTATATATATATATACATATATATATATATGAATGCATATATGAATATGGATTTACATACCAATAAATATTTACATATTAATATATGCAATATACATATACATACAGATGGATTTACATATTATATACATATGGGCATATATGAATTTATACATTAATATATACACTATATTTCTATTATTTGAATTTAAAGCATTTTTACTTGTATCTCTATATAAGTTTGAAAGTTTATAAGATTATACAGGTGGGTATATTTCATACACTCACACAAAGCAATTAATGCTATCCATTCCAACATTTTCCACATTACTCGAGATACTTAGGTGAAATATGTTCTTGGAATACCATGAGTCTAGAAGAAAACTTTGGTGAGACTCCTGTGAATAATCTTGTCACTTCCCCATTGCAGTGCTGTGAAATCCATAAAGGAGGTGTTAGAGTCTTCCCACTTCTCATTCACACTTGTACAACTGCACCCACTCACCCCAGAAGTGTTTCTAATGGGAACTGTGCACCCCCCCCCCCTTCCTGGCCCCTCTACTGTCCCTTCAGCACTGTCTCTCCTCGGGTCTTCAGTATCCTCTGAGGATCTATGGCCTGGCTGGGGCATGAGTGCCTCTTGGGCTTTGCTGTGCTGTCTTGTGTGTGCAAAGTGGACACAAAGAGATAAAAGAAAATAAGACTCCAAATAACATAACCACGTGCAGGTGTACAGCCAATGGACTGCAGTAGAAAATTCCCTGAGAGCCGTAAGCCTCATCTTCTAAAGTAAGCTCAGAATGTCCACTGTCAGGAGGTGACATGCTCTTGCCCCACTTCCCAACATCCCAGGCTTCGAAGTTTTCTTCACCTGATTTTACTCAAGAGAGAAGAAAGGGAACACTATCATCACTGTCTGGCCTTCAGGGCACTTTTTAAGGAGCAAAATCATGGAGAAAGAGAGGCCTCCACAGCCTTGAGGTGACAGCGAGTTTCTGGCCATCTTGGAATCTAAACCCTTCAGAAATAACCTCATCTTTTCCAGAATGTCAATTTTGTCTTCCTGGCATGAATATATAAATCATTAGTACTCCATTGAAACGGGCTTTTTTTTCTTTTTTTTTAATTTCCGAACCATCAGAACTCCAAAGGTTTACTTGTTATCGCTGAGAGTGTGGATTTTGGAAGTTACGGGCATATTGAATCACTCCACTTCATTAGAACATTTAGAGTGATTGCAGAAACCTAGCTGGCAGGGCTCTGGAAGAAATACTTGATATAATCTCTCTGAAGGTGGCTGCGTCCCTTTACTCCAGAAGTGAAGAAAACTAGGATGTCCCTTTCCTATTGTTACTCATGTCTTGAAGGAGGCTGGGTGCCATGGCTGGGTGCCAGTGCTGGTGTTTGGGCCCCTTCACGAGGACCACCACTCCCCGCAGTGTGGAAAGGGTTCTAGTGAATGTGTCCATGTTAAAGCTTGCATTCTTTTTTCTTTTAGATATCCATGGGCCTGTTTGTTGATCCCCAGACGCATCCAACCAACAGTAACCAAGCCTGAATGGGTACAAGTATCTGGAGAATGAGACACAAAGCAGTGTTTCAAGATAGATTTCAACACTGCATGGCTATGAAGAAGGGTCAAATTTTCTTCTCTGCTCTGCAAATCATTTTGCTTTCTTACATGAAGAGAGAGAATGAGAGAGAGAGGCACTTATATTCCCTACCTTCAGCTACAAAGTAATTACTAAAATAAATGACTTCTAAATGAATCTGCAAGAATACATGAGACATTTTAAGCAATAAATAGTGAATTCTGGCAGAAAGAGTTTCTCTCATCAGAAAAGTCAGTGAATATAATTAAAAATGTGAGGAATTGATCCTTTCAGATATTTTGGATATATATTTATGAAGTGTATTTATGGCCACTATGTCACTTTTTCTAAACACATTTCAAAATTCTTCCTGAAAGTTTGCTTAAATAAATATATATGTATGCATGGCAGAAAAAAAAAAAAAAGAGAGAATTCATGTTATTACTTGCATCTAGGGAAAAATGAACACATTTATAACATAATATCTATTTAAATATCTATTCTTGGGGCACCTGGATGGCTCGGGTGGTTAGGCGTCTGACTCTTGACTTCGGATCAGGCCACGATCTCACCATTCATGAGATCTCTCTCTGAAAATAAATAAACATTTAAAACATATATCTATTTTCATTGCTAATCATGCGTTTATTTAAAAATATTCTGTCTTCATTAAAATTTTGAATACACATAGGAATTTAATAGCAGTGACAAATTCAGTTAATTATCTCAAATATTTATACCTATAATAAAGGTAAATGTTTTTGCTTAACCAGAAAATTGTTTGCTCTTTTAATCACAGGAATACATACCGAACAGTAATTTGTGAATTTTTTCACTACTATTCCTTGATATGGTCATTGGCCACTCTTGTCTTTGGCTGCAACGTATATTTCAGAGACATTTGCATATGGCTTTATTAGAGACCACACCAGAAACATTAACTAAGCCTGACTGAAATACAAGCTCCTTGAAAGGCAAATCAATAACTTTTTCCCCTTTCTCATTGCAGCTAATGACCTGCTTAAGATTGAACCACTTATATAAGAAAAAAATTTTAAATTAAGTTTTGATATTAGAAGTATAATGGGTTGAAATTCATGAATTGACTAATTACGATCATAAGCCCATGCATAGCTGAAGCATATGGCCAATATGATGAAGTTCAGATAATTACAGCATTATTTAAATAAGTTCAACAGAGATTAGAGGTTTTTCATTATTTATAATTATCATGCTAAGAGGCCCCTTGCAATCATAACCTTAAAAATATTGCCATGTATACTATTTGCCATGAATATTTTTCACTTACAATCTGTGTGTATAGCCATTACTATCAAGACTATATTGTAAGTGCTCCTCTGGGCTGGGCTATTTAGGCTAGCTTTGAGGGGAGTGAGGCGTCTATCTCCTTGTATATGAGAATCTTGAGAAAGCTCTTGGGCTGAAAAATATCTCCCTCTTTGCCTGCAATTATATCTCTGATATACGTTCATTCCTGCCATTTTGATTCTCTTCAATATAATCCTAATTAAAGTACAGTATTCCAGACAAAGTCATTTGTTAACACATTAATATCCATTAACATCGTTGTATTGATCACAACTCCTTCCTTATTGACAGCTAGTTGAGAACAGAGTGCTAACGAAGTTGGTAAGTTTTGATGCAGGGAAATATAGAAGCTCTTTTTCAAGTCAGCATGTGAATTGACAATACAAAGGATCAACACTGAAGACAATATCTAGGAACAATTCTGGGACCCAAAATAAGTTAAATTCAGTTCCTGTGACCTTAAATGTCGACCTAAGATATAAAATCTGTATACATATAGGGATGTTAAACATTCAACTGTTCTACCAAAAAAATATTTACATTGTAACATTCAAAGGATGATATAATCTATTTACTTTATTTTTTTTTAATGTTTATTTTTGAGAGAGAGAGAGACAGTGTGCATGAACAAGGGAGGGGCAGAGAGAGGGGAGACAGAGGATCAAAAACAGGCTCTGGGCTGATAGCAGACAGCCCAATGTGGGACTTGAACTCACAAAAGGTGAGATCATGACCCAACCTGAAGTCAGACACTTAAGTGACTGAGCCACCCAGGCGCCCCTAATCTACCAACTTTAGTAGACATTTACATATTCTAGTAGGTAAAACTAAGAATCATGAGAATACATATTCAGAGGGTGCTGATTTGGGAGAAACCCCCACATTTTTTCAAAGGGAGCCAGGAAGATTTTAGTATATGTATGTCATGGGAGGAGCTGCGTATTTGAAGAGAGAATATAGGAGTGGCTGACCTAGGAAAGATGAGAGAAGAGCTTTCATTATGAAAAAAAAATGAGCTTGTATTGTGCCAAACAAAAAGCTGCAGCTTCAAAACTGGTTGCCCTTGAATTTATTTTTCATTTCAATTTCTAGATTAAGGGAGTGGTCTAGGACCACACTTTTTGACTGGATTTTTCTGAGTCATCTTCATAGCAAGCTTTTCCTATATAGCAAAATTTCTTAGTTACCAATGCAGAGGGAAAAAAGAACCTCATAGAAGTTTTACAACCTCATCAGAATTTTCAAAGTTCTTTCCTCAGTCGTTGATATTGTGGACTAGTATAATCATCGGTGAGTTTCCAGAAAAATAGGCCTAGCGGGTGAACTGCCTTCCAGGATGTGAATTAGGCACAAGGATAATACCTACGGAACATAAATACTGGGACAGGAGATCTAGTATGTATGAGGGGCTTGTGGGGTTTTCTTCCAACCAAAGTGACTAAGTATTGTTCTGATAACTGCTGAGGAATGCTACATGATACGCAAAGTTTACTCCAACCTGGTAATTTCCAGATTTTTCCTATTGGAATGAAAATACTCTAGACTATTTGTCTTCGGTGTTGTTCATGTTTTAGAGGTCCTGTGAATCGGAGATAGGCACTTCTTTGTATGAATTTCTAGCTGCATTCGTGTGATATTTTTTACAAAAGTATATAGATCTGAAAGTAAAAGATTTTGTCTTAGGCCTTGCATTAGCTGTCCTAGGGATCTTGGTATTCATTCAGAAAGAATGTATCCGTGGTGATCAGGATGGTAACAAGTGGGAAACTTTCTGAACCGGCACTGAGCCAATTCATTCCCCCTCCCCCCGGGGGGCACCAGATAAACTCACATCACAAGTCATCAGCAGAGTTCACAGATGCCTAACTGAAATGCAGAAATACCATGCAACTCTGAAGAAATCTCTTCTCAAGAGTATTCTTAGGTTCAGAGAGATGTAGCCTTATTTCAATTATTCTGAAAATGCTCTTCAACACCAAGGCTAGCATCAAGACACATAAACAAGCTTGAGATTTCTTTCTTCCCATTTGAATTTGTTTTCTCCCTGTCTGTCATGCAGAATGATAATGGGCTGAGGCTGTTGCTTCCATTAACAATCATGGCTCGTAGCCTATCTTTTCAGTTCTGATGCTAATCACGGCAAGGCCCCCACAGCTTCTTGAAGCACTGCTGAGCAATCCATGTTCAACTGTGACCCGAATTCTAAACGTAAAAAGTAAAGGTAATGTTTCCAAATAACTTATCAAAAAACATTTTCACAAGTGCACAGGCCAATTTGAGCATCCCTCAAAGATGTGACGTTTCAGTTACTTTTCTTCCTGTTCTTCCTTCCTTTCTCCTTTCTTGTACCGGTTTGCACATTCCTGTGATTCTTGGCATTAATATTCATTGTCGATATTGGAAGCTCTGTTTTTCATGTATTTACTTGAAGAAAATATGCTGATTGCCTTCAAAAGACTCATAGATGAATTAAAACAGATTTGGCATACCTGTTTTTGAATGGCTCATAAGCTATGGATGGCTTCATGTTTTTAAATGATTCTGGTTAGGGTGCCTGGGTGGCTTAGTTGGTTAAGCATTCGACTCTCAATTTCGGCTCAGGTCATGATCCCAGAGTTGTGGGACCAGCATGCAACCTGCTCAAGATTCTCTCTCTCCCTCTGCCCCTCCCCCCAAATACTAAGCAAATATAAATAAATGGGGGGAGAAATCAAGTGAAAAATATATTGTGACACATGAAAAATTATACTACAGTCAAATTTCAGTGTCCATAAATAAAGTCTGATTGGAACACAGGCACATTCATTTGTTTATGCATTATCTATGGTTGCTTTCCTGCTTTAACAGATTTCTGTAGTAAATATCAAGACTGCTTGGCCCACAAAGCCGAAAATACTTCCTCTCTGGCCCTTTATCGGAAATTTGCTGACCTCTGACTTAGAATATAAAATAGTGGGTTCTAAAATGTAGACACAAAGAGGCGCCTGGGTGGCCCAGTAGGTTAAGCAAGTGTCTTCGGCTCAGGTCATGATCTCGTGGTTTGTGACTTTGAGCCCCATGTCAGGCTGTGCTGACAGCTCAGAGCCTGGAACCTGCTTCAGATTCTGTGTCTCCCTCTCTCTTTGCCCCTCCCTCACTTGTGCTCTGTCTCTCTCTCTCTCAAAAGTAAACATAAAAAATAATAATAATAAATAAAATGTAGACACAAAGAAAGTGATGCCCTGAGGGGAAATGAGTTAAGTGCCTGGGGTGGTTACATTTTCCATTATCAGTTATTACTACTTAATATTTTTAAGACATCTCATATTTGTGGAGTTTTTGTTTCCACTAAGAGTATTTAACCATAATGACCAATGCAAGCTGAGGTGACCTTACAATTATAGTGAATCAGAAGGATGGCTTTTTCCAGAGTGAATAAGAAAACTGAATCCATAGGAGAAGGAAAAACTTGCTTTACATTCAAAATCTTCTAAATTTCAATAAATAAATGTGTGTTGCTAACCATATTGGAGAATTTTCCACTGTCCCTAGTAGAGCCTTGCCAGTTCAGTGGCTGAAGAAGAATCTGGGCCTAGGGTTTCGTATCTGAAAGAATGATGGGCCAAGAAAGGAAATGCTCTCCTGGGATTTTCCCACAGAGCTGACTTCTAAATTCACAGCCTCCTCCCCTCTACCTACTGAGCCATTTTGCATTCCATTGTGCCTAACTTTGAGGTTGAGGATACTGACAATGCATAAACCCATTGCATGTTGTTTTTGGTTAACAGGTATTTATTTATATTATATGTATAATATATATAATTTATTGTCAGGTTGGCTAACATACAGCGTATATAGTGTGCTCTTCGTTTTGGGGGTAGATTCCCATGATTCATCGCTTACATATAACACCCAGTGCTCGTCCTAACAAGTGAGTGCCCTCTTCAATGTCCCTCACCCATTTCCCCTCCCCCATCTCCCCATCAAAACTCAGTTTGTTCTCTGTACTTAAGAGTGCCTTATGGTTTGCCTCCCTCCCTCTGTGTTTGTAACTATTTTTTCCCTTCCCTTCCCCCATAGTCTTCTGGTAAGTTTCTCAAATTCCACATATGAGTGAAAACATATGATATCTGTCTTTCTCTGACTGACTTTTTTCACTAGTTTAATACCCTCCAGTTCCATCCACGTTGCTGCAAATGGCAGGATATCGAGGGAGGAGAGACACAGTTAACAGATCTTAATCACCATTTAGTTGGGTACAAGCTTTCTGATGGACATTTTCACTGCTCCACTTCTTTGTGAAGTTTCCGAAAGTCCTGTCTACTGGTTAATGTTTCAAAAGAGGAAAAAGCCAGGGAGAAAGGGAAGAAAGAACAAGCTTTCAAGAATGATGATCAGGATTCCTCATTATCGCCTTACTCAGTATGCCTTTTAAAAGGCATACTCAGTTGTTGAAGTGTTCCCAGGAGTTAAATAAAGCACAAGAACACACTCATGGAGAGCATATGGGGAGGGTTAGCACACCTATCCTCATTTCACATCTGAGAAAACTGAGGCTCAGAAACATTAGTGAATTACCCAAGAGTATAGAATTTGGGAACCGGCAGAATTAGAATTTGTACTATTGCATAGAAATTTTAGGCTTCTTCTACTATATCACAGCTACTACCCTGTTGTAGAATAGAGTGGAAGCTATGTGTTTAGGTTTAGCTGTCTCTGTTGGACACAGTGTAAAGATACTAACTTAGCACACTGCATCCTTGTAAGGAAATTTCCCTCAGATCCATGATATGACCTATGTTACCTACAGCAAGACTCCTGGAAAGGTCTTGAAGCCCCACACTTGACAACTTCAGCTCTTAAGTTAACTTTGTAGAGCTCCATATTTACATCAAGAGTGGAGTGATAACTTTTAAAAGCAAGTGAGAGGCAGACGGCTCTCAGAAGAATGAAAAAAAAGGCTTGCTTCAGTGAACTCGATGCAGAGTGACCAGAGGTATGGTATAGGGGAGAAGTACTGTCAGGGGAAACCAGTCTTCAAACACAAGTGGAAAAATCACCTCATTCAAACTGAATTCATTCTAGAAGGCTTACAATCAGATGGGAAAATATCATATATATTCAAATATATATGGAGGGCCTCCTACATGTCTTAAGCCATACTTGACTTTCTGGAGGACACAAGTCTCTTTATGGAGGTTCACATGTAATTAGGAAGATAGGATATATATTGTGTAGAAATGTGTCCATTAAATAAAATTGTGCCCCTTGTAACAGATCCAAATTTGAGCAATTCTGCCAAGTTACAGAGGCAGTTGCTACTTCAGAAACTGAGATGAGGAATTTTCCATCCATATCATGAACAGCACAGAGTGTAATCAAACGGCCTCTAGGGCCACTTGCCTCCATTTGAATCCTTCCTTCATCACCTTCTACCTGTGTAATATTGAGTAGGTCACATAACCAGCTTATGTCTCAGGTGCAAAATTAGGATAATGACACCTAATTTGTGAGGATTAAATAAACTGTTACATGTAAAGCATCTTTAAGCTGTTTGGCATATAGCAAAAGTTTGGTAAAAAATAACTATGACATATACGTTAATGATTCAGAATAGATCTCACTATTTCTTTAAGGTTTCCATTCCTTAAATTTAAGCACAGGTAGTAGGTTTTAAAATTATGTTTCCATTTAAATTTACTAGATTTATGCTGTAAATGAAATGAAAAATTATAATGTACTTTATCATGGGAAGATGTGCTATTATAATTGGTGCAATCAGAAGAAAAAAGATAAAAGTAATATTATGATTATATAATAGCTCATACTTACATAATAGCATCTACTTCTATGTGTCAGGAATGATTTTAAGCTTTTTATATGAGTTTAGTTCACTTAATCCTTACAACAACTCTAGGAGATAGGTGAGCACTGTCATTATTCCCATTTTACATATGTAAGAATACACAGGGAAATTGAGGGAGAAGAAGGACAATGCAATTATTTAAATTGCTTTATGTCTTACGTTGATGGTAACTATGAATTCCTAGCCTTCCATTAGACCTCATTCTTTTATATGTTTCTAATCTACTAGTGTAATATTTTAAGTGAAGTTTTGTCTCTGAATTATTTATACTAAGATTTTGCTGATTGTGTAGTTTATGGAGGGTCATTTGGGGACAGGGCCAAGCTAACTGGGGAATGGACTATGGCAGATGAGTGGTTTCTGGAGAGGATTAAGAGATGGGTCAGAAAATTGGAGAAGCTAATACAAATGACAATTGCTAACAACAGAAATAATTTTGAAATTACATGATGGTTCAATATGACCAGACTTTAAAAGGGTAAAGGTTCTGGAGAACACGTACTTAGTTGTTTTGTGGGGGAATCTTAAGGGTGAAAACTCATTTAGCAAAGCATCATGAGAAAATTTCCATCCAAAGTACAGATGAAAGCATCATGATTTCTAATTACTCTCTGAAATGACTCTTTATTTAGGCCTTCACAGAATATGCTTTTGCTTGAAATCCATTGAATTTATTTTCATTTTATAAATAGTAGCTTTAAAGGGAACACAGCTAGTGCTGTTACCAGCTACTAAGTTTGAAGTGAACCAATTACTCAAATCATGATGGATTTGAATTAGTTTTCTTTGTGTTTATGAAAACATGCTTGTAGAGTTGCATTTTTCTTTCTCATCATTTATCAGTATGAAGAAAACTCAAGCATTTTAGACTAACACTATAATTCCGTATGATTGGTTTACAGGCAACATTGAACTATTTTGATACTCAAATGGATTGTGGAAAATACTTCTGGATATTGGATGTTTTCACCTTGAGAGGAAGGACTGTGTATGGAAACTGTTACTGTACTTCAGTCACAAGAGACCTGATTGTCTCTTCTGCCCCCCAGAGGGTGGCAAGCATACATGTTAGAACTGAATAGAAGTTCCGGCAGCAGGAGACATGGCTCCCTACCTCCTGCCGTGCTTCAGACCCTTCATTCCTCAGGTATCCACAATTGACCTCTGCCTGCAGAGGCGAAGACTTGAGGCAAATAGTAATGCAGAGTTACTCCCATTTCTGCTTTCTTTGAAAGAAGCAGTCTGAAGGCAATATTGCAGATTCCCCTCACCCCTGAAATATATCCAAGAATGCTCAAGAAATTGCTTTCATCCTCCAGATAAAAATTACCTTCTAATTTTCTTCCTGAAATGCTGGTATAACCATTCTACCCTGGAAGAAGGGAGTTCTTGAAGGGCTTTGTGCTCCCTTCAGTTATCCTGATGAAGATGGTGTGTGCTTGGGTAAGCTCATCCAAGCCTGGGAAGATGGTGGTATTTTTCTAGTGTGCATATGATAGACATAGAATCATAACATTTTAGGTCTAGTTATAACTTCCTTAATTTAGTAGCTGAGGAAAGCAGAGAGATAGAGGATGAGTGGGGGAGGGGCAGAGAGAGAGGATCAGAGGATCTGAAGTGGGCTCCTTGCTGAAAGCAGAGAGCCCAGAGCGGAGCTCAAAGTTGTGAACCATGAGATCATGACTCATGATTGATGAGTCAGATGATTGACTGAGCCACCCAGGCATTCCAGAATACAAGTTTCAAACTTCCATGCACTGCTTTACCTCCCACATGTTCCAACCCAGAGGACCCAGGAGTCTTCATGTTCCATCGTCTTTTCTCAGTGGTCGATTACACTGCTCTGGATGAGTTATCATGTCTACAGTTGCATCAGATTCCTTCCAAACTGCAGCTTGTTTGCATTCTTGTTATAATATACAGCCAGAGACTCAAATGATTCCCCCCAAAATAAAGGAACTCAGTAGTCTTTAGCTAGCGAAACTCTGATTGCCTTATTTAGTAATACCCCCTGCAGTAAAACATCACAGAGATGGAGTGAGGAGCTCTCTTTTGGTGCCAAGCTAATTAGAGTACAGTTATGAGAAATGGTTTTACACTACTAAACACAAACATAAAAAATATTGATAGAAATTTCTTCTTTAAGTCAAGTTTATTAAAACTTTTTAAATGTTTATTTGTTTTTGAGAGAGAGAGAGAGAGAGACAGATTGTGAGCAGGGGAGGGGCAGAGAAGGAGAGAGGGAGACCTAGAATCCGAAGCAGATTCCAGGCTCCACACTGTCAGCACAGAGCCTGGCGTGGGGCTGGAACACACCAACCATGAGATCATGACCTGAACCAAAGTGAGACGCTTAACTGACTGAGCCACCCAGGTGCCACTCAAGTTATAATATTTTTGTGGACTTATGAGTTGGACAGTCTGTTTCCCCAACCAACCCCTGACCCAGTGCTATGCTTAGTGGAGTCACCTATGATGCAATATTTTAACTCAAGAGCAAATTCAAGTCTCAGTGTGAGAGGTAGGGACAGGTAGCAAATGACCAAGGGAACTCAGCTATCCACTAGTAGGCTTAGTGGTCTTGCCACACAGTGGCCTCTTCAAGGCCCATATTAACTTCAAAACTCTTAAATCTACACAGGACGGTGAGTGGGCCAGTCCCTGTCAAGAATACCAAGATCAGGTGAGGGTGTTTTGTTTTGTTTAGGTAGCTCTGAGGAGCTTTTTGTGTCTGCATGCAGGACGGCATCAGGCTTATGTTCTCCTCAGAGGACAGAGAGGAAGCAAAACCACTGAACGATGTTTATGCCTTATGGCCTCTCTAGTAGCAGTCTGAACTAATACTTCCACCTTATTAGAAATGTGTCTGCTATTTTCGAATGCTGACTCTACATGCCTCCAGGAGAGGGTGTGGCCAAGTTCAGGGTGGTTACAAGGATTTCAGAGGGGTGTGCGGTTAGGAAAAAAAACAACAATGAAATAATAAAAGACAACAAGGAAGACAAAAACAATCCGATTAAGAAGAAGGTTATTTTTGAAACACTGCAGGTAGGTCAAAAATATGAAAAAGGAGTACCTAAGTGACTTTTCTCTAAGTATCTCAAACCCAAGAAATGGTTGGTTGCCTTATCATGGAGATCCAGCTCACTGCTTTCCACCTGCCTCTCAGTCTTACCCAAGCCATGTTCCCTCCTTACTTCTGGTGGCACAAGACTTTTGTGCAGACCAGAGGGTCAGTGCTCAAACTCCAGATCTGCTGCAGTCTCCTGTGGTGTCCACATCCACTTTCTCTGCCCACTAAGCCGTGAATGTTTCTCCAGAGTACTCCAGCAGAGTTTGGGTTATGCTGAGAGACCATGTCTATTTATCTGAGGCTCTACAAAAGAGTGGTAGGCAAAAATATTTTAAATGTGATCTTTGTGTTCTTGAGCAAATAATTTCATCTCTCCAAACCTTGTCTATGTAGCTATAAAATTGGAATAATGATATTAAGTATCTTGGGATGGTATGGCCCCTGTGAGGTACTGGCTGTGTTATTTGACCCATTACGGACAGTGTCCGGGTATGGGAGGGGATCCAGAAATGTCAGGCTGTGATTTTGCCCTCTAAACAAGAGCCAAAGAGTCTTGGAACTGGACTGGAAGGGCAACATGCTGGATGGACTGTGTTATTTTGCCAGGCTAGGGAGGAGACAAGACATGATCTAAAAGAGAACCCAGGAGATGAGAGCCTAGAGAAACCAAATGAACCCCGGCATCAAAATCCAATCTGAGACTAGGAGGAAAGGAGAGACGAGGAGGTTGAAGCAGGAGATACCAAGGTCAGGGCAAAATGAAGCAAGGACTAGATGGGAGCTAATGCTGGTCCAGGATGAAGCTTAAGGATGCTGATTCTAGAGAAAGGTTCTCATGGGTGCATCATCTATGGGAATTCATGACGTAAAGGGTAAAATTCTAGTTAAATGTAGTGGTTGACTATGACACCATTTGACAGTGTCCCATGTTCCTTCCTAGGGAAGAATTAGACTTCTTAGCCTATGAAATTCAGATGTGGCCATGAGATTCACTTTGTCCATGTAATTTAAGCTACCTTGTAGAGGCCTTAAGAGCCAAGACATGCTTTGCTCTCTTTTCCCATTACCTCCATGGCTGGTAGAGGCTGTCTCCTCTGTCTGGGTCTTGGAATGAGGAAAATGATCACATTGGAGCAGAATCCTCAGGTGACCCTTAATGGACATGCAGTAAAAAATAAATTTTATTATTTTCTGCCACTGAAAATGCATTTGTTTTTTAATTACAGCATTATCTAGCCCATCTTGACTGATACAGATGTAGATTACTGGTTGGAAGCTAGTGATTAATGGTTCTGCTTGGTTAGATTTATTTTAATATGGCTGTCAAAGTAAGGCAATGATGCTGCAAGAGAAAACAAGTAGGAAAAAATACAACTCTCCTGTTTATTTAGGACAATTTGTAACCAAGAATGTAGTCTGTGGGTACATTTGTTACTTCTGCTGATATTATAGTCAGTCAAAATAAATAAATAAATAAATTAAGAGGAGGCTCAGCCTCCTTTATTCTCAAGTATCTTCTGGTCTAATCAGAAAGTGAAAACAAATTCACACGCACACACAAACACACACTACTTTCACTGGATAAAACAAAGGGTTTTTCAATGACAATTCTTGCCATTGAAGAGTTTAAAGTCTAGGGAGATTGAAGGTACAAGATTGCTGATTTTTATTATTGTAATGTGTTGTTATTCTAATCATAATTTCACTGTTGCTTTTATGGTGTCAGATAATAAGAAGATATAAAATGAGTGGCTGTTGATTGGAGTTGCAAAAAAAAAATAAAATTTCCATTGTTTTTCTTTGTCATATTTAGTTTCCTGACCCAGGTAGCTTTTGAATGGACATCACATCATGGGAAAAAGGGTAATTTGTTATTTAAGATAAACAGATGCTGTAGGACAAGTTGTGGCTGTGGAGCAATGAGACTACAGAATGAGAAAGGTTTAGGGGGTAAACAAGATGTAATCAAGTAGATAGACGAGGCTTGGACTCCATCCCTAGATGCAAATCAAGACATAGAGCTCCATGAGACAGCAAGAGCTCATCTGAAATCATAGAGGCTAATTTTCAAAGGCAGGACCAGGAAAGGGCTGACTGTTCATGATGAACGGCCCATTATGCCATCCTGACTTAGCCTAGAAATGTGGGCATGTGTAGGGAGTGATAAAGATTTTGCTTCATCCTTTTCTCATCTGCAAACACAGTTTTTCTGGGCTTCTACATTAGTAATTCATAGTCTACTGAATATCGTGTTGGCATTTAACCCAAGCCCCTAACCATATTCATGATATGCAATACCAATTGCATGGTTATTGGCAAAAGTAAATGTTCATTTTTCTCAATTGACTCCACATCCATTTTTGAATTATGAAAAATGTTGAGAACAAGGGCAAGGACCCTTCCTAATAGTAAGGCTGAAGGGCATTCTCAGGAGGATGAAAGCAAAAGGAAGTGAGACTTAGTTACAATCTGCTCTGCCTCAGGGTATTATAAAGGTGCTGTTTTCCAGCATTTCAAATGAAGAGTTGCCTTTTTTCGCAAGCTCTTTCAAAATGTTTCCTGTATTAATATTCAATCTCTACTAATTACCCATACAACACTTTCACCTTGGTATTAGTAATATACACTGGACTTATTGACCGCTATGATACTGCATTTATTATATATTACAATTCCTGCACAATCAAGTTTACAAAAAATAAGGGTTTTTTTAATGATTAAATATGGTGTCTCATGCTTCAGCCAAGAAAGCATTCTAAAAAGATTTTATTTTTCAGAATTTGAAAACAAGTACATCCATCCTTTTTTAGATCGGCAATGGGAAAATTCACCGAATGCATAATAAAAGTGGTATTTTGCTACTACTACTGACATATAATGTACTTCATAACTTTCTTCAAACATTTCTGAAATTTAATGGGGTATAAATATATACACATAAATTAACGAACCAAAATTTGAACACAAGCTAGCTAGCTAGCTAGATAAATAGCACATATAAAAAATTGATGATGTCTGAATGATATGGAGAATTCAGGGCCATAGTTTAGATTTTATCACATTACATGTGATTACAAGAAATCACGTTTTAAGTGCATACAAGATGTTTGAAGAGCACCTAGAAGGATTAGTTTTACTTCTCAGCAGAAAGGACTATAGTCCTGGGTCATCGGGGGTATTGAGGTATTCAAGGAAGCCCCATTCCCGAAAGAGTTATCCACTCATTTGCTGCTGGACCCTAAAATGCCATCATAAAGAGACTCATTACCTGGATTTCAAGCAAGGTTTTATTTCTTTTTTAATGGTTTGCCCATATTACTCTGACAGTTTTTTGCAAAGTGAAATGGCACATAGTTAAACAATATGCACATGGTAAAACAATCAAATTGCTTAGAAAGGCTTGTAACGAAAAGTAGTGCTCCCAGGCCCTCCCTTCCCCTCTCAGGTCTAACTTCAGGCAGAACAAAATTTTACCAGTTGCTCTTTTCAGGTCTCTGGTTATTTTCTCATTAACATATTGACCTCACCCTTGACTATTTTATCAATGCTGACATTCTCTTTTCCTTTTACTCTGTTGTCCTAAGTGACAATTTGGCTCAGTCTTCATCACTGCCTCCCCTGATAATGACATCAGGGTTCCCCGGCCCACTGTACTGTACAGCCACAAAAGGCAGGGGAGTTACTCGCTTGTCCCCAGACCTTGGCCTATTTGTAGCCTTCTTTCCCCTTCCTGAGCGTAGTCTCCCCTGCCGGGCAGTTCCCCGTCCATCCCAGGTGCAGCTCCCCTCTGCACGTTTTCTGAGCTCGCTTCACCAGTCAGTCAGCCCTCCTCCATTCATTTCCTGTCCCCGAAATAGACCAAGCTCCTTTCTGCCTCTCGTTCCACTCTGCTATCCTCATCACTATGGGCTTTTATTGTGGTCACTGTTCACTACCACTTTATTGGACATAAGATGGAGAGGGAGAAAGAGAAGCAGCACATATTTTGAAAGGAAATTTCAGGCAGAAGTTCTCTAAGCAGGGTATAGTACATGCATATTTCTAGTGATGGGTCCATTGATTTAATCAAAGAACCCAGGACACCCCATGTCAAGCTTAAGCTCTACCCTCAAGAAGTTAAAATGCCTAATCTTACGGTGAGCATAGCATAATGTATAGATGGAGCTATAGAATTACTATGTTATACACCTGAAACTAATGTTATGCCAACTACGTTTCAATTAAAACATAATAATAAAATAAAATAAAATAATAAAATAAAATAAAATAAAATGCCTAATTTGGCCAAACAAGGAGGGAAAAAAAAATAGCAACTAACTATGAAGGGTAGACTTCATATGCCTCATGTCATTAATCATATAGGTTTCCTATTCAAACTACAGATTCTTGGTCTTAATGAATTAAAAAATGTAGGTCTATAAAAATTAGGAAAAAAAAGTGGGCCTGGGCTCTTCAAATCTGCACATTTAACAAGCTCATGAGATAATCTAATATCACATATAATAGAAATCAGATGACTGATAATATCCACATACTTAATATATATAAGTATAAAATAGATATTATTTACAGGCAAAATTATAGATGGTAGGCTGCTTATCAAAGTTTGAAATATAGAATTAGAAAAGAAAGATGTACTCTTAGTGCCTGCCTTTTAAAATATTATGCTACATGACCAGAACTTTTGATTGATCTCACTGAAATATTGAAATATTTGTAAAGTTAAATGATTTTGCAAGTAGCAATTGGTGACATTATTCACTGAGGCAGGTGAAATTTGCACCCAGCGACTGTATATCATAACTTCTGTTTATGGCCATTTCTTCAGCCTCCTTTCCATCGTTTCCACAAGCTGAAATATCAGAAATTGAGATTGGTTTTTCATAAATTTTTTTAACCAGCATTTTTAAACTGCCTTGTGTGATTATTTTTCTCCTCTGGCTGTTTTCAAATTGATTTTCAGCAGCGAGATTTTTTAGTTCCAGAATTTCATTGGGTATACAAGTCAGGCTAACAAGTAAATAATTCTCGGGCCTATTCTATTTTCTGTATCATGTTAATGTTTTAATCTGTTCAGTCCTCAGACCTTCCATGCAGTAGAGGTCCCTTCTAATGTACAGCTGTTGAACAGAAAGAATAGTGTCAAAATGAGAGCATAAAAATTTAGAGGGATGGTTTGTATAAAACCCTAATTGGCACTTTACATGACATTTTAAAGGCATTAAGTATTTCAAAGTCATTAAGAAAACTGTTATTATTGTACAAGTCATTTAAAAAGAATGAATTTACCCACCAGGCTGTTAACTCCTTGGTATGAATTTCTTTTGAAGAGTGAATAATTCATAGTAAGGTTCTCATACTTTCATGCTGTAGTTAGAAATAATATCTGAAAATTTGCAAATACTCTTTATAAATAGAACAGGGTTTGACATCAGCATTTTCACGATGCATTTCCTTTTTTGATACTTGTTTTTTTTTTAGTTTTTAGTGTTTATTTATTTTTGATAGAGACAGAGACATAGTGTGAGCGGGGGAGGTACAGAGAAAGCAAGAGACACAGAATCCGAAGCAGTATCCAGGTTCTGTCTGAGATGTCAGTGCAGAGCCTGATACAGGGCTCAAACCCATAAACTGTGAGATCATGACCTGGGTTGAAGTCAGATGCTCAACTGACTAAGCCACCCAGGCGCCCCCTCCTTTTTTTGATTTATAAAGGGAAAAATGAATGAACTTCTTCATTTTACAGGGCAGTCTGAAATCCTCACAAGTATTACATTCTATCAGCGTTTTGTTTCTTACAAACACATTTCCACTGAGTTGCAGCATTGTTTGTTCCTCATTTCATTTCAAATACTACTCTGCTCCAGATTCATCAGCTGCTAATTGAGCAATCAACATATCACAGATGTGATGGGTACAGAGATGCATACAAGAAAAGATCAAACCAGGAGGCTGCCAATTTATGGCTGGACTTTCACCTGCTTGCTTTTAATAATGCTTGAATATAGAACCTAATTTATAGGCTTGGTGTGAATATTATTAAACCTTCCTTACTGTTCCCTTGTGCTTTGAATGTTCACTGACCTGTGAAGATAGCTGAGTGGATAAATAAACTTATACTTAGACCTGGCAAATCAGAAGGCTATTAGAAATAGAGCCTATCTTGATGAAAAAACCCCCAACTTTATATTACATGATATATTGATTTTTTTTTTTGCTAAGAAGAGAGAAATATAAAAATAATGCATAAACTGACTTTGACTTTTTTCTTTTTATGAATTAAAAGTGGTGGAGCCATTAACATGCATCTTCACCTGCCTCCTTTTCCATCCTTAATTTCATATTCCTTGGTGGTTCCCTGAGTTAAATTCTCCTTTAGCCTCTAAGGACAGATGAGAGATGAGAGAAGGAGAGGCACCAAGGGGGCATCAGGGCAGAAGGGTAGACCGAGAAGGAACAAGGCTGAGATATCAGTCCTGCATCCGCTTTACTCTGTGTGTCCTTTTATCTAGAAATTCCCTAAAGAGAGTTTACAGCTATGTTCAGTGGTGCCACAAGCGGGGCAATGCTTGAGACAATGAGAAGCCACAGATGATCTTGTGAAACCAAGTCCTGTAGAGGAATGCAGACATAATTCAGACATCTGCTGGCTGAGCAGTGAAGAGGGGGTGTAGGAGCAGGAAGCAATGAAGGTAGGGTGGTCTGTCCAGAAGCGTGGCCACCTCTGCTGGATAGGGACCTCCTCCAGCTCCTCACCAGGGAGCCTCCCAGCGTTGTGTAGTGACAATCTGAACCAACTCACGCACAAACGGGCTTCCCCTATTTTTCCTTCCTTCAACACCCAACATAGAACACATCTGACGCTTGATGAATGAACTGAGTGAATGCTTCTCGACCACGTGAAAGACTTATGCTAAGGAAGAAAATAGATTTTTTACAAAGAATCTAGTGGCGAACATGAAAAGAAACTCAAGTTTCTATTTTGAAGATCAGTTTGAAGATTATACCAAGAATCCATTCAATGCTGAGAATTAGGCAGTCAGAAAGAAACACAATAATGATAATGCTGATAACAACAGCTTTGTGTTGGCATAAAGCTTGATGGCTCGTGAAGGATTTTTTTTAAGAGTCATTGTCTTTTACTTTATGAAAAAGTGCAACATGGGACATTGAGGGAAGAACTGTAATCTAAAGAATACTCAAGGTGACACTTGAAATTACAATGCTGCAAAAGTTCTTAAAATAGATTTCTAGGGGCGCCTGGGTGCCTTAGCTGCTGAAGCATTTCACTCCTGGTTTTGGCTCAGGTCATGATCTCATGGTTCATGGGATGGAGCCCCACATTGGGCTCTGCACTGACAGTGCACTGCCTGCTTGGGAGTCTCTCTAGCCCTCTCCCTCTGCCCCTCCCTCACTCACATGCATGCTCTCTCTTTCTCTCTGGCTCTCCAAAAATAAATATTTCTAAAAAGTAGATTTCTAATCATATTGACTCATGATGTTATGTGGCTAAAAAGAAAGATTGAGTTAACACCCAGTAGTGGCCCTGGGATAAGAATATATAAGAGAAGCATGGCGTGAAATCATTTTATTCAACACAAATCCATATTACTCTGAGCTTTATACAGCTCAGTGTAGCATTCTAGGTTCCTGATTTAAAGCTGGAAAGCAGAAATGCGAAGAAGAATTCAGAGAAGAGATAAAAAGAGTATTAAAGAATAAATAGGGCCTACAGTGAAATATTCAAAGAACTCGACATTTCATAAACCTTTATTCATTGTTTCAGAATTCACGATGAGTCACAAAATATAGCTGCATGGGGGAAGTGCTCACTCCTATAATTTCAATTACCATGATCTTATAACAGAAATATTCAAACTTTGCTGTTGGATCTTCACCGAATGTTCTTTGGTGTACCTAGTTCAGTTTCCTTGGGGGAAGAGCATTCTTCCAAAATTGTGTGGTGGATAATGACGGACTTTCTGCAGCTAGGATATAATGAAAAGAAAATATGCCATCCCATTTAGACTAAGTAAGCAACGGAGAAGTTAGTTTAAACAGAGGTTGTCAGAGTGGGGTATGGAATCTAATTCTCTGGAGAGTTTTAAAAATAGGCCAGGCACTCATCTCTCTGGGATGGTTTCAGCCTGCAGGGGAGCTGAAGGGCAGCCACGGCCTCTCATGTTCCCTTTCACCTCTATGAGTCTATAGGGTAAAACAATATCTGAGGAGGCCTCATGGGCAGGGTGAGCTCGCAGTAACTCAGGCTCATTTCTAACCAGAGCGCTTTCTCACCCCATGGAATGATAAGTAAGGGTGGGGTCAGAGGGTTCCCTGAACCACTCTGTTGGCATTATGAGACAGGTTTCTCCGTCTACCAGCACCGATGGCTGAGGAGCACAAAGGATACCAGTTAGTATTGAATGATAGTGCTTTGTTGAATTTCATTTGTCCCACTTGTGTGTGTGTGTGTGTGTGTGTGTGTGTGTGTGTGTGTGTAAAAAGACGGTCAGAACAACTAATTGGCAAGGAAATTCGGTTAAAAATCTTGAAAACATATGTGGAGAGAACCTTCATCTTCTAGTGGGGTTAGCCTCTAATGTCAACATTTGATTCTGACATTAGATCATAACATTTGGCATTGACATTTTCCTGGGCCTGAGGTCTATCCAGGATTGTTGTCTGTTGCTAGCAGATGGAAATTTTCTTCTTAGAAAATGAGCTCTGTTCCAGTCCCTTACAGCTACTGGGTGATGGCCGGCTTCTCGCAAAGAGCCAAAGAGACAGCAAAGCTGACAGGCACAGTCAGAGTGAGCTTTAAATATCATGCACCCCATCATTTGGTGGGTGGGTGTTGTTGCTAACTGTGTTTCCACTTCAACAAAGAAAGTGGTGAGTTGCCAAAAAACAAGGATGTTCCATCTTAAGGATTGCGTTGAATTCTTTCCAGAGAAGCAGGTTTTTTTTTTTTTAAAAGATGGATTTTATCCTAAAATATTTCCAAATTTATTTAGGCATTCTATCCAAGGAAAATAACTTAAGTATTGTGCCATGTAACTACAATCTGTAGAATTAGAACAACTTTCTCTCACCGAAGCTCTATTCATCAGTAGTCTCTGACAGCCTGTGTGGGGTGGGGTAAGGGCCAAGGTCACAATTATGCAGGCTGGCCAATGATACACGGGACCGAGCAAATTTACAAACAGGTGGTAAAAATGTGATTTTTTAAAATTGTTCTTTCCTCTTTGCCTCGTATAATTACTACTTTTCTGAAAGGTCAGTTTTGTTTTCTTTAGGAAAGAAAGAGCCTTTCCTTCATTTCCCAAATACTATGTTGATGCCCTTCCTTAGAAGTCTTCCTCTTAATTAAGTTGGCCCGAAGGTCATAAACCGTAATCAATATGGAGGCTGGTTGCTGCAAGGTGCTAATTGACATCCCCAAAGAGGAACTGTGTCAACAATCGATAGAGAAGAACAGAGTACTGGTAGATTTATGGCTTTGATTTTGAAAAGGTATGGGAATGCCCTGTGATGTTTTCCCCTATACTCCTTTTGAATGTTAATGCATTCTTGAAGATGATTTCAGACACACTGCTAGGATACTGCCTCTACTCACTGAAGCAGAATCCTCAGAAGAGTTGCTGAGGCAGAACTGAAATCATGGCTCGCCACAAAGAAGCAGCCGTATTGGCCGCTAATGATGCCTCACACAGAAAGACGATGCTCCTTTAACTCGGGGGTTTTAATGGGAAGTTTCTAAGCCTGAAACAGCAGCTTTAGAGCTGGGGTGCCATCAGCTGCTTGCAGCTACCACTGTCTACTGCTTCAACACAGCTTGATCGGGAAGAATGGAAACTAAAGAGGCTTGTAACTACCTGTAACTGTTCCACCAGGAAATGGATCAAGTGTTTGTTCAGCCAGATCCAGGTACTTGACCAACACTGTGTCTTTGATGGGCTAATTAATGCTTTTCTCTAACTTTACGATTCATGCATGAGCAATAATCACATAGATGTCTTTGGATCCAAGTTCTGAATTTAGATCTAGATGTCAGATAAAGACTAATTAAATAGTTGCTGGGTAAAGTTACTACGAGGGGGGTGAAATGTAATGATGCCTTTATTTTTAAAGCAAGCATGCTAAAGTTTATGATGCTACTGATACTGGATAAAAGAGTAGTAAAATAGGTTTTTTTTCTTTGCTAAGCTGCAGTAAATTATTCTCAAAAGCTATTTGCCCATTACAGTATTTTTTTTTCCATTCACCTAAAACGTCCAACCTTCCAAAATGTAACAGGGATGTTTTAATTTGTTCACAAAGAATCACAACTCAACAACTTGTAATGATGCTGCTGACCGTCCCTGGTTTCCCTGCACGGTGAGCCCGGTGCGGCCCCAGGCTTTTGAGGTATCAGCAAGCACCTTTTTGCATGAGGAAACACACAAGGAAAGAGAAAGAAAACGATATGGCAGTAAGGTTTATCATATGAGGTTAAAAGTTCCAGTTTGCTACTGGTGCCTTTTGGTACCCCTCACATACTGGGCACTCACATGGGATTTTTCTCAGCAAGGCTGCAGCCTTGCCCTGCAGTCCCTTTAAAACTCTTCTAGCAGATGTTAGGAGGCAGATGAAGACAGGGAAGGAGTAAACCTGGGGGCAGGGCTCAGGCTGAAGAGAAAGCTCTTGTTCTGACCCAGAGCTGGCGAGCTGGGAACAACAGGGTCCACTCCCAAACCCAAGCAGACATCTGCAGGCTGACTTTGCAGTGACAGTCAGAGGGAAAAGACCTCTCATTGCAGCAGTGGGGGCTGGTGACAGTTCCAAAACTGCCTGTTGACAGTTGTAGCTGACCACATTCACATGTATTTAAAGTCACTGTTTCAGGGCTTTCTAGTAGCCTTGGGTCTATTTGTTCAGTGTGTAAAATAATATCTGTCCTTAGTCATGCTGTGAATTCCGACACATCAGTGCTATTGTACTGGATCAAGAAGTCTGTATTCAGAAAAGAAAAATATGGAGGTTGCTATATACTTATGTGAGCCAGTAAAAGCAGGGGGGGCGGGGGTAGTGTATGTTGGTTAAAATACATGAAGTACCTAGAAGGAGCCAGGAAATCTTTACCTGAGTTTATTTCTGGGCTGGTCACCAAGAGGGCCATGAGTTCTCTGAATTTATAGGAAATGTTTTGCATCCTGTGTGTATATCCTGGAATGCAAATTACTGTTCATTGGGGCTCATACACAGAATTTCCACAAGTTTCATAGGTAATAACTTTTGTTTATGTAGTGATTTGATTACTTAGATGATGAGGTGCCTTTTGTGGAGGGCTCACAGTTAGCTGTAGGGGAAGATAGATAATAGGGCTGCCTGGGATGTTTACACGTCCAGGGTGGGTGGGTTGGGACAGAGGGTGGAGTCTATCTCCAGAGGCTCCAGTTATGCAAATAGCAGTGCAGCTGAGGTTTTGTTTAGCTCAAAAAAGTAGAGGTGATTCTATTCAGCCTCAGTCTCAGGATATGTATCACGTTAATCATCCAAAGGCATGTTAACATTTCCACAGTCAGTTTCAGAACTGTTGCAGAATAATGCAGCACTTTGAGAAAGTTTGTGTCAGCTGGTCATTGTGAATTCAGTCCTGCCTACCCAGTCAATTCCCTTCCTGTTACAGCCTACAGACTGGTGCCACTGGTCTACCAGATAAACAGAAATAAGGTGCACAGGATGTCTTTGTGTGCACGAAGTGTCCTGTCCGTTACATGTGAACATAAACTGTACAAACCCTTGAGTGTTCTGGCTCCACAGACATACTGTTTGTACATCTACTTTTGGAAAACATGTGGAGTCACTCAACCAGGTTTCTGGCTTAGAAGTTCTAAAAATCAGGTGCGGTGCCTCTGTGGTTTAGAGGTACTGGAAAAACACAGACACTGTGGCTTACCTGCAGCCTGCACACCATTAGCAGCTGGAGGATGACCGACTTTCTACCCATTCTGACATGCTGGAGAGAAACTTGTGAGTCAGCATCCTTTGAGAGATGCTTCTCCTCTGGTAACTGATTTTCATGATTTGGGGCAGTTTACTTATAATCTCTGTTCCCTGGTGTGCTTGTTTGCATAATAGAAATTAGAAATAAACCTCATTTTGTGCAAAAAAGAAACGGCATAAAGAGAAAACAGTATTCATCATCACGTATTTGTTGAACGCTTGCTAAGAGCCGAGCAGGACTCCACATGCCATGCATCTATTATAGCTGTTATCGTTTGCAGCCCATTGTCGGAGAGGGGCTTTGGGAATGGATCACCACAAAAGTGAGATGGTGGGATCAAATGGTCCACAGAGTAAGGTGCCAAATGCGCTTAACTAATTCTGTTGCTGTAACTTTAAAAATAAGAAAGGAAACATATCATTGCTTTAAGGTCTATTTTCTCCAGATGGAATATTGTTCCTTACTGTTAAATCATATCATGCGAGGCTAATAACACGAAATGTCCAAAGGATCCAACCTTGAGAGAGGGTCATGTTAACATTCATAGTTTCCAGGTAGGACATCGGGATTCAGGATGTTTTAAATGGCTGTTCTTCCCCACCAAGGCCAATTAGCTAAGAAAGGGTTAAGCCCTGAAATGGAAAGGCAAGTGCTAATTTTTTGTTTGAGGAGATCCTGTCCATCAGCACTGAAACCAAGGAAGATGTACGAAGCCAAATAACTGCTTTTCAAATCATAAAATCTGAGACTGATAAAGTGTCATCGTGACCCAGACTATCTATCTGTATTCTTTGAAATCAGATCTGTTGCAAACACAATGGTCTGACATCCCAGTCTGGCTGGATGACATGTGCTTTCTTACCCCTTTTTGTATCAGCTGGCACCTCCAAGTTTGAATTCGGTTCCTTGGATGGTGAGGAGCCAGATATTTGACTCAAATTGTGTTTAAAAAGGCAGTGACCCCAGCAGCAAGGGAATCCTCAAGGAGCTTGCTGTTTACCAAGGAGACAGAGTTGAACGCCATGGAGACTTCTCCTGTGAGAGGTGCTGCCCCAGGATGCAGGTGCGGTGCTCAGGGGGACGGAGCAGGAAGTACCCTGGCCACTCTGGGGAAGGGAGAAATGCAGGCCCCACCAAGGAGGTGGTATTTGGTGCGATCCCTGAGGGAGGGAGCGAAACCCACAGGCACGAATAGAGCGAGGAGGAGGGCATCAGGCAGAGAGCATCATGACTAAAAGCTCAGAGGTGGGAAACCTGGAGGAGTTCAAAGAACAGCCTGTGTTGGTTGGAGCTGCAGAGCAGACCAAGTGAGAACAGTCTCCTCAGGTGTCTACACATTCAATCGCACGTAAGTTTGTGCCTCTTGGTCATTTGACTCTGGACCAAATGCAATTTGATGTCTGTTCTTTTTGAAACTTATTATGGAAATGAATTCATGTCTTACAAAACTTCCATTGGCAGAACAGGATCTGAAGTCTGTAGTACCTAGAAAACAGGGGTATCAGATCTGTAAGGGGGTTAATAGGCAGTTACGGTCCTTGGACATAGGAACCCAAGGGTTTTTCAAGGGAAGAAGTGTTGAGAACTGAGCTGAGAAAGATGAATCTTGACGCAGTATGTCGGAAGCATGAGGAAAGAAGGAGAGGCCTCTTTGCAAATTATTATAAGTAAGGCGAGTGGCTATTAATGATAATGATGAAGGCTAAGATGAACTGCTCATTCCATGGCATCATAAGTAATGCAGGAATCTTAAACTTTGTGACAATCACAGTGTCCAGGGAGTGTGACCTAAGAAAAGGGATGTGTTATATGATTTTTGAGAATGGCTTCTTTTAATTAAGTCTTTCTTGGTCCAGTGTTAAAATTTGACTTTACTGTGTGCTGAATACACACAAGTGGGCCTGCAAAGAGAGGACGTGGATGTGCCGTGGACAGGGGATGCCAGTTAGGATGAAAACACTGCCATGAGTCACCGTGATCCTTCTTGTACTTAAAACAACCACCTTTTGTTATTGTTAGCACTTAGGACGGTTGTATCAGAATCCTTTGCAATAATTTACTTGCCCAGATTTCTCTATGCAACGAAAGGCAGATTTCATTATTCAGGTGAAAGCACTTGTGAATATTTTCTAAGGATCTTTTTTTTTTTGCCAATAAGGGACATTTCACTCTAAGGCAGGCGTTTTAAAAGATTTTGATGTCTTTGAATATTTTTTTGCTGTGGCAGTCAAGTGATTGCATTTATTGCTTTTCCTGCATCTTACTCTATACGCTGCTTCCTTTCACTTAAATGTGCCGTTGAGCTTTCCGAATTCGTAAATTATTGATTAGCTGATTGTGGGTTTAAAATCAAGCAGGCTCTACCACGGATTTCAATCTGTCCCAAGCAAGGCTGTACAAGATCTGGCTTTTCTTCCTGGATCTCTGTATCCACCTCACTATTCCCTGATAAACTATCTCCAGATTATCTCATCTAAAGCCGCCATTCCCCAACCCTACCTAGGACTTTCCTCTGGGCCACTTGTCCCAGCACTTCATGTCTGCTGCCCCCAACCCAAGTGGCCCCTCACTTCCAGCAAGACCCTTCAGTCTCCTTTCTGTCTACATTTCCCCTCCTTCAAGTAAGGGCAGTTTTCCTAGACAAATTGCTCCTAACGTGTTCATGTGTCATTCTCCTTGGTAAAATATTGCAGTTTAATAAGAGGCTTTGATGACTTGGCCAAATGAAGTTATTTTAAAAGGAACTGGGTTACCACAGTATGGGAGGGGAGAGGCTTGCAATTTATAAAGGGCTGTGGAGTTTTCGAAATGCTTTCATCTCTGCTTTCTCATCAATTTGGTTTATCAGCAAGGGGTTGGTGATGAAGGGATTGGAGGATATATACAGTGGAATATATATATATAGGCACGCTTTTCAAAACCATGTGATGAGGCTATAGAGAGGGTTAACCATATCCTTGCATCTGCCTTTAATAAGCATAGGGTGGTAACACTGCGAATTAAAACTGATTTTTAGATGATTCTAAGAGTTGGCTTCCCTGGGAAGAAGCCTGGCTCCAGACTCATCGACAGGGAGATGGAAGAGGGTAATGTAGCTGATAATGTGAATCAGGATGACTAGGTAACTTTCTGGGGCTTCTTGGAATGATTGCCTGTCACTGCAGCCCCCAAATGAATAGTGGACCAGCTCAAAAGCCTGAGTTAGTGGGTAAGCCTAGGAAGGATGAGATGGTGAGCTAGGAGAAAAGAAGTTGGAATTTTGCTTTGTGCAAAAGACAAGGTGGGAAGATGGGTCCTGGGCATCAAGGTGGCTCCCTCATCAAGTGGACACTGGAGGTGAGAAGGGAAGGTCTGACTAAGGTATTGCTATATTAGGCCCTCGACTTCTGGCGAGCGGGTCATCACAGGCTCAAATGGTCATATGTCTAGTTCTTCACTGTTTTCCGATCCAGAAATCTTCATGTTGTATGTATACACAGTTAATGGCCTTCACTTCTCCTGTATTTCCTTTCTGGGTTACATAATGTTTTCATAAAGAACTTCCTGAAAATGCATACCTACTTCAGCCATGTTAAGAACAGATAAAGAAAACAACTCTGGCTTCATTCGGGCTGGAAGGAAAATGGACATAGAGTGGGATCCCAGTAAGTGAGGAGGGCAGGGTGAAAGTGAGGGGGTCCTCCGTAGGACATGGAAAGACAAGAGGGATGATGGGAGGGATGGCTTAGACATTTCTTCCTCTATCAGCATGTGACTTTCTTTTGACCCAGCCCTTGGTGATTTACTTTTACTTTTTAATTTTTATTTTTTAGAAAGAGAGAGAGAGACAGAGAGAGAGAGAGCGAGCACAAGCAGGGGAAGGTCAGAGGAAAAAGAGAGAATTTTAAGCAGGCTCCATGCCTAGCGCGGAGCCTGATGTGGAGCTCAATTCCATGACCCCAGGATCATGACCTGAGCCGAAATCAAGAGTCGGACCCTCAACAGACTGAACCACACAGGTGCTCCCCCCCTTGGTGAATTTTATACTTGGAATAAACAAGTCTAGTTTGGATATTTCCTAGGAATGTAGATGGCCTGTTAGTGGAAGCACTAAGGATTGCCATCTAGGAAGCTCTAGCTACCCTTTCCTGCCCTCTCCCCTCAGCCCAGTTATCTGCCTAGAATTAACATCCAATATTGGGAGGGTGCCTAAAAGCAAGCAAACCAAACCAAACCCAATCCATCAACATCCTCTATATCCCTAAAGGGCTTATTTTTAAGAAATACAGTCAAATTTTATCATAATCTTACTTCAAAATAAAAATGAATGCTAAACAAATCTATTGCAACGACTCCAGCCTTAAAAAAATCTAGTCATAGAATTGCAAAATATTTTCCCCTCCTAACTGGTAACTCCTTCCTCCCAGACACTGGTTGTAAATCTCTTTATAAACTGGGTCTTAAACTGTGATTTTATAAACTTTGAAGTGTCATCATACAGGCAAACCGTTATTATGATTACTAACGCACCAATTATAACTGTAGAAATATTGTATTCAAGCTTTAGGTCATCATTTCTATTTTCAGTTTGGTTGCTTATTTTCACTGAATATCATTTATTTTAAGCCTATGTTAATTCCCATAGCTGACTATTGTGCAGTGCAATTTTTCTTATAACAGACTCATACATAGATTTAGTTCAGAATATCTGAAGTTTTTATGGTCTTTGTGGATTCTCCAACTTGCTTTTATTTTTTTTAATTAAAAAGTTGTTTATTGTTTGTTTTTGAGAGAGAGAGAGAGAGTGTGTGCACGTGAGCATGAGCGAGGGAGGGGGCAGAGAGGGGGGAGACGCAGAATGTGAGGCAGGCTCCAGGCTCTGAGCGGTCAGCCCAGAGCCTGATGTGGGGCTTGAACCCACCAACCATGGGATCATGACCTGAGCTAAAGTCAGATGCTTAACTGACTGAGCCACCCAAGCGTCCCCTCCAATTTGTCTTTAAAAACAAACAGTAATGTCCGTATATCTTAATTTATCCACCAGTAAAATGGAAATAGTGATAACTTATCTTTCCCCTTCTCTTCCTCTTTTTCAAGTGGTCTTACACAGTAGGAAGCTACTGTAAACCTTTTTCGAAAATGCAGCCAATCAATCCCTTTTCCCTAGCTCATTTCTCAAGGTGCTTCTCAGGGTCAAGTATTGAACCTGGTCTTTGTTTTCCAATGAAAAAAAAGACAAGCAGTGGGAGCTTGATGGTCTGGGAGTTTGAGATGCCTCCTTTCTCCCTTGGCCCAGGCAACAGCAAGGGAAGAAGCATCCTGGCTCCTACGGGCAGCTTTTAAGTGAAGTGCCTCTTGGTTTTGTTGGTGTCTCTTCTTTGTATACTTTTCAGAGTGTTTTCACAGACATTCATCCTCATTATAGCACCAGGAGATACACAGGCATTTCTGATTCCATTTTTACAGCTTAGTGACCGTAAGGTCTCACACTTATGTATCAGTAGAATGGAGGCCAGAGGCTGGAGCCCAGAACTTGATACTCCCTGGGAGTTTTTATATTAAGCACATTTTCCAGCCTCAGTTTCCCCCCATCGAGGCTATAGTTTGTAGTAGAGTGGCTAACCTACGTTGTGTTTAGTTAGAGTCCTGGCACATAGCTGGTGTTCCATCAATGGTATCATTATAAGAATGTTGTGAAAGTCATATTATTGGAGGGAGTCTAGAAGGGACTTGGCAGGGGACACAGGATGTCAAGTTGGCAGCACACCCTGAGGTCAGCATTACGTTGTCCGTTTCTCATCTTCTGTACTCTGGTTGTCTTCCCCGCCTATTCCTCCTTGCTCCAGGTGGCTGCTCTGAGGACAATCTGGTAATTTCATGCAAGAGTAAAACATTTTTTGCTGCAATTACAGAGAATTTAGCATCTCTGGTGAAAAAGTTTAGAGATTGCTGTTTCTCTCTGCAAAACATGACTGTGAGCTCAGAAATAAAGTTGCTCTTTGGTAGTTTATCCCCTCTCCTTTCCCTTTCTTCTTGTAGATAACTCAGCCTCTCCAAGGTGCAGCAGCCATCATGATCTCAGCAGACTGATGATGGAAGAAAAGGAACCTGGGAGATCCTGTGCTCTAGCTTTCCTGGACGATGGATGGAGGACAGCCCGTCCCTTCACCCCTAGTGCCCCTTGAGAACGCCTCATCAGATTCTAGCATGTCTCTGGAACAGAAAACCACGTTTGTTTTTGTGATTTTGTTATTCATTTTCTTGGGCATCCTCATTGTCAGGTGCTTCCGGATTCTTCTGGACCCGTATAGGAGCATGCCGACCTCAACTTGGGCTGATGGACTTGAAGGGCTGGAGAAGGGGCAGTTTGACCATGCCCTTGCTTAATGGAGGGGGAGCAGGATCCCCTCCTGAGGAGGTGAAGTGCATCATGACTTGGCAAAGAATTCTCTTTAGTCAATGTTCTAAGCACACCAAGTTTCAATGACACCTGGTCGTAGGCCCACAATCCCTCAGTTATTAAACATGCCGTTGGGTTAAGAAACATTGGAGGATTTGGGAGGTGAAGGTTTCTAACACTTGCCAAAAACAGGAAGGCTTGCATTTCTATGTTTACTCAATGAATGAATACTTCTGAATGTGAGTGGTGATGAAATCAAGAGCATCAGCATCAACATAAACTTTGCCATAAAGTGAAGTGCTCTCCCATCCAACCAGAAAATAAAGAATGGAAAGGTTCGAAAATGAATCTGGTCAGAGGGCCACGAAGAGACCTCTTTGCTCTGAGCGTGTGTCTCAGTTTGTTTTATTTTCATGGGAATCCAGGTCCCTGGCAGAGAGTAAGGAAGACTGAGCTGAGCAACCCAAAGGAGACCCCTAATCTCCTATAAAGCAGGCAGCTTTGGGGAGCAAGGGGGTTGGGGTGCTTAGCACAGTTTCATCTCTAGAAGAGATGCGTGAGGATGAGCTCATTTTATTTCTCAAGTACAGCTGAATTCAAAGGCTTGTGGAGGTTTGAAAACTCTTCACCAGGCCAAAAGCATTCTAGGTATTCGTATTAATGGCCTGCGTAGAGGTAGCGATACATATGCGAATTTACTTTCTTCACCCACATGGTTGAAATATTGGGTTGCAAGGACAGCTACGAGTCGTGTTTTTTAAATAAAAAGTTAATTGTTTAGAAGAGAAGATTTTCACAGTCTTAAGAGGAACGTATGTTTATGACTGAATAGGGAAGCCAATAAAGCTTTTCAAGAAATGGTAGCGTCTCCTCTTCTATTTCACCGAGTCGAATGCACTGGTGGTCTCGGTGACACGACATACAGAGGAAGATGGAGAGACAGGAAAAGCTGCAATGTCATCGAGTTCATCACTCTCACATTTCAGAAAGGGCTCCCACAGATCGTCCTGCCCGCGTACAACCTATATTAAGCACTATTTAAGACCCCGAAAAAGAGAGATGAGAAAACCTCGTATTCCAACTTCCATTGTAGGGAAACCTTGTACCTAAATGAAACTCCTGAAGCTGTATCTATAATCTATGTCTCCTAATTTTCTCTTCAGCTAGCCATCCTATTTTTTATTATTAAAAAAAGAGTTAAAGAGGCCAACTATGCCTGAAAAGGCAGCTTTATTGTCTCCCTGCCCCCACCCCCCTGCTTTTTTCTTAACCTTCTTTGGAGGGCCGGCTGTGCAGATTTCTCCCCTCCCCATGTTCCCTTTGACTTGAAAAACTTTAACTAATTAATTTTTAAAAATAATTCCTACACCCAACGTGGGGCTTGGATTCACAACCCCAAGATCAAGAATAAGCTCTTCCAAATGAGCCAGCCAGGTAACCCTCTTGAATTAAAATAAATAAATATATATATATATATATATATATATATATGTATGTATGTATATATATATATATATATTTATACATATGTATGTATATATATATATATATATATGTATATATATATAAACAGCTTTAGTGAAATATAATTCACATACCATAAAATTTACACTTTTAAAGTATACAATTCAGAGGCCTTTAGTACCTTCCCAGAATTGTGTGACCATTACCACTGCCTAACTCTGGAATTCTGTACCCACTAGCAAGGACTCCCCATCTCCTTCCTCCCAGCCCCTGGCAAACTTGAATCCACTTTCTATCTCTATGGGTTTGCCAATTCTGGACTTTTTTTTATAGAAATGGAATTATAAAATTTATGGCCTTTTGTGTCTGGCTTCTTTCAATGGTATGTTTTCAAGGCAGGTTCATGTTGTAGAGTTCCTTTGCATGGCCAAATAATATTCCATCATTTGGCTGTACCTTGTTTTGTTGTTCTATCCACTGTCATGGTTATCCATTGGCTAGTCTGAAAAATGCTTCTGTGAACAATTGTATGCCACCTTCATATGTTTTCAGTTCTCTTCACTATATTCCTAGGAGTGGATTTGCTGGGTCAAATGCTAACTCTCTGTTTACCTTTTTGAAGAATCTGAGGCTGTTTCCCAGAGTGGCTACATCATTTTACATTCCCACCGGCAATGTATGGGACTTTTTATTATTTTCTTAACTCTTTCCAACTACTTAAATTTCATCTTTAGCTGTAGACTTTATAATTGAACACACCACCTCAAGAATGAGTCCGATTAAAAAGAGAGAACAACCTGGTGGTATCTACATGCTGCTAGTTTACTGATGTCTCAAAAGATCCTTTGCTTTTAGATCTAAAGTAAAACACTGATGCTGATCTGCAGTCATTCCAGGGTCTATTGTGTCACACGAATATTTTTTCTGTTTTACTGATACATATTTCTTTAACTCACTAATTATAAAGATGTTTTTAAATTCAAATGTACCATGTCATATGTGTCCCTAGTTGATATTTTATCTTTTACTGGGAGTGTATTTAAACCTATGTAAGTATCAGCGCACTTGGATGGCTTAGTTGGTTAACTGTCTGACTCTGGCTCAGGTCGTGATCTTGCGGTTGATGGGTTCGAGCCCTGGATCGGACTCTGTGCTGACAGCTCAGAACCTGGAACCTGAACTGGATTCTGTGTCTCCCTCTCACTCTCTGCCCCTCCCTTGCTTGTGCTCAGTCTCTCTCTGTCTCTCTCTCTCTCTCAATAATAAATAAACATTAAAAAAATCCATTCAAGTATTTATGAAGCGCCTGCTTTGAGACTGGCATTTCTAGCACTGGACAGACAGGTACAGTACAGGGCTATTTCTTGCTCCTGAGTACCTTTCAGCCTTGGTGGGGACCTAAGAAATAAAGGAAAGCATGTATCTGAATACTTATTCTAATGACTGCTATGGGACTATGGTTCGCAGCACACTATCAAATTCATGTGAGAATTTAAAAAACATATATGTCCCTCCACATTAATTGTTCTTATAAAACTTGTACACGATCATGGTAAAAAATGTGTAAACATCATGGAGAAATATAAAGTAAATATTCGTAGTCAAAATTCTGCCTCTCTAGGTTACTCTAACTCCAGTTTTTCCAGGGGGAGCTTGTTGAAAATGTAGATTACTATGGCCTTCCATCCCTAGGGGCTGATTCTGTAGAACTGGTTCATTGAACAAATGCTTCAGGAAACAGAACACAGGACAGATGGATGTGGGCCAAGATAATCAGGGAAATATCCTAGGACACCATGACTCAAGTGTAACGGTACGTGTTTCAATGTTGGCTATAAAGCTTTATGCAAGGGGAGTGATTTGTTATGAAATAAATTATATCTTGAACTAACAGGATGGAGATGTTTGGGGTACATGCAAAGGAGGAGAGGAGGGAAAGCAAGAGAGTAAGGAAGAGAGGTGCTAGTGTTGAGCATGCAGCTGGAGAGCAGACAGGGTGGGGAAGGTGGGGGTGGGGAGCGGGTTGCTGGAGCTTGTGTAGAAAGGATAAAGGTGGACCGGAACAACAGAGTGTCCTTAAAAGCAAAATGAAGTGTGGGAGTCAGTGCAGATCGGTGAGAAAGAAAATGACATGGAGAGTGGCTGTCAATTCCAGTTTCCGCACCCTTCCTCAGGCAGCATCGGGATGGGCTTCTATAATGGGAACAGACTGAAATAGCCACCTGCCCTCTGTGGCTTTGAGCCTGGGGTTGCCAGTAAGTGCCATGGGGCCTCCCAGAGCCTGCTCTTCTTTCTTTCTTCCCTTCATTGCTCACTCCACTTTTGTTTTTCCTTCTCAGATTACTCCTCCTTGTTCAACGTGCCCTCACTGGGTCTCCCATGATCCTCCCCTCCCTTGGCGGAAACAAGAGTACCCTAACAAGTGATCAAAAGCTTTGGGCTATTCAGAGTAAATTGATCCCTTCTGTGAGAAGTGCTAACTCTCTGTTTTAATTACTCACGGCTCCTTGCGGTGAACAGCGCATTCTCGAAAGGTCACATGAGCCTTCTCTTTCCCAGCTTTCTGGCTTCAGGAGTTACGGTGCAGCATTTTGCCTACCTTACAAGATATTTATAACAAGTACAGCTGCCCTCTATCTTGTGTATCTGCATCCCAGGATGAAAACATTACTTTCCCAAGGTCATTCTAGAGGAGAGCTACCTCTGGATTCAGAGAGATGTGGCAAACTCATTGTCAGTCTCAGCTCTGCCGGGTTAATGCCCCCAAGAGACCCCAAGTTCTAGATCAATAATGCTCCCTCCAAAAGACCTTTTTTAAATATCTTAAGCACTGAGTAAAGTAATTCTAAGATGGGGTGTGAAGCAGATTAACTTGACTCCTGCTGTTAAAGTAATGAACATTCCAAGCCAGATCATCCTTTCACTATTTTTAAGGGTTAAAGCTGAAACAAAATAAGCAACAGTTTTAGGAGGCAGAAGTTGGAACAGATGCTTATGTATGTAGGAAAAAATATGCATTTAAAAGTTCCCTTTTTATTGGCTTCATTGCATAGTGTTTTACTGAAACCCTGAAGGTTTCATATTGTAAATGTTATTGATGAATTTGGTGAGATGAGAAATTTTATTTGTCCACCATAAATCATTAAAAAAAGTATAGTTAAGATGTCAACTTTCAAAACTGACATGTAAAACATATTGAAATACAATTATTTTCAAAAATATTTTAGTTCTCAAACCCTGAATAAATTCTGAGATCTGATTTGTGAGATGTGAGGTGTGTGTCTTCTGAGACAAATTATGCTCGGGGTGGGAGGGGGAGTCTCAATTGTTGAGGAATCACAAAGTTGTAGAGAAGAGCCCTTATCTCCAAGGTGTCCAAATCACTAAATGTGTATCTGTTATCTGTGATCAAACTAATCTATGCCGGAAAGAGTTTTTTGCTTGCTGTGAGGTATAAAAGAAGACTCTGTATCTCTTGTTTCTTTCTTTCTTTTTTTAAAAATGTTTATTCATTTTTGAGAGACAGAGACAGAGCGCAGGTGGGGGAGGGGGCAGACAGAGAGAGACACACACACAGATTTGGAAGCAGGCTCCAGGCTTGGAGCTGTCAGCACAGAGCCTGAAGCAGGGCTCTCACAAACCGCAAGATCATGACCTGAGCTGAAGTCGGACGCTTAACCGACTGAGCCACCCAGGTGCCCCTGTATCTCTTATTTCTTAAGAATCAACAAATTATTTCTGGACAGAAATCTACCTCTTTAGAAGCGAGGGCCTCCCATCCTACAATGTGCTCTGGCTTGATGAGCCAGGGTCCAACACTTCAGCCAGTCTGCAGCCTTTTCCAAGGTCATTTTTTAGAACAGCATTCCAGGCTAACTTAGTATAGAATGGAAATTCTGTTTCCAGTTCCCTGCCATAAACCACAGTCATGTCTTGTCACAAAGTGCCACAGGACACTATTCTATCCCTCCACCCCTCAGCCTTTCCATATATCCTGACTGATGTTACTATGCTTCACGGTAGAAGAGATTCCCTTTAAACCATCTTTCAAAGGTGATTTCCAGCTCCACTTTTCTCCAGGCCCTATTACCGTCCCTAAGAGCCCCAAATTTATGCCAGCTTTTAAGAAAGTGGCTCTTTCTGGATTCTTCCGAGTCTGAAAAGCTGGAAAGAAACACAGCTGCTGTCTATTTCAACCCCCTCACGTTGCATGTAAAGAAGGAGAGAAGCAAAGAGGTCAAATGGCATACTCCATCATCTCTGCCTGCTGGTTATCCCTGTATATCACCTTACATAAGTGGTGTGAAAAGGAATTCAAACAGAATGGGCAGGTGATAAATCCACAAAGCAGAAACATTTCCATTTGCAAAGTGTCATGATGGTGATTCTTAAATAATCTCTCTCTCTCCCTCTCTCTCTCAAAATCAGATGTTTTATTTCTTTACAAAAACAAACAAAAACCCTATGGATTATTTTCTTTTGAAGTATTCCCAATCTTTAGTCTAAGTATCTGGACAACCAGAAGCATCTAGGTAGATTATAAAGGATTCCTTAGCAAAGATTCTGCTTCTCAAAACACAGGATAATCCATCTCGGGTAAAGCTTCAAAGTTTCTTTATTTCCAGATAGACTTTTGAGCTGCTTTTCTTAGCCCAAGAAGCAGACAAGGGAGATTACAACAGAATGTTCATACAGGCTTTGGGTACAGCCCTATCCCTGGCTTATCAAAGAGATATCTGGATCCTCCTGGGGCACAGACTGAGCTTCAGAAGATAGACAATGAAGTATTTTAAGTTTGAAAGTACCCTTTATCCTTTTTTGTCATGCATTTTTTCCTAGTTACTTCACTTCTTTCTTTCTCTCTGTTTTCGGATAAGTGGAATGTTAGAAGAAGCTTAATGTAATATTAAATTCAACACTTCTCTGGTATATAAATATTAATAGTCCTTCCCAGTCACTACAAATGGCCGCCTGGTTTCTGCCTGACCACATCGAACTTCTTGATGAGTCCTTTGCATTTTTAGCTTGCCTTGCTACTTGTTTCTTGCTGTTCATTTTTTTTTTTTTATAAAAATATTTCCCTATCTACCACAAATGTGTCTTTTGGTAATTTTCATCAATGGGACGTTGTTTTTTCCTTGGAAGTGACAGATCACTAATATATTTTTTAACAAGACAAAATGTAGTTATGGTTGAAAACGATGGATGGATCGCTTCTCTTTCTGCCCTGTCTTTCCAGCAGAGACACTGATGGCTTTTAGTTTTTTTCAAAAATGGGTGTTGAGAGACAGTATCTCCCATCCCATAGGAAAATAGTGCAATGGGTTTGCTTGCAGACTATTATAAGAGATTGGGCTTTCCTAATCAGGGTTCCTTAAGTGCAACCCACCATGTACAGGCATTGCCTCGTTCCTTTTGTGTTGCCCTGCAGGAATGGAGTTGAGGAAAACAGCACAAGGAAATGCTGATATGCTGGGTGCTGTGATTGCTGTAATGAAGTGTCCTGTGTCTCTGAATCTTATGTCTTCTACCAGCATCCATGAAACTATATCAGGCTAACTTGTCAGCTTGCAAGTATGCTAAACCCTTGGCTCCTTCGTAGCTCTTGACATATCATTATTCCTTGAGGATATATAAAAAAAAAAAAGTCCAGTTCCTTTAACTAGCTCTCATACCGTCATGTCTTCCGAATCGTCTCTTGCTCTTATCAAACATTTTGGATGCTCTTCAGTTTAACCATGTCTATGCTGCACAGAAAGGAAGACAACAGTCCACACTTGGTCTGACTAAAATGGGTGGAGACAAATTCTCATTTATTTTCTTCTGAAAGCCACATGTTGTAAGGCAGCCCAAGATGAAATGATCTCTTTGGCAGCCACATTGCTGTTGACTCGTATGAAATTCACAGGCAACCTAAACTCTGGAGTATTCTGATCTATGACAAGGTAAAATCTTATGTAGGACGAGGTGATGTCAAACATAATGTCCCACCCCATTCTTGTATGATTTCTTTCTTTTAAAAAAATTTTTTTAAATGTCTTTTAATTTCTTTCTGACAGACAGAGAGAGACAGCATGAGCAGGGGAAGGTCAGAGAGAGAGGGAGACACAGAATCCGAAGACAGGCTCCAGGCTCTGAGCTAGCTGTCAGCACAGAGCCTGCCACAGGGCTCGAACCCACGAACCCCAAGATCATGACCTAAGCCAAAGTCGGAAGCTTAACCGACTGAGTCACCCAGGCTTCCCACATTCTTGTATAATTTCTAAATTTTGCACCTGAGTCGAGGAATTTAAATTTTCCCTGTTTTGGATTTCACTGTATTCCATTTGGACTATCCTTGTAGGTTTTTTATAACTTGATTCCTTCATTATCATATTCATTGTGTGCACCATCTTAAACCATAAGATAAAGATTATCCACGAGATAAAGATAACTTACGTCATCCACAAGTTGGCTGTGCAAACCATCTATATATTTATCCACATTAATGAGAAAACTTTGAACATATCGGAGCCGAGGAGAGAGCCCGGAACCATGCCACAGAGGTCTCAGTGCATTTAAGGCATCAGTTGGCAGCAGTAATTATAAGCAACTGTTTCCCACAGAAACTTCATGGCGATTCTCACCAAGGGGTGAGCATGGAGCATGAGGGCTCATTTAAGTGTGCAGCACAGCCTAAGAAGGCAGGGAAACCCCCAAAGCGATATTTGTGTAACGTTCGGAGCTCAGCTGAAATGTTACCCATCCAAATTGGCAAGTGGGAGTCACACAAATGTCAACAAGGGACTCGATCCACATTCTCTAGAGCTTAAAACTCATAGGCAGGGAAAAGACTTGGCTACACTCATCTCTCTGCCCAGCACGGTCGCTCTGGATATACACGAAGACGATCATGTACTATCTGCCTGAGGAAAACTTCTCTGGGTGGCAGAGATCATCAATCATATGTTAATACAGCTGATAAGGCACGGAATAGTGGAAGTGCACACGCCTGGCCTTCTGGCAGCTTGGGCTCCTTACTGGATCCACAAGTAGCTACGGGCAAGCTTTTCAAAGTCACTTAATTCCTCTGGGCCTCACTTTCTTTACTTGCAAACTGGGATGTTTGGACTACTTAATCTCCAAATACCCTTTTACTTAAAAAAAAAAAAAAAAAAAATATATATATATATATATATATATATAGCTAGTGGCGCCTGGGTGGCTCAGTCAGGTGTGTGTCTGACTTCAGCTCACATCATGATCTCTCAGTTCATGAGTTAGAGCCCCACATCAGGCTCTGTGCTGACAGCTCAGAGCCTGGAACCTGCTTCAGATTCTGTGTCTGCCTCCTTCTCTGCTTCTCTTCCCATGCTCTCTCTCTCAAAAATATATAAACATTAAAGAAAAATAATCTTAAAAAATTTATAGCTAGAAATTTGGGAACCATTTACTAAACACCAATATGAAAGGGACTTGAAGGATTCAGAGAATATGCCCCAGGTCACAAGGCCAGTGGGTGGCAAAGTGAAAATTTTAGTCCAGTTTTCTCTGAATGCTCCCCTACCTACAAAATAGCACTAAGAGTCAAACCAGTGGTGAAAATTCTAAAAATAAGAAAAACTCCAGAAATAGAAATAAGGCTTTCTAGAAATACTACATTGAATCAACATTCTACTGAGGTTTTTCTTGTTAATACTGTTATTTTTAATGGATCAAAAAGATGTGGTTTATGTATACCATGGAATACTATATGGCAATGAGAAACAATGAAATCTGGCCATGTGTAGCAACATGGATGGACCTTGAGGGTGTTATGCTGAGGGAAATAAGTCAGGCAGAGAAGGACAAATATCATATGTTTGCACGTATAGGAGGATTAGGAGGAACATAACTGAGGAACAAGGGGGAGAAGAAGAGGGGAAACGGTGGGGGAAAGGGAGAGAGGCAAACCATGAGAGACTCTTGAATGCTGACAAAAACTGAGGACTGATGGATGTGGGGGGGAGGAGGGATGGGCATGGAGGAGGGCACTTGTGGGGATGAGCACTGGGTGTTATGTGGAAACTAATTTGACAATAAACTATTTGCAAAAAAAAAAATACTGTTATTTTTAAGAAACCACCTGGAAAAGAGCTTTTATGGGCTAGAACACATCCTTTGACAGGGCTTCGAGGTTTTTTTTTAACATAGTGAGTTTTGCTTTGTTTGGAGTACTCAGCCTGTTTCCATTTAGCCTCCTAACCCTCACTAATTTTGTGACCTTGGGAAAATGTGTTAACTTTCTTACACCTCATTTTCTCACCTGTATAATGGGCATGATATCATGAGCATCTCCTCTCCCCCAGTGTGACCTCTTTTTATAAGTATGAAATGAGAAGATGAGAATAGTCCTTGACTAGCAAGCTTTCAACAAACATTGGCTTCATGACCATACAGTGAAGGAGAGGTCTTTTACATGCATGTCTCACTAAGATACTACAACATTTTTTTTTTTAATGTTTTATTTATTTCTAGGAGAGAGACACAGCGTGAGCAGGGGAGGGTTAGAGAGAGAGGGAGTCACAGACTGAAACAGGCTCCAGGCTCCGAGCTGGCAGTCAGCACAGAGCCCGACGCGGGGCTCGAACCCACAAACCGCGAGATCATGACCCAAGCGAAAGTCGGAAAGTCGGACGCTTAACCGACTAAGCCACCCAGGCGCCCCGATACTACAACATTTAAATACGTGTCTCAAACACAAAATGCTGCCACTAAAAATTAGGCCACTAAGGGAAAATTTTATGAAGTTGTGCTGTTGTGATTATTTCACTTGTTTTTCCAAGTTCAGGATTTAATGAGGAAAATGTCCATTTAAAGTGAGCGTTACTTTCAGCTCTGCAAGGAATATAAATGCTTTAACTTTGGAACTAGCAAAGACCTCTAGGCATTGAGAGACAAGGCTTCTCTTTTCCATTCCTGAGAGGTACTCTTTCATCAGAAAAATTTTTTTCTTTACAGGAGCCAACTCACAAAGTCTTTGCAAGCAGAAAGGATTCTCTCTCAGGTTTCTAAGCATTGTTTTGCTGGTGACCTTGATAAAGTCAATTGAATTCCTTCATGGTCCCTCATAAAATGGAAATACAGTAATAGGTTGTATGATTTAGCAGATAAATCAAAAATTTTTTTCAGGGTGCTTATAATCTTGCCAAAATATTAAATATCAAAATATCAGTGTTTAAAAATAATGAAGTTCTGTTTGTGTTCCAAAAAGGAATCAATTAAGCACTTATTTTATTGCTAAAACAATACAGGGCATCCGGGTGGCTCAGTTGGTTACGCGGTTGGCCCAGGTCATGATCTTGCAGTCCGTGGGTTCAAGCCTCACATCAGGCTCTGTGCTGACAGCTCAGAGTCTGGAACCAGCTTTGGATTCTGTGTCTCCCTCTCTCTGCCCCTCCTCCACTCGTGCTCTGCCTCTCTTTCTCTCTCTCTAAAATAAACCTTAAAAAATTAAAAATAAATAAAACAAGAAAAAATGCACAGGGGACAAATGCTCCTTCATAGTCCCTGAGTAACATATTTGATGCTAAAACACTGGAGAATTGATCATGGACATTTTCTAGCAGGATGATCCCCACTCCTTGCCAGCCTGCCTCCCCCTCTAAGATAAGTAAAGGCTGTTGCAGCTATTTTTAGTTTTAAATTAGTTTTAAATAGGGAAAACATTAATCTTGTGATTACCTTCCCCATAGAGTTCCAGGATGGAGCTTTCTTGGAGGTCACACTGTTCCTTTGAGTGATCTGTAACTGCAGTTTCAAAGAATACCCAGGAATGAAACTATGTGTTTATTTAAATATCTCACCAAGGAGGGCAGAATATGAGAATGATATGTCCTCTAACTTTTGCAAAGGAATTCTTGGCAGTAACTCTGGCTGACTCTTTAAAATTGGATAGCTTCACTCAGCGTGTTGGACCGTTTTCCAGGATATCAGGTTATTGGCCATGGTTTTCTTGTAGTGAGGTTTCTATGGGGCAAACACCTCTGGGAAGAAAGCTATAACTGGAGCATGCTATAGGATACCATTGGGAGGCTGAGTGGAGTGGCCCTTGTGGTCAGCTGTAATCACCACCCCCTCCCCCACCTGCCTAGCAAATTTTCTCAGAATGTAACCTTGCCCTTGTGCCCTGGGAAACACCTGCCTGTTTTCTTGGGTTGTTCTCCATTACTGGATCATTCTTTTACCTTTATTTACCTTTCTGGGGGAATTTAAACTGAAGAAGCAAAAGATTCCAAATGCTACAAAATCACATTTTCATGAATCTATTAGTTCATTCATCAGCATATATCACTAGTGCCTAATGGGTATCAGGCACTGCACTAGGCCCTCGTTAGGCTTACAGAGATAAATACAGAGCACCTACTCTTAAGGAGTATACGTTCTAGGTGGGAAGTAGATAAGAGTTCAGAGTCTGACTACTTACTACTTAATAATTTTTGAAGAAGCTAACATTTTGATAAAATTTTGCCCAAGGTGCCTCTTGAATTAGATTTGTGTTTTGATTTACCTTCTAGAATCAAATTACTGTTAATTTTTCAATGGGTACAGTTTTAAAGCATTTTATAGAATTCAGTAAAATATGATATAGGATTAAATGTTACTGATATATGTAAATGTCTTGAATGAGGTGTTCACATCCCAGAATTACCCAATGTTCCATTCCTGGAAATGTCTTTTGGGTGGATTTAAAGAAAACCTTTATATTGAGGCCAAATGAAGAGTCATAAGTTCTAGGAAATTGAATTAAATCAGGTATATGGTGACAAAAAGAGTTATCCAGGTAAATCCTTCTTCCCTAAGGAACCAGTGCTAAAGTCTATAAATGGGGAAAGGATTGATATTCAGACCATCTGATTTAATAATAGTATCCACACTGGCTGAAAGCTCTGATTAATTTAAGGATAGGAATTACTGTTATCATCTTTAGTTCCCTTGCATTTCCTAGCCAGCACACTGAGTTAGATATAACAAGTGTTCAATAATTATTTGTCAAATGGCATGGAAGCAAACTTAGTTAAGTGCCCAAATGTCTGCTTATCCCTATGGCCACTGAATACTGGCTGTGACAAGCTTCCATTCTCTGACTCTTAAGGTTAAAGACATGGAAGTCTTGTTACTGCCTTTTTCTTTCTTTCTATACACTACCTCCCATTAAAAAAATTACTACTAGGCCCTCTGTGAGAAAATTTTGTGTTCTTCTGTGTGAGGATCTTCCTCAGGATACATTTTCATTATGGACAAATTTTACTTTCTCACCATCCTTTGAGCCCTATGTAAAGGACATTTTTAAAAATAGAAATATATTAATGGTTTTGTCCCTTTTAAGCTAATCCCATCTTATATTAAAATTTTGCTTTTTAAAAGTCACTCTCCAGCCCCAGTTTGAAATGGAATTTAGTATAATAAACATTTACTTAATAAGCATACCAGGACAGAAGAATTGGGGTGACAGATTATCTTACATTTAAACATCCACTGGCAAAAACTAACCGACTCTTTTTCAGTTTAACTTGACTAGATCTTTCTGGCTGGCAGCCTCTCTGTATTCAGCTGAGCTGGAATGGTTCATATTTTAAAGAGACACAGGGATTTTCAAACTTAATCTTTAAACCTCTTAGAGCATGGTCTCTGCCATAATTCAGTATTTCCCTTTTGCTTATTCTAACAAAAGGAAAGGCTTATGGAGGAGGGATGTACTTATTTTTTTAAAAATCAATAACAAACTTTAAAATTTATGTGGAGCCTTTTTGTTCAAGGAGATCAAAATTCATGGCATTATGGCTTCTGCTTTTCACATTTTCATCCATCTATTTTCTTTAATTTTTAATGTTTATTTGTTTCAGAGAGAGAGAGAGGCAGAGCGTGAGCAGGGAGGAAAAGGGGCAGAGAGAGAGGGAGACACAGAATTCAAAGTAGGTTTCAGGCTCTCAGCTGTCAGCACAGAGCCCAAAGCAGGGATTGAACCCACAAACCATGAGATAATGACCTGAGCTGAAGTTGGACACTTAACTGACTGAGCCAGCCAGGAGCCCCTCACACATCTATTTTCTCATTATCAGCTTAATAGCCAAGGCTCCAAGTTGCTATGTCATTTTCCTTTGTTCAGTCATTTATTTGATAAAGATGCATGGAGAGTTTCCTATGTGGAAGCCATTTTACTGGGCATATATTATGTCAGCAACATGGGCTTTGATATGTTTAAAATCTAAGGAGAAAGCCAAGGATCACAAATATCCAGGAGACTGCAGACTGAGTATGGGCAAAGAAGGATGGCTCCCAGCTGGTTGGTCATAATGAAGGAAGTGCCATTTATCTTAGGTCTTGAAGAGCAGGTGAAACTTCAGGAGGCAAAATCAGAGAAAAAAAGAAGAATGCACGATATAATGTAAGAGGCACAAGTCTGGAAAGTGGCAGATCTGAATTCTGACCACTGTCAGAAACTCACTTTTTTTTTTTAATATTTATTTCTGAGAGAGAGAGAGAGAGAGAGAGAGAGAGAACAGGGGAGGGTGAGAGAGAGATACACACACAGAATCTGAAACAGTCTCCAGACTCTGAGCTAGCTGTCAGCACAGAGCCCGACGCGGGGCTCAAACCCACAAACCGTTAGAACATGACCTGAGCCGAAGTTGGACGCTTAACCGACTGAGCCACCCAGGTGCCCCAGAAACTCATTTCTTGAGCTCCAGGGTCTCCACACCTTCATTTGTAAAATAAAGGATTGGGCTAGGTGCTTTCCAACTTCCCTCCCAGCATTATCATCTCCTGGCTTTGAAAAGGCATGGGATTAGTACGGATGGTCTGGAATGAGCACTAATATGAATGAGCTGGTGTGTGTGGGGGTTCATGTTGAAAAAAAGAATAGGCTTTGGCCTTGAATAGCAAACAGAAGATTACCTTGAATGATATTAATGATAATACTGATATATAATATTAAAACAGTATTAGATTTCAGTTGGCAGGACCAGAAACTTTGAAGTCTGCTCCACGCATTGTGTGACATTCAGAAGACGATTCTGAATGGCTTGATATCTGCATGAGATTTTATCACTCTTCCCTTCCATTTGCTCCAATTAATTGCTTTAGAAAAGTTTGGTTATTTCTTGCCCTTCTGAGAGAGTCAACTGTCCCACTGTTTCGGACCCTGAAGACACAATATGATTAATCTTGGCATTTCAAAGGAGGAGCTAAGACCCTTGAACAGCACCGGAAACCCTACCTACCACCCTTTTTTTTTCTTTTCTTTTCTTTTTGACACAAATTGCTAGTTTTGTCAACAGGTTGGGGGCTTTAGGAACGCATGAAAAATGATATTATTTCAGCTTGTGAAATATCTCGAAGGGTACCTTTCTCTGAACCAGTTGACCAAGTTGAAGTCACTGACCACCTCCTGCCAGGATGCTATTTGACTCCCACAACCTCAAAATAAAAGTGTTGGGAGGAAGATTCTTCCAGCTAAACTGAGCTTCATCTTGTTCTGCATTACCTATTACCCCAATGCATCATAACTAACTTGTGAAGGAGCAAGGAGTTGAGGGGCTATAATGCTGTAATAGTTTAAACTGAATTTGATAGGCGGAGAGAAGTAATTGTCTTTTATTTTTGAGCAGGAAATGGTTTGATTTGAACCTTTCATTAGGAAAACGGATTTGGAGACAGAATGAAGCACAGATGAGGGACAGGAGGAGGGAGACTGTGCAGGCAGAGAAAAGCTTCAGGGTGCTTTAACCAGATGTAATAGTAAGACTGGAATGAAAGAGATTTGAGAAATGTTGATAAAGAAGATAAGAATATTCTAGAACAATGCTGTCCAATAGAAATGTAAAACAATCCATAGATATAACCTAAATTTTCTGGTGGCCACATTAAATGAAATAAAAATAAATAAGAGAAATTAATTTTAATAATATATTTTATGTAAGTCAATATAGGTAAAATATTGTCATCGCAACATGTGATCAATATAAAAAAGTATCAGTGGAACATTGTGCATTCTTGTTTACTATACAAAGTGTTTGAAATCCAATGTGCAGTTGGCACTTAGAGCTCATCACAATTCAAGCTAATCACATTTCTTTTTTTTTTTAAAGTTTATTTATTTGAGAGAGAGAGAGAGAGATAGAACGCACAAGCAGGAGAGGGGCAGAGAGAGAGGGAGAGAGAGAATGCAAGGCAGTCTCTGTGCTGTCAGTGTAGTGCCCAGTGTGGGGTTTGAACCCAGAAACCTGTGAGCTCATGATCTGAGCCAAAACCAAGCCAGACACTTAACTGACCAAACCACTCAGGCATCTCCAAACTAGCCATATTTCAAGGACTCCATAGTCACATATGGCAGCGGCTTCCATATTGGTCATTGCAACTCTAGAACAACAACAAATCATATATGGACTAGAGCCTGGAGAAAGGTAAGGGGTTATCTGAGGGTTTGAATCTCAAGGAAGAATGGCTCCTTTATTACAACTGGAAGTCTTAGAGGATGTGTGTGGTTGGGGAAAAAGAATGGATTTAGAGGATAAGCAAGTAACGATTCCATCATTTTGACTTACAGGTGCCAGAGAAAGAGCTCGTAAGAAAAATGTAGGCTTCAATTTTAAAGGAAGATTTTAAGGAGAGGACAAGGAAGAAGGCAGTCTGGTAAATGAAGAAGGGTCACAGGCAAAGGCCTGGAAGGAGAGCCAGGTCTGGCTGTGCCAGGGTGAGGGACAGTGAGCTGAGGTCTACCCAGGGTTCAGAAAGCACAAAGGACACGAGAGAAACAGAAGGACGTAAGCGGTTGTAAGAAATGCATGTGTTAACTTTGAGTTTCATTTTGCTGTGACTGGCTTGAGAGAAACTATTGTTTTTCTGAGCTTTCGTTTTCTAACTATAATAATAGAATAATACCAGGTAACTCATATTACTTACCTCCTCTCTTATGTGCCAAATACTGTGCCAAGAGTTTTAGAAAATTATCTTACCTAGTTATTGCAAAAGCCTTGTGGAATAAATTCAGGGGTCATAGTGTGATAGGGTATTATTAAATGATAATACAGCCAAGGGACCCTACAACTCACCCCAAGGTTAGCCGAGGCTAACCTTGATCATTCTTAATTTGTGTTTGGCGTAAACCTCCTATGACTTCATTCAGACCTCGCTTCCCTATATCTTAACTAGATTATCTATCTTCTAGAAACTGAGGCTAAAATGACATTTTCCCCCAAACTATCAATAAGCAAAACTAATAATAGCCAACTTTTGTACAAATTGCCAGCTTAGAAACATAACCTATGACCGTTATTCAACCATAACAAAAGAGTCAGCATTTGTAGAGTGCTTTCTGTTTACTAGGTATATTATATACTGATTATGAATTAATTTGTTTAAATATCCCAGGATTCTGTGAGTTAGATGCTATTATTGTCCATATTTATAGAGTAAGCAGAGGCAGAGGACATTTATGTTACTTGTTCAAGGTTACACAATTAGTAAATTGGAGAACTGGAACCCAAAGACAGTTGTGAACACTGTATGTTAACTAATAAGAATTAAAATAAAAACCTAACCGCCCCCAAACAGTGTGGCTTTAGCCACCAAGGTATACTATATTTCAAATAGAGGGCATGGAATGCATAGAAACAGTCTAAGATGTTTAGGCCTCTCTTTAAAAAGAGATTATAATTTCTTTTTTAAAAATTTTTAAAAATGTTTATTTATTTTTGAGAAAGAGACAGAGTGTGAGTGGAGGAGTGGCAGAGAGAGAGGGATACACAGAATCCAAAACAGGTCCAGGCTCTGAGCTGTCAGCACAGAGCCCAACACAGGGCTTGAACTCGTGAACCGCAGGATCATGACCTGAGCTGAAGTCAGACACTCAACCAACTGAGTCACCTAGGTGTCCCAAAAATGGATGATAATTTCTTAAGCAAATTTACAAGCTAAATGGAAATTCTGTTATTTCTTTATATCGATGTACATTGAGGTAATGTTGTAAAGCCAAATGATCATACAGAGTCCTTGCCCTTGAGTTATCTATAATCCAGTTGGGGAGACAAAATGAAACATGCAACAGAGGGCAATGAAAGCGTGTAGTTAACTTGTCAGTCACGTGGTGTATTAAGTTGTATACTAGAAGGACAAAGAAGAGGGAGAAGGCAGAGGGCCAGTGTGGTCTGGGAAAGACTCACAGAGGATCTTAAAGGATAGAGAGAAGGTGGATTAGGAAAGGAGATGGAAGGATACAACAGTCCAGAGGAGCAAGATGGAGACGAATGAAAGCCGAGAGGGGAATGAGCATGGTATGGTGGTTGCTATTCTTCATTCCTGTCTCTCCTCCTTTTGTTCTTCATTCCCTCACTCTCTGTATACACACATATTGCTGCATGCTTATGGGCACACATAAGTGTATGTATAGATATATATACATAGATTTAACTACAAATGATATGTGTCTTACATAAGTATTAAAATGTTTCTGATAAATTCAAACGTGATAGGTCACTTGGAGATGACAATTTATAATCTTTAAATCTGCAGTGGATAACCCATAAAATGAGAGGATATGAGAGAGAAATAATATCCAGCAAAAACATCTTCCTTTCAAGAATCAAGAACAGGCCAATACTTACAGTAGGAAGATAGTTTCCTGTAAAAAAATCTCTTTATATGGTAAAATTGATTGTTTTTCAATTGACATCATACTTGATTCTTAACTTCTACACATTTTTTTGGTTCGTCATTGCTCTGAGCAATAGAAAGAAAATTGTTCTGTAATATTATCCCTCTGTGTTTGGCAATAAAATCCAAGAAAAATAAAATACTCCTCCAGTACAGTGAGTTAGGTGACTGAGATGAAAATTTCCAGTTTTATGGGTTGAAGGAGAGTTATGAATCATGGATGCTGTTACTAAAAAAGCTACTTTCTATGACCAGGATTAGGAATTCTTATATAAAATTCACAATATCTTCTGCTGCCTCGGTTGTGTAAAACACAGGGACCAACATTTCTGCTTTTATTTTTTAAAAATTTGAGACATAGTAAATTGGATTTCATTTGCCACAGGAGTTTTACAACTGATAAAAAGATATTGCTTCACACTGAACTGAAAACTACTGTAATACACAGAGTGGGATTTAAAAGCTATCTTATTTCATGTCAATGGAGTATGGTATTCTTGTTCTGTTACTGTTTCTTTAACAGCCCTCTGTGAGCAATGTGTGAAGGAACAGCCATGCTTGTATTCTGTGGATGAACTCAACTGGGCAATTCTATTTGGGCACTGTCATATCTGGGAGTTCACTAACATGATAGAACCAGGTGGCAAAATTGATTCTCTCCTCTTTTCTTTTGTAAAACCCATTATGAATTTATAGGTGTTATAAAAGTCATCAGTAATAGTATTGTTTCTAATTCCATCAACAGGAGGTACATCTGTATCTGAGTCTTCGTGCCTTGGAGTGTAACCAAAACTATTCGTCTTTTGGAGGAATCATGCATACTCTAGATTTCTAGAGTCACTTTTGCCTTAATATTTAGGCAAAAAGTTCATGGACTCCTCTCATGTGGTTGGAAATGCAGCATATTTTCCAACAGTGACATTGGTTTTTGTTGGTGTTGATTGATGAGTGATGTTGCTTACATTTTTCCTGAGGACTTCTGACTTCCGGTTCTTGCTCTATTGAATTCGCAATCTCTTCTCAGTCTTTCACTTGCTATCCGCCAGGCCTGCCTCACTACTTCACTCTGCTTTACACTTTCTGAATCCCTCCAGTAGCAAAATACCTTTGGATCTAAGCTATGTGTGTAATAGGTTTTCCTGAAGGCCTACTAGGCTAAAGGAGACTTATATAACATACGTAGCGTATTTTATGGAATCTAACCTTCAATGTTAGATAGGCTTGTTCTTAAAATGGATCATTCCCACTGCAGCTGTTATTCACTGGTTATATATTTGATTTTGGCTTCATTCTACTGTCATGTTGTTGGGTTCCCCTCCCTCTTCAGCTTGTTAGCCTGTAACCCCCAAATTCCTGTTCACTTCTATAGAATAGTTTATCTGTATCTCCAGGTGGAAGAATATTATCAAAAGTGGCCATACAAGGCTCTGCTGTGGAGACTTCATCTTTGTCACCAAAACCCTCCATGATATGATTTGTGTGGTTAACTCATAAACTTAATTCATAAAGAGTGATACATGTGGGACATATTAAAGAAGAAATGATATGTCTGGGCCTGGCTTCAAAATAATCTGGGGGAGAGGAATGAGTAGAGGAAGAGTTGAAACAATGGTGATGATGAATTGTACCAGTATTGTTGTGGGGGGTCAATACTGATCATGACTATTGAAGGTGGATAATAAGTACAGGGTGGTCCACTATATTTTTCACTCTACTTTTGCATATGTTTTAAATACTTGATAATAACTAATTTTGTTCTATCATATATACATATAATATTTAAGTTATATATAGTTAATACATACTATAATATAGAAATAATACTATTTATTATACAATTAATAATGATACTATATATAATTATATATAATTAACATAAGCCAATCCAAGATTAGTAGACTAAAAATTAGAGGATAAAGGCAAATATTGGATGAAAGACAAACTTAAAGGCACCCTGGAGATATTTTAAGATGGAGAGGAGCAGAGATAACCAATGTACTAGTTATCTTTCAGTGCACAACAAATCAGAACAAAATTTAGTGGCTAAAAACAATAAATAGTTATTATCCTAAAGTCTTATGGGAAAGAAATCTGGGCACAGCCTGCCTGGGTGTCTCTGGAGCAAAGTCTTTCAGAGGGCTGCAATCAAGTTATTGACTGGGGCTTAACTTATCTCAAGACCTGACTAGGTAAGTATCTGCTTCCAAACTCATTTATACAGCTCCTGGTAGGTCTCAGATCCTCAAGAGCTGTTGGCCCGAGAGATCAGTTCTTTGCCCATGTGGTTCACTCCATTGGGCAGCTCCATAACATGGTAGTGGCTTTCTTTAGAGGGTGAATGAAGAGCAAACTTAAGACAAGATACAGTCTTTATGCAACCCAGTTTCAGATGGCGTGCCTTTGCTTCTGCTATTCTATTTGTTAGAAGCACATCCCCCTAAGTCCAGCCTACAAGGAAGAGGATTACATAAGGTGAAAATACATGGAACTGAGGAGCAATGGGGGCCATAAGAGAGGCTGACTATTACAGCCTGTATTTTAGGTCCCAGGAATCCACATTCCTTCCACATTCAAAATACATTCACCCTCTTCCGAGGTCCCCAAAGTCTCATTCCATTATGGGGGCAGCTCAAAGTCTGGAGTCTCATCATCTAAATCAAGTCCAGGTGTAGATGAGGCTTCTCAGGTGAAGCTTCCTAAAATAGTACTCTGGGTGCAGTTTCTCTCACATACAGACCTGTGAAACTAAAGGTCTGTGTTATGTGCTCTTGATACACTTAATGCATAACGGTGGAATAGGTATAGGATAACCATTATAAACATTTGTCATTTGAAAAGGAGGAAAATGGTAGCCACAAAGGAGACTTTGGTGGATGGCGATTCTGAAATCTGTCAGAATGTTGGAAATTCCACAATTGATCCAGCAATCATTCTCCATGGCTTTTTGTGATGCTCTCTGGTCTTGTATTAGTCAGTTCAGGTTGCCATAACCAAACCACAGGCTGGTGGCTTAAAAAACAGAAGTTTAGTTTTTCACAATTAGGGGCCAGCTGTCAAATATCAAGGGGCAGCAGTGTTAGTATTTGATGAGATCTTTTATCCTGTTTTGCAGATAGTCACCTTCTCACTGTGTCCTCACATGGCCTTTCCTCTCTTAATGCATGTGCAGTGAAAGAGAGAGAGAGAGAGAGAGAGAGAGAGAGAGAGATCTGGTGTGTCTTCTCTTCCGAGAAAGATGCTGGTCCTATCCAATCAGAACTCTACTTTTATGGTCTCATTTAACTTTAATTACCTCCTTAAAGCCCCTATTTCCAAGTATAGTCCCATTGAAGATTAGGACTTCAATGTATGAATTTGGGGGGACACAATTCAGTCCATAACAGGGCTCTTGGTTCTGATTGCTGAGTCATTCTTCTTCTTTCATGAAAGATCTCATATATTTGCCAATGAGTAGCTTTCTCAGCCCATTTTCTGACATTTTGGGGATCCAACTGGTTCTTTGTATGTTTACGCTGTTTCTGTCCTTCTCGTACGCCTGTTAATCTCAAAGGGCCTTCTCTATGGCTCTGAGGCACTAGCTTTGATCTTACAGAGGTCTTAAAAGATTTTGCAGTGACACCCTTGGCTTCATCTCTACACCAAGGACATAGTATCATGTCTTTGGTGTTTTTGTCAAAAATGCACAACTGAATTTAATCATGAAGAAACATCTAAAAAATCCAAATTGAGAGAAACTTTACAAAACAATGAGCCAATGCTCTTCAAAAGAGTCAAGGTCATGAAAGACAAAGAAAGCCTGAGAAACCATCCCACATTGAAGGAGACAAAGAGATGTGACAACTAAATACAACATGAAGTCCTGGATTGGATTCTATTCGAGAAAAATGGACATTAAGAGAAACCTGGCAAAATTTGAACAAAATATGTAGATTCTTTAATAGTATAGAAATATGGAAAAGCTGGGTAAAAGTATATTAGTATATTGGTATACTGGCCAGGTAGTACTTATATGAAAAGACACAGGACTTTAGAGAGGAGGGCAGGAAGTGGTCAGTAGTGGAGGAATTGTCTGAAGAACAAAAGGTAGAATGTATCACAGCCAATCCTAATCATTCCAAATTTTGGGCCACCAAATTAAACTATCTGTGGTCATGAAAATATGGTCTATACTGAGTAATAAGCATCTATGTTGACTTTGCTCATTTTGTTTATTTTTTAGATAGATTTGTAAAGATACTCAGATGGAAATGCCTTTCCCATTCTTATCATTTAGATGCAAATTCAACATGCATAAAATTTGGGATAAATTATTCATTTGTCGACCACTTATGTTCATAATTACTAAACAGCATACCACTAAATATATAATATGATATAAACCTAAGTAAGCAGGAATGGTATAACAAAAAATACCTTATCTCTGTAGGTTTGGATACTGGAATGTTGTTATGTCAGTAGAATGTTGATAGCACAGTCTTACACAAAATTAGACAAAGTAAAACAAAGAATGGGCATAAAGAATGGATGCCTGGGCCACAAATCCAGGTTTAGGATTGTGTTTCCCAGGGGCAAGGTAAAATGGAAACTTGTGTGGAGTGTGGCTGGGAGACAGAGGCAGAAAATGGGGCTCTCCAAGTTAGATTGTTATAGGAATGTGTACTTCATGTAGTTGAGGTTTGTGCTGACATTCAAGGATACACTCATCTCTAATATGGTGAGTGTGCAAAACCAAAGGCATTTCTAGGTAGACCTGATTCAAAATTGGAGTCATATCATAGGGGCTAGAGCAATATGAACCATCCAGTGCAGTCAACTGTGTGGTACATGATATGTTAATTATAATAATTAATGAAAAAATAGTAGGCAGGAGATAGTGGAGTATGGAAGAGTCACTAGAACAGTTTTTATCATCAGATAGCTTCTGGCTCTGCCCCTTACCAGTGATGTGAGCTTTGGAATGATAATTATTAATTCTGATCCTTGGTTTAGTGTAGTAAAACCTATTTCATAAAGTTATTGTGGAAATAAAATGAAGAAATGTATATCAAAAGGAAGACAGAGAGGAAGCATTCAGTGAATGGCTTTTGTTTATATCAAGATAATGGTGAGGATGTCAGGCTACATCTAAGCAGATTAGGTTTTGGACACAGGTGCCCTATGAAGACACTGAGTAACAAGGCAGATAAAAGGAAAAGTTGAAAAGATTTTCATGATAATAGTCAAATTCTGTGGTTTAAGGGCAAAAATTATAGCTTGATGAGCCTTGGAAGTTTCAGAGTTCCATTTAAACACTGCAGAACCTTGGATGAATCCAGCAAAATGATTTCTGTTTTCTCTGCCTACAAGTAGAAGTGGAACTAATATGTTCATTTTATCACTTAGGAAATAAAAAGAATTTCATTACATCAGGTTTCTCAACAGCAGCACTATTGATTTTTTGGGTCAAATAATTCTGAACCCTGGTCCTCTTAAGGATGGGCGGGTGGGGAGAGCCAAAGGGGAGAACAAAGTCAACAGCAACTGAAGGACCCTGAAGATGAATTCAGCAAGCTTGCGTTTCAAGGGCATGGAATGGAGTTCAAAAATATAACACAATTTTCTATAATCACAATGGAATACATTTTCTGACTTTGAGACTTCACATCTTCATCTGCTCAAATGCACAAATATAGTCATAATTTATTCTAGGTAGAGTCAGTGAAATTACGGTGATTTCTCAGGCAATGCTAGCACATTATAATAATTATAATTGAAACACATTCTGGATAAAGCTTTCTATTTGGCTTTTCTCCATTCTTTTCTCCCTGGATTTGAGTCTAAGTTGGAGGATTAAGGTAGGTTGATAAAGAAACTTTCTCAAAAGCCATGCAATATTGTTGGGAAGGAAGCCAGTTCCTTCTTAGTTTTGATGTATTTTGATCCCATGCAGATGTCCTTTGAGTTGTAACTAATTTGCTTTGATTTTCAGGCACATCTCATGTTTTAGCATCCTCCAGAATATACAATTTCACAGTTGGAGTGTGGTCATTTGTTCATCAGCCTCTGCCCAGGGTTTATCCATTTAGAAGTTTGTTATGTTGCCATGGTCTCCGGTTGTCATGGTATATTTTCGTTGGCCCAATCTCTAGGCTTCTTTGCTCTTCTTTCTCTTGGCCTAGTTCTTACCCCCACCAATCATAAGATTCAGGATTCAGGGATGCTCAGAGGCTCTCACTATGTCCCCTACACCGTCTCTTACCCATCTCTACTCTATTACCTGCAAATTATGTTCTCAGGGAGAACAATGACTTGATGACTAACTCTGGGAAATCGGACTGGACCAGTGAGATACTCTCTTCCATCATTATGGTGTCAGGGACTTCTCCATGTAGGCCCTTTCATTGAACCTCACCTAGGATGCAAGAGAAGTTCCCTTTTGTCATCAGAAAGCAAAATTTAAGTGACATTTCCATTGTATCCTTCCCTACCTTTGGACGTGGGGAGAGTGACAGGGAAGTTCAGGGTCAGGCACGATGAAAGACAAAAGTCTATAGGTTCCTGACTCTCTTTCACATTTGTTCCCTTTCTGGCACAGCTTAGATGGTTTTCTCATCTGAGAATAGGAGGGGAGGATGGATGTACTTCACCAGATTGCTTTTCCTTTGAAATCTTTTTGGTCATACTTTACACTCCCATCAATGTTTTTGAATTTAGGAGCCATGAATTTGGAATCTGTGCTCCAGCCCTATCAGTTCCTAGATAAATGGCAGCCCCATCTCTCAAGATCCATCACAGAAGGGATACAGGAATAAAGAACAAATTAGTGTCTCAAATTATTCCCCTGACAAGTGAATGCTGTCCAGGTTTAACTTGGCCTCTAATAGAAATCCTCCCTTCTATCATACCTCTGCTGACAATAACCTGTAGGGTGCCCTAAAAAGGATTCTAGCATGTCACACACTCCTCTGATAAAGCATCACTAGTTTTCCTTGGGCCTGTATTCTGGTTTTATTCATTAAATGTGCATTCCCCTCTGTTGACAGGTCCCTGTTGCCTTCAGATGGCACATGCTCACAACTTCCCTTTATTTTTCTGGATCTTACCTATAAGACATAAGGTCAGCTTATGTCATCTTATGATGACATCTTAAGCACCTTATGACATCTTTCCCAAGCATCTTTCTTTTGTAACTAGCTAAGACTTAATTCCTTCTATTCTGAGTTATTTATTATTTGTTTCCTAACTGTTAGTGTTAAAGAGACCAGAGGCATGAAATGGGGTCACTTGTGCTAATCCCACATCTTCAAACCATGACTTAACACTTAACCTAATTTCTGCCAGGAATTTAATCTTTTCTTTATTGAAGTATAATTAACATAAAATGTTATATTAGTTTCAGGTGTGCAACATACTGATTTGACAGTTCTATACATTATTCAATGCTCACCAAGTTTTACATAGTCACCATCTGTCACCATACATTTTCCAATATTATTGACTATATTCCTTAAGCTGTACCTCTCATCTCCATAACTTCCAGTTATTTTTAAAAAACTTTTTAATGTTTTATTTATTTCTGAGAGAGAGACAGTATGAGCAGGGGAGGGTCAGAGAGAGAGGGAGACACAGAATCTGAAGCAGTCTCCAGGCTCTGAGCTGTCAGCACAGATCCCAATGCAGGGCTCAAATCCATGAATCATGAGGTCATGACCTGAGCTGAAGTAGGATGCTTAACTGACTGAGCCAATCAGGTGCTCCGACTTCCAGTTATTTTATAACCAGTTATTTCATAACTGGAAGTCTGTACCTCTTAATCTCTGTTAATACACTGCCCATCCCCCCCATCCACCTTGCCTGTGGCAACAACCAGTTTGTTCTCTGTGTTCAGCAGTCTGTTTGCTTTTTGTTTATTCATTTGTTTTGCTTTATAGATTCCACATATAAGTAAAATGATATCGTATTTGACTTTCTTTGTCCTACTTGTTTCACTTAGCATGTACCCCCTATGTCCATCCATGTTGTCACAAGATCTCATTTTTTTAATGGCTGAGTAATATTTCATTGCATATATATACCACATATTCTTTATCCATTGTCTTTTTGGTATCAGACCAAGGAATGTAACCTTAACCAGTAGGTCTGGAATTTCCTGGTCAGCAGATAGAGAGATAATTTACCAGATAGACTCTTCTGGTCCCCAAAAGGAAGGTGACCTGCATGAAATAATCTATTCTTCATCTGTAATTCCTTATTCCATCTCCTTCTGCCTAGAAAAGTCTTCCATTTTGTATAGCTCCTCAGAGCTCCTTCTGGTTAGACAGAGATGCTGCCCAATTCATAAATCACTTAATAAAACCAGTTAGGTCTTGAAATTTACTTAGTTTGTTTTCAGCATTTTTTTTTAATACGATTTATTTTTTTTCTCCTACAAGAAATATGTAACATGAATGTAGTGATCATGCCACATACTCTATGTCCTGTGAAGTGTTGGCATGGTGCTGGTACACAGTTGATACTAAGTACTGATTCATTGTTCTACGTTGATTTAAAAAGAAATATGGAAGTCTAAGCACTGTTTGAAATTATCTCCTAAGTTTTGACAACAGTTTGATTTCTGTTTCCTAGATACATAATAGGCTTCTGAAACACAGCGATGATTATTTCTAATTTTCTAAATTTTGACCACATGATTTGTAATAAAATGATGATCACAGATATGACAAGGTTTCAAAATTGCCAAGTAAACAGTCTGGTTTGCTTCTGTGTTTACTATTACTCTTTTTTAACATATTATACTATTTTCGGAGTCAGCTGTCCTTGACATTTTAAAGTTCTCTTTATGAGATATAGGTGTGAAAATATACTTTAAAAAGTAAAGAAAGGCCAGTACAGCATCAACACAGGGACTTACTTATGTTAAGGAATAATTAGATATATTATTAATACCAACCATAATAACTTCCCAGAATGTCTTTCTTTCAGATAAGGATAAATACACTAAAAATACCACTGGGTAAATTGAAATTATGTTCAATTATACAAAGAATTATATTAGGGGTGCCTGGGTGGCATAGTCAGTTAAGCATTAGACTCTGATCTCACCTCAGGTCATGATCTCACTGTTCATGGGTTCAAGCCACACATCAGGCTCTGAGCTGACGGCACGGAGCCTGCTTGAGATTCTGTCTCTCCTTCTCTCTGCTCCGTCCCAGCTTGTGCTCTCTCTTTCTCTCTCAAAATATATAAACTAAAAAAAAACTTTAAACAATTATATTATTAATCTATAATTACTTGTATTTTACTAATAAGACCTTGATTTTGTCAATACTCTATGCATTTAGCAAATGATTATTAATTACTTAACCCTTGCTAGGTATTGAGTTTGCAGTGGTCTCTGCTCTCACAGAACTTACAAAGTTTAGCTTCTAATTCTATAGAGTGATTTAATTTTCTATGTAAGAAAGGACTATAATGGAACTAAGAATTTTTTCAGGCGTCTTATAGACCCTCTAAATGGTTCTATTTGTGTAAACACTTTTTAAAAATCATTTTAAATAACAAAAGAAACCATTTTGTGAACATGCTTTAAAATTAAAATGGCAGTGGAACTTTAAAAATATAATGAATATTGGGGCGCCTGGGTGGCTTAGTCGGTTGAGTGTCCGACTTTCGCTTAGGTCATGATCTCGCGGTTCATGGGTTCGAGCCCCCCGTCGGGCTCTGTGCTGACTGCCAGCTCAGAGCCTGGAGCCTATTTCAGAGTCTGTGTCTCCCTCTCTCTGAGCCTCCCCTGCTCACGCTGTCTCTCTCTCTTTCTCTCTCCTAGAAATAAATAAAAATATAAAAAAATATAATGAATATTTTTTACTTTGATTTTAAATTTGCATTTTCATTTGTGGCCATGAAGACACCTGGATTTGTGTTGAAAGAAATAGCACAGTGATTTATGCTTTTTAAGGGTTATTGCCTCTAAGACACCAGACAAGAAGAAATGATGCTCAGAAATCCCCTGGCTCACTCACTGTCATCTGAATTAAGAGCTTTGTTTTAATATTAGCACTTGGAAGGTAAGCACCAGCAGCCTCCAAGGGAGGAAATGTTCCCTGGCTATCATTTGACTCCAAGTGGGAGGTCAGAGAAACTGCTCAACTGTTGACAAGCAGAGGCAAGTAAACATTTCTGCCAGAAATCTACACACCTACCATCAGTAACATCACCCTTACTTCTCCACCCTGGTGGACAGTAGACATTTGCATTTTTTTTGGATGTTTACTTATTTTTTTTGAGAGGCAGAGAGAATCAGAACCTGAGTGGGAAAGCAGCAGAGAGATAGGGAGACACAGAGTTTGAAGCACACTCCAGGGTCTGAGCTGTCAGCAAAGAGCCTGAGGGGGGTGGGGTCTCAAACCCATGAACCGCTAGACCATGACCTGAGTTGAAGTCAGAAGCTCAACTGATTGAGCCATTCAGGCTCAGAAATTTTAGAGTCCTCCCAGAAAGATGGCATTTACAGGATATAAGTTCACTTTAGATAGCTTTCAGTAGGATGTCAAAAAAGATCTCTATACAGACAAACAAACCAGATAGCTAATAATTCTCTGGGTGATTTAACAAAACCCCATAAAACATTCCTCGTGGTCAGAGATGGTCATTTGACAAGGCAAGAATATTACCAGCATGTCTGTTCTTGGCAGCATGCTCTACTCTGCTAATGTCTGCTGCACAGTGGTGCTCTGCTGGCCTGGGAGAATATCACTAAATATTAGGAATGACTTGATACTCTATTTTGACAAATGAAACAAAGTACGATAGGGAAGAATGGGCCTTCTGTACTTGCATCTTCTGGGCCATTACTGGAGGCGAGGTGCACGGGATCCTGAAGACCTCCCCTTTCTCATTGCTAAAAATGGTACATAACTTGCCAATTAAAATGTATCTCTGTTTAGAAAGTGTTAGAGCCTAGTTGCTCAGCTGTTTTTTTTTTTGTGTGTGTGTTTTTAATTTACTTCAAAGCTGAACAATGTATTTTCAAACAGCATTCTCATTAAAGGAGATTTATGTAAGCTTGCTTTGATTCTTTGCCTTTGATTCTTTGAATACTCAGTTGGGTCCTGGTCAGGATATTTTAGTTTGTTTAGTAAAGCCCACATTATGAGTTTCTCAGTGCAGGTAAAGAGTTCTAGTTAATTAAATTGTATCCATGAACTGCTACCACCACACTTACTGTTGAGATGTGATACACTAATAACTGTTACTTTTAAAAACCACATTAAATGGGTCATGAGTAAGTACCAAACCATCTGAAACATGATTAAGTGAATTAGGAAAATATACCACTGGAAAGGAGCAGATGAGTAGAGGGATTTTTCTTGAATTTATAAATACTGGTTAGGTTCTATGGTGGGAAAGTATTAAAATATTAAGTTATAGGAGCCTCAATGTGGCCAAGAACCTTTCTTTTATGGCAGCCTAGAAGAACAAAGAAAAGACTCCTAATTCATGTGGGGGAGTGTTCTGCAAATCTGAGCTGATGTAAACAGAACCACAGGTAGTTCTTTTCAATGAGATCTTCACTTTTGCCAGACATCTTAGAATGGCAGAAAACCACAGTGCAAGTTAGGGAAAAGGAAAAATAGTTGAATAACCATTTTCCATTGTATAAACTGCTAGGACCTTTTGTTTTTATAATAAATACCACATAACATGAAATGAATAGAAGAGAAATTACCAAGTGTCCCAGAAGCCCATCTCAGGAAATGTAAAATCAGAAAAAAGTCTTTTGAAAACTCTTTTAATGTATCTCTCAGGACTGAAAGAACTATGGCTATTTTAGGCTTGTCCTTCTGACCCCACTTTCCTTCTAGTGAGTCAACAGAATTCAGTAATCAAATGTTTCATGGGATGCCCAAAGGTATGACATAATTCCCAGGCACAGTTAATGGAATTACTACTGGTGAGAGGTAGAAACCATAGGTGTGTCTTTGTTGAGTCCAAGTCTGACTTAAAATGAGAGGAAAACCATAAAAGCATCAAGCCAAGAGGACAGTTGTATGTCTGGCCTTCCTGTAGAGACAATGGTAGTACTATTAGACTTCCACATTGTCTCAAAGCAAGTTTCTAGATTTCCCTCTACCATAAATTCCCTTCTTAAAATTCTCAGAGCAGCCCATATTCAAGGATGAGGCGCTGTGCAAAAAAACCCAAAAAACCAAAAAAAAAAACCAAACAAAAAACCCTAAGATTTAATTAGGGACCCAGGAGGTGGCAAAGATTTAGCATTATGCAATCAAATTAAATATTCTTCTGCAGCTTTTTGTTCTCTTAACAACTTAGCAAAGTTACTCAGAATATAATAAATCCAATGAAGAATAAAACCAAGTGATTAAATCAATGGTGGCAAACTCTATGACCTTTTCAGAGCGTTCTTAGTTTTCCATTTTTGTCTGAATCCATTCCAAGAGCTAACTTCAGAAACAATGTGGAAAATTATTTGATCCAGTGTGCAAAATTCAGGGTTTTGTCAGAGACAATCAAATTGTGCCTTTATGTCTGAGGATTCAGTCAGGACTAATTCAGTGTGCTCTTTACCTTTAAAAGTTTTAGGTTTCCACGGTGGAAGAACTGGCAAAGCAATGGGGTCCAGTTCTGCCTTTATTCATTAATTTGTTTATTCATTCATTCATTCATTCATTCACTCACTCATGCATTCATTCATTCATTTACTCACTCACTCACCCATTCTTTACACAAATATTTGTTGATAACTACTATGTACTGTTCCTTGTGCCAGGCACTAGTGATAGCATGTTGATCAAAACCAAACAGGCTGTGTCTTCCAAAGCTTACTAGTCCAGGGAGGAGGAAACCTATGCTATCAAATAACAACTATACTACAGACTTCTCTAAAGGGCCTTGATGCTCTGTCAGGAGATCTTAGCCACTAATTGGGTTAAAAACATTAGTGTCTGTGCACTAATGGAAGGTGTCCTTGAGAACAAGATTTAAGCTGAAATCTAAAGGATAGATGGGAAGAGTTCACTGTGCAAAGAGGAAGGAAGAGTATTCCAGGTAGAGGGAATAACATGTACCAAAGCCTTGGGCAGGAGAGAGCATGTTTTGGAAAAGTTACAGAAAGCCCAATGTGACTGGAAGCAGCAACAACTCTAAAAATGGTGTAGCTCTTGTTTTTTAAATGTAACTATTTACTAACAAAACCCAGGACTCCCTGGACAAGTGGTCAATTCCTGGGCTGGGGAAGGACAAGTACAGGATGAGGCCAGTAAGAAAGTGCTCAGCAAATACACAGGACTTGTCAAAATTATACTAGAGCAAAGCCAGTTTTAAATAAAGTGACCGAATCTCTGGCAATTTGAATATCAAAACAATGATAATAGCACACCATAAAACACTGACTAAAACAGGACATCTTGAGTGAGTCCATAGTGATGCAATTACTATACATGAATAAATTCAGTTTGGAGAAGAATGAGATATTTACATAGTGTCAAATTTGAGACCTTCCTACAAAATATTTCTTAATTTAAAAAGGAAAAAAAAATTATGTTGGAAAAACTTGGCAGATACCACCTTAAGGAATCAAAGTTAACATCATTATTAATCATAAAAGCTGAAATAACGTGCTATTTCCTAGTAATCAATCAGAAGAATACAATACCATTTCTGATTCTTTCCTAAATACACAACCATCACAAAGAAAAACCAGACCAATCCAAATTGAGGAATATTTTCCAAAATAGTTGGCCTATAATCTTCAAATTTCAAGAAGATGAAAGAATGAGAAATTGTTCCAAGTTGAAGGAGACTAAAGAGGTGGTACCTAAACACAATGTGTAACTCCAAACTGGACCCTTGGTTATAAAGGATATTTCCTGAATACTTCAGGAAAAATGGAATGGGATCCAAGAGATGAACTGACATGAAGATCCTGATTTTGACGGTTGTATTGTAAGCATGGAGGGGAATATACTTGTTTGTAAGAAATGCGCTAAAGGTTTTGGGGGTAAGGAGTACCATATCAGAAATACATGCACCCAAATAATTAAGGGGGAGAATTCTGTGTTCTATACTTCCAACTTTTCTATAAGGTTGCTTTGATCGATTGATTGTGATTGTTGCAAAATAAAAAATAAATCAATTAATAAAAAACAGAGCAAAAGGCTAGAAACCCTGGCCCTCCATTTTACCACCTGAACAAAAGGAAGAATAGTTGAAACCCATACATTTCATTCAGCTCCATTTATACTATATTTATACTATAATGTACTATCAAGTCCCCCCAAATGATGTTCAAATGAAAAAGAGTATGTATTAGTTTTCTATTGTTGTGTAATAAATTACCACAAACTTGGTGGCTTAAAAATACTCATTCATTATCTCACAGTTAGGAAATCCAGAAGTCCAAAATGGGATGGCAGGATTCTCTGAAGGCTAAAATCCAGGTAGCAGCTTGCCACACCCTCAGTGTGTCCTTTTAGGGTGTCTTCTTCCAAGTTTACTCCCATTATTGGCAGAATTCAGTTCCTTGAGATTATAGGACTGAGGTTGCCACTTCCTTGCTGGGAACTGCTCTCGGTTGCTAGAGAATGTTCTCAGGTTCCTGTCCTGTGGCCCCCTCTGTTCACACATGGACTCCCTCTCACATTTTCAATCTCTGTGGCTTCCATGTGTGTTACCAACTAGAGAAAACATTCTGCTTTTAAAGAGTTCATGTGACTATGTTAGGCTACCCGGATCACTTCTCTATCTTAAGATCACTTGACTGGTAATCTTCACTTCTGCAAAATCTCTTTTGCCATAACATAATTATGGGAGTAATACTGGGGTGGGAGGGGGGAGATTGTGGGGGCCAGCTTAGAATTCTACCTGCCACAAGATGGAAGAGAGAAATGTTAGAGGCACTCTCAAATAATATGAGTAAAGAAGGGAAGCGCTATCTCTGTCTCTCTTAGAAATAAATAAAATTAAAAAAAATAAGGGAAGGTAAGAATGTGCTTCTCTAATTCATGAATTGGGGGGTTGGGAATTCTGGACTATAATATTTGAAACACCTTCAGCAGTGAAATTCTTTGATTTGTCTTTATTAGGCTGTGAAAACAGGCAGTGTGTGTTTCTGATTTACTGTCTCATTCCCAGCACTCAGCTGAATTCCTGGCACATAGCAGATAATCAGAAATGTTGACGGTATGAAGAATAAACAATAAGTGAATGATTAGCTTTGACAGCCAAAGATTTATTTTCTTATTTAACTAATCAAAATCTTCAGTGCTGCTCTCTCAGTGAAGTATTCTTCCAGAATAGCCTGGTTAAGGGGAAACCTGACAGTTAATATTCAGTTCCCTTTTGATTGGTGATATTTGTGTGTATATAAAATTCCAGAGTTCTTTTTCTTAAGTGAGTATAATTTGCCAAGGAGACTTGGAATATATTCATTGATCAATAAAACCAGCTAATACATTCAGATTGAAAATATCTTACGATGCTATGTTTTAGTTGATTTACATTATGATGAAACCTGAAAACATTCCCAAAGAGGAGTATAGGAGGAATTATATTAAAGATTATTTTGAAAACACTTTTATTGCTATTATTATAAAATATAAATATGCTGAAAGTATAAAAAAATGAAAAAGAGGATAAAAAAGAAAATAAATACCATCCATAATCTCACAACTCAAACATAATCACTATTAATATTGTGATATATATCCTTTCAGATTTTTTTCCTCTGCAGCCCTGGGTAACAACATACCAGCACATACAGGTACAGCTCTGCACAGATAATTTTACTCTCTTTTGTTTAAAAGTATACGATAGACAGAGTTCTAGGAGTATAAATGTACATACGAGACATTATTTTTAACAGTTATGATATGGTTTTTTATGGGGTTGTAATAACATATTTTATATAGTCAGCCTTTCCTGGTAGACTTTTAAATCATTTCCAATTTTTCTAGAAGTGTACATTTCACTGCAATACCGCCCGCCCCCCCCCCAACCCCACTGCTACATAAATCTTTGTATTCTGGCTTAATTATTTCTGTAAAATAAGTATGTCCAGGTACTAGCGATAAGAGAAAAAGCATGCAAATCTTGATATTACCAGATTTCCCTCAGAAATGTTTAACCCACAAGCAGATTATAAAGTACCTATTTATTGTCACCAACAATGGGTGTTAACAATTAAATATTTAACCTTTTCCAACTTGACACATAAAAAAAACCAATTGTTGTTTTAATCTGCCTGTGTTTTTAACATCTTTATTTTTCTATTCACTTTTAAAAATTTTAAAAGATGGCTCTTACATATGATTATCTCTTATCCTTTTGCCAGAAAGTATACTTTTGACCTCTTAGAAGTATTTAAGTCATTATCTAAACAATTTCCAAAATGCATTAGCATGGTAGGCAGTGTGGATCCCTCTGATCTCAGCCATCTGGTATTCACAACTTGCTGAAATCTCTCCCCCTAAGGGGGAGCTGGCCTGTGGCTCCCTTCTTTGTTCTGCCAGTACAGCGTGGCAGAGGGGAATGGATGTCACTTCTGTGATTAGGTTATGAGCTCTGTCTCATGAGCAGTTTCTCCTTACCTTGGCTGCTTGCTTTGAGGAAGCAAGCTGCATATTAGAGAGGCCTGTGTGACAAGGAACTGACAGTAGGCTTTGGCCAAGCACCAGCCCGTAACTGATGCTCTCAGTCCCACAGCCCTGGAGGAACTGAATCCTACCAACAACCATGCAGGCTTGAAAGTGGATCTTCTCCCAGCTACGTCTTCAGATGCGACTCTAGGCCTGGCGAACACTTTGATTACAGCCACAGCTTTACCCAGGCCTTTGTACTGTACTGTCTCACAATAAGCTTTGCTCCATGGCACATTTATCTCCAGAGTTTATCATGTGGACTTCCCAGTGTACAGAAATGTGATTTTAACATATTATATCTTATCGTCTCAAGACCAAATATTTATTTTGAAATTCCTATATATAAACACATTATCATAGACTATTACAATAACACAGGGATTTTAGAACAGCTGAAAGGAAATTTGGTCTGAGATTTATTTATTTTTCACAAAAAAGTTGAGGATAAATCTTGTGTTTATGCCTGTTATTTTTGTTAAAAGACTTATTGGATACCCTCTCAACATTTTAGTTTTCAGCTGTCTCTGGGATCCTTAATGACTCTTTTCTGCTTTGATTTCACAATAAAGATTGGAAATTTTATACCAAATTTATTTGCACGTGCTTGTATTTATATAGATTTGAGTATGTACTTACATATGTCCAGATTTGTCTAGATTTTGTGAAAGATAAAAAAGGCAAATATCTTACTTCTTCATCCTGGGGTGCAGAATTCCTCTGGGAAACATTTGTTGGGGGAGCTGGATTGTATAAAGGCACACCCATTCTGTCTCCAAAGGATTTGAGGGCACCTCTGTATGCTCCTATAGAATAACAATACTTGTACCTCATCATTTCAATGTTAATGTGTGTGAAAGTGTTTAAAAACTTAAAGAGTTTTATTAATGTAAGGAATTTATCCACAACTGTCTCATTTGGCTCTTTGCCTACGAGGCATGGTCAGGAATCTAGAAATTGTAATTTAGGGGAGGAAAGAGAAAGACCCTCTTCCCTTTCCACACTGTTTCCACTTCCTTGACTCCTTGACTTCTGCCTTCACCACGTTAAAATGCCACTTCAAGAAATTCTTTTGGCAAGGGGTAGGTTAACTGTGTGTATGGTGTTTTTGTTTTTGTTTTTTTACTCCTTTAAATGTCCATTAATTATAAGAGTTAGAGTAAAAAAAAATTGTTTCCATTTATTTATTTATTTATTTTATTATTATTTTTTTTAAAGATTTTTATTTATTTCTAGGAGAGAGAGAGAAAGACAGCGTGAGCAGGGGAGGGTCAGAGAGAGAGGGAGTCACAGACCGAAACAGGCTCCAGGCTCTGAGCTGGCAGTCAGCACAGAGCCCGACGCGGGGCTCGAACCCACGAACCGCGAGATCATGACCTAAGGGAAAGTCGGACGCTTAACCGACTAAGCCACCCAGGCGCCCCTCCATTTATTTATTTTTGAGAGAGACAGAGCATAAGTCGGGGAGGGGCAGAGAGAGATTGACAGACAGACAGAATCTGAAGCAGGCTCCAGGTTCTGAGCTATAAGCATAGAGCCCAATGCAATGCTTGAACCCATGAACTATGAGACCATGACCTGAGCCAAAGTCTGATGCTTAACTGACTGAATCACCTAGGTACCCTGAGAGTTAGAGGAAAATTTTAATAACACCTTATAGGGCCTATATTCACACATTCATTAAGTGACAATTACCAAGTTTTTATAAAATGGTGAATTCAGCATTGAACAAAAGAAGGGTAAGTTTTTTTTCTGCCAAATATTTTTTTTTCTCATACAAAGGAAGGAAGGGGACAACATATGCATTTGAAAGGTGAGACCTATGGGTGGATTGATGTGGTCCAAGAGAAGAGCTCAGAAGAGAGAGGGATTGAAGGGGGAACATATCCCCTGATTCACAATTTTAACCCTGGTCAAGCCATGTCTGAGTGACCACTACACATTCTGTTGTACTTAATTTATTTTATTTACATATTTTTTTATTTTAGAAAGAGAGAGAGCATGACAGAGGGAGAGAGAGAATCTCAACCAGGCCTGTCAGCGTACAGCTTGATGCTGGTCTGGATCCCATGACCCTGGGATCATGACCTTAGCCAAAATCATGAGTCGGACGCTCAACTGACTGAGCCACCCAGGTGTCCCATTCTGTTTTAAACAAAACAGAGCAGTTGCTTCCTTTCTGCCCAAAGTCAGATTCCTTCTTCTTACCAACTTTTACCATCTTTTTTTGGTTTAACATCTTATTTCACTAAGAGAAGTCCAAAAGTCTGTGTTAAAGGCCAAAAGAGCTCTTAGCCTTGGCAAGTCAAAAGAAATAAAACTTATGATGCTTCCATTGGAAGAGTGGAGAGATTGGTCTACTTGCACATATGAGCCATAAGTAGAAGGGGAAAGGCTGATGTCACAGAAAAACTCAACAAAATATACATCTCACCAGGAAGTTGGGGATTGATCCACTAGGAGCAGCTCAGGTTCTCATTCATAGAGCACTTAAAGAGTAAGAGACCTGCCTTCTAGGATTTTCCCTGAGGAGTGATTAATATCCAAGAAGGGACAAGTCAGGGTTTTACCACTACTTTCTTCACTTTAGGACTTCCAGAATGAACAGATGTGTCACACAGGATGATGGAGACAGAAGACATAATTTGGAAATCAGAACACTTGGATTTCACCCAGTACTTCCACCTCTGTGAGCAACTCATTAAATCACTTGACACCTCAGTTTCCTCACCAGTAACAATGTCACCATGCTGTTTTGAAATCCATGGAGATAAAAAGTGTGAACTATCTTGTTCTCTACATTATGCTTGCGGTTTTTATTGCTACATGTGTATAAATTCCAGAACATTTTAAGAGAAGTGGCATGGCTTAGCTGTCCAAACACAGATGCTGTGACAGAACTGTAACTCTGCCACTCATAGGCAGCAGGAAGGATTTGAATCTTCATTCCATTCCCTTAGGATACATCTAAAGATATGCCTGGCACAGAAGAGCCTTGTGAAGTTTTTCACTTACCACACACACAACTAAAATAAGCCTGGCTAGATGTTTACATAAATGACAATCCATTCTGATGACGTGAGTCGTGGGAGAAATCAACCCTTGAATTAAGTGACCAAGTTTTCTGCATTCCACAGAAAGTAAACCTAAAAAAAGGTTAAGTGTGAGGGCAGGCTAACTAATATTTGTTCTTGAAAAGATGTGAGGCAGTCGCATGGGAGGGAAGGAGAATCTTATCAGTTTCCAGAAGCGTATACTGTGATTGTTAGATGTTCTGATAAACATTCAGTGGATGGATTTGAGTACTCTATTTCATGACCTACAATGTGCACATTATTTTGAGTGTGTGGTGGGCTAGAGGAAATGTACTATAGCACTGTAGTGAAGAGTATGGACTTTAGTTCCAGAAAAAGACATATTTGAATTGCAAGATTTTTATTTCCTAGTTGTGAGATCTTGGGTACATAATTTGTGCAAGTCTTGGTTTCTTCATATAGGAAAGGGTAATAATCTTAATGATTGTCAACCACAGAGTTTAAGATGTAAAATGAAGTAATATAAATAGAACTGTGTCTATCTCAACAAATCATAGCTCTGCTTATATTGCTATTTTTGATGCACCTTTAATTGTTTAAAAATAGAGATGGTGGAATACACTGTAATGATATTCCTGAAGTTCTGATTCCATTCATTTTCATAATTAAGACACATACATATTTCTTATTTTATGGCAACATTTTCCTCATTTGTGGATATATTCTCTCTTGCAAAACAAAATAAACCATTTTGACAATGAAGGGTGAGCTTTACATTAAAGAAACAGAATTTTTAAACTTTGTTGAAGCATATAGTCTTTTGAAAATCTCAGGGCAGCTATGTGTCCTCTTTCTGGCCCAAAACACAAATCTTTACATCCACAAAACTTTGTGTATAACTAAAGGGACACACAGATCTTCCCTTGCAGAGTTGACATTTGTAATGAAATTAATTAACATTCAATATTGCAAATAAATCAACCTTTATCTGTTGTATAAACTCAAATTTTCATTTAGTGAGTTTTAGTGAAGTACCTTATATATACTATTGCTGTATAATGTGGTCTGAAGTGAAGTAATATGTCACTATGTTTGCTAGATAAAATTATCTTAAACCCAAGCTTACTATTCATGCTGTACCTAGCAGATTTTTATCCAGTGAATGCTCACTGATATACCATCAGCATTACTGTCAAGGGGCTACCAGTGAATCACACAAGTTGATTAATACTTTCTTTTAATGCTTTTTCTATGCTAAAGAACAGAATACACAGTGACATTTTCCTCTCAGAAGAGTTTTTTTTAAACTTTATATTTTCAGTAACTATCTTTCAGAATTACAATAAAGTATTTATTCTCATGGTATATCAGTATCTACTTGGAGTAATTGGACATTTGGATCTTAAAATCAGTCAGTAAGATGACAAGTTTACCACTAAATACTTGGCTTCAGTCCTAGACTGTATACCATATTAAAGTTAATGTAATAGAGTGTTTCAATATTTGAAAATAACAAATGGTTAATAGACTCTAAAGACTTCCCTGCTAGCAAAATTTGATATTTTTGCTAATAAAAACAAATCACAAGGATACCTTTGAATATATGTTCAAAGATTATTTTGAATGATACAAAAAAATCTTGAGGAAATAGTGTTTAGCTATCAGGCAACTTTTAAATTTTCACTTCTGAAGTCTTAAATTAACCAGGGAAGTAATTTAAGGAGAGGTTCTCACCCTAGGATAACCTGCAATATCATCTCATTTGTGATTTTGATCTTCTCTACATCTCCAAACATCAACTGATGGAGTCTGATTGTATGCTTCATTTTAAAAATTAAATTAGATTAAATTAAATTTTATTTTTATTTTATTTTTTACATTTATTTCTTTTTGAGAGACAGAGAGACACAGCATGAGTGGAGGAGGGGCAGAGAGAGAAGGAGACATAGAATCTGAAGCCGGCTTCCGGCTCTGAGCTGTCAGCACAGAGCCTGATGAGGAGGGCCCAAACCCACGAACCGTGAGATCATGACCTGAGCTGGAGTCAGACGCTCAACCAATTGAGCCAGCCAGGCACCCCCATTTTTTTGTTTGTTTGTTTCATAGGCGATAGGACTTAGATAATCCATATGATATTTATGGTGTTTTTGATTTTTTTCCTTTTTTTTTTTTTTGCTTTTAATGTCATTAGCTAAATCAAGAGGCAAATAAAAGCAGTTCCATAGCGGCAGAGAGAAACAACTTCCACTGGCAGGAATTTTGTTTGGTTGCTGACATTCAGCATATGCCATAGTGAAATGACAGAGAGATCATTCAGGAAAGTCGATATACTCACAGAGAGAAGCTAAACATGACAGCTTATTTTGGGAACCATTCTATCATGAGGGTACATTTGTTCTTGGAGTAGTCTCATAAAGCCTCCCTTTTATCTAACTGTATCTTGATTAAAGGGACAGCTTGATGTCTGCTATATAGAGAGGGGTCTTCACTTGACAATGTTGTCTCATTATTGTCAATGTTCGTCCTATTGTAAAGAAGATACTTTACTGGTAAAGATTTGATTGTTGACTGTTTCCAGCAGCCCAGATTGCAAGATGGTTCCTGGAAGGCTGGGCATAGTCATCTGATAAATTTTAAATAGTAAAACTTTATAATAATGTATATGGCATTTTTATTTGTAAACAATATACTTCTTTTTTAAAAAGTATATTTATCTTAAGAGAGAAAGAGAGTGCATGAACAGGGAAGGAGCAGAGATAGAGAGGGAGAGAGAGAAAGAATCCCAGGTAGGTTCTTCACTATTAGCACAGAGCCAGACATGGGCTCGAACTCAGGAAATGTGAGATCATGACCTGAGCCAAGATCAAGAGTTAGACGTTTAACCAACTGAGCCTTCTAGGTGACCCTACAATATGCATCTGAAGAAGGATGCTTGGCAATATAACTGCTATTTCTTTACATATTTATTTGTGATCATTATACTTGTCATATAGTTTGCCAGGATTTATTTAGTAACTAAAATTTAGAAATTAATTCAGAAGCTACTGTGTTTTTACCAGAGCATTTAGATGAAAGCAAATCATATTAGTTGTAGTAAAAATTAAGAATGCAGTATAGGGCATCTGGGTGGCTCAGTCAGTTAAGTGTCTGCCTTTGGCTCAGGTCATGATCTCATGATTTGTGAGTTCCAGCCTCACATCGGGCTCTTTGCTGTGTGCATAGACCCTGCTTCAGATCCTCTGTTCCCCTCCCCCCATCCCTCCCCCACTTGTTCTCTCTCTCTCAAATAAATAAATACCTCAAAAAAAAAAAAAAAGGAAACAATGCATTTAATTATGCTTCTCATCTTTCCTTCTCTTGAATTATCTTCTGTTTCTTGTTTATAATTTTTGCCCAGTCTTCAGATTTACTGTTCACGTAACCTCTTGTGCTAATGCAAGTCAGAATGGCCAAAATAATCCTTCATAAATGAAGTAGTGAATATCATATTGCAAGTGGGTAGGTCGCTCTATCTTACCCGTTTCTGAATAGCTGAATTGCTTTTAAATTTAGCAAGTATCTCACAAACTTTCTCATAGAATAATAAAATAATCATCAATGTCTTACAAGGACAAGCAATATTTCACTGGTTGAGATGTGTCTGGCAGATGGAGAGCTTCCCCCTGACCCCTCCCGTGTGGTAAAGGTTGAGTGTTCCTACTTAATGCTAAGAACGCTGACAAAACTGTTTGAGTTTTTTTGAGTTGGACTACTTAAAAAATTCTTGATTCTGAACTGTCACACATTCAACATCTTCAGTTTCAAATTTTTCTCTCTGGCTTAGACTGCAGTTAATAATTCTTTCCTTCCCCAAAATTAAAACCACAGATACACTTCTCAAGACCTTTCAGTCATTCAGGATTACCTGGCCTTTTGAATAATTTTCATAAGTTGTCTATGAATCAAATGCCGCCTGGTGTTGAAATGGGCAGATTCTAAGAGGAGTCATTTCTCCACCACATTGATGGCACATCATGCCAGCTCCTACTTCTAGGATGGCAAAATGTTCTGTCCCTTGCAATGAACAAGTACCAGTAGAGCTGACTGTCTTTCCTACCTGTCATTTGCTTTCAACTCACATTCACATCAAGTTCCAAAGTGCTGTCTTCTTGGTGAAGGACAATGATGAAGATGTGACCTACAGGTTAAAGATGTGACTTGTCTGTCGAGTTCAGACTCTGGTATTTGGAGTTGAGAACTCTTTCCTGTTACTCAGTGACCTATTATTAGCACTTTGGTAAAGGAAATAGGTATACTTTTATCACATGTCTGTTCTCTCCTGTCTTTATCCCAACTCTCAATCTCTGACCTCTCCTTCAATGTTCTATGTACTTTAGGAAGGTTATAGAAACATTTCAAAATCCTTGCCCATTTGTGCAAGCAACACACACACACACACACACACACACACACATTTAGTGCTGGGTGGAGTGCCTCCTACAGAGTAGGTATTCAAATAAGTAAATGAATTCAGTGAATACTAGAAAAAATAAAGGAATAACTAATGAAATGAACTACAATAAAGTATGAAAGAATATGAAGGAAGACTTCAGTGAATTTTCAGGCTGATCAAGATGTTTTGATTTGTTGCTGGTTTATGAAGGTAAAGATGAATGTTCATCATTCTTTGGGATAGAAAGATTAAGATAGATGTCTCTTCTATGTTAAATAAACACATTATTACATACAAAAATTTCAAAATAATTTCTAAGCCATAGCTGCAAGGTGATTTGTATTTCTACAAATAATGTATGAATATACTTAGATTAGTGAGTACAAAATATTTTAAATAGAAATATATTCTAAAAATAAATTATATATAAACCACTAGGTGGTTACTGTTTATTAACTTCATACTTTTAAGACAGTGATTCTCAAATTATATTTCATAGCACAGTTTTAAGTATTTTCCTCCACATTTGTAACATTTTAGCTTTTTGTTTCCCTTGCTGGTATATTCCTCACTAAGCAATAGTAAAACTATAGAGAAATGATGACCTTAACTGTTGTAATAGTAAATCACTCTTACTGAATATTTTCCTAGTCTAGATCATATGAAAAAAAAATGTGAAAAGCACTTAGAGGGAAATACCCTATATTAGTAAGATGTGATTAATATTATTCCATCATAAAATAAGACATACACATCTGAATTATATACCAATTATATGCAAATGTACATCTGCAGTGAGTAGTGTTAGAGGCTGTCAAAAATCTTCCATACTTCCCTACTATGTAGTACTCATGGAATCTGAAAGGAATTGTTCCTATTTCTAATTCTAAGGATGGATTTTAACGGATATTCTTCCCACTGCTACAGTGCTTGGTTTGGGGGAGAACATAGAGTTCAGATTTAATCCAATCAACATTTCTCCAGTGGCACATGGAGAAAACAAACAAAAACCATAATCATTTCCCCAGCCATGGTGATCCAGCTATTTCAAATCTCCCAGTGAGAACAAAACATTAGACTTTTGTCACCATACACAAAGTCACATGAAGTCCCAGTCACTCCTGGAAGCCATTCTCTGCCCATGAAGAAAACAAGCTCTCAGAAGAGGCGAACACTGTTGATAAGAGACTGGTAAGATTTAAAACTACTGTGAGCTGATAACATCACTGATTGACCTTGAAGAACTTCTAACCTCTGGATTTTCTAGTCACATGATCCAACAAATTCCCTTATGAGTTAACTCCTATGAGTTCCCTCTTCTGGTACTTGTAACTGAAAGTACCTGTCGGAGTACAATATCCACCAAAACATGGCCATCCATTTGGCTGTGAGCCAGGAGAAAATCCTGATGAAGATGGTTTTTCGAAGACATGGCTTCTTAGGTTTCCCTTCGGTCACCTTATTTGCTCTTACTGACTTGAGACTAAATTTTTTATGGGAAGTATAAGAAAATTAATAACCGGGTGAAAATATAATGTTTGGATAAATTATATTTACTCTTAGAGCTGACAGATCTCTAAGAAATTTTAATAAAGACACAAAGGACATGAGAAAAACATGAAGGATTGTAAGGAAAGCAATGAATGTAAGCAAAAGGATAAATAAGGATTGTGTTGCAAGTTAAACAATTGGGTTTCCTGGGTAAAAAAAAAAAAAAAAAAAGTAAATGCAGAGATTAGGCTTCTATTGGTTGGAAGCAATAGAAGCCAATTCTGGCTAGGAAAAGAGAAAGGGAATTAACTGGTGTTATACTGGGGCTCATGAAATCAGCAGAGGCTGCTGTAGGGGAAGGAAAAAAGGGCCATTGCAGAGACTAGGAAGCAGGACTCATAATAAGGACAATCCAAGTTGGGATGTAGCTGTTTAAGGGAGGTGACAAGATGGAGGTTGGTGGTGACCTGAATGAAAGTCATTTCAGTGCAGACTATGAACCTTTGGTTGGAGGAGATTAAAGAGGGATAGAAAGATAAGTGTTTTGATGAATTTTTCTATGAAGGGAAGCACAGAAAGATATTAGATCAAGAGAGGTTTGCTTGCCTTCTAATGTTTCTACTTAGATTTCTATGACTATGGGACTAAACCATTGGCTAAAACACTCTACCCTGCAAGTGTTCCTAAGCTGTTTCCTTCTTCTCCTTCCCTCCCATTCTTCCATTACCTCCTGCTCTTGGTCATATATTCTTGTTTGATTTTCTCTAATGTTCATCCCTGCCTGAAAGTATCTTCTTTATTTGTTTGGTTACCTTCACCAACTGAAATATGAAACCAATAAGAGCAGTAACTTTGTCTTGCTTACTAGTGTATCATTGGCATCTAGAAAAATGCCTGTTACGTAGCACTCTCAGTACACCTTTGTGAGATGAATAAACAAATGGATGACCAGAAATTCAATGGTTTCTTCCATTCTAGTATCACCTGTCTGAGATTCAAAGTCTCAGAATCCAGTTTCTGAAGAGCCAATTTCAGACCCTTTGTCCAGACCCTGTCTTGGGTTATATGTTGGGGGCTGAATACCTGAATTCACTGTCTTTTCACAACTGAATCTGAGAAGGGAAAGGCAATTCCACAGGGAAGTCTGAGACTATTTGGGATCCCCAAATGACAAATGCAGTACATAACTGTAAGGAGGAAAAAGGAATGTTTATTTCCTACCATTAAAAAAGTCATAAATGGAAAGTTTACATTCCTACTCATGGTTTAACAGCTTTCAATTTTATTCCTGTGTTTCCTGAGGAAAGACTTTAGGACCAAGTGGTAGGCAAGTCTTTCTGCTCACACAGATGAACTTCCCCCTCCATTAAAACAGGTTGGGAGCCTAGAGATAATTAGACCCACTGTGTCAAGCAATCAGCAAACAGTGAAGAGGTCACAAAAAACAGCAACAAGAGAGCTGGCTAATTCTTGAGAGAAACAGAAGGAAAGCCTTTGCAATCAGTAGAAAGATATTTTGGTTGTTGTGGTTCATGGATTGATGTGTACTTGTTTGTGTGATGTTCCTTTGGTTTCTGTCTCTCCTTCTCCCTCTCCACTTGTCCTCTCCTAACACAGACACACCCAAACTCTCAGACATGGGCACAGTAACTTTGAATGTTGGTGACTTAGTGAACTTCCCTAGGTCAACTCTGTGAAAGCAGTCATTTATCTCCACAGGATTGTATCACTGTGGGAGGAATAACTATGAGGTATTTCTGTTTGCTTTCACTTATTTATTCATTTTGATGCCTGTGATCTGTAAAGTTAGAAGAACCCTTTGGAAATCTAAGACCTGCTTCACTTACTTACTCTTTTCCCAATAGAACTAGAATGATAACCTTGACAAAATGATTAGCTCCATGAGAACATGGACAGTATCAGTTTTATTCATTCCTAGCACCATTGTTAGTAGACAATGGGTTTTCAAAAAAATATTTGGTGAATAAACAATGAAAAATGAGTGGACAGATGAAGGTCAAAGGGCTATATCCACATCAAGAACTGTAAAGACCTTTGTGGTGGCTTTCTTTGCTCTCTTCAGCTGCACTACTTCTGTATCACTACTACCTGTTCGTGCTCATCCCTCATTTCTATATTTCCTCTTCCACCCTCCTTTCTGATCTGATACTTAATCATCGAAGTTGTAGAAGACTTCCTCATAAACGTTAGCACAAGAGCACATAAAGTGTGTATTATCATTAAGATTCTTCCTTGTTTTATGCATATGCATGATTTCTGATTCTAAGATGCATTTTTGACAGATCACAAAGTGACTTTTCAAAATGTATGTAGTAGTCTAGAGGAGCCCTGATGAGCTTAGTTTTTTTAGTTTAAAATATTGTTGATGGTAGAAGTACCAATGCTTTATATATATTTCTAGAAGTTTTGTTAAAACATTCATTTTTTTTCCCTTGAAACTACAGGGCAAATTGTAGTTCAGACCGCTTTTAAAATTAGACCATTTCAATGACTTTCATGCATAGGGACTTTTCTTCAACTTAATCATAAAAACCAGTATCTTTTTTATTTGTTTGTTTTTTATTTTGCCTGGTCAGTCAATAATTGTGCAGACTGAGATGTCTTCAATAAACCTGCTAATTTCTTCACCATGTCCTTTGACATCCTTCTCTGATAATATTCATTTAAAGAGGATTAACAGTGGAAAAGTCACTTTGTTTTTCAAGGACTTTTTGAAAGTCTGTTTTTGTACCAGCCATATCTCCCTACCTCTCTTTTTGATCAGTGAGATGTAAGATAAGATTAATAACATTATAAATAATTAGTGCTTACATTGCCTTTCACCAGCCATTATTGAGATGACCTTTTTTTCATAACTTGGTATGAACCAATATTGAACATCTGCACATTCCTCTAAAATGCACTAAAGTATAATGCACCTTGTGGGTTTTTTAATAAGATAAGCTAAGGAAACATAACAGGATGTTAGAGTTGGAAGGGATGACAGAAACAACTTGAGTAAGTCTTTTATAAATAAAAATCCTAAGGATTTATCCAACAGATATAGGAATGCTATTTTGAAGGGACACATGAACCCCAGTGTTTATAGCAGCACTATCAACAACAGCCAAAGTATGGAAAGAGCCCAAATGTCCATCGATGGATGAATGGATAAAGAAGATGCAGTATATATATATATATATATATACGACGGAGTATTACTCAGCAATAAAAAAGAATGAAATCTTGCCATTTGCAACTACGTGTATTTGAACTAGAGAGTATTATGCTAAGAGAAAGTAGTCAGTCAGAGAAAGACAAATATCATATGACTTCACTCATATGAGAAGTTTAAGATACAAAACAGATGAACATAAGGGAAGGGAAATAAAAATAATATAAAAACAGGGAGGGGGACAAAAACATAAGAGACTCTTAAATATGGGGAACAGAGGGTTACTGGAGGGGATGTGGGAGGAGGGATGGGCTAAATGCATAAGGGGCATTAAGGAATCTATTTCTGAAATCATTGTTGCACTATATGCTAACTAACTTTGATGTAAATTTAAAAAAATAAACAAAATTTTAAAAGCAAATGAAAAAATTAAAAAATCCTAAGGTATAGAGAGAAAGAGAGAAAGGTATACTTTAAGTATATTCCACAGAGGCTATTAACTGGATGCAAAGCCAATACCCAATCTTCATATTTCCACATCTACCTAGTTAGTGTTGATTTTTCCACCCAGAGCACCAACTGCTCCATAGTTGGTAACTTTGTTCATAGTTACACTTTTTAACTAATAAGGTCAGTTATTTCCACTACTATTGTAGTTATTTGATCTAATTTACTCTATACCTAGAAACAAATTCTGTGATTGGAAAAACTGCAGTCTTACCAATCTAAGTTATTTTGGGATGGGCTGTGTTATGGGGCTTGGGTGAGCCTAGGACATAAGGGATCCAAACCCAGGAGTGATTCTGATTAGTAGACTGCAGAAGTCCTATATGTACTTCCTGCGAGAGCAGGAAGTGGAGTGAATACAGGCTAATCAGAGCCCACAAATCCACCCAGGGAGAGATGTAGCAACTGTCTGGGAGGAAGTGGCTCATGCTTTTAGACAAGCAAAGGAAAGAGGGAGCAGTGATGCAGATGAGCTGTGACAGTGAGTGGAATGCCAGCTAATCAGGCACAAATTACCACCTCTGCAATCCTGCATCAGGAAAGAAGCCTTGGAATGTGGCCAGGTAGGATCTTCTGTCTGGGGTCTATGGGTCCCAGGTAAGGAATATCATCACAAGCTGGGGATAGTCTGTGCAAAAACTACTGTTAGCCTGTAAACCAATCAATTTCTTCATATGCACCCCTCTTAGTCAAGCACTGTGACTGTTAGCACTGGTTTTAGATGCAAAACAGGCCATGGCTTGAGCACAGAACCACTGCTTCTGGCGTACTTTGAGTGCGCTTTCCAGAAATGATGACTATGTGGTGATTCCTCATTAGTACTCATGCCTGGATCTGATTTGTGAGATGTTGTGAGGGGTTACTGTGGCTTTGTAATTGAGATTTTTTCTTTGGGAAGTTAACTGTTCTTCCCACAGCCATTGTGGTTGCCTAGCAACAGGAAACAGTAGAGCAGTAACAAGGATTCTAAAACTAAGGCGTGGGGATAGTTAATGTCCTTCCTATGGACAGGGTATCCCAGTGGGCTTGATTTGAGATGGGAGAATGTTATAGCAAGAAATCTGTGGTCCCAGGGTCTGAAACCCCACGGAGAAGCAGGTGAGTTCCCAGCTCCTTCTGTCCCAAAAGAATTCTTGGAAATTTCTAGGTAAAGTGGACTTTACTCAGTGCTTCAGAGATATCTTTCTTTAAAACCTGGGGCAAAAATATTAAAAAGTCTTTTCACCTGTTCCTGGGAAATGACCCTTTTCTTTGAATGATGGTTTCATAGGGCAGGGTCTGACATGCAATAGTGTTCAATAAATATTTGTTGAATGAATAAAATGTCCCTTACTTCCTCTTCTCAAAATCACATACTCACTCCAACTATTTTATTGGCATGAGAAGGGAAGGCTGAGCCAATCCTTTATTAGAACCACTGTAATGAAATGTCACCTTCGCTGCTCCCTTGCCAGGAGATATCCACAAAAGAAGCTAGGTCATTCCAACTCTCCTCAAATAAAAACGCAAACCTACTGTGGCTACACATATGGAAGTAAAATTCACATTTATAACTGATCTACAGTTAGTTACTGGAAAATCTGCACGTTGGCGCAATACTCATTTTCCCTTCAAATATAGAAATACCTGCCAATTAGCATTTTCTTTTACTCCTGGCATAGGAGAGGACCATGCCTCCTCTGTAGCAAGAGGTGGATTGTGGAGAATGCTGTGTTGTATTATGTACACATGTAATTTCAGTTCTGCTTAGTTAGGCTTTAAAATGTATTTTTGTTACATGAAATGGATGGGTCTTGTTTTTATTTGCTTTTAACCTTGGGCCTATGGTCCACAGATGCTGTGGGAAATTCACAAATCCCCCAAAACTTTATTTGAAATGTTGTTTCTCTGTGCAGAAAGGTCTGTGACCTTCAAAAGACAATCTTCTGGAGGGATGGAGTCTTTTGCCTGTTAAAGAAGATGAGAGTTAGCAAACACCCATGTTCTTTTAATTTTCCTGAACACAGCACCTAAAGAGATAATATGTCAATGTGCTGACAATCAGAGAGGTGAAAGTAATGTTACTGACTGAAGAGAAAGTGCCCCTGTGATTAACAACTTTGAAATGAATAGCCCAGTGTACAACCAGTAGGGAAGCCAAGTGAAAAGCAGGACTTTGCTCTCAGGGCAAATTATCATTGGTGTTTTTGTTCTCCTAGTATATGGAACTGAGTGTTCTGTGCAAGTAGAGAGCAGGGCTTTGATGTGGGATACAGCAGAGGACATGCTACCTTGGTTAACCCTCAGATGGGTTCACTTCAGCTTCTTCACTTCTAAGCAGGAGCAAACTGGTCAGATGTGCCTGGTCATCTGCTCTATTTCTCTCTCCCCTCTTCTACTCATGCCCTTGGGGCAAATCCTGTCTATAGTTCATAGAAATCAAATAGGAATTTGCTCCTATGCTGGTCTGAGAAAAGAGGGTTAGGCCTTGGATGCAATTAACCTAGGGACTAAAAAAGGCATTTTCCCAAGAAGAATCAGCTGCTCAATAGCTGTATTTTCAAATCAGTTTTATGAACATCTGTTAATCACATGGACTAAGTGGTAACTGATTACTACTCCAACATAAAAAAACAAAAAACAAACAAAAACAGGGCACAGAGTTTGGAGAACAGATAGATATTTCACTTAAAGGAAGGGAATACTGCAGTTCTTATCAATTACTAAGAAAAAAAGTTACTGAAAGCTGAGATTCATATTAATACTCCCTGCTGATAGAAATTTAAAGAATTTTCTGTTTTTCCATGAACCCTGAAGTAAAAACAAAACGAATGCAACAAAAACAAGCTTCATAAATACATTTGTGAATTCTAATTTGTTTTCTCTCAAGGATAATAGACTTTCTAAAGCTTTTTTTTCTGAATTATGTTACAAGCATATCTTGTACTGTGTATGCTGAGTAGCTATGGTTACTCTGAGGCCATGACTCATGACCTTTAAATATTATTGTCAGGCAGCCAAAGCTCCTTCACTTTTAAATGGGTAGTTTTGCTTCAGGCATTATTAAAAGAAGGTGGCTTCAGTTGAACATTTGTTGTACATCCGAATATGTATTTAAGGGTACTGTACCCACAATGTTTTGTGTTTTTTTTTTAATTATTTGTTTGGATTCATTCAGTGACCACCTATTACTTTCTTGCTTGGTGTATCGTTGGGTGAATAAAAAATAAATAAGGATATTCCTTGTTCTCTAGGAGGTGTCCCTGAGAAGTACAAAAACATAGGCAGACAAATAATTAATTACATGATGAAATGTAATCAGGGCTATAAAAGACAGATGTCCAAACACTACTTGTGGACACAGAGGCAAGAAACAGTCTGGGCTGGTAGGATCAAAGAAGCTTCAGGAAGAGGCAGATTTGAGTCATGGTATGAAGAATAGGCAAGCTTTTAACAGAGAATAGAGCAAGAGCATTTTTGTCAGAGGAAACCACCAATGAAAGGATTAACACATATTCTGGGACTACTGGGTAGTACAGTTTGATGAAAATGTCATTTTTGTGAGATCCACTGATAGATGATAAAATTAGTTAGATGGTAAGAGGGGGCAGCTTATTAAGATCCTTCAAAACCATTTGTGGTTTTGCCCAGCAATATGATGGCAAAGGTTTGTTTTCCATTACATGATAAAGAGGTGCTGTCAAGTAGAAAGCACCAAAATACTGGTTTTCGCTGATTTGGTATGATGTGAGAAGAGCAATTCCATCTCTCAGAACCCCAGTGTGTCCTTCTACTGAGTGGGAATCTAATTAACTTCATTCAATTGTCACTAATTACTTGTCGAACATTTTAATTGGTTGCATATTGTTTTGAAAAGTGAGAGACATGCACAATAACACAGAAATAAAAGAATGTATTTGTGAGGGAGATAGTAAGACAGAAAACAATAAGAGCACCCTAGGATTTTAAAATAAGGCTTATTGGTTGGCACCAGTAGAACAAGAGTGACAAAGATTAGAGGTTTACAAAATCATCCCTGGATTCATTCATTCATTAATAAATATTTACAGACCATCCTAGTCTTCTTCAAGATGCTAAGGATAACAAAATAGAAGTAATTCCTTAGCTTCAAGAATGTTGTACTTTCAACTGGGAGGAGGTACAGTAAATATAATAAACAAATTCCGTAGGATGCTAGAAGGTGGTAAGTACAGCAAAGAAAAATTAAAACAAGGTGATGAGGATGGATAGAGGGTGGGGAGGTCAATTTTAAAGGAGGTGCATATGGTAGGCCTCACTGAAAAAGGTTATTTGAACAAAGACAAGAAGGGAGTGGAAAAGAGCCAAGCAGGCAAGTGTGGAGTACATGTTCTTGGCAGAAAGACTTGAAATGGGAACCTATGCGAGGAAGCCAACGTGACTGACTGAGGAGAGCATGAGATGAATTCAAAGAGGCAAAGGTGGAGTTGTAAGGGAGGAGGAAGTGGGGAGTAGGAAGGAGTCCTACAGTACATGGGAAAGGTGAACTGGTGAGACATTTGTAGGACCTCATGTACCATTACACGCGTTTTGGCTTTTATTTGGAGTGAAATGAAATCCGTTACTGGAGGGTTTTGAGCAGAGGAGTGAAGTGATATTCATTATGGTAGGTGTACTGAAAATAGAATGTAGAGTGTCCCATTCTGGAGTTTAATGGAAAAATCCAGGCAAGAGCAGATAGTAGCTTGAGGCTTAAACCAGGGTGTTAACAGTGAAGATGGTAAGAGTTGGTCAGACACTGAAAGTAGTTTGATTGTAGAGCCAAGAGTTTCCTGTTAAAATTGCTTATGAGTTCTGACACAGAAAGAGAAGTCAAAGTGTCAGCCTTAGCAAGTGGAAGGATGTCATCATCATTACCTGAGACAGGGAAGACTGTGAGCAGAGGGTTGGGGGTAGGAATTAAGAGTTAGGTTTGAAAATGTTGAAATTGAGATATCTATTAGACATCCCGGTGGAGAGGTCAAGAAGGCAATTGCACGAATGAATCTGGAATTCAAGAGAGAAGTCTGGAAATGTGTCCTTGGCAGTGATCGGCATATTGATGAACTTAAAGCTGTGAGTTTGGATGACATCATCGACAGAGTGGATATGGGTAGAGGAGAGAGGAAGCCTGGGAACCTGCCAAAAGTGAGAACTCAGAGAGAGAGAGAGAACCAACAAAGCATACTGAGAAGGAGCAGTAAGTGGAACAGGAAGAAAATTTGGGACCTTAGGAAGCTCTGGAAACCAAGTGAAGAGAGCGTGTCAAGGAGGAGGTGATGAATCATGTCAAAAGCTGTCATGTCATGTGAGATGTGACAAATGATCATAGCGATAACAGCGATGTGGAGATCACTGATGAATTAAGTGCAGTTTATAGGGTGGTACTTGTCAGGATCTGAATGGAGCTGCTTTAACAAAAAGCAAGGAGGGAAGGAATTAGAGATAGTGAAGATATGGCTTCGTTATAAAGGGGGTAAGAGTAATCAAGCAGAAAGTAAAGGGTTAAGAGAGCTCAAGACGCAGTAAATAACAGCATGTTTGTAAACTACTGGATGTGATCCCAGAAAGAGAGACTGATTGAGGAACAGTGTAGGAGACAAAGAATTCCCCAAGTCTGCTGTTTTCACAGGATGATATGCTTTCTTCCACTTTTTCTTTTTCTTTTTTTAGTTGAAATAAGAGATTTTGCAGGTTTTCAGAACAGACTGTACTGTTCAGACTGCTTATTCTCAAGAGAACCTTTAAAGGCTATTTTATCTTCTTTGAGTGAAGTTTACATTCCATAGTTTTGATTTCCTTTAGAAATGTTCAGAAATTGACATTTGGAGGAAATACTTTAGAACAATTATCTTCAATGTCACAGTGTAATGATCTATTTAACGTGGGGGCGTGTATGTGTGTATATAAGCGTGTGCATATCTGAATTAAATTTTGGAATTCTAAACTCGTATTTTATTTCAGCATCACATCTGCAAGTTCAGAGTCAAATATACAACAGAGAAACAAGATGCCGGTAAGAAATGAAGTTTGCAGACATTCTTTTTTTATGAAACATTACAATTAATAAAACTTTAACTTCTTTAATGAATGTTGAGATTCTCCTGATGTAGTTTTGTTTTCACATTTCATTAGTAAAGATCTTAAAAATAAATCATGGGATGTTCTTTTTCTAGTATAATGAGGCAAAGTTGGCAGAGTGCCAGCTAAGTGATATTACTGGGCAGTAAGAAAATTAGGTGAGCTATGGTGTAGCCACACAATATCGTGGACATCCTGGTTACTACAAAAATAAGTGTTTGCTTATATAGGAGGAAATTCTGGGATTCAAACAAGGTACAGATGGGGTAAATCACATTATTTGGTTTATTTAGGCTAAGGGTTAAATCACAGTCTATTCCAGATATTTCTAGTTCACACTCTTTCAAGTCAGCAAAGGACATACCTAGTTCTGACCCTTGAGGTCTTGTCTCTTCTCTGTGCTCTGTCATGCCCTGGGATACTTAGGTCCTTTTTACCAGAGCCTCAGTTAGTACCTACCCATGCCCCAGGTAGTGGGAGTGTGGGTTGTTGAGAAGTATTGAGGTTGGGTGATGGAGACCTGGGGATTCATTACACTAGTTCTCCACTTTTATGCGAATCAGAGGATTTCCCCTAAAGAAAAAATAAGCTGTATACCCTTGATTCAATTTCAGTAAGGATCCTCTAGACTCCATCATAGACATTTCTAGAACAATCCTGAAACCGAGATAATAACCAAGTGATAATGACCAGGGTCTTATTTTTCACCCATGCAATGAGGATGATGAGTTTTAACAGTCTACCTCAAATAAGATGTTTGGGATATGAAAAAGGTTGGTAAGTACGAACAAGTAAATGGGAGTATAGTTATTTGGAGTCGATATAGCATTAAAATGGGCTCCCTGTGAGGCAAGGGACTTCACTCTTTCATTTCTCTGTTTCTTTCTGGATTCAACCTCTACCACTCCCATCCCATATCAGCATCACCAGCTAAGAACAAATAATCCAGTGAAGTGTATGCCCAGAAGCTCACTCCTGCAGTTAATCTTTTTCAAAGCATTAACATCTCTATTCTAAGTTATGTTCGTTTAACCTGGCCCCAGATAGACTGGAGTTGTCTCTCAAATCCATAATTATTTTCAGGAGGAGGGGTTTTATTAAAGAAATAAAAGTCGGGGCGCCTGGGTGGCTTACTCGGTTAAGCGTCCGACTTTTAGGTCATGATCTCGCGGTTCGTGGGTTCGAGCCCCGCGTCGGGCTCTGTGCTGACTGCCAGCTTGGAGCCTGGAGCCTGTTTCAGTCTGTGACTCCCTCTCTCTCTGACCCTCCCCTGCTCACGCTGTCTCTCTCTCTCTCCTAGAAATAAATAAAAAACGTTAAAAAATTAAAAAAAAAACCAAATAAAAGTCAAGAGAGACCAACTTAGATTGGTAGAATATAAACTTTATTAAAAATCTTCTTTCTGACTCTAGTGATTATTTAATCTTATATTGCTTGTTTTTAGCTAGCAAAAAAAAAAAAAGCCTAATAATGAAGGTTTTTAAATGTATATGTTAGAACTATTTGTAATTCTGTTGCCCATAGAGAAAATATCCCTCACTAGTATCACATAAAACATTATTTTCTCTGCTTGGAACCCTTGGGTTAGCAGTTAAAATGCAGTTTTGAAAATTTTTGAAAGACTTCAGTTCACCAATCTCTGTTTATTGTCTTTTTCTCTAACAATGCTAATCAATTAGCACCCCAGAGGTAACCCTCTAGTTGGCTGCATATGACACTGGAAAGGACAAGGTGCCAATTACCACATTTAGGATTTCTGCTCTGGGCTCCCAATTAGCTTCCTGGAGTTCAGAGTCTACTTCTTTCAATTTGCATTTAATACAGTTGGGATCCTGGGGGCTGGAAGTAGCTGGTTCTTCTGTGTTCTACTGTGTTTTTACATTTCTAAAAGAATACATTTAGCTGGAGGAGGTTAGAATTAGAGAGCTCAAGGCCATAATGTATCTGTAATTAGTGCTGTCTCTTCATCAGACAATGCCTTTCAAATCCTGCAACTCTTGGAACGGTCACTCAGCAGAACTGATTCTGCTATGGATCATGAGGAATGAAACTGCAGGTGGCTCTCAGATGCCTCTTTAACATTTTTTTAATGTTTATTTATTTTTGAGAAAGAAAGAGTGAGACAGAGCACAATTGGGGGACAGGCAAAGAGAGGAGACACAGAATCCGAGGCAGGCTCCAGGCTCTGAGCTACTAGCACAGAGTCTGATGTAGGGCTCCAGCTCACAAATTGTGAGGTCATGACCCAAGCCAAAGTCGGATGCCTCACGACTGAGCCACCGAGGAACCCCATCAGATGCATCTTTTAAAATAGCCACAGTTTGGGGCGCCTGGGTGGCTTAGTCGGTTAAGCGTCCGACTTTCGCTTAGGTCATGATCTTGCGGTTCGTTGGTTCGGGCCCCGCGTCGGGCTCTGTGCTGACTGCCAGCTCAGAGCCTGGAGCCTGTTTCAGTCTGTGACTCCCTCTCTCTCTGACCCTCCCCTGCTCACGCTGTCTCTCACTCTCTCCTAGAAATAAATAAAACATTAAAAAAAAAAGAAAAGAAAAGAAAAATAAAATAGCCACAGTTTGCTCTAAAAGAAGAGATTGAAATTGAAGGATGAAACCTGTTTAATTCTGTGAAGATATCTCCACCACCCAAGCATAATGAAATATGCTCTCTAACCTATCTGAAGATGGTGGTTCCCTTTCTGCCTTTACTACACTATTCTCTGAATGCTCCTTTAATTTTTGAACTCGTCTGGTAAACTGCCTTCTTAGGGTAACAACTGGCATTTCTTTATTCATCTCTGTGTCCCCAGGATAGAGTCTCTGCTACCAAAACAGCACTCAATCATTCTTGTTTGAACTAGAACAAATGGACTGAGCCCCAGGCTATTAAGTGATGGACAGATGCCGATTCCTATGCAGCAGATGGCCATGGTTTTCAGAATTATCACTATCATATTGATTCTTTCTTCTTATTATTAACACTTTAGAAATTAAGAAATTGAGATTCAGGGAGGTTGAGAAACTTTTCAGATGTTGAATGACCAAATGAAATCTATGTTCACTATATAGCAGGAACATTATGAAATAATGCAGTGTTAGTTTTCTTAGATCCACATCTCAGGTGCCAGGCTGTCCCTGTTTTTATCTGCACCTTATTCTTTTGGGCCTGTTGGAGGATTAGAATGTTATTTAAACTGTTGCCTCTGCTGCATTTTAATATCTTCTGACAGAGAACAGCTAGTGCATATAAATCACCTCATTTGAAACTGTTTAGGAAGTAAAAATTCTATTGAAAGGAGGCTTGACCTGAACCAGACACCTGGCTCAGGATTTCTTCCTCTGAACTATTCCTGACCCACTGTGACACATAGAAATGAATTATGTAAAACATATGATGTCACTAGTTATGTGGAGGGGCACATCGACAAGTGAGGGTGTGGGTATGAATTCATTAATATGCTACAGTATGTACAAAGTATTTCACTCATGGTGCAAAACTAAGCTTATTAGAAAACTTCAGAAAGCATTGGTCTTTCAAGTTGTAATTTAATGATGACTTCATTAAAGAATTAGTATTCTAGGTGCTGAAAGTATGAAAGCACTTTCTTATTTTTAATTTGTGAGGTCAAATTCATAGCACAGTACACAGAAAGTCAGCTTTCCAAAACCAACTTAAAGAAGCTGAAGTATTTTGCATAAACTGGGGAAGGCAAGCAATGCCTTAAATTGTGCCTAATGTATACATTCTCTTTTTCTTTTAGTATTTGCTATGATATAGTATTATGTTCATAAAAAGCATGTATTTGGTCTCGTTCTGATATTTCTAAATTTTAATATTCTAAAATGGCTTTCAGAAAATCCTTCCCATTGAGGAATAAACTTTCAAATAATCTGTTAATATATCACTTGTGTTTAAAGGAAAAATTCAAGTGATTTAAAGGAAATTTTCCTACTTATTCTGAGAATGAGAACAATATAGAATTGCATCTCTATGTATGTTTAAATATAAAGATTTGTGGCTGTTCTATAAAATGGATTATATATGCATTTATTTTTTTCCCCACTTCAATAGCTGAGAAATGATGTCTCAGAACTTTTTGTTTTGGATTTCTTTCTTTCCTCTGCTCTTTATTTCTCTTCCTCTCTTTTTCCTTTTCTCTTCTTTTGCTTGCTTCCTTTTCTTATTGTCTTTCTTTCTTTCCTCCTTTCTTTCCTTCCTTCTTTCCTCCTTTCTTTCCTTCTTTCTTTCCTTCCTTCTTTCCTTCCTTTCTTTCTTTCTTTCTTTCTTTCTTTCTTTCTTTCTTTCTTTCTTTCTTTCTTTCTTTCTTCTCTTTTACTGAAGCAAACTTGCAAATTTGAAGTGTCCAAGTTGAATTTGACATATGCATACAAACCAGTTAAGGGAATGAAGTATCTATCACCCCCCAGGAGTCTCTCATACTCCTTTCTAATCTCTCTCACCTGCATATATACCATTCTCAAGGATCTGCCTTATGCCACTGTCTATAATCTTGCATTTCCTTGAGCTTTGTATAAATGGAGTATGTGATATATTGATGCATTTCTATATTGATCTTATAATAAGAATAAATAGGAAGATTCCTTTAAATCACTTGAAACATTGACTTAAAGCACAGGTGATATATTAGTATATCATACAGTATGTACCTCCTTTACTGACTTCTTTTACTTAGCAAAATTATTTTGAGATTCATCCATGTTGTAGTCTGTCAATAATTAAGTTTTATTGAATAGTACCCCACTATATTGAATGCATCAGTTTGTTTGTTTATCCATTTACCTGTTGACTAACATTTAGGTTATTTCCAGTGTTTGACTCTGACAAATAAAGCTGCTATAAACATTCACATACAAGTCTTTGTGTGGACATATGCTTTTCTTTTCACCTAAGAGTGAAGTGATTGAATCATATGGTAATTTAACTTTCTTAAAAACTGTGAAACTGTTTTCCAAAGTGATAGTATCATTTTACATTTTCACCAGCAGTGTGTGAGAGTTTTAGTTGATCCATATTCTTTCCAACCTTGGTAGGGTCAGACTTTCCAGTCTTAGCCTCTCTAATGTAGTAGTATCTCAGTGTGGTTTTAATTTGCATTACCTTAATAGCTAATAGTATTGAGTACCTTTTCATGTGCTTATTTGCCATCTTTATGTCTTATTTGATGAAATATCTATTGAAATCTTCTGTCCATGTTTAAGTTGTTTTGTTTCTTACTATTGGATTAGAGCTCTTTATGTATTCTAGACACAAGAAACGTTTCAGATATGTGTTTTGCAACTATTTTCTCCAGCCTGTGGTTACTCTTTTCGTTCTCTTAAGTGTCTTCAGAAGGGCAGGAGTTATTAATTTTTATGAAGTCTACTTTATCACTTGGTATTCTCATGGATCATCCTTTTGGTATCTGATCAAAAAATTCTTTGCCTGAGGTCACAAATATTTTCTCTTGCTTTCTTCCTACAGTCTTTGAGTTTGAGGTTTCACATTTAGATCTAGGCTTTATTTTGAGTTAATCATGCTTGATGGTGATTCAAAGCAAGTCTCTCTCTAGGAATTTCCCTCAGCTGAAAGAGCTACATTGCTCTATGGTAATCCATCTTCATGGGATCAACCTGTATCCAATGACGCAGGGCTGTAGGACCAGGTCCCCTTCCTTAGACGGAGGACAATACTGTAAGGCCAGCCCCGATTCACAGCTCCCATAGAATTGCTAAGGCTGCTGTTGCATTCACACTTCTCTTTTCCTTTATAAGTGTTGCTCCCAAGAGCTGTCTCCAGTAAGATGCTCCCCAGAGGACCCTAACCTAAAAAATCCAAATAGGTCTAATTTAAGGAATAAGGTTTTGCAAATGGAAATTCATAAGAAATGCAAAACAGCCACTGTGCTGTCACTGAGGGCAAGACAAATGATGTGAATAGAAACTGTCCTTGTGACTTTGATTGCCCTTCAGAGAAATCTTTCTTTATATAAAAGATTTAATGAGTATATGTTTGCAGACTTTCAGGAAGCAAAAGATTTCATTTAATAAAGTACGATAATGTCCAGTTATTCAATCTAAAAAATTGGCTTTTTCCCCACAAAAGAACACAAATAGTATAGAAATTGAATGTTCACTTCTAGGAATATCTGCTAGTTATCTAGATAGTATCTGCCATTACTCTGAAAGAGTAATGTTATCTTCCCAGATGTGGGGATGTGAGATGTTAGTTGGAGTGTTTAGCCATTGTTCAACCTCTCATATAGCTTCTTTTGTGTTGAGATCTTGCAGGAAATGAGGGGCTGGTCCATATCATGCTCTCCTGTCCCCATCCCCACCCTGTCCCTGTGCAACCATCTCAAGTTCATCTTACCAAAATCATAGAGCCTAAATGCTATCAAAGAAACGACTTCAACAGAGATTTCAGGTCAAGCAGTGCATAGAATGATGGCAGTGATCATAGTATTGTAACTGGTGAAAAACATATTTTTTCCTTTGGTTATTATTAAGAAAGATCAAAACTTCAATTCATTTTAATTTTATATGACTGTCATCAAAATTTTTGCATGTTATCAGTTACAGTTGACAAATGACTTAATATTTTGTTTATCTGAAGAAATTACTTCTTTTTTATACCTATCCAAGGTGTGATAGAGAAAGACTCTATTCATCTTAGTTACTAAGAGCCTCTGGAAGGAAGCTTCCCTGGGAGTGCATTTCTACAGTCTGGGCAGGCAGCAATAAAAGGAGGGGTAAATTGGAATTTAGATGCACCACTTTTGCTCCTATGCCATTAGTCAAAGAAGACACATGGCTTAAAACAGCCTTCAAGAGCTGAGGAAGTGAAATCATATCATAAGCCTAGAAGAATTTTCAAAAATATTTTGCTGGATAAAAGTTACAGCAATATAAAACTAAATTTAAAAGAAAAAAGAGTGCTGCTATGAACATTGGGGTACATGTGCTCCTATGCCTCAGCATTTCTATATCCCTTGGGTAAGTTCCTAGCAGTGCTATTGCTGGGTCATAGTGGAGTTCTATTGTTAATTTTTTGAGGAAACGCCCCACTGTTTTCCAGAGGGGCTGTACCAGTTTACATTCCCACCAACAGTGTAAGAGGGTGCCCGTTTCTCCACATCCTCGCCAGCATCTCATGTTCTCTGATTTGCTCATTTTAGCCACTCTGACTGGCGTGAGGTGGTATCTCAGTGTCGTTTTGATTTGTATTTCCCTGATGAGTAGGGATGCTGAGCATCGTTTCATATGTTTGTTGGCCATCTGGATGTCCTCTTTGGAGAAGTGTCTGTTCATATCTTCTGCCCATTTCTTCACTGGGTTGTTTGTTTTTTGGGTGTGAGTTTGGTGAGTTCCTTATAGATTCTGGATATCAACCCTTTATCTGATATGTCATTTGCAACTATCTTTTCCCATTCCGTTGGTTGCCTATTAATTTTCTGGGTTGTTTCCTTGGCTGTGCAGAAGCTTTTAATCTTGATGAGGTCCCAACAGTTTATTTTTGCTCTTGATTCCCTTGCTTTGGGGATGTGTCAAGTAAGAGGTTGCTGCGGTGGAGGTCAAGGAGGTTGTTTCCTGCTTTCTCCTCTAGGGTGTTGATAGTTTCCTGTCTCACGTTCATAGCAGCACTCCCCACAATAGCTAAAACATGGAAAGAGCCTAAGTGTCCATCAACAGATGAATGGATCAAGAAGATGTGGTTTATCTACACCATGGAATACTACATGGCAATGAGAAACAATGAAATCTGGCCATGTGTAGCAACATGGATGGACCTTGAGGGTGTTATGCTGAGCGAAGTAAGTCAGGCAGAGAAGGACAAATATCATATGTGTGCACGTATAGGAGGATTAGGAGGAACTTAACAGAGGACCAAGGGGGAAAAGAAGGGCGGAAATGGTTGGGGAAAGGGAGAGAGGCAAACCATGAGAGACTCTTGAATGCTGACAAAAACTGAGGACTGATGGATGTGGGGGGGAGGGGGGATGGGCATGGAGGAGGGCACTTGTGGGGATGAGCACTGAGTGTTATGTGGAAACTAATTTGACAATAAACTATTTGTAAAAAAAAAAAAAAAAAGAATTGGGGCACCTGGGTGGCTCATTCACTTAAGCATCTGACTTCAGCTCAGGTCATGATCTTGCGGTTCCTGAGTTTGGGCCCCGCCTTGGGCTCTGTGCTGACAGCTCAGATTCTGTGTCTCCCTCTCTCTCTGCCCCTAGCCCACACATGCTCTGTCTGTCTCTGTCTCTCAAAGATAAACAAACATTAAAAAAATTTTTTTAAAGAATTAACCTAAGGAAAATAAAAAGCAATGCTATAGATAGATACAAAAGGAAAGAAAATATTAGCTCTAGAATTTCTTACTTTAATAATAAGTTCTATTTAACTTGAGAACAGAGGCCACAAAAAAGATTTTAGCAGTTCAAAATGAGGTTGGCCAAAGAACTAGGAAGTGTTCTTTAGAAAATGATTCTTCACAAGCATTTGGGCAAGATGACCTATTTCATTTTAATTTCTGTGAGAGAGTAAATGTATAAGAAACAAAAGGTTCTGTTTTCACATGCAAATGTGCTCCTTTGGTTTTTATAAATGTCAGCAGGCAAAGAAATTTAGAAAACATGTGGCACTGGAACAGATTGTTTACAGATAGGAGGTTTTTCAGAATTTCCCCAAGAGGCATCAGTGGCGCAAAGGGCCTCTAGAAACTGAAGCATTTGAATGTCTGCAAATTTGTTTCATCAAATGCCTGTGACATTTTTTTTCCCCTTCCACTTGGCTACTTTAAATGGCAAAAACTTTCAGACAACGGACATTACTTGGGGAAAGCATGCCGGTTTGTGTGGTGTAGTGCTGACATGTTTTATTTTCTGTGAAGGTAGAAATGTTGAGAAGTTTGTATGTGTAGCAGGAAGGAAGTTGTGAAATACAAAAAGGGGACAGAAGTTAAATGTATATATATTTAAATAGATACAAGTTAAGTATACGTACTTAATTTGCTTCCAGGTTTACTCTGAATTAATATTCTGAACAAACTCATTTCATGTAAAATTTTCTCAACTTCTAAAACCTGAATGTTTAGAGCAAAGGAAGACAGGACATGTGTGTTTTGGGGCCATCTAATCAATCAGTCTGACTTTGAGAGCACACTTCAAGTGATGCGTTCTGAAGAAAAACACTTTCCAAAACTTCAGATTTTCAACCAAGAGAGAGTATCTTCCCAAAGGGCTAGGACAGTGACTCAATCTAGTCTTTCCCAAAGGGGTAAGTTTTCTTGAGATTGAGAGAGTGATCTGGGAGGGAGAAGCAAAAAGGATTCAGGATCTCAGGGATTAAGCTTGGCCTCTGGCTGCCCTCAGTCTCATCAGGCAGATTAGATAACATCAGTTTAATTTGTTTTGATAATTTTGTTAAACTGACATTTGCGGCTGGAAATAATAGCCCCAGGGCGTCATGTCAATAGTTGAGCTGTTTGTCTTAGATCAAGTATCAGAGTCAATTGGTTATTTCAAAATATGTCTAATCATGTGAATCAATGTGATATGTTATCTGTACTTAATGAGGCTCGGAGAAATCAAATGTTTCTCCAAGTTTTGATTAGAGTTTGCTTCCTCAAAAAGTTGACTGTCTCCTTGGATAAATTTATGCATTAATACAAAAAAATGAGAAGCTAATTTAGAATCAGAAATTCTTTATCTTGTAAGAAAATTTACCACAGACCATTATTTCAACCCATTTGTGAAGCATTTATAAATATTCAAAGTTAATTAATAGAAAATATTTGTAACAGGTATTACAACATCCTTAATATATTAAGGTCACATAAAAATCAATGAGGAAAAAATTAGCCTTTAAAAAGGAAATGGACAAAGGACACAAATCAAAATTTACAGAAGTTTTAAGATATACAGTTATCTAATAAACTGTCCAAACTTACAAATATCAAATAATATGTCCAAATAATAGGAGGCAAAGAAATGAAAAATTTTTAAACCTAGATATCATATTTTACCCATAAGTTTGACAGATATAAAGAGTATTTAGGAGGAAGGGGTCCAAGATGGAGGCATAGGAATATCCTGAATTCACACCCTCCAGTGGACACACCCAATCTATAGCTACATACTGATCATTTCCTTCTGAAAAGATCTGAAAACTAGAAGAATTGCTTTCTCTAACAAAGCATCAAAGGCACATGATATGGGTAGAAGAGGCAGAAACATAGTCTTGTAAGTCCCACACACCCAGCCGCAAACATAATAGGGAGGAATCTCACCAGACAGGCACATCTCCTAGAAGAGTAAGGTATTGGTGCCCCACAATGGGCACCCCAGCCCTTGGGATCTGTATTGGAAAGATGAGCTCCCAGTATATTTGGCTTGGAAAACCAACCCAAAGTGCCATGGGAAACTGAGGTTCTGCTCTTGGAGAGCACACATGTAGTCTCACTCACCCCAAGACTCAAAGAAAACATAGCTTGAAAAGTACTCAGGCTATATGTGAGAGAGATTTATTTGTTTATCTAGGGGCATTGGCTAGAGAGATAGGGGATGGCTGAGATGTCCCTCAGAGATGGAAGCACTGTTATATTTTCCACATAGAGTCCTAGTGCAGGTGGATGAGCTCAGATACTGCATATTCTCATATGCCTGGTGGTACAGGCAAGGGTGAGCAGTTGGGGCATCTGCTGAGACTGGAAAGCACAACTGGTTGCAGGCTCCCTGACCTCTAGTTGGGGCAGGTAAGTTGTAGCAGGCAAACAGTTGTATCATTCTCTTACTCCCAGCCTAAAGCCAGCATGCTCTCACAGAAAGGCACTCTCTTGCTTCATTGCCAAAAGCCCATAAGTGCATGTGGTCAAAACGTTTTCCCATTGCCTTTCTGAAGCCCTGCCTATACACTTTTGAGCAGCCTTGCTAAAGTCAGAGGGCATATGCAGGTCAGACAGAGGACACCTCTTGATCATCTGTGGGACATGAAGACTGATGCTCCAGAGCTCCATGGGACTGTAACAATCAGAAAGACAGTTCTGATCAGGCACCACCCTCAGGGCACTGTACAGATAGCAGATTGAAACACAACTCCAGCTATCCTTGAAAAATGCCTATTTTCTTACTCTGGAGCTTCAGCCTGAAGAATAGGCTTCAAGTTTATCATATATCTAGAGCTAAGGAGGTGTACTCAGGGAATTTAAGCAAGGGGATACCATCCTTGGTTACTGCCCTGGCCTCACTACAGCTTGATAAGACTTCTCAGAAAGGGACTTATTTGCATGCCTGGAGCCCTGAGTTTTGCAACTCTTGTCCAGGGGACACCTTTAGATCTCATGGTCTGGAAGTCATACTTCAAAAGCTGCTGCTAAAGGATCTGACTTCCAATCAACCTGAAACTAGGTGCTAAGTAAAATTCCTCCCCTTGGATCACTGACAGGTCTTCACACACACCCAGCAATGAGGTATGTCAAGAATAAGTCAGGCAGTGAAGAGAATCACAAAGGTTGAAGAGACAACCAAGGGCTTGACAGAGTTAAAGGAGAAGGATCATCACCTTCACAAGGTCACCCCTTCAAGGCTGTTACATACAGCTGTTTTGCTGAATACAAAGAAACAAACCTAAAGAGCAGGGGTGCCTTAGTGGCTCAGTTAGTTAAATGTCTGACTCGTGGTTTTGGCTCAGGTCATGATCTCATGGTTTGGGGTTTGAGCCTGATGTTGGGCTCCATGCTAACAATGAGAAGCCTGCTTGGGATTCTCTCTCTTCTCTCTCTCTCTGCCCTTACCCTCCTCTCTCTCTCTCTCTCTCAAAACAAATAATTAAACATTAAAAAAAGAAACAAACACAAAGAGTCAAGCATAATAAAGAAACAGGGAAATATGTTCCAAACAAAAGAACAAGACCTTAATGATAAGTAATCCACCTGATAAGGAATTCAAAGTAATGGTCATAAAGATGCTCACTGAACTCAGGAAAAGAATGGATGAATGAAGCTTCAATAAAGAAACATAAAACATAGAGTACCAAACAGAAGTCATAGACATGAAGAAGACAATAACTGAATGAGAAAATACACTAGAGGAATTCGATAGCAAACTGGATAAAGGAGAACAAGAGATAAGTAAGCTATAAGAGAGGGTGGTAGAACTCACCTAAACAAAGCAGCAAAATGACAAAAGAATTTTAAAAAATTAAAATAACTTAAGGGACCTTCACAACAACATAAAGAGTAAGCATTCCATTACAGAAGTCCCAGAAAAAGAAGAGAAAGGGACAGAAAATTTATCTGAGGAAATTAACGATAGGTGAAAACTTCCCTAACCTAAGGAAGGAAACAGACATTCAGGTCCAGGAATTCCAGAGAATGTCAAATGAAATGAATCCAAAGAGAGTCATACCAAAACACATTAAAACAAAAATGTCAACAAAGATGAAGACAGATCCTAAAAGTGGCAAGAGAAAAATAAATTTTATATTCAAGGAAAATCTCATAAGGCTATCAGCAATTTTCTCAGCAGAAACTTTGCAAGCCAGAAGGAAATGACTATGACATTCAAATTGATGGAAACCAAACCAAACCCAAAAACTTCTCACCAAAAATATTCTACCCAGCAATGATATCATTCATATCTAAAGAGGAGATAAAGAGTTTTCCAACAGGCAAAAGATAAAGGAATTCGCCACTATTAAACTGGCATTACAAGAATTATTCAAGGGACTATTGTAAGCTAACAAGAAAAGGTGTAAATTAAAAACAAGAAAACATATAAAAGTGAAAATCTCACTAGAAAAGATAAATATAATGTCAAGGTAGTATACAAGCCACTTATAATGCTGCTAAGAAGGATAAAATAAAAATAGTAAAATTAACTAAAATTATAATTAGTTAAGCATTACATAAAATAATAAGCTGTGGAAAGTGACATCAAAAACATAAGACGTGGAGAATAATGTAAAGTTTTGGAATGTGCTTAAGACTAAATCGCTACTAATTTAAAATACACTAATAGATACATAGAATAACAAATGTGACATGCACAGTAGCCAAAAAGCAAAACTTATTGTAAATCTACAAAAGAAAATGAGAAAGGAAACTACAATAACATTAAAAAATGTTATAAAACCAGCTTCTGCACAGCAAAGGAAACAACCCAGAAAATTAATAGGCAACCAATGGAATGGGAAAAGATAGTTGCAAATGACACATCAGATAAAGGGTTGATATCCAGAATCTACAAGGAACTCACCAAACTACACGCCCGAAAAACAAACAACCCAGTGAAGAAATGGGCAGAAGATATGAACAGACACTTCTCCAAAGAGGACATCCAGATGGCCAACAGACACACGAAACGATGCTCAGCATCCCTCCTCATCAGGGAAATACAAATCAAAACGACACTGAGATACCACCTCACACCAGTCAGAGTGGCTAAAATGAGCAAATCAGAGAACTCTAGATGCTGGCGAGGATGTGGAGAAACGGGCACCCTCCTACACTGTTGGTGGGAATGTAAACTGGTACAGCCCCTCTGGAAAACAGTGTGGAGGTTCGTAAGGAAACTAACAATAGAACTCCCCTATGACCCAGCAATAGCACTGCTAGGAATTTACCCAAGGGATACAGAAATGCTGATGCATAGGAGCACATGTACCCCAATGTTCATAGCAGCACTCTCCACAATAGCTAAAACCTGGAAAGAGCCTAAGTGTCCATCAACAGATGAATGGATCAAGAAGATGTGGTTTATCTATACCATGGAATACTACATGGCAATGAGAAACAATGAAATCTGGCCATGTGTAGCAACATGGATGGACCTTGAGGGTGTTATGCTGAGCGAAATGAGTCAGGCAGAGAAGGACAAATATCATATGTTTGCACGTATAGGAGGATTAGGAGGAACTTAACAGAGGACCAAGGGGGAGAAGAAGGGGGAAATGGTGGGGGAAAGGGAGAGAGGCAAACCATGAGAGACTCTTGAATGCTGACAAAAACTGAGGACTGGTGGATGTGGGGGGGAGGAGGGGTGGGCATGGAGGAGGACACTTGTGGGGATGAGCACCGGGTGTTATGTGGAAACTAATTTGACAATAAACTATTTGTAAAAAAAAAATAAAATAAAATAAAAATAAAAATAGTCTAACATGCTCAAAAAAAAAAAAATTATAAAACCAGAAGGAAAGGGAGAGAAAGAAGAAAGGAACACAGAGGAACTACAAAAACAGCCAGAAAACAACTGAAGAAATGGCAGTAAGTACATATCTGTCAATAATTACTCTAAATGTAAATGGACGAAATTCTCCAATCAAAAGAGAGATTCACTTTAGACACAGAGAAACTAAAAAATGAAGGGATGAAAAAATATATGTTATGTAAATAAAAACAGAAAACTGGTGTAGCTATATTCATATCAGACTAAGTAGATTTTTTAAAAGACTGTAATAAAAGACAAAGACAGGCACTACATAATGATAAATGGGTCAATTCAGTAAGAGCATATAACATTTATGAATATATATACACCAACATAAGAACACCAAAAAATATAAGGCAAATACTAACAGATCTAAAAGGAGAAATTTCCAGCAACACAATAATAGTAGGGGGTTTTAATACCCCACTTACATCAATGGATGGATCATCCAGACAGATAATCAATAATATCTGCCTTAAATGGCACACTAGGCCAGATGGGCTTAATATATATGTATAGAACATTCCATCCAAAAGCAGCAGGATGTACATTCTTCTTAAGTGTACAAAGAACGTTTTTAAGGATGGATCACATTTTAGGCCATAAAATAATTCTCAATAAATTCAAAACGACTGAAATCGTATCAAGATTCTTTTTTCAGACCACAATGGCATAGACCTAGAAATCAATTACAAGAAAACTAGAATAACTACAAATACATGGGGATTAAACAACATGTTATTATTTGGGGCGCCTGGGTGGCTCTGTCAATTGAGCGTCCGATTTCAGCTCAGGTCATGATTTCATGGTTCATGGGTTCCAGCCCCATGTCCGGCTCTGTGCTCAAAGCTAGCTCAGAGCCTGGAGCCTGTTTCAGATTCTCTATCTTCCTCTCTTTCTGACCCTCCCCTGCTCATGCTGTCTCTCTCTCTCTCCCAGGAATAAATAAAACATTACAAATAATTTAAACAACATGTTATTAAACAAGTACTGGGTCATAGGAAAAATCAAAGAAGAAGTAAAAAAATACCTAGACACAAATTAAAACAGAGATATGACGTACTAAAATCAATGGGATAAAGCAAAAGCAGTTCTAAGAGGGAAGTTAATAGCAATATAATATAGGCCTACCTTCAGAAACAAAAGAAATCTCAAATTAACAATTTAATTTTACACTTAAAGCAACTAGGAAAAGAAGCAGAAATGAAGTTCAAAGTTAGTAGAAGGAAGAAAATAATAAATATTACAGTGGAAATAAATGAAATGGATACTAAAAACATAATAGAAAGGACTAATGAAACTAAGAGCTGGTTCTTTGAAAAGATAAACAAAAATGACAATCATTACTTAGACTCACCAAGAAAAATTGAGAGATGACTCAAATAAATAAAATAAGAAATAAAGAAGAAGTTACAACTGATATCACAGAAATACAAAGGACATTAGAGACTACTATGAACAATTATATGCCAACAAATTAGACAATCTAGAATAAATGGATACATTCCTAGAAATTTATAATTTTCTAAGACTGAATCACGAAGAAATAGAAAATTTGAAGAGACCAATTACTCATCATGAGATTGAATCTGTAATCAAAAACCTCCCCAAAACCAAACTCCAGGACCAGATGACATCCTAGTGAGTTCTACCAATCATTCAAAAATTTAATACCTATCCTTCTCAAACTCTCCAAAAAACTGAAGGGGATGCAGAGCTTCCAAACTCCTTTTACCAGACCACCAGGATTACCTCCATACCCAAATCAGAGACTACACACACACACACACACACACACACACACACACACACACACACACAAAAGGCCAATATCCTTGATGAACATAGATTCAAAAATCCTTAGTAAAATTTTAGCAAAGCAAATTCAGCAATACATTAAAAGGATCATACATCATGATCAAGTGGGATTTATTCCAGGAATGCAAGAATGGTTCCAATCCTCAAATCAATTTGAACGAAAGACAACAAAAATGAAAGATAAAACTCATATGATCATCTCAATAGATGCAGAAAAAGCATTGGACAAAACTCAGTATCCATTTATGAAACAAACTCTCTATGAAGTAGATATGGAGACTGTACCTTAACATGATAAAGGTTATTTATGATAAACCGATAGCTCATATACTCAACAGTAAAAAGCTGAAAACTTTTCCTCTAAGATTAGGAAGAAGACAAGGATGGCCATTATTCCCACTGTTATTCACAGTATATTGAAAGTACTAACCACAATAATTAGGCACAAAAAAAGAAATAAAGGTATACAAATTGAAAGGAACTAAGTAAAACTCTATTTACAGATAACATGATACTATACACAGAACACCCAAAGAGTCAACCAAAAAACTGTTAGAACTAATATATGAATACAGTAAAGTTGCAGGATACAAAGTTAATATACAGAAATAGGCTGCATTTCTACATACTAATAATGAACTATCAGAAAGAGAAATCAAGAAAACATTCTGATTTACAATCACATCAAAAACAGTAAAATAGCTAGGAATAAATTCAATCAAGGAAGTGAAAGATCTGTACATTGAAAACTATAAGCCACTGATGAAAAAAATTGAATATGAGACAAATAAATGAACAGATATTCCATGCTCATGGATTGGAAGAATTAATATTGTTAAAATGTTCCTACTACCCAAAGCAATCTATAGATTCAATGCAATCAAAATTACAATGACATTTTGCACAGAACCAGAACAAAAATGCTAAAATTTGAGAACTACAAAAGACTCCAAATGGCCAAAACCATCTTAAGAAAATGGAACAAAGATAGAGGTATCATGCTCCCTGAAATCACACTGTAGCACAAAGATACAGTAACCAAAACAGTGTGGTAATGGCATAAAACTAGACATAAAGATGAATGGAATAGAATAGAAAGCCCTGAAATAATCCATGTAAATATGGTCAATTTATTTATAACAAAGAAACAAGAATGTATAATGGGGGAAAGACAGTCTCTTCGATTTACGGTATTGGAAAAAGTGGACAGCTACATGCAAAAGAGTGAAACTGGACTTCTATATTACAGGATATGTAAAAATCAACTCAAAGTAGATTAAAGATTTGGATGTAAGACCTAAAGCGTAAAAACTTCTAGGAAAAATAAAGTGGGCAAGCTCCTTGTTATCAGTCTTAGTGATTTTGGGAGGGGAATCTGACTCCAAAGGCAAAGGAAATAAAAGCAAAAAATAAATAAATGGGATTACATCAAACTAAAAATCTTCTCCATGGGAAAGGAAACCATCAACAACATAAAAAGGCAACCTACTGAAGAGGCAAAAGTATTTGTGAATTGTATAACTGATAAGGGTTTAATATCCAAAATATAAAGAACTCATACAACTCAATCACAAAATATCTAATTAAAACATGGACAGAGGATCTGAATAAATATTTCTCCAAAGAACAGAGATGTCTAATAGGTACATAAAAAGATTCTCAACATCAATAATCATCAGGGAAATGCAAATCAAAACCACAATGCAATATCATTTAATACCTGTTAGAATAGCTTTTGTAAAAAGATAAGAATAGCACGTGTTGCAGAGACTGTGGAGAAAAGGGAACTCTTATGCTCTGTGGTGGGAATGTAAATTGGTGCAGCCACTATAGAAAACAGTATGGAAGGTCTTCAAAAAATTACAAATAGAGGTGCCATATGATCCAATAATTCCACTATGGAGTATATATCCAAAGAAAATGAAAACACTAAATCAAAAAGATATATGCCACCTCCATGTTCAATGCAGCATTATTTATAAGAGCCAAGACATGGAAACAACCTAAGTGTTTATCAACAGATGAATGGATAAAGAAAATGCGGTACATATATCCAATGGAATATTACTGAGCCATTACAAAGAATGAAATCTTGCCATTTGGGTAACATGGATAGAGCTTATGGCCATTATTCTAAGTGAAATAAGTCAGGCAGAGAAAGAAAAGTATCATTTGATTTCACTTATGTATGTGACCAAAAAACAAACAAAACAGGACCCAGACTCATAGATACAGAGAAAAGATTGGTGTTGCCATAGGGGATGACGGCTGGGGGGTGGGCAAAATGGATGAAGAAGATTAATAAGTACAAGCCTCCAGTTACAAAACAAATGAGTTATGGAGATGTATGTACAGCATGGGGGATACAGTCAATAACATTGTATTAACTTTGCAAGGTGACAGATGGTAACTAGATTGACTGTGCTGACCATCTGGCAATGTATATAAATGTCAAATCACTTTATTGTACACGTGAAACTAATATAATACTGTATGTCAATTAAACCTTAAAAAAAGTATTGAAGTTGTCATTATTGGCAAACTTGTAAGAAAACTATGATTCTCATATACTCTTGGTGGGAGTGTTTTGGGGATGTAAGCAGAAATATGTATCAGTGTATTCTCTTTAAAATTCAGTAGTTTCTACCATTTATATCAAGAAAATAAAAAACAAGTCCACAAAGATGTATAAACATGCCTAGTACAGGGTTCTCTAATAGGAGGGAAAAATACATACACATAGTAACATTTACTGTGACCTTTAAATATGTGGCCATTTTAAAATTAGTAATTATGGGGCTCCTGGGTGGCTCAGTGGGTTGGGTGCTAACTTCGGCTCAGGTCATGATCTCACGGTTCACGGGTTCATGCCCTGTGTCGGGCTCTGTGCTGACAGCTAGCTCAGAGCCTGGAACCTGCTTCAGATTCTGTGTCTCCGTCTCCATCCACTCCTCCCTAACTAATGCTCTGTCTCTGTCTCTCTCTCTGTCTCTCTCTCAAAAATAAATAAACATTTAAAAAATTGGAAATTATGGAATATGGTGGCACCTGACTCGCTCAGTCAATAGAGCATGTGACTCTTGATCACAGGGTCATGCGTTCAAGCTGCACGGTAGCTGAAGAACTTACTTTACCAAAAAAATGGAATATAACATCTATCATCATTCAAATATAGATTATGCCTATGACATATTGTTAATTACAAATGATTCCCATTTAACCAAGTCTAACTATGTATAGTGTGAATTGATGTTTCACACATTATGCATCTTACAGGTATACACACACAAGTCCAGAAAGTAATGCACAAAAAAAAAAGAAAGAAAGAAAGAAAAAGGAAAGGAATGTGCCAAATGTGGTGTTCGTCTGCTTGTGCTGCCATAACAAAATAACCACAGGCTGGGTGGCTGCAACAACATTCATTTCTCACAGTTGTGGAGGCTGAGAAATCAGAGAAAGGGGTGCCAACATGGTTAGATCTGGCTTTGCAGATCATGGCCTCGTGGCTGTATTCTCTATTGTTGGGGTGGGGAGACGGAAGGAGGTAAGGGAGAGAAAGGGAGGAAGGGGAGGAGAGGGAGAGAGAAAAGGTATTAGAGGAACAGAGTACTCTGCTTTCTTTTTTTAAGGAGACTAATCCCATCATGAGGACCTCACCCTGATGACTATGTCTAAATCCTTTGACTTGCCAGAGATCCCACCTCCTAACACTATCACATTGGAAATCAGGACTTCCACATAGGAATCTGAATGGGCAGAGGACACTTTCAACCCACAACATGCAGCAGTCTCTGGGTTGTTAGAATCTGGATAATTTTCACTTCATTTTTATACCTTTCATAATGTCTGAAGTTTAGGGACATAATACATAAAAAATCCAAGGCAGAGATGATGTCAATACATGTCTTTTCTCCTTTCTCTTTTCTTATCCTTATAAAACTGAAGTCTACTTTATCTCTCCTCCTTTTCTCACCCTATATCACATGACGAGCTCCAGCAGGGTAGGGAATTTGATTAAGTCATCTTTATCCCCTGCGGTTGAGCTCTGGGTTCTACATAAAAGGAGCTCCATAAATATGTGAATGATTTTCATGTGTTTGCTCTTGAATAACTGGACATATAGTGTTTTTTACTTAGGAAAGAAAATGTTCCTGAATCATACACTTAATGCAAAGGAAAATTAAATTGTAAGATATTTTAAAACTAAATGTGGTTCAGAAGCATTCTTTGGAAAGGATAAGCCCTGTTTTGCTTCCCTCAAATGCCTAAGGAAAATGCTATAAATTCTAAAACAGCCTGCTTTCCCTAGGGACCATTTCTACTTGGAATCTTCCTTAAAATAGAAATATCTATGTCCATGGTGACTATATTCTGAATCCTATTAATTTTTCTCCTTTTGAATAAAACAGCATTTGGGCTTTTTGCATTCAGATGTGTCGTGACATTCTTTTCTGATGATCATGTCTCTGAAAATCTAGGAAAAAGTCTCCCATGATAACTTTTTCTTTGTGGCTGTTTAATGTGTAATGGTGAGATCCAAATGGTCCAGTCTCAAAAATGATTTGCGGTTTAAAAGAGACAATCTAGTACTAACAAGGTAACTTTCAAATTACTCAGGTTGCTAACCCCTAGTATACATCTTCATTTACCATCTGGATCAAATAAACCCAACTAAAGTTTTTACTTTTAAAGTCATTTTTTAGTATTTATTTATTATTTTTGAGAGAGAGAGAGAGAGAGAGAGAGAGAGAGAGAGAGAGAGGAGGGGTGGGGCAAAAAGAGAGGGACACAGAATCTGAAGCAGGCTCCAAGCTCTGAGCTGTCAGCACAGAGCCTGACGTGGAACTTGAACTCACCAACAGTGAGATCATGACCTGAGCTGAAATCTGATGCCCAAATGACCGAGCCACCAAGGCACCCCTAAAGTATGTTTTGAATAATTTACAGAAGAATAAAGGAATACTTTTAAAAAACTCATTAAAATTTTGGAAAAAATTTGAACATAGTATCTTTGTCATCTAGCAAAAATTTTGGCACGTAAAAATCATAAAAGACAGAAAAATATGGTTACACCTCTTTTTAACAAAAAAGGAAAGTCCAAGTTGTTGTCCCAAGGTATTATGTAATATACTCTGTCATTTATGATGATACTCTATTTCCTATTTTGTCCTTAGAGATGTGTTTTTTCATTCAGTGATTCATGAGTTTGAGGATACTCATGTAAGTCTCTAGGAAGTCATGATCCAAAGATGTACAGTCTGTTTCACTTACATAATTAATTCCATTATTATCATTAATGTCTAGAGCTACACTGTTCAACAGAAATATATTGTATGCCATCTATGTACTTTAAATTTTCTAATAGCTACATTAAAGACTTAAATAGGTGAAAGTAAACTTTAATAAATATATTTAATAAATGTATATTAGGTTAAATGAAATAAAGGTTATTTATACATAAATTTATATTCATTTTATTATTTATAAATAACTTTTATTTCATAATAATAACCTAATATAACCAAATATATCCAAAATATTGTCATTTTAACATGTACTCAATTAAAAAATGTATTGAGATGGACTCCTGGGTGGCTCAGTCGGTTATGTGTCAAACTCCAATTCAGGTCATGATCTCGTAGTTCGTGAGTTCAAGTCCTGTGTCCAGTTCTGTACTGATAGCTTGGAGCCTGCTTTGGATTCTGTGTCTCCCTCTCTCTCTCCACCTCTACCCTGCTCTCTCTCTGTTTCTCAAAAACAAATACGCATTAAAAAATTATTTAAAAAATATATTGAGATATCTTACATTCTCATATATGGGACTAAGTCTTCAAAGTCTTACATGTATTTTATACTTGCATCTCAGTTCAAATGAACCGCATTTCAAGTACTCAAAAAACACATATGATTAGTGGCTAATGCAGTGAACAGTGCTGATCAAGAGTGCTGCTCTCTATATTCATCTTCTAATTTATCTAAGAACTATGAAATGTACTTCTCTGTCAATTTTCTTTTTGGGGGGCATTGTGAATGGAAAATGAAAAATTCAATATTATCACACATGTTTAGTTGAAAGCCAAAAATATAAAAATAGCTTCTCCCCTTTTATACCTTGAAAGATGATGCAATATTTTTGGCAACACAATAAGAAATTGAAGGATGATTATTAATTCTGCTGTTGCATTGTACCTCTAGTTAATTCCACAACCCTTTGCCTTTCTTTTTAGTCTTTTCTTTTTTTAAGTCATAGCTGAAAATAATTGATAAATGATGATAAATAAGAATTCCCACAATGATCCAGTAGCAATATGTTTGAAAGCAGGAAGAACAATATCACTAAGATCACATAAATATATCTTAGCTTTATAAAAGGGTCCAATGGATGTGTTGATAATTGCAAGATATTATGCTTTTTAAAAATTAGTGTATTATTCCTTTGATCTTTGTAAAAATCTCTAAAAATAGATAAGAACTAAGAAGTATAGATTTTTAAAAATTAGAACAGCTCAGAAAAAGAAACTCAAAACTACCATTGGGTCTAATGATTTATGATGGTATATTGGAAGTGAAATTGCATTAATTAGTAAATTAGTATAGTATATTATAGTATAGTATATTAGTATATAGGGGAAATTTCAGAGATAAGTATATTTTTAAGTCCTTCTTTTTCCATAAGTTTCTATCTCACAAAACATCTTGTCTCAAGTTTTTGCCTCAAAAATTCCTTAAGGGGTGTCTGGGCTGGCTCAGTAAGAAGAACATGTGGCTCTTGATCTTGAGTTATGAGTTTCAGACCCACATTGGGCATATGGATTACTACAAAAGAGAAAAATAATCATTGGAAAACTTTTTTTGCATAGCCCTAGTCCACACTCCTTTTTCTCGTCTTCTATTTCTCCGTCTTCATCTCAAAAGCCATAAACAAGGCTAGCAAAAAAGTTAAAAAAGGGAAGAAAGGGAGACAGCCTAGTAAAAACCTTCTTTCGCAGGTAGAAGAGGGTACAGGCTGAGACTTCTTCTACAACATTTAAAATTTTTGCTCTTATACACAACAATTTATTTTTTCCAACAAGGAGTAACCAGGCTAGGTATAGTCACATAATACCAAGACCACTAGAATTTCTGGCTTTCATAACCAACCCTCAGCCTCTTACCTAGGCTGTGAGCTCTGAGAAGCTACACAAGAGAAATACCAAAAAACCCAGAGATTAAAAAGAAGATGATTTTTGAAAGAACTTCTTCTATGGCTCAGGTGTTATACTAAGTATTTTTCTGCATTATCACATTTAATTATCACAGCAGCCTCCACCAATTTATCATTTTCTCCATTTTTAGAGATGAGGAAATGGAGGCTCAGAATAATTAATTTACCTGCTTAAAGTCACATGCACACTAAGTAATAATCAGTCAGATCCACATTTCAAATCAACAAAATCCACTCTAGCTAGTGTTGAGTGGAAAATGAATTATTAAAGGATACTAGGTGTTTCAACAGGTTGTCTAGGAGAGTCAGAGAACTAGGCTTGGAGGCCACGGACTGTTAACCTCACCAGATTCGGGTGAGGTAACTACTACTGTTGCCACTGGGCATAGGCCCCACATCACTTGTCATTTCCCCTGAATAGGAGATATTCCTTCTAAGTCTTCTGTCACGGCAGGCTCTGAAAACAGGATGACTCTCTCTACCTGTCCAGATTCCATTCTATTTGGCACCTTTTTCATGCCACTCTCCTCTATCTTAAAGACTCAGAGTGGACCGTCTCATTGGTGGACCCTAAGTCACATGCCTATATCTTGGATGCAAAGGATGTTTGGGAGGGCGTTCCTGGCTTTTTCACTTGGGAGAGATGGGATTCATGAGATAGGAAACTTTCCAAAAACAGAAGGACACTAGGGCACCGAGACAGTATGACAAACGGCTACCTCAGGGTGCAAGATGAATTAGCTGTAATGGTCTTCTCATTTCATAGATGAGGAAGCTGAAGCCTACTGAGTAGCTAATGTTGGGCATGCTGTGCCCTCTTCTTAGATATTCTGGCCATGTTTTGACTGAGAGGCCTTAAAAGAAGTGGAAATTCACAGCACAAGAGAGCTCTCCCGTCTGTCCTCTGCTTACCTTATCATGTTGGAATGTACTATGGAAATTGCTACTGAACTTTTATCTGATATAAAAGGATCTGTGACACATTTCTCCTTTAGATCTTGGTAAAGAGAGGAATGTGTACAAATGCCAGGCTGGGTTGGGGGTAGGGGAAGGCTTCTCATGGAAAAGGTTTCCCAAGGAACATCAAGTTCAACTGAGGATTTTCTAGCTAGGTTCTGGAACAGTATCATTTGAGTACTGAAATTCTTATCATTACAGTTAAATTTCTTAAATCTTGTTTGAAGTTCACTTATTTTTTTTAATGGAGAATTTTATTTTTTTTATTTTTATTTTTTTACAAATAGTTTATTGTCAAGTTGGTTTCCATATAACACCCAGTGCTCATCCCCACAAGTGCCCTCCTCCATGCCCATCTCCCCCCTCTCCCCCACATCCATCAGTCCTCAGTTTGTTCTCAGCATTCAAGAGTCTCTCATGGTTTGCCTCTCTCCCTTTCCCCCACCATTTCCCCTCTTCTTCTCTCCCATGGTCCTCCGTTAAGTTCTCCCTAATCCTCCTATACATGCAAACATATGATATTTGTCCTTCTTTGCCTGGAAGTTCACTTATTTAGAACCTAAGATTCACTGGTGGAAAAAAACTACCTTCACACTGAACACTTTCATTTGCAAGACACTTGTTGTTGTTTATACGTGGTAGAGCAATAATTTATTCACCAAACTGTCTGAAAAGCCACAATTAATTTGGGCAATAAAAGGCTATCCCCTCCCCCATAAGCCAACCTGAACACGCAAGTGCATTTTCTAAAGCACTGGGATACAGTGGGAACATGAAAACATTGTTGGTTAATATGTGAAAGTTCTCAAAATCAAAACCTACATAAGATGCATAAAAAAATTTAATCCTGTCACATAAAGACTCAACTATTCAAAACACTATCTTTACTATTGGGAAAGGTATTTATATTATGATATGTTCCACTAAACAAAAATTTTATTTACAAATATTATCCTCTGGGTATTTTTTATTAAAGAAATAAACATCCGAATTGTTTTCATTTTGTTCTCCCAACAATCCTGTGAAGTAGGTAAACAGCAGCTGAATTACTTTTAATATCAACTACTTTCTTTACTCCATTATTTATCTGTTTATACATTTGTTTTATACTGTTATTTTTATTTTTAATTGTGGTAAAAGATATATGACATAAAACAGACCATTTTAATGATTTGTAAAGTGTGCATTGAGGTAGTACAAACCATGTTTAGATTTTTGTGCAACCAATCTCCAGAACGTTTTCATTTTGTAAAGCTGAAACTCTATATCCATTAAATAAGTCTCTATTTTTTCTCTCATTCATTTTTTAAAAGAAATCAAAATCTGTTTTTAATAGCAAATTTCCTTATTATGTCCTTTAGATTTTTTTATTATGAAGGAAATATAATATCATTATTAAAATTTTCACTTCATGATCAATAGAATAGGTGAACACTGGTTGCCATGGAGGCGGTAGTTACAAGAGCCAGGCCTTCCTGGGAAAGTATGCTTCTTGCTCTACCTTCCAGAAAGAGAAATCATATTTTGAGTTTGGGGCATTTCCCTAGAAAGAAAATATTATTTTTTATTCACAGTATATGACTTACAGTAGAGGCAGCGAGAACGTAGTGATACTCTCATTCACTAAAATTTGGTATTTTATTTTAGAATAAAAATTAAAGGTGGCTGGAATACAAATAAATTCCTAATCAAGAAACCCATAATTTGGGCTACATGGATGGCACTGAGTCCAGTGCTTAAACAGTCTAAAATGGCATGTAAAATGGTGGTCATATGTGCTTTGTGTGTGTGTGCATGTGTGTGTGCACATGCATGCAAAACATGATTGTGCAGGTTTTTTCCCTAATAAAATTCACAGATATTATCAGGTTCTAAAAGAGGTTTGTGATGCTCTAAGTTTCAAAAAATCATCCCATAAAATCGAAATGGTAGAAGTCACAGAACAAATTCTGTAACATAATAAGAACCCAAATTTAATTGTCCTCATACCAAGTCCCTGTTTTAGTGCTAATTTTCTCTTAAATAATGGCAAATAAACATTGTTCACTAGGGACGTTTCCTCCTCTGATACTATGTGTACATGATCTGTAAGAAGCTATAAAGCAATGTGATATGAGATAGATCTGGAATCTTTGAAAAAGGTTAGGACTGCTTCTCATCTCCTCCTAATAGCATCTACCAGAATCCCCATCAGAGAGAAAAAAACAAGTCTCCAAAGCAAAGAACTGTATGAGTGAGCATAAAAATATTGAATTAACTAGCAAACTTTTGACATTGTTTGATTTTTACATTAAAACTAAAATCCTAGGATTTTTATATTAGAGAGAAATTCTAAGCTAAGAATTTGGGTAGGCGTATAAATCCCACTGGTCTTGTTACTACTAGTTTCTCCACTGCTTGCATAATATCCAGCAAATAGTGAATCTTTAATAAATCTTTTTTGAACTTAATGAATTGAAATGCTTTGAGCTGAATTAAAATAACTCTCATTTCGCTTGTTAATAGTTTTGGGTAAGCCATTATTTAGTTATTTATGAAGCTGTCAAATGTCATGTGGTCATTTCTCTTTACCTTCCATGGCAACAATCTTTTTATAAGTTAATATCTGAGTCAACAATTCCTTTTGAATCCCTCTTCTTTTATTCTTTTTTCTATCACTGATGCTATAGAAATGAAGAAGTAGCAAAATCTTTCACAATCTAAAGATTGACCTTTAGAAATGTGTTTGTTTTGTTTTGTTTTTCTTCTAGAAAAGTAGTTTCCTGGAACCTTGCTACAGAAACTTGATAGTGAATACAGGTCCATGTTGGACTTGGACCTGGGGAATTCAGAGACCATAGTTCTGGAAAGGCTGCCTGATAAAACATTCAATTCATAATTTAACAAAGATGACTTAGAGGGTCTCTACACTTTTAGATTTCTTAAACCCACACGAATTTCCACCTCCAAAATAATTGGGATTAGTTCTCAAAGCACTGCCAACTTTTCAATTTTTCTGAAGAAAAAACACTAAAAGAATAATTTCCATATATTATCACCACCATTTGTTAAAGAAACATCCTTTTAACACCAAAATATATAGAATGATCATAATCTCAGAATAAAGGACAGTTCTTTAAATGGAATAAATTTGGCTTCATGAAAAATTCATAACTTTTAAAAGAATTTTACTTCCGTCTTTTTCTTGCTACTGGTGGAAATGTTGTCACAAACCAATAATGATTTTTGGACTAGCATTTCAGAAGCATGAATACAATTAAACTCCTGTGGTCTGAGGTTTGTTTCCACCCTTCCAGATCCAGTCTCCACCCTTCCCCCATTGTGTTATTTTCTGGGGAAGCTGATCTCTTTGAACTTGTCATTCAGTCTTTCTTGCCTTCTGTTTTTTTTTTTTTTGCACTCAGCCCAAGGGAGATACAGAAGAGCACAGGGTGAGAGAAGGGGAGGTCAGGCTATTTATTCCACTGGTCCATCCACCATTATGACTGAGCACAGCTTGGCAGTGGTTCTATTTCTCTACCCAGGATGTCAGCTCATAGACATAGCCCTCTCCTCAAGCTCTCTTTCTAGATTCTATAATACTACTCTGCCATTATCTCTTCAGGCTCTTGACTCTCTTCAGGTCAAGATGAGGCAAAGATAATCTTCCACTTCTTGGAAGTGCCCCACTATCCTTTAAACTGTGCTCACATGTTTGTACATAATCCCTTCATTGAATTCCCCTTAATCACTCCTTTGGAATGACTGACTGCTTCCTGCTGAGATGTGCCCAACACATTTTTCATTGAAAAATGAAGAACTGAGGCCCCAAGAAGTAAAGCCCAGATATTACACAGTCCAGGTCATGTGGTCAGGTCCAGAATGTGGCCATCCAGGTTATAAGCAGTGTCGTCCTTAGTCAGTGCTCATCTGTCATCCTCCCAATGGCTATCTTCTTCCCACTCATACTGAAAGGCACTTTCTGGAACCATCTTTCCACTGGGCTTTGGCAATAATTATAGTTTGTTCAAGTTTTGAATAAAAAAACATCCTATTAGCAGACTATTTAAGCAACTCCAAAACAGAGGAGTACTGTTTCCATTAGAATGGATTGAAATCAGGAAAAACTGAGTTTTTTAAGTTGATGCCTAAATAGAAATTGGCAATTGAGCCTAAGAAACTATTGCAAAAGCTAAGCAGAAAAGGACATGAGGATGATGGCATTTCCACTGTAAAATAAATGCTGATCACCAAGATGGGGAGAGGGATGATATAAATTGTCCAGAGTAAGGGGCTAAGGTGGGAACCTAGGGAAAAACTTTCATCAGCATGAGAGATATGAGGAGGTTGTAGAAGGGTAAAAAAGTTCAGAGCCTCTAGTACCCATCAAGCAGGGGGAAAGCAGTAGGAAATAGAAGAGACATTGAGCTGAAGCTTGACTGTTGCAAAATGTGTTGAAAGCATGTTTTATCTGGCATGAAGTTACTGTGCCACTGAGCAGAGGCTAGGGGAACCTTCTCTTTATTAGGGTTTAAAAATAAGCTAGAAAGTTTTCATACCACATGATTCTCTTTAAAGGAGGTGGGGCAATGGAATGACCAATAATAAGACTAACTGAGCATTTCATCTGTCTTAAGTTACCTGCTTTACCATATTTAGACTGCACAGAAACCAATGCCCAATTCCGTAGCCATTTCCACAGCCCAATTTCCATAGCCTTTTGCTACGCTAGCTAGTACCTGGCCTTTGGCAAGCAGAATTTGCCTAGCACTCTGATCCCTGTCAGCATCCCAGGCCAGATGCATAGAGAGTATTCCTCAAAGAAACCACTGGTAGTCAGAAGACAGGGCTGCCACTCTGATGAAACCACCTTATTTGCCTGCTGAGACTTCATCAACAACTATTTACTGAGCTCCTACTCAATGGTCAGTTCCGTGCAGTCAGGCTTCTGCAGGCAAAGGCCTCTCTACATATTGCACATGGATTCAGAGGCAGGGGAAAGATTTGGGTCAGAGACTTCGAGCCAGTCATGAAGAGGCGAAGGAGTTTATACGGTTGAGGAAGAAGAGCAAGATCATAAGACAAAGAAATACTGACTTAAAAGTAAGGGGGCGGGCGGCACCAGGGTAGGTCAGTCCCTTAAGCATTTAACTTCAGCATCAGTCATAATCTCACAGTTCGTGAGTTCAAGGTTCACATCGGGCTCTGTGCTGACAGCTTGGAGCCTGGAGCCCGCTTCAGATTCTGTGTCCCCATCCCTATCCACCCCTATCCTACTCATGCTCTGTCTCTCTCTCTCTCTCTCCCAGAAATAAATAAAAACATTAAAAAAATTTTTTTAAAGTAAGGAAGGGAATGATGAAAAGATACTGAGATGACTTCATGACATAAAGAAAATTTAAATTAGAAAAAAAAAAGAATAGATTTTCTTCCACATCCTCAAGTGAAGAATCTCTACAACTAGACAAGAATCTACTTTTACGATTTTGTATGAGATTTGTCAGAAGACTATTAGCTTGAACACACATGCATAATACTTTAGTGTCTTTCCTGCAATCAAAGAGTTTACTGGATTTTTAATTTGTAGCATTTTTTTAGTTTAATCCTCTTGGTTATCTTAATTCCATGTACCTAGATGATTGGCTTGTTATTTAGGTAGAAATTTTTAAGACAAAAAGCAGAAGTTAAAAACTGGAACTCTCAATGAGTTGCTGGAATTCACCACTTGAAAATCCACACAGGTTCAAAACCCAAACACCTATATGAATCATACATGTTCAACATGTGACAGCATTTAAAATACTTTTGACTGCGGCGCCTGGGTGGCTTAGTCGGTTGAGCGTCCGACTTTCACTTAGGTCATGATCTCGCGGTTCGTGGGTTCGAGCCCCGCGTCGGGCTCTGTGCTGACTGCCAGCTCAGAGCCTGGAGCCTGCTTCAGATTCTGTATCTCCCTCTCTCTCTGACCCTCTCCTGCTCACACTGTCTGTCTCTCTCTCCTAGGAGTAAATAAAAAGAATATATATATATAAAGACTTTTGACTAGTATAATTCACTCATCTATTACTTTAACTACCAATACAGTTTATATTCATAATAAAAACAAATGGCTTTAAGTGGGGTATGTCCAGAAGTGCCTGAAGCAGAATGGCTTAATGGTAGAAGTCCCATTTCTTGGTCTTCTACCCTTATATCCCGCAAAACTAGTCTAATGACTCACTACACCTATCTTCTTTAGGGTCCTTGAAATGACTCACCCATCTCTAAAACATCTATCCCTACGTATGTACTTATTCCCGAAATTATCCTTGATTTGACTTGTATTCCTTTGTTTGGTAAATGGGGGTTCCCTCCCATTAAAGACTGCTTTCCTTTGTATAAGCCATTTTTACCTCTGTGTAGATACAGTTATGGCTCTTTCCCTTAAGGGAGAAGGAAAATAGGAAGGTGGGGGAGTGAGAGCTTGCAGCTGGAGTATGGGTGCAGACCAGAGACTGCATTCTTCACAGTTTGCTCAGGGTTCTCTCTACTTCACAATGCATGGCAAATTCTTAAATCCACCTGCATAAAAAGTCCTATACTACTTAATAACTGTCTTCAGTCAAGTCTGTTTCCTTTGGTCTTGACTTACAATGCTTTTATCTTATTGGAAATGATTGTTTTTGGCTAGAGAAATTTGAGCTATTTGGGGAGAAAGACCCAGAGAAACAGATTAGTTTGATCTTGCTTGATCTACTCACAAAAAATTTAAGAAACTTCCATTTGAGATCAAACATTAGACAAGAAGAGTCTTCCTGGAAAGAGCAACTAGATCTGGAAATCCCAAACTTTTTGGAATAGTTGGGCCTCTTGAAATTTCCCCTTTCTGCATAAAATTTGCATAATAATTTGCAACATGAATTATCTATAGGTGTAAATATATAAAAATTCTGTTCAAGACTCATTTTTTGAGATTTTTAAAAATTAACTTTAGAAATGTATTGGAATCATTATGGGATGCTGAGGATCATTGATTCATTCCAATATCACTATTCTAGCCCAAGATGCTTATACCCCAAAGTCTGATTGGTGCAGGGCATGTGTGAGTTGGGTATTATGCATCCCCGTGTGATCTAGGAGCCAGACTGTTTTGGAACACAGCACCATTTCTTTGCCCTGCATCCTATGGAGTTTCATTTTATCAAAGGCCCAATGCAGGGCCCTAGTGTTGAAAGTATTGTATGAACAATATGAAAATGGCTGGTTCCATTTACCACCAGATGGCTCTATTGTATCATTAGGAAATGCACACATGTATAAAAATGGTGGGCTCCTAGACCAAAGGAAAAATACAAAGTACCAGTCAAAAAAAAAAAAGAAAAAAAGAAAAATGAACACAGTTCTTTCTTTCTATGGGGCTAATTGGAAGCAGCTACAGGAGTCTGAGCATTCACAAAGAAATTCACAAGGAAGGTCATAATCCTAGCACATATGAGGTCTCCCTTTTCAAGTTTTCATATTGCTGTGTAATAATTAATTGTTGGGACAGCCAGAGTAGTCAGGAAGTGTTCTTGTCTGAGCAGACCTGTAATTGATACTTCCATACAATAGTGCATACATCTCCTGTTTGTAGATGAGAAAGAGCAACTTTAGAACAACTTGGAGGGCCAAAATCTATACCCCTGGTGATTTGAGTCCTATTAGCCATATTTTGGGCAAGAATGAGCTGATTCTAAATCCTGTGGTATTTTTGCTTGAATGAACCTTGGGATAAGAAGGTGGCAATCAGAGGAAACGGGCTTCTCTGAGTTCACATGGTTCTATTCCTCAGAATAGGTGAATGTTAAAAATAGAGGCCTTCTAGGTGACATGTCTCACTAGGAATGTGAAATTTTGGTCTTCGCCTCTTAAAGAAAGTTCTGTTTGTATCAAGAAGAGAAAGCTACAATCTAGACTCCAGTGTGTATAATTTTAGTCTGACTTTCTAAAGTTGTTCATTGTCATAATTTAATATGCATTTTTTACCCTCCTTTTAGACACTAAACTCTTGAGTAAGACCACTGCATTTATAATATTTCGCTGTTTTATTACTGTGTTGAAGAAAAAGAGATGATTTGTGTGAGTTTATTAACCCTGTATGTAGCCCATAAAGTTACATTCAACAAGCTATCCATATCACAAAGTAATACATGATTATTGTTTTAAAGAAAGAGTCCCTGGAAACCGGACACATGGCGTTTACTTTGGCACAACTTGAGGCCCTGGAGATTTGCCTGAAGGAAGCAGAAGAAAAGGCTAAATCCTTATCTAAACAGGTAATACCTGTTGTTCACACTGGAAATATATGTTCCTTAGGGTGCAGTAGAACAAGTGTAAGTCTAACTACATGTTTTATAAAAACCAGAAGCAGAGCAAACTGTTGGTTCCCAAAGGAAAACGGAGTCGGTGGGGGGTGCAAAATGGATGAAGGGGACTGAGAGATACAAGTTTCCACTTATAGAACAAATAGGTCATGGGAAGAAAAGGCACAGCATAGGAAATAAAGTCAGTGACATTGTAATAGTACGGTATTGTGACAGACGGCATCTATACCTGTAGTGAGCACAGCATAGTGTATAGAGATGGTGAATCATTATGCTGTACACCTGAAACTAGTGTAACATTGTATGTCAACTATACTCAAAGTAAATAAACAAATACATAATTCTGTGTTTTGACCTCTGCTCCTGTTGATACACATGCATACGTGCACACACACAGGTATACACGCACACAGAGGACTTCATTCATTTTAGGTTTAACAATAATTATTTCAATCTTTGTGGATCTTTCCAGCCTTTATAACTCCTTTTACATTTATATTTTGATTTCCATTCACCCTAGACCAGGAGTGGGGCCAGCCATCTTTAAGCAGTAGTTCTCCTGAATCAGCAAAGCATATTTGTATTGTAAACAGATAAGTCCAAAGGTGAGATAAAACCCGCAGGAAGCACAGAGGAGCAATTTTCTCAAATTGTTTGAGAAAATAGGGTTTTGGCTTCCCTGTTGGGTTTTTAAAACTCAAAGGAGTGGTGGAGCCCAGCCGGTAGTGGGCAGCACTGGGTGCTCTAGAGATGACCTGTGTACCCAGTAGGATTCTGGGGTCAGGCACAGTGACTGTGGGTATCAGCAAAGCTCAGACCAGGGACTGGCCCGTTTCCCAAAATCGTACTTTGCAAACAGTATGGCGCATACCACAAATCCCAGTGCTATTGTTGCGCCTCCCCCTGTGCAAGGGGGTTTGGTCCCAGAGCAAAGTCACTCCTGGTGACAGCGAATGGAAGAAAAAGGACAGAAATGGTATAAACATTTATTGATTTATTGTGAATTGATACATTTTGTTATATATTTTTAGAAACTTCTGAAGAGTTTTAAGTTCTTTTTCATAAGGTCTGTCTAGAAAAATTTGATTGCATCAGAATTTTATAAGAATTTTTGTGGAGGGGCACCTGGGTGGCTCAGTGGGTTAAGTGTCTGACTCTTGGTTTTGGCTCAGGTCATGATCTCTCAGTTGTTGAGTTGAAGCCTGGCCTCAGGCTCCTCACTGACAGTGCAGAGCCTGCTCGGGGATTCTTTCTCTTCCTCTCTCTCTGCTCCTCCCCTGCTCACCGACACCCATGCACACATTACTTCTTTCTCTCATTCTTTCTCTCTCTCTCTCAAAATAAATAAATAAATAAACTAAAAAAAAGAATTTTTGCAGAGACTAGGGAAGATACTGCTTGTGTTAGAAGTAAAAGAAGTATAATTAACATGGAATGTAACAACACACACAAATAGCCTCAATTTGTGCATCTCTTACTTTGGGATGTGTTTATTATTTACTAAGTGTGGTTGATGTAAAAACTTAAATCAGTTAATGAAAGGGTGTTGTCCTAGGCCCAGACCCGTTTGGAAAATTTCTGTGTCAGCCACATGATATAACCCTGGCTGGCCAATGGGTCTTGCTTCTAAAACAAATAAAAACAAGTCACACTGCAGCAAAATTGTGAGTTATAAAGAATATTATGATGGACAAAAGCCTCCAAACCTGGAAGAAATTTTGAACGGCTAATGAAGAGAGGGCATCCCTGCTGATATTAGGTTACAATGAGAAGATAAATTTTTATTTTGTAATTGAAGGCCTTTTAACGATTTCTCACTTAAACCAATAAAATTTGATTCACCCATAAAAGTCATCATCTCTTTTTTTCTTAATAAAATATTTTTATCCCATACAACTAGCCCCTACTACTGAAGATTCTTAGCTCCACGATCCTTTCTGTAATATCAAACAATTAGTTCCATTTTTTAAGTATTTGCAGATTAAATATATAAAATGTTAACTATATTTTACTGTATTTTATTCTCTGTACCTGCAGCAAGTAAGATGCTAGTTAGGTATTTGGGGAGGAAAGAAATGTAAGCAGGGCTTCTGTACCCAAGTAGCTCAGAAACAAAAGAATCGTTGAAAAAGGAAGTAAGGTGTGCCTGGGTGGCTCATTTGGTTAAGCATCAGACTTCAGCTCGGGTCATGATCTCACAATTCATCAGTTCAAGCCCCGTGTTGGGCTCTGTGCTGTTAACTCAAAGCCTAGAGCCTGCTTTGAATTCTGTGTCTCCTTCTCTCTCTGTCCCTCCCTCACTTGCACTGTGTCTGTTTCTCAAAAATAAACAAACGTTAAAAAAAAAAAAAAAAAGAAAGACCAAGTGAGTGAAAATAAGTACTTGTATAGCTCTAGATAAACTGTACAATAGCACTAAATGGCAGGGTGTGTGTGTGTTACTTTCCTGAAGTATTGCCTTTGGAGTTGCCACATTTGCATAGCTAAGTGAATTTAATTGGAGGTTGGTAATGGTTTGAAGAAAAGGAAACTATGATTTGTTAAAAAAAAAAACCCCACATAACAGGCATTTTCAACATTGCATTTTTAATTAACTTGAGTATTTTATTACATCTGACTACTATTAGAGGTGAAAGAGGTTAATCAAAGAGAGATACTGCTCTTACAGGATTTAATGCTGAAATTTTTGCTTTCTCCAGCACTATAGTTTTTAGCCTTATCTTGAAAAGATAAAAAAATGTGAGAACATTTCCCCCCCACCAATACTTAAACTCAGTCGACATTTTAAAAATGTGATGACAGAAGGAAGAATGGGGAAAGGCAAGGGGAGCAACTGACCTTTCTTGAGGCTAAGATACGAGAATATTTCAGAATGGAACACCTGTGTCAAACAATCAAACATTTGTCCACTGGGTGCCACTGTCTTCCTTACCAGGCTATGCCACTGAGTGATTACAAAAACAGAAGATGTCATTAGTATTTAGGACAATGATGTGTGTGTGGAGTGGGGGTGCGGTGGATATTTTTCCTGTATCCAAGTATACATGTTAAAACTTATTTTAAATATTAATTTAAGACTTGTCATAAGGATAGTGGGAAATGCTAGCTGGCTTTCACTGGTAATCCAAATTTTTTGTCAGCCCTAAGGCTGAGTATTGGTCAGACAGGCTGGCCTGGTGCCTAGAAACAGGTTGGGGAAGCAGAGGAAATGGCGAGGACAAAGGTTTGCGCTGGAAGCAAGGGGTGGAAGGTCATGGTGCATTGTCAACCAGTGGACCATGCCTTTGAGAAGAGGGTAAAATTCACTGTTAGGCAAAGTGTAACCTGGCTTTGCCTCTTAGCGAACATAGAATTTACTGACAATGGAAAGTACAGATGCCTACAGTTTCATCTATACTAGGCATCTTTTGGTCCTGTACCTCAGTTTACTTAAACTGAAACTTTCTAAGGTCCCTTCCAGCAGAGTTTCTGTTGGTTCACTATGAAGAAGAAGAAACCTATAAATAGTGAGAAAATAAGATTGTGTCCACTTCCTCTGTGACATCACACAGTAAACAATTCCTTGTTAGTTTCCCTCTATTTCCCTCTACAATTTTTCTTTATTTCTCTGAAGTCATGTCTCTATTGCCAAAATAAAAGCAATATGAGATAAGCATAATTTGCGATTAAGATTTATAATCTGAGCTATTTACAGCTGTAAGAAGTTTGCAGGAGCTCAGTTGGCCAGAGTGAGAAAGGAGCATAAGAATCAAACTCTTGTCCTAAGTAATACAGTAAATAACTCATCATTACCAACTTTTGCCGAAGAAAATACTTGATTATGTTTCCAGCAGGTTGAGATCTGTGGGAGGAAATGCCTGGGAATTAGACAGTAGATGAGAGACCAAGAGGAGCAAGTAGAAACAAGGGAACATGTTAATGACTAGAAAGAGAGGAGTAAAAAGGTTTCTGGAGATTCGCAAAAAGCAGTTTTGGCATGTGTGCTGGCTTCTATCAGCAGTGCAGATGAGAGGGATGAAAAAAGGGGCTTTGGTGGGCTGCAGTTTGTAACCGTGCACAAACAGATCCCACAGCTTTTGTGTTGACATCCCACTGTTTCTTGTGTAAAGCAAATGTCAGGAAAAGCCACAGTTTCACAATGGAGCCCGGATCCAGAGGTCCCCCAGTGCAGAGGGACCCAGCAGGGCCGTTCCTGAGACACTTCCTCTGGCAACAATTCTGGCCGGTGTCTCTCCCATTCATCAGCAGCTTCTAGTTCCCAGCTCCTAACAGCAGACCCAGGATAGCCCAGGCTCCACTTCTTGCTAGATTAATGACCTTGGGCAATTCATATAATCTCTCTGAGTCACAGCTATTTTATCTAAAAGGGGGTAAACATACTGGTTTCATAGAGCACTTGTGAAGAGGGAATGAGACAAGTATATCTGGATCTTAGTAGTTTCCCAATAAAGGTTCACTTATCTCCACTTTTAGTGGTTCTAAAAAAACTATATAGGGGTGCCTATGTGGCTCAGTTGGTTAAGCCTCCAATCATTGACTCTTGATTTTGGTTCAGGTCATGATCTCAGGGTTGTGAGATCAAGTCCCATGTCGGGCTCCACAGTGGGCATGTAGCCTGCTTAAGATTCTCTCTCTCTCTTTTTCCTTCTGCACCTCCCCTCTATCTCTCAAAAGAAAACAAAACTGTGTGGTTTTGTGTCATGTGTCATGGGCTAATGTGTGTGTGTGTGTTTGTGTGAGAGAGAGAGAGTCTGTGTGTATGTGTGTGTGAGCACGTGTACAAGGAGTTTCTTTTTTTTACTGGTGTCTTTCAACGTGTTTGAACGACACCCAAGTTGCAACATAGCCATTCTTCAGCATTCACCCTCTTCAAGTCTCTCAAGCAGGAAAACTCCCCTCCCACCTGAGTTCCCTTGTCCTAGCCTGGCTCTCTCAGGATCCAGCTTTTTCTTCCATTCCTTTCAAGCTCTTCACGTGGTAAAGGGACTTTAGCACCTTAACCTTTTCCATTCTTTCTGCTTCATCTCTTGGGTCTTCTGTTTCTGCTCTTTCTCTGATTTTGCTCAGAGTGAGAGCTGAATGGGCACTGGTAGTATGTGGTCATTTTAGGGTTTTATGGGGAAAATAGAGAATGGGAAATCTGTGATCATTTCTTCACCAAGGAGGTGAATCCACTAACAACTGTAGTCAGAATTAGCTCCCAGTGTCTTATGGATATCATACCTAGAAAATATTGGTTGGATATGAAGCGTGCCATACACACGAGATAGAAAAGAAATGTGATTTGATGCAAGAGCTAGGAGGATCATGACCTAAGCCAAAATCAGGAGTTGGACACTCAACTGACTTTGCTACCAAGGTGCCTCATCATGGTTCCTATCTTAATAACATATGGTCATAAGCCAAAACCATTTATTATTTTATTTTTATTTTTTACAAATAGTTTATTGTCAAGTTGGTTTCCATGTAACACCCAGTGCTCATCCCCACAAGTTCCCTCCTCCATGCCCATCTCTCCCCTTCCCCCCCCACCCATCAGTCCTCAGTTTGTTCTCAGCATTCAAGAGTCTCTCATGGTTTGCCTCTCTCCCTCTCCCTCACTATTTCCCACTTTCTTCTCCCCCATGGTCCTCCGTTAAGTTCCTCCTAATCCTCCTATACGTGCAAACATATGATATTTGTCCTTCTCTGACTTATTTCGCTCAGCATAACAGCCTCAAGGTCCATCCATGTTGCTACACATGGCCAGATTTCATTGTTTCTCATTGCCATGTAGTATTCCATGGTATAGATAAACCACATCTTCTTGATCCATTCATCTGTTGATGGACACTTAGGCTCTTTCCATGTTTTAGCTATTGCGGAGAGTGCTGCTATGAACATTGGGGTACATGTGCTCCTATGCATCAGCATTTCTGTATCCCTTGGGTAAATTCCTAGCAGTGCTATAGCTGTGTCATAGGGGAATTCTACTGTTAATTTTTTGAGGAACCTCCACACTGTTTTCCAGAAGGGCTGCACCAGTTTACATTCCCACGAGCTGTGTAGGAGGGTGCCCGTTTCTCCACATCCTTGTCAGCATCTAGAGTCCTCTGATGTGCTCATTTTAGCCACTCTGACTGGCGTGAGGTGGTATCTCAGTGTGGTTTTGATTTGTATTTCCCTGATGAGGAGGGATGCTGAGCATCGTTTCATGTGTCTGTGGGCCATCTGTATGTCTTCTTTGGAGAAGTGTCTGTTCATATCTTCTGCCCATTTCTTCACTGGGTTGTTTGTTTTTTGGGTGTAGAGTTTGGTGAGTTCCTTATAGATTTTGGATATGAACCCTTTATCTGATATGTCATTTGCAACTATCTTTTCCCATTCTGTTAGTTGCCTATTAGTTTTATGAATTGTTACCTAAGTCAAAACCATTTAAAAGAATTTTCCTGGGGCACCTGGGTGGCTCAGTTGGCTTAGCATCTGATTCTTAAGTTTGGGTAAGGTCATGATCCCAGGGTCATGGGACTGAGCACCAAGTTGGGCTCTGTACTGAGTGTGAGCCAGCTTAAGATTTCTCTCTCTCTCTCTTTCTCTGGCTCTGGCTTTCACTCTCTCTCCCTCTTCTCCACTTGCATGCTCTCTCAAAAATGTAAATAAATAAATAAATAAATAAATAAATAAATAAATAAATAAATAAAAGAAGTTTCCTATTCAAGCAGTGCTGAACAAAAACTTATCTCAGTTCCCAAACTGGAACCTGGGGAACTTGTTGATTACTGAGCACTACCCACAGAGTTTCTGATTCAGAAGATCTGGGATGGGGGCCAAGAATTTGCATTTTTACAAATTCATACTCTAAGTTGAAGTTCCAGCCCTCACCCAAATCTGCAGGCGAAGGGTCCTCTGCACCCCTGTCCCATGTCCCAGCAACACAGAAACTGAATCAGTTATGATTAGTCTTGGGTATATAAAACAAACAGCCCCCAAAAGAGTAATCTAAACAATAAGTTATTTATTTTTCACTCATAAAATTGAAGCCTAGACACAAGCAACCTGGGATAGGCCTGGTAGCTTCACAACCCTCAAAAGCCTGGGCTATGTCTCTTCATGCATTGACAAACATGGCTTCCACTCTCAACATCCAAGATGCACTTGCAGCTGTGGCCATTCTATTCACAGATCAGGGAGTACGAAGAAGGAGAAATCACACGAAAAACAGGGCAGACAACTGCCAGCTGTGCAACTCCTTTTAACAACTTTTCTCAAAAACTCACTTAAAAATTCTTATATATCACTGACCACTGCTATTTGCCTGGAGGCTAAGAAATATGAACATTTAGCTAGGTGCATTGCCACCCTAAGAGTATGGGGATTTACTGAGAAGGGGGGTAAAGGAGATTATGTTGGCAAATGAAGATCTCTGCCTTGCTTAACCATTCTGTTGCACATAGTGCTCTGTCCTGGTAACTTCAATGTTCTTCTACATCTGGATATCCAGTTTTCCCAGCACCATTTGTTGAAGAGATGATTCTTTCTCCAGTGAATGACCTTGACAGCCTGGTCAAAAATCAATTGTTCACAGATGTATGATTCTGTAAATTCTCAGTTCTGTTCCACTGCTCTGTAACTCTGTGACTTTTAACAGGGACTTCTGGTTGGAAATGCCAGGTCAATTTTTGAGCGGGAACTTAGACTTGGTCTTTTGGGGACTTTACCAAGATACTATATTATTGTGAGAAAGTAGTGGACCTCTCTCACTTATGCAATAGCTGGAGATGAAATGAATCTTCTAACTGATCCTTCACCTTAAGCATTCAGTATAGCAAGCAAGCAATCAAGGAAAGACAAAAGACTAGTATATTTCACTCTAATAACCCACAATTATTCATCATTTTATACCTAAGATTCTAAAATAAACTCCCATTATGTGCTTGTTAGTATTCAATCTATATTTTCTTTAAGCTTGGGAATAGAAAAAGTAAAGATCTTCAGCAAGAGCAAGTTTTTAGGTGCTAAATATGTGTATGAGTGTCTAAAAGTGATTCGATACATACTGAAATTGCTCCTCAAAAATCTTCTGGCTCTTTTTTCATTGTTGAAATACAACAGTAGATCCCTTGATGTCAAGTTTATTTCAAATAAGTAATGTGCCCTTGGTAGGAGTATTCATTTCTGCAAATGCTCAGAAATTGTGCTTGATATGCCAATCTGAAATCATGAGTTTTTGTGAATGAGTTTTTGTTTTCCCATCTATTTGGAAGTCTACTTTACTGCCATAGAATCACAAGCAGTCTGTTTAAACTGGAATGGATTTCCTTATCACCATGAAACCTAGTTACTGGGAATTTCATTTAACACTTTGGCTCTCATTGAATTTACTGCAGAATTTCCTCTTCACACACACACACACACACACACACACACACACACACACATGCTACTTCTTACATAAGCAGATGCCAATTTTTACTTTCTTACTGGATTGTTGGGCATTATGTGAGAGCTTCAGAGAATGTAAGGGAAAACATACAAGCTGGTGAAGAGATGTGTTGTTTTGAATAGAGTCAGGCACAATGAAAAATAGGCTTCTGTTACTATTGTTGTTACAGGCGGGACGCATGGACTGTTGGCCTGTTACATAACTAAAGACTTCCTTTTGCTTATAAATGTCAAGATCAAACAGAGGTCAGTTTTAAATAGCTGACCGGGCACTAATAAATGTGACTTTCTTGTCTAAGAAAAAGCAAAATGCCTTATCCTGTATGAGTCATGGTTCTGCTGATAAGAACAGGTGTCTTTTTGCACGGACATTTTCTTTATAAGTTTTCTCAGAGATATTAAATTAACTTTTACTTTCTTTAATCTTTACAAGAAAATTAGTAAGTCAGATATATGCTTTCGGTCAATTATTCATTTAATACATATTTACTAAGCCTGTACTGTGAGCTAAGCATTTTTCTAGGTACTCCCATGTATGTTAGCCAAAGACCCTGGAAAGTCTTATCCCCATTCTGCAAATGATAAAAGATCTTTTGCGGGGTTGCATCCCCCTTATCTGCTCTTTCTATACATTTCTTCCTTGGTGACCTGCTCTAAAGCACACAGTCTGCCAAGAAGAGATACCTCTTCATCATTAGTCCTTATCTTCTTCATGATCCCAGATGTGACTTATCCAACTGCCTGCTGCATGGTGCCATCCAAGTTCTCATTCAACTCAAGCTCTACCTGTTCATTATCTTCCTGCTTCAAATCTGTTCCTTCTCTCACATCCCCTAAGCTGGGACAGGTGCTCCCAGCAACCCTGTGGTTCATATCAGAAATCCATACAGTTTTGATTCTTTCCTTTTCCACATTCTATACATCCAGTCAATTCCTAAGTATTATGGATGATGCCTCTCAAATAGTTCTTGAATCTATCTTCTTTTCTCTATCTCTACCATTATTGACCTGTTCAAGCCACCAACTACAGAAACTTTCATGATGGTCCTTGTTTAAATGGCTCCTCAATACCAAAGCCAGAGAGGGAAAATTCCATAACACATATTTCTCCTTGGCTTAAATCGTATATTAGTTCCCTTACACCTTCAGGGACAAATCTATATTCCTTAACAGATCCTTCAACCATAAGTAGCTAGATTCCCCCTTCTTGTTTCTTCAGTTTTATCTTACACAACTCTCCACATATCACCTTTGATTCCTTGCACATGCCATATTCTCTCTCATTTTTCTCACTTAAGAAGAAACAAAAGGCTTTGTTCCTCAGAGTCAAGTTTTATTTAATATATTCTTTTCTCTCTGCTTCTACCTATAATTGCTCCCATTACTTCCTCTTACCCTCCTTCCCATTATTCACAAAATCCCAAACAACTCTTATTTTCAGATCATCTATTAGATGCTCCTTCTTCAAAAATGCTTTTCTTCTTCTTTCAAGTTTGGGTTAGATGTTCTTCCTAGGTTCTCTCATAATCCATCTCCTACTTCTCCACCCCTACAAACTCTAATTATCCTATGCCATATGCCTCATGGAAGAAGTTCAGACAGTGACTTCTCTGAAGTCTCAAATCAAGTTAGAAGCCATCTGCTTATCTCTCTGATGTCAAAACTCATGCCCTTCCCAATATAGCAATTTGAGTTGACTGATAGGCAATGGAGAGCCATTAAAGGGGACATATTCATATTTGCACTTGGAAAATTCTGAGGGTATTCATAAGGACAAATTTGTGAGGAGACCAGAGCGAGTCACATCGGTGTGTAGCTCTTGCAAAAGATTTTTGAAATGGTAAGTACCCATCAGTGGTGAAGAGAAGAGAGACACAAGAAATATTTTAGAGTTGGATTTAGTCATCAATTAATGGAAAAGTACTATTCAGGGCAAATCTCAAACTTTAGGTGACTGGGTGATCAATGGTTACCCCGACTATCTTATATTTGAATCATTAAATATTAAAGGTTATTCATTCCCTTTGGAAGGGTCTGTGTAGGCTCAGTTTGCCCCACATATGTTCTGGATTCTTTTGAAAGCTTTGTCATTTGGATTTCCTCATTTAGGTCTTCTGAAAGCTGTAGTCCTTTAATATTACATCAGACCCTTAATCTATGTCTTTAAATAGGTTGTTCTTCTTATTTTTTGCTCTTGGGGCTTCAAAGAGAAAATATCAGATGATCATGTGTTTTGTGTATGAAGATCTTATTTATTAACCTCAGGAACAGTTTAATGTTTAAACAGAGTTGTATAAATGCAAATCTCTTGCCATAATTGAATGAATGTATAGTGACAGGGCAGTTCTTGATATTCTTTAGGGGATATTCAAAGTCAAAACTATATGCATAACAATACTAATAGATTATTGGCATTTTCCATTATAATTCTTTAACAAGTAGATGTTTCCCAGAAGTTACATGAAAAGACTGAACACAGAGCAGGTATATGAAACCCGCTGCCCTGTATTAAGCTAGACATTGAGGAGGTCAGAGGAGAAAGGGAGTCTCCTGGGAGAAACTCAATAATGGCAGAATGCATTTCCCCCAAGCCAGAGAGCAGAGTCAACTCTGAATCCGACCAGCAGGGGGAGTCTGTGCCCTGTTCCATGAAAAGCTCTAAGAATGTGCTGGAACTTGGATGGACTGGGGGTATCCTAGGAATGAGTCCTAGGCCACAGCTGTTGACTTTAATTTCTCAGAACCTAATATTATTGGTTTTTTTTTTTACTTTTACATGCAAGCATTTGACCTTTATATCCAAGTCAATGGTTAAATGCCTCACTTTTTCCCATGTTTCATTTCTCTCTGGTATTCTTATCTATTCATAAGACCCAGAGAGCTTTTTTGGAGATTAAAGAAATCTTAGGAATCTCTATGCCTGGAATCCTAATTTTATATTTCAATTATTGATTGATCTTTTGGTAAATATTTCTATTCTCACTCAGAGCTCAAACTTTCCTCTCTTATTCAGAGTTTCTTTCCCAGAAAAAACCTGGGAGTGCTAAAGGTTGAATTATGTCTCCTCCAGACTCAAATGTTGAAGTACCTCAGAATATGACCTTATTTGAAAACAAGGTTGTTGCAGAGGTAATTTGTTAAGATGAGAATATAGTGGAGTAAGATGTGTCCCTAATCCAACATGGCTGGTATCTTTACAAAAAGTAGAAATTTAGACACAGATATCCAGGGAGAAAATCATGTGAAGATAAAGGCAGAGACTGGGGTGATGCATCTACAAGCCAAGGAATGCCAATGATATCCAGAAAATCACCAGTAGCCAAAGGAGAGATATAGAAGAAGTTCCTCAGAAGATTCCTTAGAAGGAACCAATTCAACTGACTTTTTGATCTTGGATTTCTAGCCTCTAGAAATGTGAGACAATAAATTTATGATGTTTAACCACACAGTTTGTGGTACTCATTCACAGCAACTCTAGCAAATTAATACGGTGGTAACTATGCTTCTAAATTATAGGCCTTTGCAGGTCTATTTAAGGTATGCATGAACCTGGAAATGGCTGGAAATAGCTTTTAAAGGCAGAAATATTAATAAATGTAAAAGTCTGTTTTGTCTAGGGTGGAGGTAGGATGAGGAATGTGTTGTTTATTTTCAGCTATAAAATTGAAACGAGACAAAACCAGTTCTGTGAACTAAGTGTATCTTCAGACATAGAGGTTCCTGCCCATTCCACAGGTACAACTGGTAATTTATAAAGTGCTTACATCGGTTATTTATTGCCAAAGAATTTCATAGTTTTTAGTACTAGTCCAAGTCAGCTTACAGAGCATTTAGCACAAGGGAAGCCTTTGTTTTTAAATGAAATCACCCCTTTCTCTGTAGTATGAGCTCTGCAAGACTTGTTGAGACTCTGTTTTTGAGTGACCCTAGAAGCCTATCCTGCAGTATTATTTTCTGTGCATATGTGTGTGGGTTGTGTAGGAGATCTAGGAGAAAAGACAATGAAAAGAGATAAAGATGATAATTCAAATTAATTAATGGGGTGGTTTCCATAATTGTACTCTCTGATAGACTGGGTAGATGATGAAAGAAAGGGGAGTTTAAAATATATTTGTGACTCATATGGATGGGTGATTCCATTTATTTCAGGAGAGAAGTCTGGAGAACATATAAAATACGTGGAGTTCATTTTGAATACATTAATTTTTAGATGCCTAGTGTACATTCAGGTGACAATATTAAGTAGGTTGTTGGATATACATATACTTTAGCCTCAAGCTAAGTGGTTGTATGTAAAAAGAAAAAAAAAAGGAGGGGGGGGATGGAACCAACATGTTTAAACTATGGCACCTAGGGGTGCCTGGGTGGCTCAGCCAGTCAGTTGGTTAAGAAGCTGACTTTGGCTCAGGTTTTGATCTCAAGGTTCGTGAGTTCAAACCCCGTATTGGCCTCTGTGCTGACCGTGCAGAATCTGGAGCCCCCTTCAGATTCTGTGTCTCCTTCTCTCTCACTGTCCCTCCCTGCTTATACTCTGTCTCTCTCAAAAATAAATAAACATTAAAAAAATTAAACTATGGCACCTAATGTCTAGTGTTTAAACCATGGCACCCAATGAGATCAGCTAGAGAACGAGTGTAGATCAAGGAAAGAGTTGGACCCAACACCAAACTCTTAGGTTTCAATATTTAGAGAATTGAAAAGGGAAAAAATGGAGCCAAGGAAACTGACAATCAAGAAGAAATCCGGAGAATCATGTCCTGGAAACAGAAAGAGGAGAGTGTTTCAAGAAGTACTTACATGCAGTAGTAAGATGTGTAATATTTTACTGGGACGTTGAATGCTATGGTTAGAAACCTGTGCATTGTGTTTGGTAAACTGAGGATCAGAGGTGATCTAGGCCAGACCAGTGTTAATAGCATAGTGGAGGGCAGAAGGCAACTGAAAAAGAGATAGAGATTAGGAGAGAAATGTAATTCAGAGTAGTCTTCTTTCCAGCCTCTGGGGAAATTTTTTTTCCTGTAGTTTAAGAGAGAGAGAAAGAGAGGATACGCCAAGAATGGTGATGTGAGAGAATTCTGAGAATTTAACTTAAGACTCAAGACTTAACAAGTGCCTCTACCTTCTAGTTAAATAACCAATTAATTCTCTCTTTAATCTAAGCCAGTTTGCATTGGTTTCTGTAACATAAGCAAAAAGATTCTGACAAATACAGCAATTTGGTGACATACTCGAAACTCAAGCTCCGTACCGCCCCGACACCTCTAGACTTTTTCTTGATTGTGGCCACAGAAGAAAAGGACAATGAACATTCCGAGGGGTCAGAAGCGGACACAAGCCATCAGAAACGTTCACTCACTGCATAGCCAGGACAGGCCTTGCTACCTCTAGCTAGTACAAGGTAGTGTTTGCAGTGGCCAGTGACAACTGGACATTGTTTCTCCTTTTCCATTTTTTTAAAAAAGAGAATTATATTGGGATTATCCTGTTTTTAGGGAGGGTATGTTTTTTATTTAATTTTTAGGTGTTATATTATGATGTGTCTCATTTGCATGTGATTGAGGGAGGAATTCACATAATTTAGAGATCTAAATGTGAAGCAAATGCAGTAACTTGATATGATTCTGGGTTATCTCCTTTGGGTGGAGAGGTGAGTGCATTTTTGGGATTCATGTAGAATAGATGCATCATATTATGCAAGAATATTTTGGGAAATGCATATGCTTCTGAGCATAATGGTATAATTGTGCTTAACACCTACAACATGGACTGTAATTGGCCTCTGTTTTTATGTCTACCTTTTCTGGAGGAATGTTTTTCCTGGATCCAATCTTATAATAATTCTGTGGTTGTCAATCATAGTATTCCTAGCTAGAGGAAATGATCATTAAGCACATGACCTAGGTTCTAGTCAATTACGACACTCCATTTTCCTAACCATAAAGACTGATCCAGGGGAGGTCCCATGAACTAAGATGGGCTAAACAGAGTCCTTTTTCAGTCTGTTACTAGAGGAAAACCTGTCTTACTATTGAGGTCATGAACCTGAAAGGCTTTAAGTACCATTTTTTCCCACTGTGTGAAGAAAGACTGTGCTGAGAAATAATGAGGCAACATAAAGGAGCAGCACCCAGATACAGAGGTAAAAAGAGACAGAGTATGATGACCTCATATGAGTTTGTGGATCTAGTTGTGAGTGAACAAAAATCTACTTTTGTGTCCCCAGTTATATAAGCCAATAGTTTTTTTTTTTTTCTTAAAAAAATAGTTGGAATAGTCTAAGAAAGTGACAACAGTGTAGGTTGGCAATTATTTTAAGAAAAGTCATTATTTTAAGCTTATCAATGGGCATCTTTTGTTCATGAGAATTACTATTAACATATTTATGTATTTTTTAATGTTTTAATTTTATGTATTTAATACATAAATAAATGTATTTATTTATTTTTGAGAAAGAGAGAGAGAGAGAGAATGAGCAGGGGAGGGGCAGAGAGAGAGAGGAGAGGGAGACACAGAATGTGAAGCAGGCTCCAGGCTCTGAGCTGTCAGCACAGAACCTGACATGGGTCTCGAACTCATGAACTGTGAGATCATGACCTGAGCCAAAGTCAGACGCTTAAGTGACTGAGCCACCCAGGTGCCCCACTATTAATATGTTTATATGCTAAATAGAATCAACCAGAAAGAGTGAGATAATGCAGCAATGAATGGGGGATGGGGTTCAGAAATTACAGGCGTAAAGGCTTTGTGATCTAAAAGATGGGCTTCAAAGCCAAATGAAAGGGCTGGGCTTTGACAGAAGAATATCTTCTTTTGTTTAATAAGGATGCTTTTCCCTTCTAAGTAACAGAAATCCAAGTGAAGTCATATAATAAGGCCAGTACAGAAGAATAAGTTTTGAGGTAGAACAGTTCCAAGGTTGGTTAATTCAGTGGCTCAAGAAAGTCACCAAGAACAGGGGTATAATCCTTTGCTCCATCATCCTCAGTGTTAACTGTGTCATATTCGTAAGATATCTGCAGCAATTTCAAGAATTAAATGCAGTCAAAAGATATTAAGAGAAAGAGACACACTTCCTCCTACGTGTCTTTTGAAAAACCTGGTAAAACCCCTTCCTGGGGCTTCAAGGGCCTCTCCTGGATTGCAGGCTCATTCTTAAAATAATCTTTTATACCTGGGAATGAGACCAACATGGCTGGTTTAGTTTAATTGTGATTCATTCCCTGGGGCTGGACAAGGCCAAGCTTCCCTAAACACATGGCTGCCAGCTAATCCAAATTGGGTGCCTGGTAGCAGGGGATAAACGGGTAAACAACTGTTGGGAAACAGATTAGATGTGTCTGCTGCAATAAGGTTCATACAGTAAGGCTGTTGGGAAGGTGAGGGAATAGCCATCTGGCAGCTTCTAGTATTTCAGTAAATTATTAATGAGGTGGTCATTTGGGGTGAGGGGTGGGAGTGGAATTTTAAGAGAGAGAAAATAAGAAATGCTATTTGAGGAAAGAATAGAGAATAATACTGTCTCAGAAAAGAGGAAAGGCAATTTGCTAAGAGAAAAAAAGGAATGATATTTTGATTTCAGGGTAGTGGTACTCAACACTGAGATTTATGTTCATTAATTTAAAATGAAAGTGCTCAATCCAACTTTGTTTTCTTCCTAATAGTATTCAAGGAAATTATGTAATGCTAATAACTTTCTTGACCACTGAGAGCTAACTAGAAAGTCATTTTATTTTTATAGAGCTGAAAATCATATAACATACAATTAACCATTTTAATGAATGGATGCAATTCAGTGGCATTTAATAGATTCACAATATTGTGCAAACACCACCTCTTTTGAGTTTCAACACTTTTTCTTCACCCTAGAGCACTTTGAACCTTTTAAATAACGGGTCCCCATAATTTCTCATCCTACCCCCTCACAACCATAAATTTCTTTTCTGTGGAAATTTATATTCTATGGCATATAGAATATAATATGTAGAATATATATGGACATACCTATTCTTGATATTTTGTGTGAAAAGAATCATACAGTATGTGACCTTTTGTGTCTGGCTTCTTTCACTTAGCCTATGCTTTTGCAGTTCATCCAAAGTATAGCAAGTATCAGGACCTCATTTCTTTTATAACTGAATGATATTCATTATATGTCTACAACACAGTTTCTTTATTCATTCATTTGTTAATGGACATTTGGTTTCCATCATTAAGCTGGTATGAATAATGTTGCTGTCAGCATTGTATACAAGTCTGTGGATAGATGGATGCTTCCATTTCTCTTGGGTGAATACCTAGGAGTGTAATTGTTAGGTCATATGGTAATTCTCTAACTTTTTGATAAACCACCAAACTGTTTCCCACCACAACTGTACTATTTTACATTCCCAACAGCAATGTACAAAGTCCCTATTTCTCCACATATTCATCAATATTTTTTATTTTCCATTTTTTAAATTATAGCCATCACAGGGGCTGTGAAGTGGAATCTCATTGCAGTCTGACTTGCATTGGACAATGCAATGCTATTGAACTTTTTCCTTTCCTTTTTTTTCTTTTGTATTAGGAAATATTTCCCATTTTTCCCCACAATTAGCCAAAATTACAAAAGCAGATTTATAAAGTCACATATCAATAGCAAAATACGAAGGAAATGAAATATATGACATCTTGAAAAGTTCCAAAGAAATATGCCCCGGGCTAAAACTCTACAGTTGAATGGTGGTTGCATAATAAGCTATATTCATTCCTGCATTTTCACACTAAGTTCTTCCTTATATATGTTAGAGTGATTCACTCTCTTGTTCATCAATTGAGATTTCTTACTCTTTCATGACTCAGTTTTCCTAACTGGTGTGCTTTTAAGAGTTTTCCCATTTCATCTAGATAATCTCATTTGTTGGCATCCACCTGTTCACAGTATGTTCTCCTGATCTTTTTAATTTCTATAAGGTTGGTAGAGATTTCCCTTCTTTTACTTCTCTTTTTAGTCATTTTTGCTTTTTCTCTCTTTTTTAAAAAGTCAATATAGGTAAACATTTGTCAACGTTGTGGATCATTTCCAAGAACAAACTTTTGGTTTCATCAATTCTATTGCTTTCCAATTCTCTATTTTGTTTATCTCTGCTTAGTCTTTATCATTTGCTCCTTCTATTGGCTTTGGGTTTGTTTGTTCCTTTTCTTCAAGGTGTGAAGTTAATTCTTGATTTGACAGGATTTTTTTGATGTAGGTGTTTTCAGCTATAAATTTCCCTCTGGTACTGACTTTGCTGCATCCCCTAAGTTTTGAAATGTTGTGCTTTTCATTTCACTAGTCTCTAAGTATTTTCTAATTCCTCTTTGATCCATTTATTCTTTAAGAATGTGTTGTTTGTGGGGCGCCTGGGTGGCTTAGTCGGTTAAGCGCCCGACTTTCGCTTAGGTCACGATCTTGCGGTTCGTGGGTTCGAGCCCCGCGTCCGGCTCTGCGCTGACTGTCAGCTCAGAGCCTGGAGCCTGTTTCAGTCTGTGACTCCCTCTGTCTCTGACCCTCCCCTGCTCACGTTGTCTCTCTCTCTCTCCTAGAAATAAATAAAAATATTTAAAAAAAAAGAATGTGTTGTTTGTTTCCATTCATTTCCAAAGTTTCCAGTTTTCCTTTTGTTATTGATTTCTAGCTTCATTCCATTCTAGCTGGAGAAGGTACTTTGTATAATTTCAATCCTTTTAAATGTACTGAGAATTATTTTATGATCTAACATGTGGTCTATCCTGGACAATGTTCCATTTGCACTTGGGAAGAATGTGTATTCTGCTCTTGTTGGATGAATTCTCCTGTTTATGTCTGTTAGGTCTACTTAGATTGTAGTGTTGTTCAATTCTATTTTCTTATAGATCTTCTGTCTAGATGTTCCATCCATTATTAAAAGTAGGGTACTAAAGTCTTGAACTACTCTATTACTGTTTGTTACTAATATTTTCCCCTAAAATTTTGTTGTTTTTTTCTTATATTTTGGGGGTCTACTGTTTTATGCATGTATGTTTATAATTTTGTTTTTTTTTTTAAATATATATATATTTTTTAATTTATTTCTAGGAGAGAGAGAGAGAGAGAGAGAGAGACAGCGTGAGCAGGGGAGGGTCAGAGAGAGAGGGAGACACAGACTCCGAAACAGACTCCAGGCTTTGAGCTGGCAGTCAGCACAGAGCCCGATGCGGGGCTCAAACCCACGAACTGCGAGATCATGACCCAAGCGAAAGTCGGACGCTTAACCGACTAAGCCACCCAGGCGCCCCTGTATGTTTATAATTTTGATTAATTGACATTTACCAATATATAATACCCATCCTCGTATTTGGTAATAATTTTGACTTAGCATCTATTTTGTCTGTCACCCCAGAGATCTTCTGGCTGCTATTTGCATGAAATATCTTTTCTCATCTTTTCACTTTGGGCCTATTTGTTCCTTTAAGTCGGAAGTTAGTCTCCTGTAAGCAGCATACAGTTGAATCATGTTTTTTTCATACACAAATCCCTGTCTTTTAATTGGTGGGTTTAAATCATTTACTTTTAAAATACTACTGATAATGAAGAACATACTTGTGCCACTTTACTATTTGTTTTCTATATATCTTACATCTTTCGGAATCCCAATTCCTCCAATGATGCCTTCTTTTGTGTTTGATTTTTTCCAGTATACCATTCTTTTGGTTGTTGTTGTTTGTTTTTAAATGTTTATTTTTGAGAGAGCATAAGTAGGGGAGGGGCAGAGAGAGGAGGACAGAGGATCCAAAGCAGGCTCTGCACTGCGATGCTGGGCTTGAAGTCACGAACTGTGAGATCATGGCCCGAGATGAGGTCGGATGCTCAACTGACTGAGCCACTCAGATACCCCCCCTTTTTATACCATTTTGATTCACTTTTTTTGGTATCTTTTTAATTTATTTACTCCTATGATGTGTATGTTAATGTGCCTGGTAGAATCTCATAGGTCCCTTAGATCTGTTCATTTCTCTTCATTATTTTCTTTTTCTGCTCCTCAGACCAGGCAATTTCAGTTATTCTACCTTCAAGTTTGCTGATTCTTTCATCTGCTGCTTATATCTCCTGTTAAACTCTTCTAGTGAATTTCTCATTTTAACTATTTTGCTTTTCAACCTCAATTTCTTTTTTTTAATTTATTTTTTAAAAATTACATCCAAGTTAGTTAGCATATAGTGCAACAATGATTTCAGGAGTAGATTCCTTAATGTCCCTTACCCATTTAGCCCATCCCCACTCCCACAACCCCTCCAGTAACCCTCTGTTTGTTCTCCATATTTAAGGGTCTCTTATGTTTTGTCCCCTCCCTGTTTTTATATTATTTTTGCATCCCTTCCCTTAGGTTCATCTGTCTTGTAAATTAAAGTCCTCATATGAGTGAAATCGTATGATATTTGTCTTCCTCTGACTAATTCCACTTAGCATAGTGCCCTCTAATTCCATTCATGTTGTCATAAATGGCAAGATTTCATTCTTTTTTATTGCCATGTTATACTCCATTATATATATATATATATATACATACATATATATATATATACACCACATCTTCTTTACCCATTCATCCATCGATGGACATTTGGGTTCTTTCTGTAGTTTGGCTATTGTTGATAGTGCTGCTATAAACACTGGGGTGCATGTACCCCTTTGAAACAGCATACCTATATCCCCTGGATAAATACCTAGTAATACAATTGCTGTGTTGTAGGGTAGTTCTATTTTTAATGTTTTGAGGAACCTCCATACTGTTTTCCAGAGTGGCTGCACCAGTTTGCATTCCTACTAGCAGTGCAAAAGAGATCCTCTTTTTCCACATCCTAACCAACATCTGTTGTTGCCTGAGTTGTTAGTGTTAGCCATTCTGACAGGTGTGAAGTGGTATCTCATTGTGATTTTGATTTGTATTTCCCTGATGATGAGTGATGTTGAGCACTTTTTCATGTGTCAGTTGGTCATCTGGATGCCTTCTTTGAAGGCATTCTACTCATGTCTTTTGCCCATTTCTTCACTGGGTTATTTGTTTTTTGGGTGTTGAGTTTGAGAAGTTCTTTATAGATGTTGGATACTAACCCTTTATCTGATAGGTCATTTGCAAATATCTTCTCTCATTCCATCGGCTGCCTTTCAGTTTTGCTGATTGTTTCCTTCACTGTGCAGAAGCTTTTTATTTTGATGAGGTCCTAAAGGTTCATTTTTGCTTTTGTTTCCCTTTCCTCTGGAGACATGTTGAGTAAGAAGTTGCTGCAGACAAGATCAAAGAGGTTTTTGCCTAATTTCTCCTTGACCAACCTCAGAATTTTTAATTGGTTTCTTTTTATAATTTCGATCCCTTTTATTCATATCTTCTAGCTGCTCATACATCATTCTTCTGATTTTTCTTTACTTTTCTCCTCATGGTTTCTTTGAGCTCTTTAAGCATATTTAACATAGTTAATTTAAAATATTTATCCAGGGTCTCCTGGGTGGCCCAGTTGGTTGAGCATCTGACTTGAGCTCAGGTCATGATCTCACAGTCCATGGGTTCCAGCCCTGTGTTGGGCTCTGTGCTGACAGCTTAGAGCCTGGAGCCAGCTTTGGATCCTGTGTCTCCCTTTTCTCTGTCCCTCCCCCACTCTTGCTCTGTCTCTCTCTCAAAAATAAAATAAACATTAAAATATTTAAAATATTTTTCCAGCAAGTCCAAAAGTTTACTGTCTGAGTTTTTTCAAGTACAGTTTTAATCATTTTAAAATAAACGCACCAAACTATGTTATTATTACAAACTAACTATGAGGTTTGTAATTTTTCATTGAGGACTAGACAAATATTGTAATGTGGTAACTCTGGAAATCAGATTCTTTACCCACTCTCTTCTAAGAATTGCCACTGTTGCTTGTTGAAGACTGCAGTTGTATATTTGTTTACTTAGTTTTCCAAAATAATTTTCCAAAGATTATATTCCTTTTCACATGTGCTCACTGAAGTCTTCTGTTCTGTTATCTCTGCAGTTAGCCAGGTGATCTGACAGAGATTTCCTTCAACGTCAGTCTCTTTCTTACTCTAGTACTTTCCTGGATGCATGTGTTCTACTAAAATCCAGAGTTCTGAAATGATTGGTTCTGACAGTTTTTGCCAGCTCAGTATTAGTTAAGTGGAAGGACCACTCTGCTATCTTCTGTAAAGTCCAAGTCATTTTGCTTTAACCACTACCTTAAATACAATTCTAAAATATATCAGTACCCCTTCTTGACTCTATCAATAAAGTGTACAATGGGTAAAATTTTACCTTTCTTTTACTTTTAACTATATTACAATTAACTATATTACAATATTAACTATATTATTAACTATAATACTTTTATAATTATTACTGTAATATAGTTTATACAGTAATTGTGATTATTACAATACTTTTATAACAATTTTTTATTTCACATTGGGATGAATATTGAAAGTTGATTTTTTAAATTGGCTTTACACAGCTTTAAAGATATGACATGAAAGTTGCCTCTTTGTTTTTACATAATTCTTAAGACAGATGTTATTGTTCATACTTTTTAAGTCATTTCTTCCCTCCAAACTGTTAACAGCATAGGCAGAGGAGAAGGGGATCTGCTTGTCAAAAAGAGTCAGAGGTATAATATTAGCCTGCCAGCATCCTATGAACCTATGTTACAGCAAAAGTGGCTACTTAAGATATATGAAAATCAGTCATTTAAAGAACAGATGTCCTGTGTTTCTACTTTCTTTTTGTAAGGAGGTACTAAGTTGGACTAAACCTTTTTTCTATCCTTCCCAAAACAAGGTTTTACTCTGTAAAACCAAGGAGGTCTTATGAAAAATAAGAAAGAAAGCAACAAAAAAGAAGCAATGCCAAGGTCCCCAGAGTTTTAAAATTCAATTATGATATCTTTCAGGGCTAACTTGGATTTCCTCTTACTCACTTTGATGCCTTTTTTAATCTCATAATTTGAATTTGAATTTAGGCAGCATTCCTAAAGGCTTCCTGAATTGAAAATTAGACATTAAAAAGTCCCAAAACCTCCACCAAAACACTGGAGTGAAAAAAATGGCAACTGACATCTTGTGAGTCAGCAGTAGAGCACAATCTTTCAGACAGCATTAAAAACAAAACAAAACAAAACAAAACTCTGATGCATAATTCTTATTTCATTTTATTTTCTTCTCATCTCTTTTCTCTTCTATCCTTTGGTATTATCAGTTCTGTTTGATGGGCTATTTTCAAACAGGGCTCAGAGAGTATCACCTTATGCAGATAAATAGTTACATCAATGTAAAATAGAATTCAACAGGAAATTACTAGATCTTTCCCTAATGTATCCATATATGGGAGAAAAAATAAGATCTTGTATCTGGCTGCTGTGAGGTGATGATACATACATATAAGAGTTAAGTTTAAAAAAATTAATAAATGGAATAATCTTAGCAAAGATTGCTCCTGACCAATTTGAGTGTGTCTTGTAAGTTTTGACAGAATTCTCCATTCCTCCTTCTGGGGAATTTCCAATCCAGTTTGAACACAAATGGCTGGAGAAATATCCTGTAAAAACATAGCAAGGTAGCATGTAAAATCCTATTATGGGTGCCAAGGTTCATGAGTTGTGGGACTGAGACTAACACATAGATCTCTGACTCCAACTCAAGGTTTCTTAGAGGACAGCTAAGCTTGAAGTAAGTATATCTGAATCAAAGGGATATTCAGACAGAGACCCTTTATGAGAGGAGAACAAAGAGATGTGGTTAATGTCTATAAAAATAGAAAGCAAGAAGTTAAGAAAAAAATTCTTGGGTCTTAGAAAAAAAGAAAAATTTTTTCTTTCAGGTAAATAGGTATACATGCTGAGAAACAAAGCTAAAGGCCATATAGTTACTGTGGGAAAAACCACAGGCCTCATCTTTATAAGTAGACTTAGAATTAGGGTTGTATATAATGTAAAACCCAGAGTTGGAGGCAGGCCAATGTAGATGCAAAACCAACCTCTTCTTATTAGCTATGTAGAAGTTAATTCACTCCTAGAAGCATCTAGTTTCTCATTCTTTAAAATGGTTATAATTAACAAAAAATAAGCCACACCGCTTATAGAGTTTTGAGCATTCGACTAAGGTAGCTTGTGTACATACAGCACCCAGCAGATTGAGTAGTATGGTATAACTACCAAATAAACATTAATTACTGCTGTTTTTCCATAGAATTTACTTATTTGTGGTCAAGAGCATGGGACTTTGGAATCTGACAGTGTATCAGTAGAATGCTTATGGTAGTAAGTAACAGAAAATTCCATTTCTAAACAATAAGGAAACTTATTAGCTCACTATATATGAGTCCAAAGTAGGATGTACTTCAGGATTAGTTGATAAAGCATTTCAATAATGTTGGCCACTCTTCCATTCAGAGTGTAGCTTCATTATATATTGGTTTCCTGGATGTTTGTAGGATGGCTACAGCAACATTCATATTGGGTAGGTGAGAGAGAAGAATGCTTCTCCAAATCATCAAAATTCCTTCTGAGCAGTATGAGTGGTCCAAATTGGATCACATCTCCTCATTTAATAACTGTGGCCAAAGAAAACCTAGATTCTGATTGTTGAAGACTGATTCCTGAACCAATTAGCAGCAAAGATGATGGCATTTTCATGATTCTCAAGTCCCGCTTCAGGACCTGGGGTCAAATTTGGGCTTTAGGGAGTCAGATCCAGTGTCCACTAGTGAAACCTTGGGTTCTAACACTTAACTCGCTATGTGCTTGGACAAGTTATACAACTTTACTAAACTTAGTGAATTCCTTTATCTGCAAAGGGGGAATCAAGATGAATTGAGATACACAAAGAAAAAAGAAAACAAAAGATTTTATAGAGGGCTTGGTATGTAGTAAATATCCAGTAAATTGTTACTGTCATTATTATTATTCAACTATATACTTTCATATTACATAATAGTTTTAAAATTCTCTGCCTCTCTGGCAAAAGCATAAGTTTTTTGAGCATATAAGCAAAGTCACTCTCATTTTTTTACCTCTGAAGGCTTACTTTTAATAAATGTCCAACATATTTCTATGATAAATAAATATCTATTGAATGAATGAATGAATGAATGAATAAAAGCTTGAAAATAATAGAAGGCAGATATAAAAGAAAGACTACCAAATGGGAAATGGATGAATTATAAGTCAGGTAGAATATGGAAACAAAATCGGCCAATCTGAGAAAGACTGTATCTGAGAAAAAAAAATGCCAGATCTAGAGAGGCCTTTTCCCTAAACACTAGAGTGGTTGCAGGAAGTACGTGAACTGAATACAATTTGAGTTTAGGGAAACCAGCTCAAAAGTGCTGTGATGTCTTCAGATACTGTGTTTTATAACTTGATAAATATGAAATATTTGAATAAAACCCTTATCAATACTTTCTGTAATCTAGAGGAGGTAGAAGAAATAATAATAATAATATAATAATAATATTTAATAAGTACAGGAAATGTTTCAAGCATTATTTTACATAAACTTATGTAATCCTCACAACAAACCTGTGAGCTAAGTACTATTTCTTTCATCTCCATTCCCATTTACATATTGGAAAATCAATCCCCTAGAAACTGAGAAACTTACTTTAATCAAACAGATAATAAGTAGGAAAGTGAGATGTTTACCCAAAGGGTCTGACTCAAGAGTCTGTGTGGTTAGCTATTATGCCCTATACTGTGTAATAAAATAGAAGGGTTCCTTGAAAACCCAGGCTACATCCCCAAACTATCATGTACTCAGTTGAAATGTGTCACTGTCCATGAGGAGCCTGACAGGTCTCCCAGGTCGCTGCGAGCTGAAAGGCATAGTCAACAATTCATCACATCTGTGTTCCCTCTGGCTCTCACACTGCACTTTTATAATCTCCAGAACATAACAGAATGGCTGTAGAGCACCAACTAAGCAAATAATTGTTAAGTGAATGACTGTGTGGATGAGTGGATTTGGACCAATGCTGGTATATATATGAAGTTCCCACCTCATTTCGATGGCAGAGCAACCACTTCAGGTTTTCCCGCTTGGTAAATTGTCTTTAAAAACTTGCTGCACTTTTTTTTCTTTCTTTTTTTAATTTAATTTAATTTAATTTAATTTAATTTTAATTTTAAAAATTTTTTTTACTTTTTTATTTATTTATTTATTTTATTTACTATTTTTTTACAAATAGTTTATTGTCAACTTGGTTTCCATATAACATCCAGTGCTCATCCCCAGAAGTGCCCTCCTCCATGCCCATCTCCCCTCTCTCCCCCACATCCATCAGTCCTCAGTTTTTGTCAGCATTCAAGAGTCTCTCATGGTTTGCCTCTCCCCCTTTCCCCCACCATTTTCGCCCTTCTTCTCCCCCTTGGTCCTCCGTTAAGTTCCTCCTAATCCTCCTATACATGCAAACATATGATATTTGTCCTTCTCTGCCTGACTTATTTCCCTCAGCATAACACCCTCAAGGTCCATCCATGTTGCTACACATGGCCAGATTTCATTGTTTCTCATTGCCATGTAGTATTCCATGGTATAGATAAACCACATCTTCTTGATCCATTCATCTGTTGATGGACACTTAGGCTCTTTCCATGTTTTAGCTATTGTGGAGAGTGCTGCTATGAACATTGGGGTCCATGTGCTCCTATGCCTCAGCATTTCTGTATCCCTTGGGTAAATTCCTAGCAGTGCTATTGCTGGGTCATAGGGGGGTTCTATTGTTAGTTTCTAAAACGTTGGCTAGATACCACGAAGTAGGTGGCAATACCCTAACCACATGCGTATTGTCAGGCCCGAGGGCCTCTTCCATCCTTGTCAAGGGGAGTGCTAACCTTCTCTCCTTTCATACAACACTGCACTTTTCAAGATGAGACAGTTTTGCAAGAATATTTGGAATAATATTAAAGAGATACTTAAAGGTAATTCATGCCTCCAAGGACACATTGGGAACTGGAATGAATACAAGGTGTGTGTCCCTTTCCAGGGACTCTCAGAATTGTTGCTGAGCTATCGAAAAAATGCACAGTAAGCTATGAAAAGAAACGCTAGTCCAGGGGCTCTCCAAGGGAATTCAGGAATGAGGCGCTATCAAACTACCCTTTCCTCCAGAGAAATCTACAAAGAGTAAACCAAAGTTCATCATCTGTAGACATTTTCTGGTGATGGTTTAGCCTAGATCTCCCTCCAATCAGACTTTAACTTGAAATTCCTGCATTTCCCTTCAGCTCCTTTATAAGGTGAACATTCAAGGGAGTCAGAATTCCCATTTTTTCTAAAGAGCTGTAGTCCCCCCAGAGTTAAGTTCCAAGAACTATACAAAAAACAATACAGATTTCAGCTGTACAAATAAAGTACAATCTTAAAACATAATAAAGGTGAGCGTTGAGGTTGTTGCCTTAGAAATCTCTCTGCCTGTTGTAACTATGTAGTCTCATCTCTTGCTCAGAAAGATCCTTATTACTAAATATAAAGTCAACATTACTTTCTTTTCTCTCTCTACCAATCTTTGTTAGCTATGAGGAATATTCCAGAAGCCATTTTCATGTTTAATAGATACTGGTGGCAGGCAATTCATGTATCAATTAGACTTTTAAAAGGAGCTTTAAAAAAATCACTGTACTTGCATGTCCTTACAAGAAATGTCTTTAGCTTGCAGCCTCTGAAGGAACAAAATCAAAACTGCTTGAGCAAGTTTCCTGGCTGGAGGAAAAGCTAGGGGCCCTGGATCATAAGGAAGGCAGTGGGGAACCATATAAAAAAATGGTCCTTGCAAAAGACCAGGTATGTTGTAGAAGAAAAAAGTCATCTTTATCTTAAAAAGTTACCTAAACTTATATGTACTGACATTTCTGCAGTCATTTCTGGCTAGGTTGGAAGTCCATATTTAAGTACAAGATGGTAAATAATATTTGTGTCTGCTAAATATAACTGTATTCCTGATGAATATTCACATATAAAAATTAATTTTGTTAGTGATATTTTAAAAGTTTGTTTGATATGTATCCTTTGAATCATATTAGATGAATATACTATTTATTTTCTAAGTGGTATTAACTATACAAATGTCTTCTCATTTAAAAAATTTTTTTTGTTGATGTTTACTTATTTTTGAGAGACAGAAAGAGACAGAGTGTGAGTGGGGGAGGAGCAGAGAGAGAAGGAGACAGAATCTGAAGCAGGCTCCAGGCTCTAAGCTGTCTGCACAGAGCTGGATGCAGGGTTGGAATCCACAAACCACAAAATCATGACCTGACACGAAGTCGGCCACTTAACTGTCTGAGACACCCTGGTACCCCCAAATGTCTCCTCCTCATTTTGAAGGTTGAACTTAGTCAAGGAACAGTTTCTTTAAGTGTAGTAAAATGAGTGCATCAAAAATTTGGCATAAGCTTTAATCAATTACTTTAGAAAAAGTTATTAATCTCTGAATCTCTGAGTATTAGGATAAATTTTTTTCTTTGTCATCTCAAATGGGTTTTTAATGACCTTGGACATATCTACCTACCTATTTATGTCTGTATATATTAAAATAAAAACATATCCATATGTTACAAAGACAGGGTAGTATCAAACCCATTTGATACCATATATATATATATATGTATATATGTTATAACGTAGGTTGGCTTTACCTTCAGCACATCAAAGAAACATTATTTTCCCACTCATTTCCAAAATCTTCACATATTTGTGTTCTTTGTTGTTGGGCTCTTCAATAAAATGGAAGCGAGATAGGAATGGGAGTGAGGATTTCTCAATGATGATTTCCAAACCACCTAGCTGAGACAGTGCTGCCATTCACAGGATTTGAGAACTGGTACATATTTATATCTGATTTATTTTGAATATATTAAAAGAAGAGTTCCACATTTTGTTTCTAAACTTTTCTCCCTTTTAGTGCATTGAGAGGTTACAAGCTGAAGTAAAAGCTTCCCAGGAGCAACTTATAGCCCATGTAAGTGTTTTTCTCTCTTTTTTTTAATCCCTTAATTTCTATCACTGTTACCCTACAAATGAAGGGTAATTCCTCAGAAGTTGTAACCATGGTCTTCCTGTTGTAAACCAAAGCAGAAGGCTAAAAATCAGTATTATTACTGCCTCTACAAAACTGCTTTCTGTTAGTAGAATTCTGATTTATGCTCAAGATAAAAATTACAAAACTGATTTCTCATAACCAGATGGTCTAACCAGGTACCATCAGGATACGAGAACCAGAAACTAAGGGTGGAAAGACACGGAAACCAGGCTAGCATAGTGAGTGAATGAAAGTAGAAATGATTGGCACATCGAATACATGCCTTGAATAGTACTTCTTAAAATTCAGTATATCAAGAATTACTTAGAAAACACTTAGAAACAAATTACCTGGAGATTCTGTTTTCTGCACCCCAAGGTAGGACCTGAGAATTGGCCCTTCTAGATGATGCCAGATTCAGGTGATGCTAATGCTGCGAATTTTGTACCATACTGCAAGCAGTGCTGTGTTATATATATTCATTCTGTCCAAGTCTTGTGATTTTTAGGCAAGTGACCATATAAACAAATCAGATACAGAATGGTTCTTTTTCCTTGCAAGTACCCCCGCTGAGAGAGACTCTATGAACTTCTAGGGTGTATTTCACTGATACTTTAGCCTATCTTCACGCAGAGAACAACTAATAAACATCTACTACAATACCCTAGTGTATTCACACACATAAACCAGCTGTCACCCAGATTCTGTCCCTCCTTTCCAGGGATCTGAATACTCCTGATACCTTACACGTTCCCTCAAAGACTTGTTCACTTTCTTTTCAGTCATCTCCTCTATTTATATCTTGGGTGCTGGAAAATGACTTTTTTAAAAAAGTTTATTTATTTTGAGAGAGACAGAGAGACTGCAAGTGAGGAAGGGACAGAGAGAGAGAGAAAATCTCAAGCAGGTTCCTCAGGAGTCAGTGCGCAAAGCCCATTGCAAGGCTCAAACTCCAGAACTATGAGTTGAAATCAAGAGTCAGATACTTAAGACTGAGCAACCTGAGCACCCTAGGAGAATGACTTCTTGATTAAGAACATTGGCTAGTCATGTTAAATGGCCAATCTGAATAACAAACTTTTCAGACCCATTTGTGACCTCAGGGGCTTCAGTCCAGAAGTCCTAAAGAAAAAGACTGCAAAATAACAGATTCTGTCCAACATCCCTTTGAAACTTAAAATGAGCTTCATCAGGATAAAATCAGTTAAATGACTTTTTTTTTTTCTAGAATAAACAAAAGCTAATCTGCTTTTAGCTCTGACTTCAGAATCTCTTTTGGCCTTGTATGTTCAAATGACCGACAGCGAAAATGATTAAGGTCTGCATTTGTGACATGGTGACATATTCAAACAAAAGTATATCTCATTAGCTCAGTATTCTGTTACATATGCCTCCCACAGCCTAACCCTGAGGGTGCCAGATAATTACTACTGTCAGAGGATGTCTCCTCATGCCAGATTGATACCTACAGCCATTCGTCCAGGGTTGGTTGAGTTCAGAAATTTTTTAAAGAGAGCAGATTGTTCACTAAGGTTCTGATATTAGCTTCCAGCATCTTTTCATGAAAAGCTGATTAGAAAAACATAGTCACAGATGCCTTCAGGAAATTCCTGTGGTGTCTTCCTGCATTGCCTAGCTTCTGCAGATTCTATTCCTGTACCATGCTGTTCCTGGCCCAGGCTTGTCTGAACTGGGATTTCTTTCTCCTATTAGGGTATTAATATCAACAACTGAGATCTTTTTCAGGTAAGTGCTCCATATTCAGGTTTTAATATAGCAGTGTGGTCACAAAAGCTTCGCTTCAACTCATCAAGAAGATTTAAATGAAAATATTAGTTAATAGTGTTTATTGAGAGTAGGTTATGTGTCTATTATGTGGTAGGTGCTTCACCTATTTTCTATTTTAAATCTTGATACCACCCAACAAGGTGGGCATTATTTTTAAGGTAGGAAAACTGAATATTTGAGATTAGATCATTTGTCACACATGACAATTCTGAAACCTAGCCTTTTGCTATCACAATTTGCTGCCTTTCAAAATTATGTTCTTCTCTACATGCCATTTCATGTATCAAACGGTGTTTATAGAGGTTCTTTCTGCAATCTTTCTTTTCTATTCACTCTGAGTGATTCATCAGTTCATAATGCTTCAACTCTCACTTCCATGCAAATAAACAACCCCCTCCACCCCCATCAAAATCTTTCTATCTTAATCATCCCCTAATTACAGCTCCTTAGTGCTGTAATGAGCATTTCTTAAGACAGTGTTCCTTTAAAATAACATTCCAAATGATGTTAAGAGATATTCTGGAAAACAAATAGGAGAGGCACTGGAAATGAAGTTAAGTTAGATGGGTTTAGTTACTATAAGATTTATCAGTGTATAATCAATCTTCAAGAAAGGGCAATAGTATGTTGTTTTCCAACAACCGAATGGTGTCTTAAGCACCCAAGTTTGGATACTGCTGGCATATGCATCAAATTAAAGCACTGTGCTTGCTAAGTATGACTTGAATATCTTGCTGACACCTTAGACTCAGCATATACCAAGTCAAATTTATCATCTTCTAATCCAATCCCTTAAATATGCACCTCTTTTTAGAAACCTGGCCATAGCAAATAATACTGTACTGCTGTAATTTATTCTAGATCTAAACTACCAAGCAGTATTAAAACCCTACCTTTCTCTGTCTCCATTCTACATTTAGTTAGTTGTCAGGCTAACTGACATACTTTTAGTATGTTTATAAAAGTTATTTCACTTCTGTGTCTGCTCCTCCATCATTCTGTCATATCCCCAACTCTTCTTGATCATCTTATATTTTATTGCTACTGGCACCACATTATTAACAGATTCAAGTTCAGGACCTCCCACTGTCCCTCACCACAACCCAAATTACAATGTAGCCCTCTCGCTACAAGTCCTGTTTGAAGAGGAGAGGAAGGATAAAATCCATGTGCAAGGATGTGGGGTGGGGGCGAAAATCAAAAAGGGCCCAAGAGTAACACTGAAAGGGAGGATGAAACCTAGTGAGGGCCAGAGAAGAGAACAGGGAATGAGGGACCACGGTGGTCAGAATGGAACTCTGTAGATGGGGTGAGGGTCCTTCTGGGACAGGACACTGGGAGTTTCTTGGGAGTTATTAATGTTGAGAATACAGTATTATTTTAAAATTTTTTTTAATGTTTTCTTTTTATTTATTTCTGAGAGAGAGAAGAGAGAGATTGACAGCCTGAGTAGGGGAGGGTCAAAGAGAGAGGGAGACACAGAATCTGAAGCTGGCTCCAGGCTCTAAGCTAGCTGTCCACACAGAGCCTGACGCAGGGCTCGAACCCTCGAACCACGAGATCATGACCTGAGCCGAAGTCGGACACTCAACTGACTGAGCCACCCAGGCGCCCTGAGAATACATTATTCTTCAAGTATGAACTTGAATTCCCCTAAGTGTTTGGGAGTTGTGTGTAAAGTTTGAAGTATCTGTTTGGACTGTGCCTCCTAAATTTAACACTACTGTAGAATATAACCCTATAGTCATCTACTGGCTTCTCTGCCCCTACTCTGAATGAGGTTTCCAAAGTACCATCCCTACCCCCTAGGCTCCATCTTTCTTTTCCTACTCTCTCTCTGCCTCCCATCGAATGAGCCAATAAAACAGCAATGCTGTCTTTCTTTACATGTTCCCTGTCAGTTGCTGCCATGTGAGTTTGCTCTCTGTGTTGTCTTGGTTTTGGACTATCCTTCCCTCTGCTCTTTATCCACATAATTCTTACTCTTCTTACAAAACTCATGTCCGGGATCAAGCTGTCCCTTGGCCCCCAGATTACCTTCTCCGGGCTCCCATAGCCTCTTGTACATACATCTATTTTAGCTCACAATACTACTTTTTATTGACATCTGTTGATAGACTGTCCCCTACTAGACTTAAAGGTCATTGAGGGCAACATCAAGAATGTGTCTCTGCACCCATTATCCCAAGTACAGGGCCAGGCACACTGCAGCCACTCATTCAATACATTTGCTAAAGTGAATTGAATTTTACTCTTGTCATATAATTTCCCCTGTTCTAAAGCCTACAGTAAGACAATGGTGGCCTATTACTCCAGAATAAAGTCCAACCTCCTGACCGTGGCATTTATCACACTGAAAATGAGAGCCTGATCCCTTTTCCTGCCTGCTCTGGATCACACATCTATGATTCCCAGGAATGTCTCATGCATTCCTGTCCTAGGGGTTATGCTCATGGATTCTCTCTGCCTGGAAAATTGGTCCCCACTAATTTTAATGAAGAATTACATAGTCACAGTTTATACTTTTCAAAGATTACAAAGAGTCAGGAGGGCACACATAGGTACCCACTCAGAGCCACCCACAGGGCTAACCTGCCTGAGGCATTTTTATCAATCCTTCCCACTTGATTGCTTATCTACTAAGAGGCCTACACAGGATTAAACAAATATTTGAAGCAAATGTTTATAACTGCTCAAAGGTAATTGTTCATGTTAGGGCAATTTGAGCCAGGACTAGGTATCTTAAGGGAAAATATCCTTTTAAAATGAATGCCTTCCAACTTGTTGAAGCCATTGCTTTATTATTTTTAGTATTTGAGAGTATAAGTACTCAGTCCTATCTATCCACTCTGTCATTGATGATCTGAATATCTGCAGTAGCCCAGAGGTTTGCCTCTTTGCCTCACTTCTGTCACAATGGCAGCCCATCTCCTTATCTGGTTACCCCCCAGACCTGATCATAACTAAAAGTTCTATAATATTCAATGGGATTATTTCAAAAGAGAAACCTGGGAAACTGGGAAATAGATACTCAAGTGTTATGTTGTTCTTAATACTATCTTGTATGCTTGAAATATTTCTAATAAAGTAAATGAGTTAAGAATATCCAGAAGAAGAAACCATTCCAATGAAATGTACAGCATGATTCAAGCTGTAGGATAGATGAGTGTGTCTTTATAATCAGAAGCTCCCGACCTACAGTTCCTGAGGACATACTTAAACCTGGAAGCAATGCTCTTGAAGCTCAGAGTTAGGAAAATAAAGCAGGAGGGCCAACCATGGGTACTCAAGACAGAATTTTCCTGAAGGCTTTATTTCACTTCTCCCTTTCCACCTCTAAAGAAGTTGTCAACTGTTTTCTAAGAATCTACAGGAGTTCTCAGTTTAGATCAAGTACAAACTCCTCTTCCCTACAATTTCAGGCCCTCTGTTAATTGATCCTTTCCTACTGATAGAAGACATGGACTGTTTTTGTTGTTAATGTTGTTTCTTGGCTACATGAGCCTCCATTAACATCTTTGGCAACAGTACTCTTAAATCCTTTTCAGCTGTGTCTCTTCCATGATGCACGTTCTTGGAACTGTAATTCAAAGTAACCTATCACCTAGTCGCTGAGGAGTGAGCATGTTCTCTAAGCCAACTGGATTCTGGATATTAATTCAGGTGAAGCAAGATACAAAGAACATTTGGAACTGACAGATCCTACCAGTGATGCCTGGGCATCATGATGAAAGGGTTAGTTCTGATGGGACTAGAATTGCTCTAGTTCCTGTCTGCTTATCAATCTGATTCCTATCCATTTTAGGAACCATTCAGCAATCCTAACTAACTTAAAGGAAGTTCCCTTTTTCTTTCAACTAGTCAGAATCAGATTAGGTTTTTAGAAGTGAGAAGCTGTAATTCTTATGCTGTCCATGTAGTTCTCAAAGAGTGGCCCCTGGACTAGAATCATCAGAGTCACTGGGACTTGTTTCAGTTGCAGATTTTGAGGCCTCATCTCCTACCTTCAGAATCTGAAACAATGGAAGTGTGATCCAGCAGTATATATTTTTAAAGTCTTCCAGGTGATTGTGATGATGGCTGATGTCTGAGAAGTGCTGTATTGTCCAGTAAAACCCCCACTTTCAGCCTTGACTCTCTGTTCTTAGCAGAAACGTGGTTCCTGACCAGCAGCTTCCTGTTTGGGGTCAGCTTCTCTGTCCTCATGCTCCTGCCTATAGGAAACCTCTCCAGGCCTGATTCTTTGTACAGAAAGCTTGGAATGTGGCACACTGGACATGTTCAATTGATGAGCCAAATACAAACAGTCTCCTTGCTCTTCTCCACCAAATCCCAGATTATACTCCAAAAGTATCACTTCATTCCTGAAGTTTGTCATGACTAATGCTAAGGTAAAGTGACAGCTTAGAGTCATAACAATTTACAGTTTCCTAAATGCTCCCACCACATTATGTCATTTAGTTTTTAAAACAATCCTGTGAAGCAGGTATGACTACTTCTCTATCAGATGAAGAAAGTGAGAGTCAAAGACAGAAAGAAGTCTGCTCACAGCCAACAGCTAGTAGGTAGCAAAGCAAAGACTCTAACTGTAGATATTTTGATGCCAGGAACACTGTTTGATAAGTCTGATTTCACTTTTTATTTATTCATTTATTTTGAAAAACAGAGACAGAGAAAGAGGAAGAGAGCACACTCACAAGTGCATGTGTAGGGAAAGGGCAGAGGGAGAGGGAGACAGAATCCCAACTAGGCTCCATACTCTCAGTATGGAGCCCCACACAAGGGCTCAATCTCATGACCTGAGCTGAAATCAAGTCAAACTGACTAAGCCATTCAGGCACCCTGATTTCATTTTTTATTTCACTTTTAATTCAGAATTTTTGCTGAATATATATGCAAATACACATAAGCCAGTGTGTCATCAAACTTTATTGTATTCTATAGGCCTCATGGCTGTTTTAATCACCCTGAAGAACTTTGGTAGTAGGATCTAATGGAGTTATACCAGTAGCCAATGAGGAATGGAGAAATTCTTGTCCTATAAGCCATTCTTTCAGAGCCAGACATATTAATTAAAATGGAAACTTCCTCAGTGATTATTGATGAGCACAGCATGGCTGCATATGGGATAAGTTTCAGGAATATTTTTATTGTATTAGTTGATTATATTATAGTCATCCCCTCTCTATAGCTTACCTTCTTTTTTTAGTTTTTGGAATGGATAACTACTTGGACCCTCATTAGAACCCTGTATGTGGTTATTCCATGGTTCATCTCCTATATGCTTGATCTGGAGAGGTTAAAAGTCAGAGAAGAATAACAGAGCTTTTCAAATCCCATTGCTGCATGTTACTGCCAAACTTCTCTGCAGACACAGAAGGGGAGAGGGTTTGAGCTCTCATTTCATACCAGCAGATTACTCATAATTTGAATTGGTGCTCTCTGAACTGTGAGGCATTAAGCAGACTTGGCCTAGTAAGATGTGGCTAAATAGCTAATTTCTAGCATACTGACAAGAAAATATTAGAAATAAAACTTTGAAACTCTATCAGGATCTCATAAACTTATCTTTTTTTTCTTTTGCCTAGAAATACAAGGCACAATAAATTACTGTGGGAGGCACTTATCTTAGATTTTGGATCTCCTAGTGAGGGCAGATGGAGGCACATAGACCTAAGGCATGAATGTGGTCAGTCATATCTTGCAGGCATAGATTCTGGCCGACACCCAGGAGGCTCTCTTTCCTCTCAACCAGATTTGAGTGCTGTTTCTTCATTTTCTATAGATCATGACTAAGTTTATGCTGAATAAACACTCAAGGACAATTTCTGCCACTCTAGCTCTTTAGGACCTTTGCATGTCTAGTATCTTTGTCTAGCCACCTAATTGGACAGAGTACAATCCTTCACTTTTTTGTGACTGTCCTTTAGTTACCTATGCATTTCTTCAGATACTCACATCAGTGCCTTACTTGATAATCATGGACTTCTCACACCAACAGTTTATCAAAGGAATGTACAAATTTTAGAGGCCCAAATACTACAGTACATATCATTATTATAAGCTCCATCTGCTTGTCCAAAAATCAGATTAGAGCAGCACCTGGGTGGCTCAGGCAGTTAAGTGTCTGGCTCTTGATTTTAGCTCAGGTCATGATCCCAGAGTCATTGGATCAAGCCCTGTGTCAGGCTCCACTCAGAGTGTGAATCCTGCTTAGGATTCTCTTTCTCCCTCTGTCTCTGCTCTTCCCCAGCTTTCTCTCTCTCAAAATAAATAAATAAACCTTTAAAAAACTTTAAAACATCAAATGGGAATAATGCAAAATTATTCACAGCATTTTCCCCCTTTTGCTTCTGAGCTGCATTAATCTAGCCATTAATGCTCACACAGAACTCATCTTATACTATTGCTAAAGGAATCTGATGCAAGTCATATTTTCATTAATTTTTTTCTTAAGAATTCAAATCACTTTAAGATAAGTAAGAATCATGCCCTCACATTGTAGAGAAAAACAAGATAAGCTATTGATATAGATAAAGAGATCGGTTTAAAAGGTTCTATTATCTGTTTCCTGCTAGAGAAGGGTACTAATGGAGAACTAGGTACTGGGCTTAAAGAACCTGACAAAAGTTCCTAAGGTTCTGCTTTTCTCTGTGGTGAGAAGCTAATAACATTACTTAGCTTCACAGGGTGTTTTTAAGAAGGTATACAAATGTGTGAAGTGGGGAAATGCACGTGAAAGAGCAAAGTGTCTGACACATATGAAGGTTCAACAAATTTATTAAAAGTTATTCCAAAATGAACTGTTTCAATCAAACTGTTCCACAATTTTTATAGGAATGTAGTTAATAACCTTATGGAATAAAGTACCTCACATTAGCTGCCAGTTTATTTTACAGGACATTAAAGACAAAATTACCTCTTGAAGAGAATCTTGTGTCCTATCAACACTTCTTCAACTTATTTCTTCCCCTGAGGAGTGTCTTTTTAAGACTTTGGTAGAACTATCCCCTTGTAATTTTTCTGTTTCTCTGTCTTTATTCCACATGATAAATTTCTTAACAGTAGAGCCTGCATCTAATTCATGATGTCTGCCCTATAGTTGGCTCTCAATAAGTATGGGTTGAATGACTCAATCAGTCAGTCAATGAGTGAATGGATGAATGAAAGTGGCAGCCTTTCAATTCAAGAAGTATCATTTTAGGCCCCACAATTTCCAAAAGCAGGTATCAGTTCTAGTCCCAGCCTACCTGGCCATTTCTACCAGAGAGCTCTGTGCTTAACTATACTCTAGGGTGTAACCTGGAGTGTCACTCAATTCTTCACTTTAAACAGCTTGGATGAGAGAAAGCATATCACCGAGTAGAACCTGAAATATACTCCGTGTTTTCTTTTAGAGAATTACCCTAAAATTCTTCCTCAAGTAAGTGAGGTTAGCAGAGAGCCCATTACTACACTGTATCAAGTTGCCCTAGAATTGCTTTCACTGAATGTGGGATAAGTGGTTTGGCATGATGCTAATGACTTAGTTTTGGAAGATTTTGTAAGAAAAATGTCCTATACCAGAGAGCATCACCAAAACACCAACTCTATAGATAACACAATGGCACTAAATTCATATATTTCATTAATCACTATGAATGTAAATGGACTAAATGCTCCAATCAAAAGATATAGATTATCAGAATGGATAAAAAAAAAAATAAGATCCATCTATATGCTGCCTATAAAAGGCCCATTTTAGACTAAAAGACACCGGCAGATTGAAAGTGAGGGGTTGGAACACCATCTGTCATGCTAATGGACTTTAAAAGAAAGCTGGAGTAGCCATATTTCTATCAGACAAACTAGATTTTATTTATTTTTATATTTTTTAAATGTTTTATTTATTTTTGAGAGAGAGAGACAGAGTGTGAGCAGGAGAGGGGGAACAGAGAGAGAGAGAGGGAGGCACAGAATCTGAGGCAGGCTCCAGGCTCTGAGCTGTCAGCACAGAGCCCAGTGCAGGGCTCAAACTTATGAACCGCGACATCATGATCTGAGCCGAAGTTGGGCACTTAACTGACTGAACCACTCAGGCACACAGACAAACTAGATTTTAAAACAAAGACTGTAGAGGCACCTGGGTGGCTCAGTTGGTTAAGTGTCCAACTTCAGCCGCGGTCATGATCTTCTTGTTCCTGCATTTGAGCCCTGCCTCAGGCTCTCAGCTAATAGCTCAGAGTCTGGAACCTGTTTCAGATTCTGTATGTGTGTGTCTCTCTCTGCCCTTCCCCCACTCGTGCTCTGTCTCTGTCTCTCTCAAAAATAGATAAAAATTTTAAAAACTTAAAAACATAAATAAATAAAACAAAGACTCTAGCAAGAGAGGAAGAAGGGCATTGTATCATAAATAAGCGATATATTGATACATCAAGAAGATCTAATAAATTGTAAATATTTATGCTCCCAACCTGAAAGCACCCAAATATATAAATTAATTACTAACAAACATAAAGAAACTCATTGATAATAATACAATAATAGTAGGGGACTTTTACACCCCACTTACAGCAATGGACAGATCATCTAAGCAGAAAAACAGCAAGGAAACAATAGCTTTGAATGACACAATGCCCCATACACAAAAATAAATTCAGGATAGATGAAAGACTTAAATGTGAGGCAGAAACCCATAAAAATCCTAGAAGAGAACATAGGCAGCAACCTTTCGACCTCAGCCAGAGCAACTTTTTACTAGACACGTTGCCAAAGGCAAGGGAAACAAAAGCAAACAAGAACTATTAGGACTTTATCAAGATAAAAAACTTCTGCACAGGGAAGGAAACAATCAACAACACTAAAAGGCAGACTACAGAATGGAAGAAGATATTTGCAAATGACATATCTGATAAAGTGTTAGTATTCAAAATCTATAAAGAACTTATCAAACTCAACACCCAAAAAACAAATAACCCAGTGAAGGAATGGGGAGAAGACATGAATAGACACTTTTCCAAAGAAGACCCCCAGATGGCTAACAGACACATGAAAAAAATGCTTAACATCACTCATCATCAAGAGAATATAAATCAAGACCATGATGAGATATTTCCTCACACCTGTCAGAAGGGCTAAAATTTCTTACAAAGCAAGAAACAACAGGTGTTGGCAAGGATGCAGAAAAATAGGAACCCTCTTGCACTGCTGGTGGGAATGCAAACTGATTCAGCCACTCTGGAAAACAGTATGGAGTTTCCTCAAAAAACTAAAAATATAACTGCCCTGTGATCCAACATTTGCACTATTAGGTATTTACTCAAAGGATACAAAAATACAAATTTGAAGGGGTACATGTACCCCGATGTTTATAGCAGCATTATCAAGAACAGCCAAACTATGGAGAGAGCCCAAATATACATAGACTGATAAGTGGATAAAGAAGATGTGGTATATAAATACAATCAAACATTACTCGGCAATCAAAAACAATGAAATTTTGCCATTTACAATGATGTGGATGGAGCTAGAATGTATTATGCTAAGTGAAATAAGTTAATCAGAGAAAGACAAATACCACACAATTTGTCATATGTGGAATTTAAGAAAAAAAAAACAGATGAACATATGGGAAGGGCAGGAGGGGAGACGAGAAGAGAAGAAAACAAACCACAAGAGACTCTTAATGATAGAGAATAAACTATAGGTTAATGAAAGGAGGTGGGTGGAAGATGGGATAAATGGGTGATGGGTACTAAGGAGGGCACCTGTTGTGATGAGCACTGGGTGTTGTATGTAAGTGATCAGTCATTGAATTCTACTCCTGAAACCAATATTTCACTGGATGTTAACCAACTAAAATGTAAATTTTAAAAAAGGAAAATAAATAAAACTGTCCTATAAAGTTTATTATTGCTTGGTGTCAGATTGTTATTGAGGACATTTATTATTGTATCAGAGTATGCCTTCTGCCGTATGAATATTGGTACATCCACTAAGCACTGGGCTTGCTTTTACTCCATGGATCTTTTCTCTATAAATGGTTATTCTGACTACCAGAAAGTCTAGAATCAAGTTATTTTTGCCTCACTTCTAACAAGTATTTAGGCAGGATGTCAGGACATCAATAGTGTGAACCAAACTTCTCACTTGCCCTGTCTTACTTTCCTGCCTTTTGAATTCATTGAACTATATCTTTAAAGTTTATTTTAGTGGCCTCTAATTTAGTATATTTACCTTATCAAGCTATACTAAGTTATTTCTGATAGACACAATTACCAAATTAAATCAATGAATCATGTATGAAGTAATCAGACTAATTCCAGAGCTGACTCCATTGACTACACAGATACAATGATGTAAGTATTTTACTTAAATTTCACAATGGCTGCTCATTAACAATAATAGGGTAAATAGCCATTATGTTAAGAAAGGACCTTGAGCAGATAGATCCCTACCACTTTTCTTTTGATGGTTTAATCTCCGGACCTTGTCCCCTGCCTTCTACTGGCAACTGACATTCAACAAGGGCATGCTTTGAGGATGTGGGATTCACTAAAGATTCCCCTAGTTGACTCCATCCCTTCCCAAGGTGGACCATTCCCTCTGCTTCACCCACTGCTTGCCTTTCGAAACTTGGGGTGCTTCTCTCTCAAGTGACACACCTCTCTTGACTCCTCAGGAAAAAAAAAAACTGCTCTTTCCTCCAGTGCATATTCTATTGATCTTTCCTTTAGTCTTTATTCTACCCTATTAATTGAGTCCCCAAGTTCTGAGACTTGGCTTTAGTCTCACATAGTTCTCGACACAAAGTAAGTGCTCAGTAAATGCCTTTTTGACCAATGACCAAGTAAGTAAGAGAATCTATGTGTATATGACAGTTGCTACTTTATGTGGATTTTAAAAAACAAATAAAACAACAACAAATTAAGTATGCTCCTCTAGTTGACAGCAAATCATCTAGAAACGATACCAAGAAATTATTTATTAATAATATTACCATATTTTCAAAAGGGAAGAAACAAAAGCAGAAAATATATCTCAAATGATATGGCCTGGTATTTTATGAATATTAAATTTTATGTTCTCCTGATATAATTTTATATGGTTATTAAACATTAACGATAATGTTTAATTTAACCATGCTTATTTATTTATACTCTAACTTCACAAACAATTTGAGGTGGCCTATAAGAAATTTATGTATGAAACAGAAGAATTTTTTAAGTACGTAAATAACTATAAATAAAAACATATATATTGAGATAAAATAGAAATAAAAGGAGAAAAATAGAACATGCATGTTTGTCATAACTTTCCATACAGCATACTTGAAAGAAATATAGCTATGATGCTCTTAATGCTAAAGGCAAAATGGAGAAAATAATAGATGAGTAATTTTTATTGTATTGGAGGAGGGGATATTACCAATTATTTTCTACTGAGTTAATTCTTCAATGAGACTTTATGTTGGATTTCATACAGGAAATACTGAAAGAGATAGCTGGGAGGCAAAAAGTATCAATATCCAACCAACAAATGCAGTTGTAAATTTTATATGACTATTTCTATAATTCCCATCAAAAGAAGCCAAGGACATAACATGTAAACGGTTAAAGTAATCTCTCCTTATTGTAATTATAGTCCTAATGGTATTGCATATTTTTTAAATCCCCAGCTATATGATAATCCAGCAGTACTATACAACTGTATTCAAAGGCCAAATAAGTAATGCAAAAGAGGGAGCTTGGACAGAACAAGTCATGTGGGTCTGGAGGGTAATACTATACATAAAAGGGAGAATAAAGACCAACTTAGCCAGAATATCAAATTTTTTAGAAAACAAAAATCCAGATTTTTGTGTGAAATTTTTCCACTCATAAATGTTGGCAACTAATTAAAATAAAATGGAGTACTTTGTGTGGCCGATGAAACAAATTTATAGGTATCCTAAATATGAACCTTACTCTCAATGTTAAATGTGAACTACTGTTTTCTTACATCTTTTCTACAATTTGAAAGATGTTCTTTACAGAGGACATGATTCTGTGGTGATTGTAGGTGAGAAGAAGGTGAGAAATTTGGTTATTGTTAGGAAAAGTGGTCCTCTTTCCTCCCTGAGGTTTTCACAGGTACCCCAAGGATTTTGGTATCCAAAAGTGTGGGGGGATCCACTATATTCTAGTTCATTGTGGCTGCCATTTTTCTGTTCTGACCTATGCCTATGGATCCATTCAAAGACCTATGGCTCTTTTTGTTCAGTGCCAAGTTTTAACAGAAGATTTGTGGGAACCATTGAGCTATATAGAGCACTCAGGGTCAAGTCTTTTGTCACAACTGCCTCTTTGAGTTCATTTTACCCAAAGGACCTAGGTAGAAGTGGAATGCTCTCCCTGCCATCTGAAGAACCCCCAATATGTCACCTTCTCTGTTTTGGATGAATCAACTTCCTCCTCTCAGGTTTGTTTATTTTCTTTTCCTTCTCAAAGCACCAGATTCCACTCCTTCTCTACTTGAGATATTTTTAGGTTCTTATATTAATGAGACCAAGCTTCTCAACCAAAAGCTTTCCAGATGCTCAAAACTTCATCAATGAATGTTAACTTCCTCTCTTTGAATAGGAATCAAGGGTATTGTTGGTGGTGGCAAAGTGGCAACTCCTTATTATGAGACCGAATGAGTTTTGAGTTTGGATTTATTTGAAACTTACAGACTGTCTGGAGTTCTGTGGAAATGTATGTTTGGAGGGTTAAGTAGAAAAGTAGTGTATTTTGTAGTTTATTTTGTTGATAAATGTGAAGATGTATGATGATTACTGATAAAAATAAAATCTGAGTTGTTAACTGTAGCTACTAGCATTGAAATTGATTTTGACTGTTCATTCATATCTCAGCTAGTTTCTAATCCCCAGAGATTAGTCTTTCATCATTCCTAGGTATACTAGGTATTAACATCCAAAAGAGAAAACATGAGCACCAATCATGAGGCCTAACAGAGTCATTGGCAAGGTCTAAGAAGAGAAAGAGAGAGAGAGCAGGATAAGCACCTCTATTTCCCTACTTAATCTCTCCTTTACATGACCCACACACTCCTCCCTCCAATAAATTGGGTATGTTAGCTAAATACTGAAGAAATGTTCAAGCATCACCTGCTTACGTAAGGACTTCTTCCCACTGCACACTCAAAACAGACTACCTGGGATTAGGACATGACTCTACTAGCTCACTAGCCATGCTACCTTGGGTAGGTTGCTTGATCTCTGTGAGGTGCAACTCCTACCACTTCAAAATGTTTATAATAAATGAACCTAGCTCATGGGATTGTCATCAGGCTTAAAGGAGTTAGTGTCATACTTACGAAAGAGTTAGTGTCTTAGATCAGTAACTGCCAGGCTGTCAATTTTATATAAGTGCTTGCTAACTAATAAAACACAACAGAAACAACACCATCACCACCAAAAACTGAAAACAAAACATAAAACCCAGCAAACATTCCTCTGGCTTCTTCAGTGTTAAGTTTTAATGGCATTCTTGGTGAAAAAATTCAGTATCCTGATCATCTATAAAATGGAATAATCACAGAACCCACCTTAATAGGGTTATTGAGAGGACAAAATCACTTGATAAAGGAAAAAGACCTAAAGGTGTGCCCAGGACATAGCCCACCCTCATTAATGTTGACATTAATTACTGCACCTGCACTTGTTGTTTTATCCTAGCATTACTTACAATATATGCTTTGACATTTATCTAACAGTACCAGACTCCATTTTATTGAGTTGAACTCTTAAGTACTTCACGGTATTCACAATAAATTATTGTCTCTGTTGAACCAAAGAAGTGTTAGTGCATATATGAACTTACTCTTGGGGTGCTGGGGTGGCTCAGTTGGTTGGCTGAGTGTTTGACTCTTGATTTTGGCTCAGGTCGTGATCCCTGGGTCATGGGATGGAGCCCTGTGTCAGACTCTGTGCTGAGCATGGAGCCTGCTTAAGGTTCTCTCTCTCTGCTCTGTCCCTCCACACACATTCATGTGATCATGTGCATGTCCACGAAAAAAAAAAAGAAATTCTTACAAGGACTTATAAGAACTTATCTTTCTGTGCATGAGGAGAGCATGTAGAAGACCATCTGCATGTATGTGCCAATAGAAGCCCAGAGGAACTAATACAGACATTTCTGTTCACCATTGCTTGAGCAAGAACACAGTGATTGTGTTAGGCAGATGTCAATGCCACAGGGAATGGAAAACTACTGCTGAGAAGTTCTGCAACTGGAAAAGATCATCTTTGATTCTTAGATTCTGACCACACTCCTGTCCCTCCACCTTTGCCTTTCCAACCTTTACTTTTTCAGCTCCCCAGGGAAATGTCACCCGACCTGATTCTGTCCAATTCTTGAATGACCTCTTAGAGAAAAAAATCCCAACTGGGCGTTTTGAGTACTCATATTTCTCCTGTGTAGTGCTAAATGAAATGCAACTGGTTTAGCCTAAGTTTCTTTGACATTCATTTTTGGATACCCATTTCTGGAAACATAATGTAAATTTAGTGGGGAAGCCAGTGGAGGGGAGAGGTGGGAAGGTCAGTGAACACACACCTTTTAGATGTTGTATTCTTTACTTTCCTGATTTCATCAGGAAAGATAGGACTTAAGTTAGCACTATTTTATTCTATCCTTATTGTGTTTAGCCTTCCCTTTCTCAGAAACTGTCAGGAATTCCTCTAGAATAGAAGCACCCTCAATTGTGTTGAATGAGAAACCTCAGAATTGTTAAGAATTTACTTTTTAAAAATAAATTTTAATATAGTTTCCTAGAAATTACTGATGATGTCAATCGCCTATTTTGAAAAATAAATAAAGGAAGTCGTTTCTAATTTTAAATGGTAATTTAAGGAACTGCTTATGTGCAGATGTTTATCATTTGCAATCTTTCAAATATAAATAATTTTATCTTTTGCTCAATCTCTTCCCTTTGTTTTAAGTGCCATTAATTGAGAGTTGACACAACCCTCCCTGGAGACTGAAGGGAGGAAAAAGTGTCCAGAAGAGTTCTCGTTAGCCTTTATAAATGAAAAGGTATTGTCATAGCCTTGGAACCTGTAACAACAATTAGCAACCATATAAATAAATGATTTACACAGACTCATCTAAATGGGTGTGATTTCTCCAAGAAGAATAACCAGGTCACAAAGTTGACAAATGATTTAGGTATGAGTCATCTCAAAAATGAAACCTAAAATAATAATTCCACACCTTTTAAATTTTTTTCATTAAAAATTTTTGGCAATATTGTGTTACAGGACCTAGGGAAGACTTGAGCTTCTCATAGAAAGGATATAAGTAAGTCACAAGATTTCAGGGAAGTGGTTAAGGAATATAAAACCATCAGAAATAGTTATTAATTGTTCATTCTTCAAGTATTTTTGCTTATTCTACAAGCCACTCTCTTATCCTTCAGGCTTCACGGGTACAGGGAGCCTTGGATGTAAACTGTTAAGGTCTGTCCTCATGGAAGAACTGGTTAAGGAAGGATTCAGAGAAGCAGGAGGAGGAGGAGGCTTGGCGATCAAACAGGGAGGCTCTTGCCGGTCTAGAGGAAAATGCATTGTACGCCAGGGTGGAAGTAGGAGCCAGAACAATGCATACAGTCAGACTGGAAGCTCCGAGGAGGGAATAGGCGGAAATGAGAATGGGAGGCATTATTTTGCCTTGCAGAAATGCTAATGAGAATACAGCTAGATGTTTACATTGAGCATTAAAAACAAGTTATGTCCAGCTTGAGCTCATGGGAATGTTTCCCCCTCAGCACTATTCCATGTCTGAAACACACTCATCCCCAGAGATAGAGCTCATGAGGTAATCAAAGTAATTAAAAAGCTGGATCACAGTAACCCTTAAAGGGCCGCAGTGTTCAGCTAGTCATTGTTGTAGATAAAAGTTACACTGGATGGAAACCCAGGGTTGAGGTGGATTTTAGCCTGAACAACTCGCATGTTAAATGCTCAGAGATGTATAGTTTGGACAAATTCAAAGTTTACTTGGTGAGGGACTCAGAGGATGGTTCCATGACCTCTCCAAAAGTGTGTTGCCTAGGGTGTTGATTTGCCATTTAGCCATGGATCTTAGGATAAGAACTTAGTCTTCAGAATGAATTCCTAGGAAATTGATCTTTTGCTGGTCAGTTTCAAGTCTGACCCCCTTTGGAAACTCATGCCAATGAGAGCACATGATCCTTGGCTTGCACTGCTCTCCCATTTATGTCTACGTGTCTGCATGGTCTCAAACATTGTTAAGGATAAACAATCATATTCAAAAATATTTTTTAAGTATGGCAAACTCATTTTCTTAAGATGCTTTCATTTTCATTCATCTTTGTGGATGGGTTTTTACTTATCTGAGAAATTTTTGTGCTCTGAGAAAATTTTTAGCCTAAAAACATAATTTCCTATAGCCTTTATGAATAAATATTACGACAACAGGGTCTCTCTTTTGCAATGCCCACATGTCACCCTAAAAGTGCATGGTAGTAAGACTTCAGGCTAGTGTTTCTCAATTTGAAATGGTACGTGCACAGGTGTATTCTTAGGCTCGTATGTGGTATATGCCTATATCATGTGCCTTAGGAGTTACTGTACCATCATCTTCAATATATTTTAGGAAGAATTGATTGATATTTTTGACATTTTCTGTAGACTCTCACATGCCAAAGCAAAATAAACTTGAGGTAGATAAAGGGAAATACCAGAACATCAACTGAAATACTACTTTCCTCCTCTTGGATTTCACTTCAGAATGCTCTAAGGGACTCCAAAGCTGGCACACAAGTGCAGTAGTACATTTGAGGATGGAGGGGGGTGGAGAGATAATGATGTTTAACATAATTTCGTATTCTGACAGGTTCTTGCATGAAATTTACTTTCAGCATCACAAAAACTATGTCCGTATAGGCCTTCTAGATTGCCCACTGGAGTCTAGGGAGTGTCTTTATATAGAAGACAATTTATAAGAAGGAATTTGTCAAAATCAGTGGTTCAATATATTCTTATTATATATTATTAATTATACAACATTCCCATACAAAGTTAAAAAATCACAGATTTATATTTTTTTCTCAAAACTTTCCATCCATTATTTAATGCTCAGATAAAGCAATTATATAATGCATTTTAAAGCCACTGTGGTACATTCCACATGTGTTTGAGAAAGGTAGTGAGTCAGGGTGGGTGGTTAAGAAATAAGACCACCTGAACTTACATGCCTGATGGACTTGGCAAAGAAATCATGATTCAGAGTTAGTGGTCTGCTGAGACTATCTCAGAAATCAATACACTGTTGTGTGGATTAATATTTTACTAGTGTCAAACATCACAATCACAATCATTCAGATTGTACCTGTGAAACTTTTTCTATTCTGCGAGATAAAGAGCATATGTCAACTTGAGCCATGCAAACAAGGGCTTTTCTGCAAAAGAGGTTTGTCATGGCCCTAAAGCTAATTAGTGAATTCGGGACAAGCTTCTCCTTATAGTTCAGCATCAACAGGGTTTCTAAGGTAAAGTACTGTGATAGCAATCCTGTTCTCATAACAGAAACACATTCTAACCAATTTAAGCAAACAAAGAATTAACTGAAGATCAAGAGTAATTCCCAAGACTCTATGGAAGGTTCTCTCCAGAGGATCAACTGAAGCTGGGAATGATGCTCTAATTGCACCACAGAACTGCCCCAGTGGAAGTGTCCACCACTGCATCACTCCAGCTAGTAACTCTGATGCCAGCCCTGGAAGCTTCCAGTAGAACCTTCCTCTGCACAGGATGTTCCTGCTGTGAGTGGAGGGCATCTGACACTGTTCTGACATGAATTGTGGTATGGATGCTTCTAACTGGTGAAGAGGAGGAGGTCTCAAGTTCAACCTGAGGATGCCAGGAAAATGGCAAGAGAATTTTAGATTTCTACCTTGAGGTGAGGACCTGTAAAGTTGGGAAACTCTTAGGAAAATTGTTCAAAATGCCTGGAAGGCAAAAAGAATTGAACTACGCTTGCCAAATCCAGATTCTAGGTCTTCCGGAAGGCCTAACCAGGTAATCTTCTGGTTCTGAGACTAAAAGAAATTGAGGGAGATTCAACCCTAGCCTGGGAAAAGTGATTGATTTTACTCCTTGCTATTTGTTTCTTTGAATCTTGTCCTTTGCTATGCCTAGATTTAATTTGTCACATAAAGGCAACAGTGTGAAGTTATCAGTTATTTATACTAATGTAGTAGTTACCAGTTTGGGAAGAACCCTCTTTTTAAGAGATGAGGTACTGATTTATGCTACAAAGTGGATGAACTTTGGAAACACTGTGCTCTATGACAAAGGAGCCAAGGATATACACTGGGGAAAAGAGTCTCTTCAAAAAAGTGGTGTTGGAAAAACTGGACAGCTACATGTAAAAGAATGAAACTGGACCACTTTCTAACACCACACATACACAAAGACACACAAAAAAACCTTCAAAATGGATTCAAGACCTAAATTCCTGCAAGATCTGGAATCCATAAAACTCCTAGAAGAGGACACAGGCAGTAATTTCTGTGACACTGGCCATAGCAACATTTTTCTAGATAGGTCTCCTAAGGCAAGGAAACAAAAACAAAAATACACAATTGAGGCTACATCAAAATAAAAATTTTTGTACAGCAAAGGAAACCATCAATGAAGCAAAAAGGCAACCTAGTGAATGGAGGTTTGCAAAATCATTTGCAAATAATATATTCTAGAAGTGGTTAATATCTAAAAATACATAAGGAATTTATACAACTGAACATAAAAAAAATAAACAACTAGATGACTGAAAAATGAGCATAGGTCGTGACCCCGGGAACCACCTCCAGGTCTGCTCTCTGTCCATGTGGCTCACCTGTTCTCCCAGCATCCCTTGCCACTGCAGCCTTGAGAGTGCCAGGGGAGACCATCTCCCCCAGAGATGGGCTACCTTCCCAAAGCATGGCCAGACTTGTGTGGTGCACAACACAGGGATGCTTGGAGATGGAAAGAAATTTGATCCCTCCCACAACAGAAACAAGCCCTTTAAGTTAATGCCAGGCAAACAGGAGGTGATGTGAGGCTGTAAAGAAGGTATTGTCCAGATAGGTATGGGTGAGAGAGCCAAACTAACTCCCCAGACTATAACTATGGTGCTACTAGGCACTTAGGCATCAGCCCATTTTTGCTGATGCCTCTCATTTTTGTCTTTGATGTGGAGCTTCTGAAATTGGAATGATAGGAATGGCTTCTTCCCTGAGCACCCCATTCTTGGATGTGCCATGGAGGGATATGGTGCCTGTAGAGGGGCACACGCCAGTCATGTGGAGGTTTTCCTGATTGATCACTACGTACTTTATATAATCATTGACCTTGAGTGGAAGTGTTCTGTAACCCATGGCTTTGCTCTTTCCATTTCTTGACCTAAACCATACGCCAAATACCTCAAGTTATTAATTTTATTTCATTTTCTTTTTTGGGTGAAGTTTTAGTTTCAGTCTTTTAGATCTAGGTTTCCACTTAAGTATTAGTCAAATCTCAACAGCACAAGTAATGGGTTAACTTCAGAATAGGAATGGGGGAGACAGGGGAGATGCAGGAATGTTTATTTTCTTTTTCTTTTTTTAATAGTTTGTTGTCAAGTTGGTTTCCATACAACACCCAGTGCTCATCCCCATAAGTGCCCTCCATGCCCATCACTCCTCCTCCCCCCCACACCCATCAGTCCTCAGTTTGTTCTCCGTATTCAAGAGTCTCTCATTATTTTATTTTTCTGATGAAGTTTTTTCTATTATTTATTAAGCATTCTTGCTGCTGCTCAGCAAAGCTGTGGTAGATTTTGAGGTGCTGTTGAGGGCCAAATTCCTCCCTAAATTGACAGATGTCCTTGGGTTGAATTAAAAGCCCTATTCTAAACTGGAGAGGGGGAGAGCCTTTGCCTCCACTGCCCATTTCAGCCTCCCCATAAACTTTCTGCCTTTTTTTCTTTGAAGTTTATTTATTTATTTTGATAGAAAGGGGGGGGGTATAAAGGAGAGAGATTTCCAAGCAAGCTCTGTTCCAAGCTGAGTCTTGGAGCTGTAATGGGGCTCAATCTCATGAACCATGAGATCATAACCTGAGTCTAAATCAAGAGTCAGATGCTTAACTGACTGAGACACCCAAGCACCCCACACCCTCTGCCTTTTGAAGGTAGATGGTTCTCACTGCAATGTTGGAAACGACAGATATAGGCACCCAGGTCTGCAGGCACCTCTGAAGTTGCCTTTGTGGCCTGGATTTTGTCTTTTCTCTCCCCTTGTGGTTTTTCTAATGGATATTCAGGACTTTTGTAATCTCACAGCTATCCAAGCTCCACCTCCTAAATTTTAAGAACTTTAATTGAAAGTTTAAATTGAAGGTGCTGTTTGTAGACACGTAACAACCAGTGAAAGCCCAGCCATCAGGACACACCCTTGAGTGCTGTCTTGAGAAAATGATGCTGGTCATCACAGCTTCAGTATCTCCTGGTTTGTGATGTTCATCTCCCCCTGCTGATCTCATTGTTTCCTGGCTTTTCCTCCCCCATCTCACCCCTTTGCTCTCCTGTGTAATGATTCAGTGAAGAAAATTTATGCTGCCTATCTCCCATGCTCACCTTCCTGCACTACTTATGAGTTTCAAGTTTGAATTATTATAATAAAAGGGCTTTATTCTGGCTTTCCTCAAAAAACAAACAAACAATACCTGGGCAGAGACCCTGAGGACACATTTTTCCAAAGACAGACATAGAGATAGCCAATAGACTCATGAAAAGATGCCTAATATCATCACTAATGAGGGAAATCCAAATAAAAACCATGAGATACCACTTTATTGATACCTGTCAGGCTGGCTAAAATTAAAAAGACAAGAAATAACAAGTGTTGGTGAGGATATCAAGGAAAAGGAACACTTATACACTGGTGATGGTAATGTAAATTGGTATAGCCACTGTGGAAAACAATATGGATATTCCTTAGAAAACTAAAAATACAAATACCATATGATCCAAAAATTCTACTAACGGGTATTTACTCAAGAAAATGGAAACAGTAATTTAAAAAGATACATGCAGGTCAGTGTTTATTATAGCATTAGTTATGATAGCTAAGATATAGAAGTAACCTAAGTGTCCACTGATCTCTCTCTCTCTCTCTCACACACACACACATACACACACAAACACACACTGGAATATTACACAGCCATGAGAAAGGATGATGGATGGATGGATATTATGCTAAGCGAAATAAGTCAGACCGAGAAAGACAACTAACATATGATTTTACTTACATGTGGAATCTAAAAAGCAAAACAAACTGATAAGTGGCCAGAGGGAAGGGGAACAGGGTGATGGACAAAATGGCTGCAGGAGAATGGGAGATACTGACTTCTAGTTATGGACTGAGTAAGTCATAGTAATAAAAGTGACAACATAAAGAATATCCTCAATGACACTGTCATAGTGTTGTGTGGGGCAGATGCTGGTTACACCCATGGTGAGCACAGCACAACATATAGAGTTATATATACTGACATCATCCTAACATGCAACCAAAATTCAGAACTACTACTTTAAGAAAGAGGCAAACAATACATAGGATATATTGTACACTATGCCATATGGGATGATGGCAATCATCAAAAATTACTGTAAGAACTCAGAGGAACCATTCCTGACCCAGGCTGGAGATGAGGATTCCTCAGGGAAGCCTTGAGGCATGGCATGATAGCTGAGTTGAGTATTATACTAATTGGGAGGAACTGGCCAAGTGAAGATGGAGGTGAGCACGAGAGAGATCTAAGCAGAGGGAGCAGCCTCTGAAGAGGCAAGGAGAGTTGAAAGAGCCTGAATGTTATCTCGAGGAAAGGAATAAGCAAAAGAGTACAAGAGACATATCATCTATTTTGTAGCTGGAGACAGCCACTGGAAATTTCCTCAGAAACCAACTGGAGGCGGAAGCACTAGCACTTTCAGGTCCTGGCATCTTCTGATTTTCTTGCATTTGAGCAAAGGCAGCAATCTCCTAGTACTCTGCAAATGGACTGACAGTGGAAGAGGACAATCAAGCAGTGCTGGGCTGTTCCAGGGAGGTTAGAAGCAGTTGCAGGGCATCCTGGAGTTGCTTGTTTTGTAAAATAATTAATACATATCTACTTGTCTCAGTTGCAGAGCTGCTTTTCCAGAAGTGTTTATTTCCATGTTACCAGGTAAAGATCCTCTACTATCCCTAAATAAAGTAACCACTGAACAGCAGGAAGGGCAAAAACTAGGCAATTACTAGAAAACAAACTAAAAAGGAGTTCCTTACAGAGCAAGAGGTGTCTCTTTCTGTCTTATCATCAAAAGAACTTTGGGAGTTGGAGAGTTACCACCTAATTATGTCAATAGACCCTCCCTTAGGGGCTCAGCCCTGTACTCTTACTATCTTTCAAATGTGATTGCTATACAAATACAGGTGGTTCTCAGGCAGGGTAAACAATTCATGTGTTATTTCCAGAGGAATATTTGAAATTGCAGAGAGATTGCCTTTATCTCTCATGGCGTAGTCATTGGTATGATAATACATCGTCTCTTTTATTGAGGCTGGGTGGTCACTTCTATAATGTGACTTTAAAGATCTGAAGTGGAAGAAGCAAACATTTAACACTACAGTGAAAGTTAACAAAGGAACCAGGCCTTCTGATGGTTGTTTCTTTTTAGATATAGTCATAATATGTTTATAGGGTATACAGCCTTGTGCCTTCTGATATCCTTTCACAAAGAAGTTTACTCTCTGCTTGGATCCCCAGAATTTATAGGGAGATTCAACAACTGGTCTAAGACTGGAAAGTCACTGGTGTCATATAGGGAGTATGCAGACTGATGGTTAGGCTCCAGGTACTCAGCACAAATGAATAGTCTGTCGTCTATAATGTGCTGTACTTGGTCGGGTAACTTTCATCTTCATTTTCCAGGATATGTTTATCCTTTTTTGTTTTTATAAAATATTTTAAATATTTTTAAATTTCATGTGTACACACACACACACCAGGTAGGAAAATAATTTATTGTAGTGTTGAAGGATACTGAGGGCTAGTGGTATGCTAGTGAATGTTTAACAACCGCCTCCCTGGAGTTCTGGAGGAACTCTGATTTCCAGTGTTTGCCCATTTCAGTGGCTTACTTCCTCCCACCATGGCCCTTTCTAAGCTACCGATGTCAGATCAACCAGCTCCCAACTTTCCTGAAATTTTAACAACTTGCTCTCACAGGCCTGTAGGAGCTGCCTCTAGAATGTCACAGACTGGGGGTATGGTACTGATGATAGCAAGTGCTGTGGCTTGTACAGGGCATCCTGGGGCTGGTGGAGAGACTCATTTAAAGACCAGCTTGTTTTTTAAGAAATTCCAAAAGTTATCTTATCTCCTTTTCTTGATCCACAGTTGACAAAAGATGGGAGAACTCATTTTTCTCATGATCCCATGAATCTCTTCTAAATTACATAATTAACGTGGGGCGGGGTAAACTGATTTTCACAGACCTGATGAGCTTATCTCTATTTTACTAATGTTGAAGCTAACATTCTCCAGCAATTCCACAGTAAGTCATAAAACCCAACTCAAATCTATTGTTCCTGACATCTGGAATTCGGAGTTATGGAAAAGAGAGAATGGGAGGGATAAAATACCAATTCAGGTGGTCCTTAAGCCCACTGATATCTCAAGAAACTCTTCTAAAAGGTGACAAGTTTTCTCCGTGGCAGAATGCAACTGCCATAAAAGCCTTCAGATACAAGATGATGCTCGGAAGCCATGGAACAGAGAGCTAATAGTCAATTATGGATCTTTCTATTAACTTACTTTTAAGATAATAAATATTTCCTAAGCTCTATTGGCTGCTTGTCTTAAGACTTAAATCAAGGGACAGTAACAGGATGATTTAGAGGCATTAAAATCCAGAGACAAGTCAATCATTGCTAGATGCTGGCATATTACTTTTAAGGACCAGAAACTTGTCATTGTCACTCCAAAGACAACATTCTGGACTCGGTAGGACCCTGCCTTGGAAAGATAATCAAGAAACACAGACAGACAACTTTTTGTCTTTCTCAGAGTAAAGAACTTTCACTTTGTGCTTGGGTACATTAATTAGTTGAGGTTACAACCTTTGCGGGGGAAAAAAAAAGTCCTTTTCATTTGTTACTCCCCTGTGGGGCCCAAAGGGCCCACAGGTCTGAAGAAGTAAAACAGATCAAAAAGAGTTAAAAGCTCTGGATAAGGGCTCATTCATTCATCTCCCAAATATTAACAGGACTTAACACCACTTAACAGCAGTGGCGGGATACAGCAGTAAACAAAACACACAATACCCCACCCTTGCGGAACTTACGTTCTAGCGGGGCAAGAAATATGTCAGCAGATAAACGAGTCAACACATAAAGTAACAGATGGTGAAAAGGCTAAAGAGACAAACAGAATATGAAAAGGGGATAAGGGTCTAGGAGAGAGGGTTATTTTATACAGAGTGACAAGAGAAGACCTCACTTGGTAAGAGGTCGTCAGGGCAGAGATGGCAGGGGTGCACTCTGGGACTGTCTGGGAAAGGACACTCCACCAGAGGCTCCAGGAAGTGCCGAGGCCACATGCCTGGTTTCAGAGCACAGATCTCTGCAGATGGAAAGTTCTGAAGCATGACAGATAAAATGGCCCTCAAGTGTGAAGTGCTCCTGCAGAGTCTGAGACTGTTCAAACTCCCTCAGGTCTCGGAGGCACAGTGAGTGACAGTTCCAAGTTTAGACTATGTCTGTGTTGCAGGCTGGATAATATCCTTGGGGGCTGGGCCAGAAGGCAAGTTTTCCAGGGAGAAGGGGAACCAGTGTCCCTCAATGCTCCTCAAGAAGTTCCCAAATCTAGCAAACCCCTTGCCTGTAGGCTCTGCATGGCTATAGGAAAATCCAGGCACACCTGCCCTCCCCTAAAGGTGCCTATTATGGTGTTTGGTTGGTTTGTACTTGTCCTCTGGGTAGTTCCTGACAGCAATAGTAGATGGTAATCTGATCCTACAGATGTCTCTCTCACATTTTGTTTGGGCAAAGTCAGTCTTTTCAAGTCTATGGGTACAGTTGATGTTGAAAAAGCATTGGGCTCTTTGCAACCACACCTCTTTCCCCCTACCATCTGCCAAGGTCTTTGGTCAGAAAGAGTCCCTTTGTTTTTTATTACTGAGTGTCAGGTTGGTTGATCCATAAGGCCTTGAGATAGTCAAGGAGTTTCTACTATACCACCTTAGTATTGAAATTCATATTCTACTATGTCCTTAACATATTCTCCTCTCTCTACTTATTTTCCCAATCCCACCCTAAAGACGATTTTCCTAATGACTAGCCTCTTTTCACCACATGGGTTAAAGTCTACAAGCCTACATTTGTCTAACTTTGTCCCATGCTAGCCAATAAACTTTTTTCTTGAAGTCTCTGCTTTATTTCTCAAATAGTCAACAAGCATGTGCAATTGCACTCATTAGAAAGATCCATCCCTAGAGCTTGATTCTCTCTCTGACTGCCAGGGTCACCCTGAGAGCCTTTCTTGTATGATCCAAAGAGGTCATAGGATTTTCCCCAATGCCCCTTTACAATCATGTTTCAGAGGTTTTATTAAAATTGGTGAAAGGCATTCCTTCCCAACTGTGCCCACACAAAAGAATCATTATTGATTTGACCCTCAGTTGCCAACTAGCCAATATTTTCTTTGCTGATGGAAATCATGGTCATTTCCAAAATGCTCACTCCTTGTGCCCCTCAGCACATCAGGCCAACCAGGTTGTCATACTAGCTGTATGTACCTCCACCCAAGAGCAAGATTCCTAACCATGAGCACACTCCAGAAAGAAATGAATGCAAACTAACGGAAGACTAAAGACTTTTACTCCCATCCTTTGTCCTTTGAGAAACAGTAGTAACACCGAAAAAAAAGCCTATCTTCAAGAACATTTCCAAGGCCGGGAGCTCTGCTTCACTTAATAACTAGGAGCTATACTTTTCTTTGAAACATTAACAATAATATCAACAACTTCTTTAATAGCCACTCAAAAGGAAAGGATAGGGAGAATAATATAACCTTTAGTTTTGATTGAGAAAGGTACTGGATTGCTCAATGCCCCACGGCATTCATCTCAATGGATCCTGTTTAAGGGTGCCAGCTGGAGGAAATATTATTTATAAAAGCAAACAAGCAACATTCAGTAAGGAAGCAGAACCTGTGACGTAATGTGGAAAATTTTTATTTCAAAATTCCCATTCTCAATGCTTTCCTCACTAGGGAGTTCATATAAATTAAACTGGTGTTGAATAATTCCTAAACTCCCCAAATCCTTCATTCACTGCAGCTTTTTCTGAGTACTTTTCTCATGGAATTTTAGAGACCCAAGGACAAAGATAGTGCTGCCCAGATTTTGGACACCATTTAATTTCAACACTTTTTAGATCGATCAAGATGAAATCCAAGTTTGCGTTAAGAAATCTATTATGATTCATGGAGACAGAAGCTTTGTGTGCTCTGTAGAATAAAGGGTCACCGCATCACTCACCTGCTTTCTCTCCTCCTGCTGCTATGGGAGATGCTGTCCTCCAGTTAGGTTCACTCCCTCGTTGAAAAGAGAATGTTCAGGAAGTCACAGAGGTCCTTATGAAATAGCCTATTTTTTCACCACCTATGTTAAGATAAATGAGGTTAATGCCAAATCTTTGAAGGCAAACACACTCATTTCCAGAGACAGAATGAGTGTTTTCATGAAGAGGTTTTAACAGGGAGAGGACAAGTTTGGTAGTTTTTCAAGCACATGAGGTGCTCTTTCAGTTAATCTGGATATCTGAGCAGGAACACTACGAAAGAGGTGCCTACCGCTTTGACCAGATTTTGATACTCTTATGAAACTAAAAATTTATGGGGTGCCTGGGTGGCTCACTTGGTTAAGCATGACTTTTTTTTTTTTTGTCTACTTTGTGAGAGAGAGAGAGAGAGAGTGTGTGTGTGTGTGTGTGTGTGTGCACGTGCATGCGTGCGCACACACAGGGAGGGGGCGCAGAGGAGAGGGAGAGAGAGAGAGAATCCCAAGTAGGCTTCATGCTCAGCCCAACCACGCTGGCCAATCAGGCTCCCCAAGCATCCAATTCTTAATTGCGGCTCAGGTCATAATCTCATAATCATGGGATCCAACGCCATGTCAGGCTCCGCACTAATATTGCAGAGCCTGTTTGGGGTTCTTTTTTTCTCTTTCTCTCTGTGCCCCTCCCTCACTTGCACACACTCTAAATAAATAAATAAATACATAAATAAATAAACTTTTTTTAAAAACCTAAACATTAAAGTAGCTTCATTTTAAGCTCTTCATTAGCTTGAAGAGCCTTATGGAGGACACTAAAAATGTTAGTCACTTGGAAAGGGATTGCTAATAGCACTTACTTCTATTTTATCTGCTAAAACTCATTCCCAATTTAGAAGGAATATAAAAACCCTCACTGGCATCAGAGTAACAGTTCAGAGACAGTCCAGAAGCCAGCAAGTCAGATTAGTGCTATCGCTCTCTAAAACATAAAGAGTACTGTCTTTGATATAAAACACGTAGCTGAAACTCTGAGCAGAAACAAGCGTCATCACCTCCTCATCAATCATAAATGGTGACTTCCAGGGTCAGCAGGAGACTGGTGGCCATCTGGTTCAAACTCCATGCTCTTGAAGGATCCCATTCCAGTCCTTGAAGGAAGACCAGATACGCTTCAATAGGCTGGTCTCCGGTGCTCAGCAGTTCACCAGCCCTTCAGCTCACAAAGAGGCTACAGCTTTTGCCCAAAGGAATGGCCCACAGACCCAGGTGCTTTGAGGAGGGCCTTCTGCTGAGCTTCCAAATGATCCAAAAATGGAAATCCTTTCTTCCATTTGCACAATGTATAATTCCATATACGTTCACCTTTACATAGAACCAAGATTTTTCACTAAATAAAAAATAAGTTATTAAAGATAACTAATATTTGCAGTTCATAAAGTCAACTCAGCATATTGTTATAATTTAAGAGGTGGGGCACCTAAGTGGCTCAGTTTGTTGAGCATCCAATTCTTGATTTTGGCTCAGGTCATGATCTCAGGGACATGAAATGGAGTCCTTCCTGGTTCCATACTGAGTGTGCATGGAGCCTACTTAAGATTCTCTCTCTCCCTCTGCCTCTCTCTCCCACCTTTCTAAAAAATGAAATAAAATAAATTTAAAAAAATAATTTAAGAAAGGAGGTATTTTATAAGTCCTCTATTAGAGGAAAACTACCGGCATGCATAAAAATAGGATGCTTTGTCCTCAGAACTTCATTTTAACATTGTGGCTGATTTTTGGTCTTTGTTGGTTGCTTTTTTTTCTTGCTTTAAATTAATATTGATTTAGCTTTATCATTTTCAATTTACTGAACATTTTTGGTTATTGAAGATCATTTGGTTGGAGATAATTTGGTTATTATTATTAGATAATGAGTAATTACATTAACGGTATTTTTAGTTTACAGTAACTTTCAAAGAGATAGTTACTAAAGTATGTGCATGGTAAATAACAATCATCCCTGTCACTGTGGCTAAAGAGGATGGATACAACCCACATACCACCACCTTAGCCTACATTCACCAAATGGTGAATAACATACAGATTGCTTGATTGATGTACCAATTGCATTTGTACAGATGAGTGAGTTTCAATATACTATCAAGATAAATGTGATAAAATGTATTTTTTGTTTTGTTTAGAGAGCAGTGTCTTATAGCACACATCTATAACCTCAAACTGAAAACTGTTCTTTTTTTTCTTTGTTATCAATGAGTTACTTTCAGTTGAAAAGGAGGAATGAACCAGGTCGATGGACTAGAAATTTTAGTTTCCCTCTATTCTCCATAACTAAAGTGGGCCATGATTAAAAAAAAAAAAAAAAAAAAAGGTGGAAGAACCACTTCTTTGAATGACTTCTTTCAACCACGGCACACCCTAAAATGTATTAAAGCCACAGCACACCCTAAAATGTATTAAAGCCACAGAGGTGTAATCATGAGCCTTTTCGTTCTTTACCAAGGACATCATCAGATTGCCAAAGACAGCATTTGGCATAGGTGAAATCAAGTAAGTCCCAAAATTCTTCTCTTCTTTTGGCTGTCCTGTGCCCAACTTGTGTGTCTACTGAAGGTCATTTTCCTTCAGGAGTTTTGGCCCACAGCGATTTTTTTTTTTTTTTTAATGTAGTTGACCCACAATGTGACATTAGTTTCAGGTATACAACATATTGGTTTAACGAGTTTGGCAAGAGCTTAGCATAGCATTATGCTATGCTCACTGTAAGTATAGCTCCCATATGCCACCATCCACTGCTATGATAACAGTATTGACTATTTTGTCTATGCTGTGCCTTTTATACCTGTGACTTACTCATTCCATACCTGGAAGTCTGAACCTCCCACTTTCCTTCACTCCTTTTTGCCCATCCTCCCACTACCATCACCTCTAGCACCATCACTTCCTTCTCTGTATTTATAGTTATGATTCTGCTTTTTGTTTGTTTATTCATTTGGGAGTTTTTGTTTTTTTTTTTTTTTAGATTCACATATGGGTAAATTCATATGGTATTTGTTTCTCTCACTCTGACTTATTTCACTTAGCATAATATCCTCTAGGGCCTCCCTGTTATTGTAAATGGTAAGATCTCATCTTTTTTATGGCTGTGTAAGATTTGTGTGTGTGTGTGTGTGTGTGTGTGTGCGTCTGTGCGTGCATCTTCCTTATCCATTCATCTACCAATGGACTATTAGGCTGCCTCTTTATCTTGGCTATTGTACGTAATGTTGCAAGAGATATAGCATGCACCTTCCGAATTCTTATTTTCACTTTCTTTGGTAAATACCAAGTAGAATTTTTGAATCATATGGTAGTTCTATGTTCAGTTTTGTTGAGGAAATTCCATACTGTTTTCCACATTGGCTGTACCAATTTACATTTCCACCAACAGTGTGTGAACATTCCTTTTCCTCCACATCTTTCCCGATGACTCTTATTACTTGCCTTTTTATTTTGCCCATTCTGACAGGTATAAGGGGGATATCTCATTGTGGTTTTGACTTGCATTTTCCTGATGATTAATGATGTTGAGTGTCTTTTCATGTGTCTGTTGGCCATCTGTGTCTTCTTCAGAAATATGTCTACTCAGGGTCTTTTCCATTTTTTGATCAAGTTGTTTATTTATTCATTTTTGGTGTTGAGTTGCAAAAAGTCTCCATATATTTCAGGTATTAACCCATTATTGGATATAGTATTTGCAAATACTTTTTCTATTTAGTAGATTGCCTTTTTGTTTAATGATGGTTTCTAACACCATACAAAAGCTTTGTATTTTAATGTACCCTAATAGATTATTTTTGCTTCTGTTTCCTTTGTCTTAGGAGACATATCTAGAAAAATGTTGCAATGGCCAAAGTCAGAGAAATTACTGCTTGTGTTGTTTTCTAGTATTTTTATGGATTCAGATCTCATATATTGGTCTTTAATTCATTTTGAGGTTTTTGGTTTTTTTTGTGTGTGTGTATATGGTGTTATAAAGTAGTCTAGTTTTATTCTTTTACATGTAGTGGTCCAGTTTTCCCAGCACTGTTCATTGAAGAGACTGTCTTTTCCCTAGTGTATAGCTTGCCTCCTTTGTCATAGATTAACTGACTATTTATTGGTGGGATTATTTCTGGGCTCTTCATTCTGTTCTGATCTATGTGACTATTTTTGTGTTAGTGCCATACTGCTTTACTACAGCTTTGCAATATATCTTGAAATCTAAGATGTGATATCTCTAGCTTTGTTTTTCCTTCTCAAGAGTTCTTTGGCTATTTGGGATTTTTGTGGTTGCATACAAATTTTATTATTATATGTTCCAGTTTGTGAAAAATGGTGGCGTTATTTTGATAGGGACTGTATTGAATCTGTAGATTGTTTTGGGTAATATGGACATTTTAGTAATATTAATTCTTGTAATCTACAAACATGGAACATTTTTCCATGTATTTGTGTCATCTTCAACTTCTTTTCTCAGGGCTTTATAGTTTTCAGAGTACAAGTATTTACTGCTTTGGTTAAGTTTATTTCTAGGTATTTTATCCTTTTTAGTGCAATTGTAAATAGAACTGTTACTTTAATTTCTCTTTCACAATTCTCTTCACAATTAGTATATAGAAACATTACCAATCTCTGGGTGTTACTTTTGTATCCTACAACTTTACTAAATTTGTTTATTATTGCTTGTGGTTCTTTTAGTGGCATCTTTAGAGTTTTCTATGTATAGTATCACGTCATTTGCAAATAGTGACAGTCTAACTTCTTCTTTACCAATATGGATGCTTCTAATTTCTTTTTCTGGTTGGACTGCTGTGTCTAGGACTTTCAATGGTCTGTTGAATAACAGTTGGCCCAAAGGAATCATGGACTGAATTTGGTTTTTAAAATTTTTTAACATTTATTTTTGAAGGAGAGACACACTGAAAGAGAGAGGAGCAGAGAAAGAGGGAGACACAGAATCTGAAGCAGGTTCTAGGCTTTGAGCTAACAGCACAGAGCCTGACACAGGGCCCAAATGGACGAGCCATGAGATCATGACCTGAGCCAAAGTCAGATACCCAACCGATTGAGCCATCCAGGTGCCCTATGAACCGAATTTTTTAATGACCTTGGAAATAATTTCCAGGCACACCAGGGTGGCTCAGTCAGCTGAGCGTCTCACTTCAGCTTAGGTTGTGTCCTTGAAGCTCATGAGTTTGTGCCTCCACCAGGCTCTGTGCTGACAGCTCAGAGGCTGGAGCCTGCTTCAGATTCTGTGTGTGCCTCTCTCACTCTGCCTCTCTCCTGCTTGTACTCTGTCTCTCTCTCTTTCTCTCTAAAATAAATAAACATTAAGGAAATTTTTTTAAAGAGCCAAGTTCCTTTGACTAGAGAACAAGAATAAAGACTGCTTCTCAAGTTTTTCTACCTTTAATATCCCGGTGACGACTTTAATGAGGAAATTTTTTTTAAGAAACGTGATCAGTGTACTTTTGTAAAGATAATTTGACATCAAATATTAAAATGTTTATATTTATTTTTAAGACACTGTAAATCAAGATAAAACAGAAAGGCTGAACACATCATTATTAGCAAGGTGGATGAACAGAGTCACTTATGCAGTCCCTCTAAGGCCTGTGTTCCAAGATGTTGGCAGCGGTAGAGGCAAGAAATGTGTCGGGCTGGGAAGCTCCACAAAGGAAGCCATAAAAATTCCTAAGGTGCAAAGTCTTTTCCAGAAACGTCCATTTGTTCCTTCATTTGTTCTAAGAAGAGTTAAAGGAGTGCAGGTTTCTCTACAGGTACCACCTACCCATTTGGTCTGTCAAGATGCTGGATCCTGATAGTAAACTTCCAAAAGTAACTTTTAGTGCTTTCAGTTTTAGAGGCCCCACTGAATAGTCACCGTGTCCTTTGGGAATAAATCCTGAAATTAGAAAATGTTGCCCTCAAGTTCTTTCCACTTCAGATGTTGTTAATGCAGCATCTAGGAACTCCGTTTCAGTTTAGAAAAATTTTATCATTCTACCAGTGAATGATTAGCCTGAAGTCTTGGGGTTGTTGGACAGTTTAAAACTTTTGATTTAGACTGGCATAGTTTATTGTGTTTTTAAATGCAGAACATTTCTGTTCTTAAATATTTAATCAATGTAAAAGAATTAGGTGTGGTCAGCAGAAAAGAGACTTGTGTTGGGAAATGTCCTTAATGCTGGCAACTTTCCCTGTGCAGGACACAGCTGTGCAATGCACAGACTGTCTTAAAATACTGGACCAACATATAAATGTCAAGACAATAAAGGATAAAGGAATTCTTGCCTTCAACTTGATCTCTCTCTCAGATTATAACTTCTTACTTGTTTGGAGTAGTCCCCCTGCCCCTAGACAGAAAAACAAGAGGGGTATATATTTTTATGATCAATTCATTTTAAAATCTCTATCCGTTTTATTTATTTTTTTTTTGAGAAATTTAAAGTATCCTTTAGTTTTTACACATATACTTTGAAAAAAAGGCTTAACTTCTATTAGGTAAATAGAAACCACTAGGAAAAACACATTACACTGGAGAAGAACAATGAGTCACGGCACTTATTTATTTGCTCTATTATTAAGTAACAGAAATGGCCTAATGAGTCAACATTTTGATGCATTTGGAGTCAGTACCATTTAACTTTCCTTCCCTATCATCAAACTATCCTTGAGAGTTGTAGGAAGAATTAGATAAAAGTTCACTTAAGGTAACTTCTGGATTTTTCAAGCATATTTGAATGATCACTTATATTAATTACTAAAACATTCAAACAAAAAGTCAAAATAAAAGGTTCATCAGAAATAGTGTAATCTCTGTTTCCTCATTACTTTTTATCTGTTCATTTCATAAATACTTATTAATCATGTATTATGTGCCAGACTCTATTCACATACAACAATGAACAACATAAAAACTGCTTGGGTCTTCTGGCACTTTCAGACTGGTGGGAAGACACAATTGAGTTAAGAAAAGTATGGAAAGTGCTAACATAGAAAAAAAATAAAGAAAAGTTGCTAACATAGAGTAAATACACATCTTTGTGACAACACCCGAGAAGAACACTTAATTGAGGCTGTGGGCAGGTGAGAGGTTTTCTAGAAGAAATGACCTAACTGAAACCCAAAGTGTACACAGGAATACAGGTGAGAGAGACTGTGATGCAGATAGGTATAATGTTCATTACTTCCAAAAGGACCACGGGCATTTTCTGGAACACAAAGGTGTCCAGAAATCGGGCCAAAGATTGGCAAGAACAGTTGGTAGCTGCTGAATGATTTTAGGCAGATTCAGACAGATATTTTAGAAATGTCAAACTGGGGGCATTGTAGAAAGCGAACTGGAGAATATGGCCCAAAGATGGGAGCTAATGGTCTTCATTAGACAGGAGCAGTGGGGATAAAAAATGGAGGCAACGTATGTGGGACCATGAGAGACTGGAAATGTACAGAGGCAGACACAGGAGAAACTGGTACAAAGGGAGAGCTTGGGCAAGGGACTAGCAGCGGGTACTGGTCACTGAGGGAGGAAGCTAGTGATGAACAGGTTGGGGGCAAGAGAATTAATTTGATTTTAAACACACTGCCTTTGATTTTTCTGTGGGACATGTAAACTGTACATGACTAAGATTGAGGTTGAAAAAGCAGATCAAAAATGAAAAATGAGAACAGGCTTGGAAACAGTTTTAAGTGCTAGTAATCAAAATGAGAAATTTAGATCCTCTTTTAGATGTATTTTTAGAATTGTATTATGGTAGTTAAATTTATAAACTTCTGAATCTCCAAAGAAGAAAACAATCTGTTTATGTTTAACATTATTGCTGATAACTGAAGAGAGAAAACATCAGGGAACGAAAGGGACTGCTATAGGAGGACTAGGTGAAGAACAGCTACCTTGTGAAATGCATTTTTAAAATATAAAAAATGAAATATTTACAATTTCATAAAATATATGCAGTAAAAATTATAGGTATGAAAGAAGTCGGTTATTTTACTGGGTTTTTATTCTTCAGTTTTTTAAAGGCTACTCCTCAGGTTAATAATTTTCAGAAACAGTGCTTGTGTCTTTGTTGATTTCTGTGGAGGCCACTAAATCCACTTAAGGACAGTACCAGTACCCTCTCTGTAGCCCTCACAACTGTTTATGAAGAATAACTTAGACGGGGAACTTGGGCAACTGAAACTAACATATTGGCGGGTTGACTAGAATCATGAAAAAAAACCCAAAAACCAGAAAAATGCTTTTATGCTAAAGATACACAGGTGCCTGCTGCATTCTCAAGAAAATAAAGGATTCTCTTGGTGTGCTTGTGTGTTTAGTCTTGTTGATTATTTTTTGTTTTGTTTTGTTTTGCTAAGAGTTTGGTAGATACATTCTTGTCTTAACCAGGCTGCTAAGACTACTAAAGAAAGTGATTCCTGGCAAGGGTTTTCATTTATTACTGCAGAAACTGAACAAACCGAGTGATTAATTTGATTAATACTTGCTAAGGCTCCCATAAAACAACAATAACAACAACAAAAAACATGCCACAGACTGGGTGGCTTAGACAACAGTTTTTTTTTTTTTTTAATTGTTCTGGAGGTTAAAAGTCCAAGGTAAAAGTGTTGTACAGTTGGCTTCTCCTAAGGTCTCTCTCTTTGTCTTGCATTGGCCACCTTCTCACTGTGTCCTCACATGGTCATTCTTTTTCACAAGTGCATGTTCTTCTTATAAGGACGCCAGGCAGACTGGCTTGGAGTTAGCTCTTACAGTCTCATTTAGCTCAATTACCTCTTTGAAAACCTCATTTTAAGAATCCAGCTATATTCTGAGGTACTAAGTAGGTTAGGACTTCAACATAAGAATTTTGAGAAGATATATTTGAGCCTCTAACACTTTGCTTGCCTGAAATCCACAGAAGAGTAAGAACAACTCTAAGAAGCAAGAAGAAATTAGATTGTTTCCTCCTGTTCCTATAACATTCTAATCCAAAAATGAACAAAAAGATTCTTTTAAAAACTTTTAAAAATGTTTATTATTTATTTTTGAGAGAGAGAGAGCAAGTGGGGGAGGGGCAGAGAGAGAGGAGACAGAGAATCTGAAGTAGGCTCCAGGCTCTGAGCTGTTAGCACAGAGCCCAATGTAGGGCTCGATCTCATGAACTGTGAGATCCTGACTTAAGCTGAAGTCAGACACTTAACCAACTGAGCCACCCAGGCTTCCATAAAATGATTTGTCTCTTTGGAAAAGTAAAACTTTAAATTTATCTAAATACAGAATGTTAAATGATAGCTTAAGGACATAGTGTGGCAACCTATGGAAATCATAATTGAGTATCCGGTGATGCACGGTTTTCAGCAAACTCACCTAGCAAGCTTGGTAAAGAGGCAAAACCTCTGGGGCTGGTGAGCTGTTTATAGTTAATAGTGAGGGATTAGAGTACCACTTCTGAATTTGTACAAACTGTACCTCATGCGTTTGGAAAAGCACTAAAGACTTTCTAAATCTAATTGACAGTTTGGAAGATAAGCAAGCCCTAACAACAATAAATGTTTTTCACCTAAAACCTCAATTATTTCTTATGTCTCAAAGTTTTTGTATTTTTTTTTTGTCCTGTAAAGGATTAAGAAATGCTATATTTTTTTCAAGTTCATAAGTATTTAGCACTAATGGTAGTTAAACATGAAATAAGTTTAAAATCAAATCTGTAATAAGAAATTATGCTTTCAAATTAAGAAATACTATGCATGCATTTGTGTGTGTGTGTGTGTGTGTGTGTGTCTTCAATCATGGAATGAGCAAATCATGTTGCCTGTGAGGCATTTTTATAGTAAGAGTTTTCTCACATAACTTTCTTCTTATAAAAATCAACACTCCTAGACTGTGCGTATGCATATCGTTTTTAGAGTTATGAGACAATATCAGATAATGCCAATAAAGAAAAAAGTTAGTGAGTATTAATCACAGATTATGACATAATGATTTTTAAGAGTCTTAGAAATTAAAAAAAATAACTATGTGAAAGTACTTCCTAATGGCAGAATTTCAAATATTATGGCCTACTGGTGGAAATTATATCTTTGGTGACCTACCTCTGTCAGTGACACTTGTTAAAACTTCAAGTTTCCTATTGCTCCAAAGATTTTCCTTCATTACAAAAGGATATTAAATTAGTAAATATGGGCATTATGAAGTAAGTAGATACCTACTTCACCTATCTTAGTAGTAACTCTCCTAGCAGATTCCAAGGCAAAGAAGTATTCTGTCAACAAAATTAACCCAGAGCTTTCACCATTTGTAGAAGACATACTGGATAAGGAAATCTCCCAAGCTGCTGTACAGAAGTTGAAATGTTGGGTAATGGTTAACAGTCTTCCCACACCCCCTATAAAAGGCCTTAAATACATAATCTAGAATAAAACCAAGAGAGGGAAATTCTCAGATACCAGACATGCTCAGTGCCTCAAAGTGAGAATGCTAAGTCGGAATCAATGCCATGAGGCTTAAGGAAAATAAGGAATAAGTTATCAATTAATGGCTCAGGACTAGGATTTCATGGGAAAGGGACACTAAACCAGGGAATCCTGGGAGCAGGGACCTGGAACTGAACTTCCTGCATAAAGCTGGAAGTCAAGTAAGACTGTTTCATAAGTGAAATGGAAACAAGAAATTCCTGGAATAACTAGAAGGAAGTTTGCTATTGACCCACCGCTGTGTGTTGAAATATAACCAGCCACAAGACACTGAAAACTTAAACTGAATAGAGTTCAAGGTTAGAGGTCTGAATTCATGTGATACACAAGGTACAAAATCCTCAAACTGAGAAATTAACATAAAAAATGTACCGGAGATCAGTGGAAATAGGACTGCCACAGGGATGAACTCCATGGAAAAGTAGTTTATAATTTTAAAAAATGACAACCTCTCTGACTAAATTAACCACATAAGAGTGACTTGACAAAATGAATGGAGAATATGTATAATACACTGGTAATGGAGAAAATGAAACAATTTTAAAGGGACTGTTAATTATTTACAATGCTCAGAAAGAAAGAAAGCCATATGACAAAACAGGGTGGCATTAAAAAAGAACAGGAACTTAAAACAAAAACTCTAGAAATAAAAATAAAAATATACAATTATTATAATTTCTAAAATTCGAAAAGAAAATTTAACAATATAATATAATATAATTAGGTTAAGTGAATTAGAAAGAGAAATCCAAGAGAATCATGCAAAATCCTTCACAGAGGAATAAGTAAGTGAAAAAATATGAAAGGGAATTTAAGATATAAGGCAAATATAATGAAAAGAACTCATAGTAGTTAAAGAGAATAGAGAAGCAATATTCAAAGTAATAATGCACCTGAATATCTTAGCACACAAGAAACTTAATACATCTCAAAAAAAAATTGATTTCATCAAGTCTTTGGCCAGAAAAAATTAAAGTCCCCATATTGATACACTGTAGTGTGAGCTTTTAACATATCATTATCAAAAAGAGAAAATATCAAAATCCACCAAAAAGAAAAGATATATTGCCTGAAAAGAAACAATTAAGCTGATAGCTGACTACACATTAACAACTATTATAAGAAAACAATGGGAAAAATATCTTTAAAGGGCTACGAGAAAATAAGTGTCATCCTCAAATTCCAGACACAACTAAATTATCATTAAAGTGAAAGTAAAATAAACAAGATAAATGAAGTTAGAAAGATTATGCAATTTTCCCATGGAAAGAACTTCTCAAGTTCTACATCAAGAAGGAAATGGAATCAATAAAGCAGGAGCTGAATGAAAACATGAATGGTGAGAAAAGAAACAGGCAACAGATTTTGGCATATACAATTTAGTACAGATTATTTAAACATGCTTTTTTAAATGTTTATTTATTTTGAAAGAGAGAAGGGAAGGGGCAGAGAGAGAGAGATAGAGAGAATACCAAGTAGGCTCCACACTTAGCACGGAGCCCAACATGGGGCTTGATCTCATGACTATGAGATCATACACGAGTGGAAACCAAGAGTCAGAGATGCTTAATTGACTGAGCCACCCAGACACCCCTAAAAATGTTTTTGAATAGATTAATTTAGAGAGCTTTAGCAGTGGGCTAATACTCCTTTTTATACCCCCCAGTATGGCTAAAATGAAAGAGATCAGTAATATAAAGTAATGACAAAAAATAAATAGCAACTAAGACTCTTAAACACTCCTGTAGGCAAGTAAATTAATATAATCACTTTGAAAACTGAACTTAAGCATTCCTTGTGACCCAACAAATCCAATGTGCTAGAATATATCAAAAGAGAAAGGTGGACATATTTAACAGAAGAAATGTCCTAGAATGTTCATAGAAGCTCTATTCTTAATATTCCTACTGGGAACTTCCCAAAAATCCATAACAGGATAATGGATAATTTCTATATGCACACAGTGGGATATTAAACAGCAGTAAAAATGAACAAATATATAACCAGCATGCAGCAATACACAAGAGCATCACAAATATGTTGAGTGAAAGAAGCCAGGCACAAAAGCATACATCCTGTGTGATTACATTGGTCAAAGTGTAAAATCAGGCAAAATCAACTTGTGACATTAGAAGTTGAGATGGTAGTTACCTTTGAAGGAAGAAGTATCTGAAAGAGGGCATAAGGGGAGCTTCTAGAATAATGGAGATATTCTACATCTCAGGCTGGAGTCCAATGAGTTGCACAGTAGCACTCAATTTGTGAAACCACTAAGCAACACAGTAATAATATACATACTTTTCTTCAATACAGTTGTCCACATTTTTAAAAAAGGGAAGGATAGGACCTCTTATATATTACTTACTTATTGAAAGTGGGGGAAAAAAGATGTTTTCAGTAATGTTATATGAAAACCACCACCCTAGCCAAGTAAGTGATCCAGCCTAGCAGTAAGAGTTACTGGACAACCTTTTGTTATGTGCCTCCTGATAGAAAATATAAAACTTATCTATACAGTCTTTTGGTCCAAAATGCTTAACCTAATCCTGAGGAAAAATAAATGAGTCCTGACTGTCTGACATTCTACAAGCTGACTGTCTTGAACCCTTCAAAAATGTCAAGATTATGAAAGAAAATAAAAGGCAGGGACTGCTCCAGATTAAAGCAAGCTAAAGAAATGTGATGGGACACCTGGGTGACTCAGTTGGTTAAGTGTCAGACACCTGATTTTGGCTCAGGTCATGTTCTTATGGTTGGTGAGATCGAGTCCTGCACCATGTTCTGCACTGATGGCATGGAGCCTGCTGGGGATTCTCTCTTTCTCCCTCTCTTGCTGGCCTCCCCCATGCTCACAAGGGCTCTCTCTCAAAATAAATAAACATAAAGAAAAAGAAATATGACAACAAAATCCAGTGTATGATCCTTGAAATGATGTTGGGTTAGGAAAAGAAAACGCTGTAATGGCTATTTTCAGAGCCATGAGAGAAATTAGAATATGGACTGGATATTGGTTGATATTCTGACAGTGCTATGAATTTCCTACATGTGATGGCAGCTTTGTGGTCATACAGAAGAAGGTTGTTTTCTGACGAGATGCGAGAGCAGTATTCCATGATATGAGTAACATGCTTGAGAGAGAAAGCAAAGGTGGCAAAATGCTACTTTCTGAATCTAGGTGAAGAGTATATGGTGCTTAGGATACTGTTCTTTCAACTTTTCTGCAGGTTGGACATTGTTCAAAATAAAAAGTTGGGGATATAGTGAACCAATATGTACCATCATTTTATACAGTCTGAACACTAAAAGTTGTAGGCACTGGCATGAGATTTGGGTTAAAGAGTCCCAATGTCCTCGTAACATTTGGAATATGACATAAAGAAAGCAAAAGACTTTGTTAGCTTAGGTGAATGTGTTTTAAAAAATAAGAGTTAAATGGAAAATAGAGGAACTGGTGAACTAGTAATAGGAGAAAAAAGTGAGATAAAAATGAGAGAATTCTGACAGAAAAAAAAAAGAGGAGGAAAAAAGAAATAAATAAACTCAATCAATCCAGCATAAGACCTGAAAGGACAACCAGAAAAAAGAGAAGCAAAGATAAAGTAGTGGAAATTATCAAATAAGATGAAAGAAACAAGTCCAAATATAGATCACAATTAACAGCAAACATAGTAACATCAGCACTAAATGTCAGAGATGAACAGACTGGATTAAAAGTTTAAAAATCAGTTCTGTACAGCTTACTTGCTACACTCTTAAAGCTAAATAGCATAAAATAAATAAATATAAAGATATACACATACGTATATATTTATATATTTATATATGTATATATACCTTTATATTTTTATATTTTTTATTTTATATATCTATTTATTTATCTATTTATATTTTTATATTTTTTTATTTTATCTATCTATCTATCTATTTATTTTATATATCTATATATCTATATATCTATTTTATATATCTTTATATATGTATATATATATATATATATATATATATATATATATATATATATATATACATACATACTAGGCAAAGATAGAACCACAAACCATAACTGGATAATAGTAAATAATGAAAAGAAACAAAATGGAACTTAAGGCAAAAAATTTTAATACTGAAAGAAAAAGTGCATAATGATAAGCAATCTCCATGGGGCGCCTAGGTGGCTTAGTCGGTTGAGCGTCCGACTTTCGCTTAGGTCATGATCTCGCGGTTCGTGGGTTCGAGCCCCGCGTCGGGCTCTGTGCTGACTGCCAGCTCAGAGCCTGGAACCTGTTTCAGTCTGTGATTCCCTCTCTCTCTGGCCCTCCCCTGCTCACGCTGTCTCTCTCTCCTAGAAATAAATAAAAATATTTTAAAAAAATTAAAAAAATGATAAGCAATCTCCCAAGATGTTGACACTCAATGAAAACGAACACTCTTTCATGGCAAAAGCAATGAAAGAAGAGAGAGACAGAGAGAGAGGAGAGATTGTGTGTACTGATAAATTACAAGGAAATAGAGAAAAATTCACTACTAGAGCTGGATATTTCACTACACTTCTTTCAGAAACAATGGGTAAATCAGAAAAAAATGTTAGAAAGAGTGCAGAACATTTAATAAACATGATTGAACAAACTTTTTCTTTTTTTTCTTTTCTTTTTTTTAAATGTTTTATTTATTTCTAGGAGAGAGAGAGACAGACAGCGTGAACAGGGGAGGGTCAGAGAGAGAGGGAGTCACAGACTGAAACAGGCTCCAGGCTCTGAGCTGGCAGTCAGCACAGAGCCCGACGCTGGGCTCGAACCCACGAACCGCGAGATCATGACCTAAGCGAAAGTCGGACGCTTAACCGACTAAGCCACCCAGGCGCCCCTGAACAAACTTTTTCTAATATGCAGAACTCTGCATCCATAAATTAGCAAAAGTATATTATTTTCAAGCATACATAAAACATTTTCAAAAACTGGCTACAGCTCCAATGATTCAGTTATCATGTATGCTATGATCTCGCTGAAAGGGAATTAAATTCAAATTCATTAATTACAAGATATTCAACAATATATCTGAAAACTAACCATGCACACACATATACATACACAGCACACACTCACTCTTCATTAACCTATGAGTTTAAAATCAGTCACAAAAGGGGCGCCTGGGTGGCTTAGTCGGTTAAGCGTCTGACTTTCGCTTAGGTCATGATCTCGCGGTTCATGGGTTCGAGTCCCGCATCGGGGTCTGTGCTGACTGCCAGCTCAGAGCCTGGAGCCTGCTTCAGTCTGTGACTCCCTCTCTCTCTGACCCTCCTCTGCTCACGCTGTCTCTCTCTCTCCTAGAAAAAAAAAAAAAAATCACAAAAGACACAAAATACTTAGAAAAATATTAATGTAAGAATAGCATATTTAAAAACGCCATGAATATAACTTAAAGTGATATTTAGAAGGAAAATCATAACCTTAACTATATTTATTTCTTTAAAACTAAAAATAATTTCAGTTAATTTTTAATTTTAAAATACTAGATAAAAATAAAACTGTAAATTAAATAAATAGAAGGAATGAAATTTAAAAAAAGAAAAAAATGAACTCCTACATGTCAATTTTTTCTTAAAGAAAAAGACAAAATCAGCAAGGGATGAAAAAACTTACAAGTAAAACTGAATGGGCAATAAATACATGAAAATATCTTTAATCTCACTGGTAATCAGGAAAATAACGATTAGTATAATAAGGTATTGAAGAGCCAAAAATTAAGTCCTCCATTAAGAGAAACCTCGGGCTGCAGGTAGCCCCAGTCCCAGTCCCAGGAAAAGCCTCAGACTGTTCAAGGCTAAAGCCATCCTTGGACCGCCCTCAGTTCAGCTAATCAGAAAGAAAAAAAGAAACATTCCTATGGTCTGAGTCAAGGCTGGGAACTGCAGACACAAACTAGCCAATTTCTCACTGCTTGCCTGAACCCCATGCGGGCCCTTTGAACTCACCTCATAATTGGTCATTTTCAAAGGATTCTCAAAATTCATAATTGGGTCCCACCAAAGGTAACGACACCTCACAGATATTGAATGGTCAAAGCTGTAATTGTAATTGGTGCTTATGTGATGATGCTACATGTACTGTAACTCCTGTCCCTTACTCCTTAAAAACCCTGTTCGCTATTGTTCTTGGCTTCACCTTGCTGCCATGACACCGGTAGGCTAGTGAGCCCCTGCTCGAGCTTGTAATAAAGACCCTTTTGTATTTGCATTGGTGCCGGCTCCTTGGAGGTCTCTGGGACTCGCGATTCGGGCACAACAGTATAATTTCATACTCATGTGACAGCATAAAATAGAAAAAGGATCAGATATTGGAGAGGAAGTGAGAAACCCAGTGTCTCTCAAAATGCTGGGAAGAGTTTACATTGGCAACTTCATTCTAGAAGCATCAGGCAATACCTAATACAGATGAAAATGCACATGTCCAAATCCTTACCATTCCACTTCCAGATATGATTCTTTAAAAAATAAAAAAAGTTTCTTTCTTTTGAGAGGGTGCAGAGAGAGAAGGAGAGAGAATTCCAAGCAGGCTCCATGCCTAATTCAGAGCCCCAGGAGGCCTCAATCTCATGCCTGACCATGAGATCATGACCTGAGTAGATATCAAGAGTCAGATGCTTCACTGACTGAGCCACCCAAGTGCTCCTCTTGGTATATTTCTTAAAGAAACTCTTGCACCAGGAAAATCACTGAACATAAAGGAGAATCACAAAGATATAGCTATACATATGCTTTTACAGATAGTATCATAGCATTAATGGGAAATTAAAAAAACACATAAAACAATAATGGCATAAAAATGCTTATAGTAAAAGGACATGTAAAAGAATAGAATAACTCAATACAAACATTTTAATCTGAAACAATCACTAGGGTATTCTAAGTGGTAGTTGCCTCTGGAGAGAAAAGGAATTTGTAACCTACAACTGGGCGTTGGAATCCAGTGGATTCCAAACTTATTGGTAATATTCATAAACGATACATCCATCTTGATGGTAATTTATATTGTCTCTGAACCAAATCACACACACACACACAAAAAAAAAAAGCTACATATTTATGTCCTGTTCATATCTAGCTGGAAACCATACCAAACCAAGCCTAGTCAACGTATCTCAGAGTCTGGGCATCTTTGAACTATCTTGGAGATCACATGTGTTCTAAAAGTGCCAGCAGGTCTGGTCCAAGCCCCAAGCCACTGTGGGCCCTCTTATGGCTTGAACCTCCTGATTGTTGAACTGGAAGCCAAATAGCTAGCCTTTTCAAGCAATTGTTCTCAACTCAGAGAAAAAAAGGGGTTATTCTGCAGGCTGATAGCATTTGAGGGAAATATTTAATTATGGCCTCATTAAAAGGCTTGCCTTTTTCTTAAGAGATAATCTTATTCTTTGGTTGTTCCTTCTCACCCCCACCCCCATGTACTTCTTAGTGAGAAAATATGGGTTGGAGCAAAATTCAAGTATTAACATTATCATCTGTCCCTTCTTTCTCATTGCACAGTCCTGCCCTTTTCTCTTTCACGGATAAATTGGTAGATAACTCAGCTAATTAATTCTCCTATTGCACATAAGTTATCTCTTTATTCTAGTACTTTTATTATTTGGATTATTTCATTACATTTTTATTTTGTTAGAATTATTTTAAGTGGTCAGCCCTTTCAAAATGATTTAAGCTTCTAATTCACTGTCCTAGTACCCAATGTTAGGCATGTTAAGTGCTCAATAAATACAATGATTTGAGATTCTTTGATTTATTTCTTCTGGTCTCCACTTATACTATATTACAAATACAAAATAGTACACTGTTTGAGGGCAGGGATATTATCTCCTTTGTACTCTACTTACACATTTTACTATTACTTATTTACATATAGCAGTTGCTTCATATTGCTTGAATGACTGCTTAGGCAGAAGAATTATTTAATTTTTTTTTCCTTTACCAAAGCAAAGCTTCCTATCTATGGGCCTTCAGAGAATTTCAGTGCTTAAAACAAGTACATTTTTTACAGATGATCTATTGTCTGTACTCCTAAAATTAATAAACCTATTTTGTCAAGAAGCTTATATTTTAGCTATGTAAGATCAAATCACTACACTTAGCTATAATAGTGTTAGAATAAATCTGTGTCAGGCTGCCTGGGTGGCTCAGTCAGTTAAGTTTCTGACTTCGCTCAGGTCATGAACTCATGGTTTGTGGGTTCGAGCCCTGCATCTGACTCTATGGTGTTGGCTAGCTCAGAGCCTAAAGCCTGTTTCAGATTCTGTATCTCCCTCTCTCTCTGACCCTCCCCTGCTCATGCACACATGCTTTCTCTCTTTCTCTCTCTCAAAATAAACATTTTTTTAAAACAGAAAGTGTCTCTTCTGCCACATACCAAAAAACGTACACATATTTTAATACACATTCAAAATTAAGAGAAAATTAATTAGAAATCAAGAAAATGACAATCACAGTAACAAAAATAAATGAAGTTTTAATACCAGTGAATTACCATACTGCTCACTTTATAAATCATACAGTGTTCTTTATTGTAATGTGTTGGAATCATAGCATCTTTGTAGGCAAGGATTTCAAATTGAAAAGCAATACAAAATCATCACCACAAGAATTTTTTAAAGGAATCGACTGTTTTGTGCAAACAACTACCTCTCCTGGGTAGAGTCACACAATCCCATCCCTGAGGGTCAGATGCTAATTGCTAGAGTCTCCAGGGCAAGTAAAACAACTTTGAGTGTCTTGAACCCATAAAAACATCATCTAATGAGTGAAGAAAATGTGATTGCCTGATAATAAAATGCAGGTAAATGTGTTGTTTGGTGTCCCAGCAGTCCAAAGGAGCCTGAGTACAATTTTTTTTCACAAAGCAGAGAAAAGCAGACTTTATATGATTGGTAAATTTGCTATAAAAAATTAAAAATGACATAATTTCAAAACATTTTCTCTCTCCAGCCAAAGCTACCAGTTGTCTCAATAAGCATCTGCAACTTGAGAGAAGAGATTAAAAATAGTGATCATACCTTTGAATCCTTTTTAAACTAACAGACACAATAAAACAAACAAATTTAAAAACCCAAACAAACAAGACCTTAATTCTTTTTATTTGGTTCTATGATATGTATAAGGTATATATACACTCCAAATCATTCCACAGGAAATTTAGACTGATTTCCAAATAGGTGGTACACTTACTGGAATTAAAATATTATAGAGAAAAGTGGACTTACACATCAGGAAATATCCCATATTGTTCAGCAGTCAACCCAGAACCTATAAAATTTCCCAAATTCACGCTGATATTTTTCCCCTTTAAAGTCTTTTCTCCTTGGGTGCTTTTCACCCAATTTCCAGGGCTAAATTCCTAACCAATTTGTACAGTCAAGTACCCAGAGAGCCCTTCACAAAACAGTTTTTCTTCCTTTGAATGCAAATCACTCTATGGCCCTTTTCAGATGATACCTGGGATTATAATGCTTCTGGAGAATTTCTTCTCCCCTTATTGGAATGTAAATACCTTATACTAGGGATTACATTTTTGTTTGTATGTAAGAGTCACCTTGAAAAATGGCACCCACTAGTCTCAAAACCAATTCATTATGTGATACTAAAGAAGAACTAAGCTAGAATTCATGCTGACTCCTCTGAAATGTGAATTCTAGAAAGCATTAGTTATACAAATTCATGTTATCTCTCATCCACACTTAGGTAAGCAACTCCCTTCACTCTTCTATTTCATCTCCCTGATACCTAATACACTCTCAAAGTTGGCCTCACATGATAGCCTCTTGGAAAGTAGTATATGTACTTGGTAGTTAGTAGAGTACCTAGCACAGTGTCACACATAGGGTTGACATGTAGCAAATGTTGGCGAGGAAAAAAACAGAGATGATGTAATGTTTTATTTTGATTTAGAGGAAGTTAGGGTTAGTTAACTGAGTTCTAGATCATTCAGTTGAAAAATAAAAGTTGTTACTGAAGACTTTCAATGGGGGATACTGAGAAAATACCGGAGTCTTCAAGAGACATTAATTTTCAAGATACACTATAATCACAGTAGTAAACATGAATGTACCAGGAAATAAAAGCCACAAATGAAGTGGTTATTTTCTGAAGGTGGGAATATGTACAAAATGTCTTTCTGGGGATTAGTGGATGGGCTGTCAGGAAGGCTTAGTACTCCAATGGGCCTTTTAAAACTTCCTTTTGTTCAGTTCACTCTGACCTTTCTCAAGACTAAGTTCTGCTATGATGATTTCTTACTGATTTTCCTTCTCTCTTGTCGGTATTGAAAAGAGGGAAAAAGGAAAGGAAGCCAAGAAAATGAAAAGCCCTAAAAACATTTAGAGCAGACTCCCTAGTCTCTAGTTCCCATATCTAGTTTCTAGAACCCAACAAGGTGAAAGCAGTATTCAGTTTGTAGCCTCCACCTCTCAGTGATATGACCAGAACTTGGATGGAGCAAAGATCCTTTTGCTATGATAACTCAACCTCAAACACACTAACCACCTGGGCATTTTCCAGTAAGGATGAAATCCTCTTCCAAAGAGACCAGACAATGTCAAGTAGCAGCTCCACAAGAAGCCACTGGATAACATAACAGGAAATGTAAACAGTTCTTGAAACCCTAGAGTAATAATAAGGCTGTCCACTACATGTACTTACAGTGAAAGTCAGTAACAATATAAGTGTTCTATTATAGTCCAACCGTGCAACGATAAGTTAGATGGACAAAGTCATGTGCTCAGAGACCATGTAATAACATGGGGAAATGCTCACATATAATGCTAAATGAAAAGAGAGGGATGCAAAGCTGCATCGCTGGTATGTTACCAATGCTATAAAAAAGGCCAGAGAGATATATACTAGAATTGGCAGTAGCAATATCTTAGTAGGATTCAAGGTGATTTGTAGTTCTTCCTTAAATTTCTGCTTTTTAAATTTTTACAATGAAAGTATGCTAAGTTTTAAATCGCAAAATTAAAATAATCACTCATTTACAATATCATACATTTGAATCTGATTATGAAAATGAAATTAGAGACATAAGAAAAGTAACAAAGGATCACTGCCCTAGTTGCAGAGGAGTGGTCAAGATACTGGGCTCTGCAGTAAGACCCTACAGCCTCATTACCTTAGATTAACTTCCCTGAGCTTGTGTTTCCTTGTCAATTGAATGAGAATACTGTATTTCATCAAATTTAAGATTCATGATTGTAAGATACATACACCACCATTTTATGTACCTATATTAGGTTTTAAAATACTGCCAATACTCCATTTTTAAGCCGAATTTAAGAAATATGATAAAGTTGGGCGAGCATCCAACTCTTGATTTTAGTTCAGGTCATGACCCCATGGTTGTAGAATTGAGCCCCATGTCAGGCTGAGTGTGGAACCTGCCTAAGATCCTCTCTCTCTCTCACCCTCTGTCCCTCTCCTCTACTTGTGTTCTCTCTCTAAAAAAGAAAGAAAGAAAGAAAAGAAAAAGAAATGTGTCAGAGCACTGATGAAATACTGTAATATTTGTACCTATTCCATATACTTTTGTGAAGACTGAATAACATCTACATAATGTTCTTTAAAAAGCTCAATGACACTTAATAAATGCTTAACAAATGTGAGCCATTATGGCAGACTCACTTAAGATAGCCAAGACAGACCCTGAGAGTGGAGGCAGAAATTTTAGTTTGAAAGGTCTAAGGATGGCAAGTAGACTCACATGGAGAAAAGGGTGAAGGTGGCTGAGCACTACGAAGAATGACTCTAGTCATGAAGACCAGAAGCCAGGGTGCCTTACCATTGCTTAACTAGGTGTGAAAGCCACCAGTAGAAAATAGAGCCATTGTTTTAGAAAGCAGTATTACATAGGGCCTTAAAAGTTGAATTTCTCAAATAACTGTGTAAGAAGATACAAGCTGAGGTTCAAAGAGAGAAAAAGAGGAAGAGGAGGAGGAAGAAGACATGCTATGAGGTTGAATGGCTTTAAGTACTTCAGTCATCAAGTTATTTCATTTATCCCTAATATTTATTAAGTCACCACAAGACACAGAGAATCTTTCAGTTGCAGGGGTATAGTAGAGAGAAAGCCACAAGAAGAAAAACATACTCATGGTCTGTCTTTCTAAAGACTTTCCAAACAACTGAACAAAATTAAAACATGCATGTAGGAATACTTGGAATTTACATGCCTAACTGTGTCTATTGCAGTAGTACTGAATAAAGAAAAATGCAAAAATGGAGATAGGTTGAAAATAAGTTTTTATTAAATTGTCACACATTTCCTGAGCTCCAAGTCTCTAGGAAATTAATGCTTTTCTTCAAGCATTTCTTTATAAGGACCTATAGTGACTTAACACAAAGTATTCATAATTATCTTGGTCTAAGAGCAATAGTAACAAAAGGGAATTATTAAAAGCATTAAAAACCAACATGTTTCATCATTTTGGTCACTTGGAGGATAAATCTATTTGTTTTTATTTACTCACATATAAAGTACTTACCAAATATTTATCATGCGGGTGCTTAAGTTACATGAGTGCAAAAGTGCAGGCAAAAGCTACTGCTAGGAAAGAGAGAATGTTGACCAAGTGGGAGAAATCTGGCAGAATGAGTCAACCAGAACCCTGACCACTGAACCTTTTCAGGTTTTGTATAGAAACAAGGCCTAGCCTGGAAAAGGTCCAGAAAAATCAAATACTCTGTGGTGCCAGGAATCACATCGAGGTCAAACACAGGGAAAAAGGAACTGTTGACAGAAAGATATTCCTTCAGTTTTTATGTGTGTTTAGCAGGCATGTGAATTTTAGAGTGCAGGACAGCAGCCATAGTGGGATCCATAATAAACTTCAAGCTTATGGTGAAATTATCAAAGGCTGAAGTGATCAAAACACATCATTTTGAGATATATTACCATTCAGGAAGAGCTAAGCCCTTACATCTATCTTCCAAGTTCCCAAAGATCATGATTTCTTCTTTTCAGAAGGAAAAAGAATCATCAAAGTATGTCAGATGGGGGTAAATGGGAATGACTAACATTCAACACTTAGTAGGGGTATTGATTCCAAAAGAGTGGTTTTTATATCTAGTATTTGTGCTTGCCTTTTAGTTTAGTTTTGTTTTTAATTTTCAGAACAATCTTGCAGCTCTTCATAAAATTATAGATTTTTGCAAATCCTAGAGTCAAAGGGACTTCACCCATGTTCTTGTCTTCATGGTTCACTGTAATTCTCCTAGAGGAAGAAAGCCATGTTGAGGTCATGGAGGAGGGAGGCTACTGTGGGTCATGCTCAGCTGCTGCTTAACATATATGCTTACCCTCCTCCCTTGACTGCACTGTCTTACAACAGAAATAGTTATCCAACCTGTGTGTGGGTGACTCCCATTCTCAGTTAGCAATAAAAGCCTTGTAGTGGGTCGATGCCCTGACTGGGTGATCAGTAAGCATGACTTTGTGTGGGCAGTTTTAACCTTTGTACCAGAGGGTGAAAACTCATTATTTCTACAGTGCCTAGGCAGGTTGTATAATTGAGCTCAGTGAAGTCATGGTGAAACATTCAATCGGGCAAGTGCAATGACAAATGTTAACTAACACTTGGCCTCAATGGAGGAGATGAAGAGACTGAAGGAGGCTGTGATGAGTGGGAGAGGGCCGACTCCATTTTAAAGGGGCAGTCACCTCCTGACGATTGTTGCCTGAGGAGTTTGAGCCTGTTGTGAGCTCCTCTGAATTAACTGATGCTGGCTTCCAATACATGCAATCTTTGCACTCAGACCAGGCCTACATTAGAAGGGGCCACACCTGCTTTCTTACTCTGCTGTTGGTGTCATGAATTTCTTAATTTTTGAATAAGAGTGTCTACATTTTCCTTTTGAGCTGGATTCCCAAAATGGTGTAGCATGTCCTGTTTCCAAGAAAAGCTGAGTGTGCATCCATAGCTTTCTATAATATATTCCAGTGTTTAAACACTGGCAATTGAAATTTCAAAACGTAGTGAGTGCTACACAGTTGCAAGCTAACTGCTCTAGGAGCTGGCAAGAGACTTTAATCCTGTAGATCCTCATCTCAGGGAGGATCTTAGAGTTTTAGCACTTGCAGCTTTGAGATCTTCAATGCAACCTGGTCTATCCCCTTATCCTCCGAATGAGGGAACAGTCACAAGACCGAAAATAGAAACACAGGCTGTCATATATAACACCCACTGTACTGGGACTGTTAGGAGCAGCTTTTCCTGGACATACTTCCCATACTTGTGGAATGTGAGTTTTCTGGCATCTGTGACAGTGTGTACTTTCTGCTTCCAGACCTCAGTTTCTTGGATGGTGTATGTGCCAAGAAAGTTTGTTTCATCTTTGGGTGACTTATACTTTTTCCTAAGTGATTATAAGCCACTGTTAATTTTATTATGATTTACATGCTAATTGATCCAGGTACACCTCTTGACTTAGCCAGGAGTCTGGATTCTTCTAGAACCCAGTCTACTGCAGGATGTACACCACCAGATCCTGCCCAAAGGCTGTAAACTTTTATGTGGCAAATTCTTATTTTTCTCCTTTTTTCACACCACCAGTTTTGGTAATACTCTCTGTGATGTAAGGAGTGGGGAAAATAGATGCAAAAATATATAATCATTTTCCAGCATGATGTTTAATCTCCTTTATCATCAGTACATTGGAAAAGAATACATTCCTAGGTTGCCAGACAATATAGAGACTGGCTATTTGTAGGAATTTTCATTGTGTGTTGGACCTAGACATATTTTTTAAGAATGTGAAATAAACAATGTAATCTCTTTTCAAGAATTCCCCAGTTTATATTTCTTTGCTTTCATGCCCCCATTTCTAGATCTTTCTTCCTGTCCTGTTCTGTGGCATTCTATGGCCTATGAGAACTCTGGTGGACTATTAGTAATTGAACATGTACTTGGACAGATCCTGCAATAGCCAAGGATTACATTTCTAACAGTGAAATTTTATATCTGAAGCCACTTGTATAATTATGTCATCTCTTTATGCCTCAAAGCCTTATTTTCAAAATAGATTAAACAATTTAATGGAGCAGTAAAGATTCAAAGATTGTGGTGGATAAGAAAGGTGTTTTTAGGAACAGATGTCACAGACTACCAAGTAAACTGTCAAAAACAAGCAACCTCTGCCTTAAATATAATGGAGGCTTAGTCCCAGCCAGATTAAGGGTTTGATTTGATTTAAGCATGTGTTGTTTTTGTTTTTTGGGGGGAGTGGTTTTGTTTTGGTTTTCGGTATGTTCACCCTACCCTGTAAGGGTGTCTGTTCTTCCCCAGGTCATTCTAAGTAAGCCAGTGGATCTTATATGCCCAGTGCTAGACTGGATTTCCTTCTTGCAGAGACAAAGGTTGGGGAGCAAAGGCTGTGTGGCAGGCAAGTGAGATGTTTTGGGAACACAGCAGGATGTGGATGGCGTGGCTACTCTTTGTGCATTCATGGTGGCAGACTGCTGGGCTGCCAGGCCAACAGTGCCCTATGTTTGCTCCTTTGTTGCTTCGTACCATGCAGTGCCAGCAATATTCTGCCAGCTGATACCGTCAGCAGGTGCCCCTAAAATACTAAGTAGCCCTGGGAAGGCTGGAGGAAGTAATGTTTGCGGTCACATAGGGCCTCGTGCCATCATTTCACAGGGCACTGGCTTTTGTTATTTGTTTATTATTTTTAAACCAATGGGTGCCACCCTATTCTTTGTGCTTCTTTGAAGACAGCAAGATTCCACTGCTTTTCTCTGTTCTTAAGAAGGATTATGTGTGGAAGGTAAATAACCCAAAGATACTAAGAGGGAGTTGGACTGACTTGAAAAGGCCACTTTTGGAATAAAACAAGTGAACGCCAATGTCCAAGCAAAGCAGAAAAGAAGTTTTCACTTTAAGGAGTAGCCACTATCATCCGAAGAATCTATGGGACCTATCTAGGACCTCTTAGTGTAGCCAGTGTGTTATTCCTCAGGGATGCATGGTGTTGGCACATAGATCATAAGAAAGACCGCGTTTGGGATCTAGCTGCAATGAGGAGACATAGGTCATTGCTTATATGACCAGCAGACTCTTCCTATCTACCTACATGCTTCAGCCTTGTTCTGTTGGTGAAAAATACCTTAGAGGAAAATAAGAATATCCTGCATGCATATCTGTGGTTGGCAGTGACTTCTACTGGAGAGTTAATTGCTTGAGGTTGAAAGCAATTTTAACCATCCACATTTTAACTCCATTTCCATATTTACTTCAAAATAATGGGTCTATGGAATGGAGTCATTTTTCAATCAAAACCTGCTCTATCAAAGGATAGTCTCCCGCCCCCTTTGAATTTAATTAAATGAATAGTTTAGAGAGAAGAAATGCTTTAGATAAAAGAATGCAATGGAGAATTTGGACAATTCAACCAATGTAAATTACCCCCAAGGAAGAACGATGGTCTTGTATACTTCATACAGAACAACCTTATTAACTTAGAATCTTGTCGTTTTTTTTAATTTCTAAAATTTTTTAATGTTTTATTTATTTCTGATAAAGAGAGAGAGAGACAGTGTGAGCATGGGAGGGTCAGAGGGAGGGAGATACAGAATCTGAAGCAGGCTCCAGGCTCTGAGCTAGCTGTAAGCACAGAGCCCAACATGAGGCTCAAACCCACGAACTGTGAGATCATGACCTGAGCCAAAGTCAGATGCTTAACTGACTATGCCACCCAGGTGCCCCTCTTGTCATTTTTTTAAAGCTGAAAGTAACCAGGAATACTTAATTTCATTCAATCAGTCAAACATATTTTCACATACTCAACACTTGTGGATGGGTCATGGATTATGGAACCATTCTGGAGAGAGCTGAGGAGTGAGTGGGAGATAATGAGTAGAAATAGTAAGTGTGGGACTGTCAAGAAATTTGGTTGTGGAAGAAAATAGAAGGTGACAGCTGGAGGGAAATGTGGGATGAATAAGGTGGTTCATTTGTTAATTTGTTTTTAGGAAAGGGAAATATTAGGGGCGCCTGGGTGGCTTAGTCGGTTGAGCGTCCGACTTTCGCTTGGGTCATGATCTCGCAGTTCGTGGGTTCGAGCCCCGCGTCGGGCTCTGTGCTGACTGCCAGCTCAGAGCCTGGAACCTGTTTCAGTCTGTGACTCCCTCTCTCTCTGACCCTCCCCTGCTCACACTGTCTCTGTCTCTCCTAGAAATAAATAAAAACATTTAAAAAATATATTTAAAAAAAAGAAAGGGAAATATTATACATATTTATAGCTGTACAGATGACCCTACAGAAGGACAGTATGAAGATGTGGGAGAAGGACCATGGGAGATGGGAAGATTCCCTGTAAAGGTGGGAGGAGATGGGACCCAGAGCCTCTAAAGGCAATAGGAGGGATGAACTTTGTACAGACAGAGGGCACCTCTTCCTCTATGACTGCAAAGTGAGGAGGGAAGGATGGATGCCAGAGTAAGTAACCATGGAGTTGGGAACCTGAATTTGAGGCACCCCCTATATCAGTTGTTTCCTGAGTGAGTTTTTTTTCTTTTCTCTGAGTAACAGATAAGCAAAGCTATCTGTGGAGAGTGAGAGTAGATCAATCTGTTTAGGAGATTTGTGAATAGTAATGAGGGCCTAACCTGGACACTGTTGGAAATGACAGCAAGCTGCAGAAAAGGCTCTGAAGGACTTTTAAGCTATTTTGAGAATTCACTGATACTAGAAACCAAGATTATGGAGTGTCATTAAAATGCAAGGTGGGGAAGTTCTTCTCCCACAGAACTCAGCAGCACCAATGTTGGTCCCAGAGGGACAAGGACCAAGGGAAGCATGTGATGATGGAGGAAAGTTGTGGAGGATACTGAAAAGAGAGTTAAAGTGAGAGGACATGAAGCCACACTCACCTGAGCTCAGGGTAGTAGGATTTGCTATCATCTGTGCAGTCAATCCCCTGACTTAACAGATAAGGAAACTGAGGCTTAGGGAGGTTATGTTTAATCTCTGATTTTCTGAAGACTGTCATCAAATGAATTATAATGTATTTCCCAGTTTCCTATATGAACTTTGTAATAAATGAGAATTTCATGGCCAAGTAAAACCATGGCTTCAAAGAGATAAATAGACATGGATAAGCAGCATGTAATAAAAGGAAATAAAACCAAATCTCTACCACATTTTAATATACAAAAAATATGCTAAGTCAAGAGGAACATATATGCGTTATACATATTACCTATACAAAAGGCTTCCGTGTACCCCAGTATACAGACAAGTAAAATACATTCCCTGTGCTTCTGAAATTAATACTCTAGCTACTCCCACTGGGATATAACCACTGTACAGGCCAGGACTTTGTCTTTTCTACAAGCATATCCCAGAGCCTAGAAAAGAACCTGGATGAGTAGGCATTCCAATATCTGTTGAATGAACAAATACACTAAATAAGGCTGAGCATTCCCCTTGATCTCCTACAGGTATCTTAGAGTCAAAATGGGTCTCACTTTGTACCCATTCTCAGCACCCCACACCTCCACTCCCAGAGAAGAATCTGGTATTTCTCTATATTATTTCAATTAACAGTGTTGCCATCTACCTAGTCAACAAAGTGACAAAACAGGGAAAGACCAGTTAACCACCCCTGTTTGCCATGCCTCATTTCTAGGACTAGCTGGTTCCTATGTCCTGTCAATGCTATCTTGGGAAAAGTTTGATCAACACTTTCCCCTTCCAGCATTCCCACAGTCCTGATCTGTGCAGGCCTTCATCATTTCTCAACTTGATTATTATTTTATTGGTCCTATATTTAGGTTCACTGACCCAAATTTTCCCCCCTGCTGGTCCAGTGTTATTTCCAAATATCCATTCACTGGCTAAAAATAGGACCCATTATTTTCTACAGAATAAATTTCCTTAGCATGGCCTTTAAGAGTTTGCAAACTCTAATCCCTTGCTACACTTTGGGTTTTGTCTCTTTCCATTTTGCACTTTTGCTGTACAGAACTGACCCATATTTTCATAATTTTATGCCTTTCCTCATACTGCTTGCTCTGCTGAGGATTCTTTGCCATCTAGCCCATGTGATAAAATCATAATTATTCTTCACATTTTCCAACCATTATTAATTTATCTTCCAATGAACTTCGTCACTTGAATTTCATGCAGTAACTAATGAGATACTATTTTACGACTGATGATATTGCTCTAAAAAAGAAACAACCCTTTTTTTAAAGGTATGTAGCAATAGTAGTGATATAAGATTAAGAGAAAATGGTAAATTTAAATTAATATTAATATTTAAATCCAGTATAATAACGGACATAAAATATAAGAAAATAGGCTATTTGACTTTATAATTAGATTTAAATAAGCCCAAATAACTCTTTCAGACACTTCCCATTGGCAAAATATACCAGTTTGATTTAAAAAACAGGATGGGCTGGGGCACCTGGGTGGCTCAGTTGGTTAAGCATGTGACTTCGGCTCAAGTCATGATCTCGTGGTTTATGAGTTTGGGTTCCACATTAGGCTCTGGGCTGACAGCTCAGAGCCTGCTTTGGATTCTGTGTCTCTTTCTCTTTCTCTTCCTCTCCCCTGTTTATGCACTCTATCTCTATCTCCCAAAAATAAATAAAAATGTTAGAAAATAAATAAAAATTAAAAAAACACCTGGCTCAGTTGGAAGAGACTCTCGATCTCAACAGTGATGAGTTCAATCTCCATGATGGGTACAGAGATTACTTAAATAATAAACTGAGGCTTAAAAAAATAAAAAAATGGTAGGTTAGGAGATGAGGATTCTTAAATAGTTTGCAAGAATGTAAGCTGGTATATCCTTTGCAAAAGGAAAATTAATACCCTTAAAATGTTTTCAAGCAGATACTAACTCTGTTTATGAAACTGCTCCTTGCATGGGACCCTGTCTCTAACTACTCAATTGTCCCCATGTTTGCCTTATTAGAAATTGAGCCTCAGAAAGGAATGGGGTCTTAATGGGAATGGTAGGTGCTTCAGTAAATAAATCTTGGTTGTGTGCCATGAATTTGCTTCTTCTGGACAATGTAGTTTGTGTTTCAAAAAAAAAAAAAAAGGAAAAAGGCAAAGACCCATTAAGGGTTCAAGTAAATAAGTCATGCACAGCCAGAACATTAGTGGCTGGTCAAGAAAGATGAAACAGGATTTGTCTTCAGGCAACCTGCACTAATACATATGTGCTTACCATATTTGTGAAGATTTGTAGGAAGCCAGTGGGAAACTAAAGATGTTCTTTCCATGGTATGGTTATCAGTGGTAGCTGCAAAGAGTAGTTGGGAAGTAATTTCTCATCTCCCAAAACTCCATAAAAAAAACATGAGCTAAAAGAGTATGTTTTCTATACAAATAAGTCCAGACCAGTGTCCTGGCCGAAGGCATCATATGGATTACTGCCCCCAAAGCCTCTAGAACTAGAAATTCTGGAGACAGTGCTAAGGCTCATCAGGACCTGAGTTCAACATCTCCAATAAAGGGTCAAATCATAGGAAGAAAGAGAAGTGACAGAGGGAGGTCTGACCTTTCTGGTTGTGTTTTATTTTTAACCAGACTTGAACAGAACACAGGGGCTTTCACTTAGGAGGAAAACATATACCCAGTATAATTGGTTTTCCTTTACTAACTTGACTATAAAATGAAGCAAATCTCTTTTATTCTTTTCTATTTTAAGTGGATTGTCTTCTCTTCTACATTTAATGGCTAAAGTGCTCAGTGATTGCTCAGCTGCTTCACCCTGGCTGCTACTGAGCACACACCTGGCTCTTTCCTGTGATTACAGTCGAGGAAGCATCCCTAGGTCCTCTGGAATTGTCCTGTAGTACAACCTCCACATGGCTGCACACGCCCAAGCCTTTGTTCACAGGCTGATCACACAACTTCCCAACAGGTTGTCTCTGGAGAGGAGTTCAGTCATCGTCCAAGTGGACGGTGAACTTGACAGTGAACTCTGAATCCCCTAGTTCCCAGAAGGGGGTTCCATTTCCAGGCTCTCCTTTTCTTTGTCCATGTTTACCATACATCCTTTGGCTATCTAGCACATGAACTCCTCTCCGTTAGCCTTCATCCTTTCTTCCTGGAAAGCCTCAAGTGCTTTCTTTTCTGGAGTCAATCTGGCATAGCAATTAAGAGTCCAGACCTTGAGCCAGGCTTTTGGGGTTTAAAACCCATCCCTGTCACTCAGTAGATATGACCTCTTAAACCTAAACTCTGCCACTCACTTTAGCTACTCTTCTGTGCCTCAGGTTCCTCAAGTATAAAATAAGGATGCTAACAGAAGAGTCTCCACCACAGAGAATTCTTATGAGACTCTCATGAGTTAATATATGTAAAAGGCTTAGAATAGTACCTGACAGAGAAAACAATGAAGAGATGTCAACTCTCATTATTACTTCAGAAGCACTTAGTTCATCCTGGGAGGAAAGGCAATATCCATTGTTTAAACTGGAATAACTCCAGTTATGTAAATCTTACATGAAATATAGAATATACAATAGGAACAATTAACCACCTATCCAGAGATAAATCCTTCTCTACATCTTTCATTGAATTGAGATGAAATTAGCTAAATATACATTACCCTATTGTGCCCTAGTGCTAGAGCCAGAATTTCTAGCTACAATTTCACATTCATGCCCACCCAGCCCAGCCACATACTGCAGCAGCTGGATACTGACTGCATCAGGCTCACTGTTGGGGGCTCACTCTGATCTAGGGCAATCACAAAAAGTCCAGCCAGCCCATGGTATACAGTTAATTTATACCGGACTTGGTTTATAGACACATAAAACCCATGAGAGGCAGGGAGACATAGAAAGTAGAGGGAGTGGATACAAATCTTTAGCTTCTCAGTATGATTTTCCTAAAGCCAGTCCTGTTTCCTGGACTGAATCAATTGACAGCTCAGGGTTTCCTAGGCTAAAGAAATTCCTTGTGAAGAAGACTGTGTCAATACAGACTTAGAAAATTCAAATAAGACCCTTCAAATCTTGAGTTAAAACAAGACCACTTGGATTTATCACACTTGGCCAGATTTCTGCACTTACTCAGATCAGGACCCAGAAAACAGCAATAACAAAAGAAAAAACAAAGGGAGGGGAGTTTATCTGCCTTTTCTGATAACATGATCCAAGTGACTATGAGCATTTTATGGCTTTAAGGATGGTTGTAAAATAAAGGTCTTATTGATTATACAGTTTGGGATCAGTGGTGCCACCTAATCCTGACACTTTTGTGCATGAGGTTTTGTGATCACATTTAATCTCTTTGTCTTTGGCACATGCGGAGCCTTGAAGAATATCACATACAGTTGGGGAGGTCATGCTGTGAACGAGGATGTCCAGCTAAAGGGCATGTGGAGACTAACTTCCAGTTACATTCTGCTTGTCTAACTGAATACCTTGGCTCAGGAAAGGATTTTTCTAGAGGAAAGAATACTTTAAAAAAAAGGATTCATTCAGGGGCACCTGGGTGGCTCAGTCAGTTAAACATCCAACTTCAGCTCAGGTCAAGATCTCGTTATCTGTGAGTTGGAGCCCCGTGTCAGGCTCTGTGCTGACAGGTCAGAGCCTGGAGCCTGCTTTCTCAGATTCTGTGTCTCCCTCTCCCTCTGCCCTTCCCCTGCCCCCTGTCTCTCTCTTAAAAGTAAATAAACGTTAAAAATTTTTAAAATTTCATTCAAAGATGCTACACCAGTTGATGCATAAAGATGCATCTCCCTCCATGGGCATCTTTCACTTATTTCCCATACAGGTTCTACATGGGATGCAGCAGCAATCTTGGGGGACATTCTGAGCTGCTCAGAATTCTGATCCCCTTACCTACAAGGAGAGATTCTCCATTACATTGATCTTCAACAGAAACAGAACCCACCAGTTGCAGCAGGCCAGATAATTTTCTGGGCCCCCTTGTAGTCAGGGTGAAGGAATATGACCAATCACATGCACATTCCTTGGACTATGAACTCTGGGGGGTGGAAATGCACAGAAAAGGGCAGGGAGAATTCCTCAGAGCAGGAGCAAATTCCAGTTTCCAAAGCAGCAGAAGCAGGAATAGCAGGAGCTGTAGGAAGCATGCAACACCCAGCATCACAGTAAAGGCTTTGTAAGTGGGAGCTGCCTACGACTCTAGCCTAGTTCTGCCAGTGAGTTTGGCTGTTGTGCCGGCTGCTGCAAAGCCTCCCTTGTGTCCTGCCTGTTTTGTAGTCTGATTTTCTCCAGGTTTCTCAGCAGTAAATGCTTTTTGTATTTACATTGTTTCTCAAGGGTTTTCAAGTAAGACTGTTGAGCAGCGATTAAGATGGAGAGTGCTTTGTGCTGGTATATCCATCACATCAAGCTAACAATTATCCTAGATGGGGTGCCTGGGTGGCTCAGTCAGTTAAGTGTCTGACTTGGGCTCAGATCATGCTCTGATGATTCATGAGTTCAAGGCCTGCATCAGGCTTTGTGCTGACGGCTCAGAGCCTGAAGCCTGCTTTTGATTCTGTGTCTCTCGCTCTCTCTGCCTCTTCCCTGCTTGCTCTCTCTCAGAAATAAACAAACATTAAAAATTTTAAAAAATATCCTAGAAATGTATTCAGCCAACCACCATACACATAGGCGTCCCTACTTCTTCTCAGCCAGTACTTATCTGGTTTGGGATCCAATCCTCACCCACCATCTCAGGAATCTTAGAATATCAATGATTCATTATTTTCTGGTAAATTAAAACACTTCTCTCAACTACATCCTTCCTGTCAACATTTGAGTATGACCACATAGCTCCCAGTTAAAATTATTTGCCTGGAGCCCACATGACTGAACTATTGCTCTATCCCACAGTTTACCCACTGGAGTGTCAGAGTACTGAGTGTTCCCAGTATGGGTTCCAGGTGTGCCATGAGATACTGAGAGTTACAAAGAATTGTGGTAATGCTTGTTTGTAAAGTGCAATCTCTATAGGAGTAGGACGGACCCAAGATGATCATTTTAAACTTTTTCTACCAGAACTCAATGTGACTTGTAAGTCAGGGGAATTATGTCTTCCTTCATTTTTGGAAATTTCTCCTCACATATTTACCTCAATTATTACCTCAAATATAAAATTTACATCATTCTCTTGTCCTTCTTTTTGGAAAGCATCTTAGAGTTAGAGATCCCTCTCTGTACTCTACATTGCTTACAATTCTTCCATATTTTCTATCTCCTCATTTCTGTAGATTCTCCAATTTTCCCTTGATTGTCTACAAATGTCCTAGGTCCTTAATCTACTTTATCTATTCTATGGTTTACCACATATATTTTTCCATGATTTTTAATTTCAAATTTTTACCTGGTTCTTTTTTGTACTTGTTCTTTTCCCCCATAATGCCTTCTTCTTGTCATACGATTTTTAAAATTATTTTTGGGCATTAAAACCCTTTCAGATTCTCCATTGTGAAGAGTTTCTGGGTATGGTTCTTCTGTTTGTTGTGTAAGCTGACTCTCATTTTCTTTCACTGCAGGGAGTCACCTTCTGTGCTTTGTAATTTTAGTCTGTGAGCTTATCTTTAGTAAAGATTGTTTCCATGGGAGCTCCTAAGTCATCATTCCAAGTTTGCCTCTCTTCATGTTTCATTAATTCTGAGCCATTTTTAAAATATATTTTTGGCTAATGGTTTCTGTATGACAAGATAAATATGAATCAGAACCATAAGCCTACGCAATATGGATTCAAGATACAAATTTCTCCAGGATGTTTCTCCTGCTTTCTTGAGATGTCCCTGAGTTGATGAGGGATGTGTTTTTAACCATTTTTGCCAAATGAAAAAGGCCTATTCTTAGCTCAGGTTTGCATGGAGAAGGGCAGCCCTATCCCAGCCCCTTATAGTCAGATGGCCTATGAGAGTTGACTCCCATTCCTAAAGGACCGTGAAAACTGACACCCCTAAGGATGATATCTGCTTACAATACCCCTGTAGGCTGCTTCATTTCCACTCTTATTCAGGATTACCTGCTTTGAGTTTCCACTGCAGTTTTAATACCCAGATAGTGCACATTTCTCCCTTGGGGCTTCTTATGCACATGGTTAGATCTGTAATATATTGTTCTGTGTTACCATATGGCTTGTGTGGGAAGGGTGTCTCCCTGAATCAATCCAATCTGTCATCTTAATCAACAGTCTCGACTGCCATTCTTAACAGACTCATTAGGTAAACCTTATAGACATGAGAGTTTGGAAATCATACATGAAATCTGAAAATCATAGCATTAAGGAATCTAAAACTTTCCTTTTCCCTACTTTCCCACCCTCACCACCCCACAAATACATAGCCAATCACTCAGATTCACCTTACTTCGTAAATAATTTTGTCTTTCACTCCCCAATTCACTTGAAATATTGAAATGCTTTCATAACTAAAATTCCTGCATCTAGACACTCTCTCTCAAAACTGTACCTACTTCATACCACCAGGGTGATCTATCTATAGCATGTATTTCTCCAAGCCTAAATTTCTTCCATTTTCTACAAGATAAAGACCAAACTTCCTAGAACCATATAAAAGATCATCTGTTTTCTAGCCTATATGTCTCCTGCTTTTCATCTCATTATCTTGAACTTGATCTCATGAGGTTTCCTATATGAACAATGTTTCTGAATACTAGTCTTATGTGTACTGGAATGGCCTTGTCCTTTACCTCTTTGTTTCTAACCTATCCAATGCATGTTTTAAGATTCAGATCATGCAATAAACTGTCTTTGACCACCTCCCTCCTAGGGAGGGCTAAGGACTGTCTCCTTTATGCAATTTTTTGCATAGAGTCCTCTATAGGACTCTATACATGCTTTGACACAAAACATTATACCAGAAGTTAATATATTTGTCTCTCTCACAAGGTAAGAGCATCCAAAGAGAAGGAATTATGTTTTATCTTTCTATTCCCAAAATTTGCCTCAGAGGCTGGCACATAACACAATGTTTGTTGAACAAAACTAAGTTATTTAGAATCACGGAAAAACAGCTCTTTCTAATGAGCTGGATTCTCTCTTAAAATTTTTATCTGCTTTGGAATGTTTAACCTGGTCAGAAAAACACAGCCTCAAAAGTCTTCATCCATAAGTTTTTTAGTAGATTATATGCTTCGAAAATTGGGATCAGTCCAGTAGAACTGTTCAATTTTTGACGATATGCTCTTTTTGCTCTGCCAGGTTGGTAGAAATACCATTTCTAGTATAATTCCTTACCTAACTTACAGTTTTCCCCCATTTACTCTATCATAGAAAATAGTAATAATAGTCCTATTGAAAAATAGACTGAGAAAAGTAATCAAGAAACAATTAGATACAATATATATTTTCTCTTCTTAAAAATATTCACAGTTTGATTCCTGTTTGTAATATTTAAAAAAACTGAAATAATACAAATGAGCAAAGATTTGATTGTAACTACGTTTCACATCAAACCTTATTAGACTACGTTACATTCCACCTTTTCATATATTGGAATATCTTGGAGTACTTTGAGGTCCTATAGAAATTTTCCCCCATAATGGACAAAATCAGGTTAGCTCTTAAAGATCTTTGAGATATTTTATGCCACAAAAATGACAATTACTTTTTCTTCTTAGCTCTGTGTGTGTGCATGTGCATTAAATGCACACAGAGATTATCAAGGGATTTAAAGCATTTGAGAAGCATAAGTTACCGTTTTTAAACATCTTGAGTTACTTTTATACAAGAAATATAAAATTTTTTTGAAAATATAAAATATGTTTTTAAAGCTAAAAAACATATTTTCTTGAAATTTCCTTTTCACTGTCTCTGTTCCCCATCTCATTTTTAACATTTGAGGCTCAGAGCATTTAATCAGGATGAGTTAATTCATCCATATGTAAACCCCAAGGTAGTTTAAAAAATTCCATTTGTCATTAGAGAAAGTGAACATCAGGCACTCGCCTCAGATTACTGTGTTGTTGACCGAATTGGGAACAGGACTTAGAATTTTCCTGCTAGATCTCTCTGAAGCTTATGAAAGTCATTCAAATAACACTGAACAATGCAACGAGTGTGAAAGCAGGGACAGGAACTTTCCTTAGTTTTGTGACCTGAAAAGAGTTCCAAAAGGACTTAGAGGTGAAAAATAAGAATCAGAAAGACTGAGGTGTTTTGTTTATTGTTTTGCCCAAGTCGGAGAGTGAAGTCGAACAGCTTGGTTGCAGTATGGTATTGTGATTACCATCTCTTCACATTTACCCTAAGGAAGGAAGCCAATGTACCCCACAAATTCCTTAACTGCACTGCCATACCACAGTATTATTTCCAGAACCTGATATTCCTTTGCTCCAATTAACTCCTTTCTTTCTACAGTTGAAATTGTCCATCTACCAGAAAATAGCAGACATCTTATGTAGACCAAGCCTCCACAGAAACCTCCCACACCTGCAATATCTGGAGTTTTCTCCATCTTTCTGATGTTTTTCTCTGTCCCCTTTTCCCCAACTCACACTCATGTCTGCCTCATGCATATAACACAGTAAGTCCTTAGGACACTCATACTGCCTCTGTAAACAGCACCTGGCTCTTATCTGTAGATACTCCTCTGGCTGACCTTTACAGATATGCATGTCAGAACCAACCAAAAAGCTTCAAAGCTGGATTACTCAGCCTACATCTAAACTCTCTCAAATTTTGACTGAGTAGGCCTTGAGAGAAGCTGGAGCTGAGCACAAGAGCTTCTCAGGTAGATGTGATGTGCAGATGTCAAAGTATAAGACAGGAGGGGAAGTCTTAACAGCCCCCTTCTGAAAGGTCAATGAACAAAAAAGAGAGGCTCACCATTGACTTGGTTTCTCTGATAATAACCTTCTCCTATGTGTTTCTTTTCTAACAACCACTGGATATCTATCAAATTTTACCCATTTCTTAGGCTATTTTTTTCTTGAATTATGTGTGCTTAATGACTCCAGGCTTGTTTGTCTGCCGGTGGAATTTTCCATTTCCTAGTAAAAGAATTGTAAGTCATAATGATACTAGTAAAAACCTTTCCTTCATTTAAAAAAGAAAGAAAGAAAGAAAGAAAGAAAGAAAGAAAGAAAGAAAGGAAGGAAGAAAGAAAGACCCAATGTCAGACACAAAATGAGTAATTTTAAGATTGGAAAGGATTAGATTTCTAATTTAGAAATCTATGATAGAAATTGTCTTGCCAAAATAATTTATTAAGACCTGAGATGGCTTCTAAATGCCTTCCCACTTTAGGACCAACTTAGTTGGTTGACAGTAACAACAAAAGTAAACATTTTTAGGAAACGAACACGCAATTTGTAATGAAACGATGAAAAGTTTCAGTTCACCTAAAAAAGGCAAGTATTGTAATTATTGTATAGCAATGATCACTATTTCAAGGGATGTCTTCCATAAAAGGGCTAAGAAGTGTAAGCAACCCATGTGTCCATCAATAGGTGGATAGACAAGCAAAATTCATTATAGACATACAATTGAATATTATTCATCCCTAAAAAGGAAGGAGTCTCACAATGGGCATAGAGCTGACTTAAAAGAAAAAAAAAAAAGGAACAAAATTCTGTCACATGTCAACAAGGATGAATCTTGAGGACGCTAGACTAAGTGAAATAAGTTGCCAAAAGATAAACATTACATGATTCCACTTATATGAGATATGAGAGTAGTCAAATTTACAAGAAAGAAAATAGAACAGTGGTTTCCAGGGTCTGAAAAGACAGAAAATGGTGAGCTGTTATTTAACAGGTGCAGAGTCTCAATTTTTCAAGAAAAAAAGTTCTAGAAGTTGGTTGCACAACAAAGTGCATACATTTAACACACATAAGTACATTTAGAAATGGTTATGATAGTAAATTTCATGCCATGTGGCTTTTTGCCACAATTAAAAAGAAATGTCTTCACCTGAAAAGCCAAGACTCACTAATTGATATTGTTGGTTTACATAAGGGACTAAAGAATTAAAGTGAAAGCAACTAGAAGTCAGCTTGGACTTGGATACGTGGTACATGAGCAAAATTGGGGAGCATATGATTGATCTCTCCATTCTTTCAGACAGCAAGATTTATTTCTTGTATATTTCCTTAATTTTAGTTTTATAGAAGTTTATCTGGCTCTGGTCTAGCCTTATTCTTATCTGGGGATGGGGATCAGATTCAGTCCAGGGTATCCCAGGGATGTATTTTTCTGAGGTTCTGACATTTCCAAATCTGAGTGCCTTCCTATCAGTATAAAGCTGTTCCTATTATTACTAACAATGACCTGTAAGTTCCTCTATAAAGCATAGCTGATCAAATATGGCTCCTGAACATTTTCTGGGTCAGGACCAGAATAGACAATGCACCATTTGTCTACCTTGGGACATCTTTGACATGTTGATGCACAACTCATCTGATTACTCCTAAATCTTGCAATCTCAGACTCTGGGAATTTGTGACACCTCTAGTCACTAGCAAGACATGAGGCAAGTGGCTTTAAGCCCAGTCCACATATTCCCCTCCCTACCCATAATCCTTGCATATCTTAGGTGAGCTTGTCTTGATGGGAACAGGCTTGGAGGTCTACCAGACAGGACTCTGAAATATAATTAAATATTTCTGTTTGAGATTCATGTGCTGTCTTTTCACTGCTAGCTTTCTTAATGGAACTAAAGAAAGTATCTTGCTTAAGAGTGAAATAAGAGAAACAGACTCTCGAATCTCACAAAACCAAGCAACTATCTATATTTGATGACTTGTTTTATGACAAGGACATTTGTCTAGACTTGTTAAAATATGCAGTATGAAACTTGCTAATATCCACATAGTAAAAGTTTACATAATCACCACACCTTTCCCTCCCTCTCTGACTCTACATACTATTCACAGGCATCTAATATTTCCTTTATTGGTTTATGCCTTTACAACCCCATCTTGCATGCATATAACCTAATTCACACATAAGGTCAGATTCTGAAAGTAATCTTTTGTTCTAAGGAATATTTGAAAGAAATTTATGTAAGTCCAAAATTCTTTGCCTCTCTACCTGTGAAATATGGCTTTGTGACACTGACAAGACAGCTTCTCTAAATAGTGGAGAAGGACAAGACAAAAATGTTTAATTGAAGTCACAGCTGGAACATTGTATATGAGGAATGAAAGTGGATTTAGGTTGCAAATACTGCTTAATGTTGAGACCATTTCTCCCAGGTGGAAAGCTCTCTCCACAGAGCAGGACTGACACTTGAGTACAGAAGTCTTCACATTTGGCAAATCACTGCTAGATTTTCTGTCATCTTTAAAGGTTTATGGTACATTGCCTAGTGGTGAAGGGCAGGAATTGCAGGAAAACCCTGATGCTACTAAGCTAACATTGTCAGATTATAAGGTTTTCACTGAGAAAAGAAAATAGTGATTTTGTTGGAGTACTGGACGTGTGTGTGTGTGTGTGTGTGTGTGTGTGTGTGTGTGCGTGTGTGTGTGTGTGATCAAATGGACACAGTCTACAAAGTCACTATTACTAGATAAAATGTCATCTATTACACATGCATCCTCTATACACATTCTTCAGATAGCACAAACATGAACAGAATTGGAAAGGAGACTACAGAATACCTTTGCAGTCAGAACACCAGAGTGACCTTGGACTGTAGTTCATGGGCAAATGAACTTCAAGGCAGTTTAGTTTTAGTCACTGAGTTATAGGTGTCATCAAGACTATATGTTTATAATTTATTTGATCACCAACTGTTTGCTTTATATCTCTAGCATCTTGAGGAACTTGGTTTTTCTAACTGAAAGCCAGGACACAGTTTTAGTGATCCTTACTGTGCCATCCAAGTCTTTCGTATAATATGACTCCTCTTTATTACAGTGACTGGGTGAGAATCAACTGAGAAGAGGAAAATCAAGAAAAGAGAATTTTTAGAGTAGCAATATCAGCTGAACTGCTAAACACTATCTGATGCTCTAGATAAAAGTAGTTGGTGTTAACACAGGCAGACTTTCTCTGATTGGTTCTGGTTCTGTGGCTCAGTAGTGCTACATGGTGTGACTTCCCATCATTTGCTTCATGAATTTATTCCATTCATTTGAATTTATATTGCTCAATTAGTCTAATATTCAAGTGAATTCTTTTTTTTAAGTAAAAGAGTCAAAAAGGTAAATCACATCTTGAGCTAGGAGCCAAGTCAAATGGTTTAATTTCTGATGATTTCTCCCACACACATTTAGATGTCTTTGGTCAAAATGTCTAACATTGCTTGCAATGGATCTAATTGGGCACTTCCAATTTCCTTAGGGGTAAACTTGACTTGAGATTTTTGGCCCTTATTAAACCACTTTTGTTTCCAGACATATATACCAGATTAACACAAATGAAAAGTTAAAGAATAAGGGTGCCTGGTGGCTCCATTGTTGAGCATCTAACTCATTATCAGATCAAGTTGTGATCTCAAGGTCAGGGGATTGAGCCCTGTGTTGGGCTCTATGCTTAGTGTGGAGCCTGCTTGGGATTCTCTCTCTCTTCCCCTCTCTCTGCCCCTCTCCCGCTCATGCTCACAGTCTCCCTCAAAATAAATAAACATTAAAAAAGAGAGAGAGAAAGAAAAGAGGAGACCTATGTGGCTCAATAGATTGAGTGGCTGACTCTTGGTTTTGGTTCAGGTCATGATTCCAGGGTCGTGGGTTCAAGCCCTGTGTTGGGTTCCATGCTGAGCACAGAGCTTGCTTGAGGTGCTCTCTCTCTCTCCTTCTCTCCCTTCTCCCCTAACATATTACTGTAAAGATTTATGCTAAATAATTCATTATTAAGAGCCACCATCTCAGAAGTTCTAAAGACTAAAGGTTCTATGATAATTATAGGAGTAACAATATTAACTAAAGTCATGCCACTCAACAATGTGCAAAACACTCAGCCATGTAATCATTCTATTAGTTTTAACATTGCAAATAGTTTTTATATGGAATCAATTGTATTTAACTTTAAACTTAGAAGTTTCTGCTGTAAAGTTGTTTTAATTCTGCATTAAGAAAGCAGTAGTTTTTTAAATATTGTATTTCATGGGAAAAATACATACTGCAGAAAACTTCTCATTTTGCTGCTTTCTCTAATTCCTCTTACACACTGTACAAAGCTTTTTCTTTTTTTTTTCTTTTTTTTTTTAATGTTTTATTTATTTTTAGGAGAGAGAGAGAGACAGCGTGAGCAGGGGAGGGTCAGAGAGAGAGGGAGTCCCAGGCTGAAACAGGTTCCAGGCTCTGAGCTGTCAGTCAGCACAGAGTCTGACGCGGGGCTTGAACCCACGAACTGCGAGATCATGACCCAAGCGAAAGTCGGACGCTTAACCGACTAAGCCACCCAGGCGCCCCATGTACAAAGCTTTTTCATGCTAAATCAGAATTATTTCCCCTCTTATGATTATTTTCCTTTCTTCTATTTAGAGTTACTTATCATTTTTTTCAGGTGTCATAAGGCCAGGTCTTATACTCACTGAGCTCATATCCTCTGTCATTTCTCTGCTTTTGGGGCAGAGCAGAATTTCTGAATGAGAGAGAGACTGACTGAGAAGGTTAGCTTAATTAGGTTCTCTTTACCACACCAGTAAACCCTTCAAGGTGATTTAAGCACCTTGGTGCTTCAGCATCTCAATTTTCCAGTCTTCAAACACAAGCCTTTGCTTTATGATTCAAGGTAAGTCACAGATGGCCAATAACTGCCAGCTTCTCAGAAGGCAGTCTTAGTCAAGTCCAAAAGGAGCTCTGGGCACAGAACAAAACAAAACAAAACAAAAACAAGCATCTGCCCCATTATAAAGTCATTGCAAAGAAAATGCTTTTCATTATTTTTATAATTGTGTTGGAAGAGCTGAGCAGCAGTTTCACGATGCAAACAAGGGAATTCTTTTTCCCCATCTATATACTCTGTACTCTGGCTTCTGTTCTCTTCCACCCACATCGCTTTCTATAGCAGTTTGCCAAGGATACTAATACCTGTAGAGGTGGGGCTGAGAAAGTGAAATTTCTTCATGTACAGCTTTGGCCCTTGGGGTTCTCTGTCCCCGGGGAAGATTGGACTGGAAAACAGCTTCCTAGGAGGCTCTGTTAGGTGTGACAAGGCACTTCTCTCTGTGTTCTCAGGGTGTGATTTGAGGCTGTAATACCAAAAATCAGATTTGGGCTTTAGCAAGCACTGGCTACACTTTCTTTTTGAGAAAGACGTTTGGAATGAGCCAGTGTGAAAACTTATTTATTGAATTACTACACTGTAGGTTCTTTCTTTCTCAAAAATCTTGGTTGTCAGCCTGATTAATGTTTACTGCGTAAGAATGATGAGGCAGAATTACACTCACACAAAAAAGAGCTTACAGGCAGGCAGGACCCTTTAATCTTAGGAGTGAGTTTGTTTGATGGAGTACAGATACTCTAATGGTATAGGACGTCAAGTTGACTGGAAGACATTGTCCAGCTTATTTCTTTGAAGTGAATGGGATCTCAATTATCTAACTCTGCTTTTATTTAAAAAAAGAAATATTTAATGTTTATTTATTTTTGAGACAGAGATAGAGTGCAAGTGGAAGGGCAGAGAGAGAGGAGACACAGAAACCAAAGTGGGCTCCACGTTCTGAGCAGTCAGTGCAGAGCTCTATATGGGGCTCAAAATCACAAAATGCAAGATCATGACCTGAGCTGAAGTCAGATACCCAACCGAATGAGCCACCCAGGGGCACCAACAACTCTGTTTTCTGTCAAATGTAACACCAATATGTACCGTATAGAATGACCTGAATCCAGTACTTCCTGGCTGTCTGTGTGAAGAGGGATTTAAGGGAAAATGCCTGCCTAAATAACTGCCATTTTTTGACTATGGGATCTTATACCTTGAGGGTTTTATTTACTGTTCCAGGTTTCAATCATATACCTATTTCACTACCCTTTAGTTTGTATGGCCAAGGAGCAACATGATATAGTGGAGAAACACACACACACACACACACTCTGAGGAGTCAGAGAATCTGACTTTGAGTCTTGTTCCTTGCAGTTTCATTAGCTATAATGTTGGCCAAATCATGTCATTTTTCTCTCCTTGACTATCTTTAAAATGCTAGGGTTGGGCAATTTGGTTCCAGAGATTGCACTCAATTCTGTGTCATCTAGGATTCAGTGATTCTATCTGATTTCCTAAATTGTGCTGAGAGGTCAGCCCATGTCTCAAAACTTCATGGTCAGAAGCTGAACACTTCTTGCTTTAAGAAATGGATTTATAGAGTAGAAAATGCCATCTTATTTACACTCTTCACAATGTAGGACACTGAGTAAGACACTGAAGCATGCATGACATAGGAATGTAAGGGACAGTCTAAAGCTGGATTGCTCAAATTTGAACTGTGAGTCTTTGGGAAAGTTAAAGATTTATGTGTTTCAGTGTTTGCATCTAAAAATGGAATTAATAATAGTTCTACTGTATTGATTTGCTACAAAAAAGAAATGAAGTAGTATGCATAAACTTCTCAGAACTATGCCTGGCTTATTATAGGTAGTAAGTATTAGCTTCTCTCTTGAACATTCTCAATAATATTTTGTGTACTATATGCAAGGAAAGGTAGCTTATGGTCTTTGGAAAATTTTCAACTTTTGGACAGTTCTATTGTTAGACATGTCTGCCTTATCATTGGAATTCATTTCAAGTGTAAGTTATCTCTTATCTTGTATTAATTTGTTACTTGTCTTACATAAACACTTACACAGGCATTTCTGGAAACTAAGACAACTACTGGCAAGCTCTGCCTCTATCTCTAAGAATTCTTTATCCCATAGAGGGAAAGAACTGAGACTTGGCTCCAACTAGAGGTAAACGCTTCTTCTGTAGTGAGTCAAGATGTTTGTCTAATTAATTACTGAGATTCTCTTTTCTTTAAATTAGAAATTTCAAATCTTCTGGTGTAGGGAACAGAATTAAAATTTATTTCTATAGCATATTTTAACACAAAATAAGCTGCTCAGATAGGAGGGATACTTCAAAGAACTGAATAGTGTCAGCTATGATTTCCAAAGTCTGACTATTGGTCATGAAACAACAGTGGTCATGTGGGGCCTGACTCTTGGTCAAGGCTGAGATGAGGCCTAAAGGTTCATGCACTAACTATTCCCCCATGACCTTGTTAATGAAAGAAGACCATACTACATTTTGCATTTGTGAATGGTCTTTCATTCAAGGTGTCTTAAAAGAAAGTTTCATCTGATCTACTCTTTGTCACTTCAGATGACTGAACAGAATGGTCACAATCACCAGGATCAATTCAAGATCCTCTTATGAGAGACAGTAAGAGAACTCAGAGCAACACCTGGCACAGACAGCCCTTAGCTGGGTTCATTAAAGCTTTACTTCATTTCTTAGGTTCTCTAGTGATATCATAGCAATCCATGTTGTAAGTGCCTTACCATCACACTTCAGTGTCACTCTTTCATAACTGAGTCTGTTTTGTTGCCTTTCTACTTCCAACAAGTAGAGCCACTCACACTCTCACTATCAAAGTTAGCTTGAAGTAACTTAACAAATTAATGGTGCTATTGATTAGTGAAACTTTATACTACCACTGAGAAGAAAAATCAGCCTTTGTAATCAAAAGAACTCAGTTCAAGTCAATTTAGTTACTTACGAAGAGACTATGGTTAATATGATCTACTCAAGTTCTCTTGGGCCCTCAACTCTCTCACCAATAAAACAGAGATAAGATCATAAATAACAATTAGGTTTCATCAATGAGCAGTGGCTGCTGGGAGTACGGATTAAGGATTGTGAAGCCACTAAGGCAACCTGGGGTGAAAGAATCCCCAAATCGAGGGCCTGCCATGGAGTAGAAAGGAAGCCACAAGGCACATATTTGCCATTCCTAGACTTCTAAAAGACTTACCTGAGGATGGCGTAAATACAAAATAAAGAGATGTAAAACTGATTTTTAAGCCAACTTGTACCCTAAAGCCACTATCATCACTTTAATTAATTCTGTTATTAACAATGGATTATTACAGAAAAGACATGAAAGGAGGAATCTACTTCTATGTTCAGTATTCAAATAAAATTCTCTTGTATGTCCTTGTGAGTTAGCATTTTATCAGTGGCCCTCTGGAGACAAAACCTGTCTTTGTTATATATGCTAAGTAATGAAGGGGGGCTGAATGGGGTGGTTTTCAGACAAGGTGGGAAGAAGCTATGCTCTGGCAAGCCTGACATAGATGCCACAGGCAGCAAGAGGTAGGGCTTTAGAAAGCTTCTCACATCATTCCACAGAGGCAGCCACCTACTCTGCCAGGCATCCGGCCAGCTCTGGCAGTGGAATGGATCAAGGCTATTTGCATATCTGTTTTCAGGACATTAAGTTTTGTCTACCCATCCAAAGTGAGGAGGAGATCAGTGCAATTATGCAGAAAGCTTACTTTAGAAGAAGAAAAAGAAGGAAGAAGTTGAGGAAAATGGGGGAGGAGAAAGAAAAGAAGACAAATCTTGGTTTTGTCAAAGAACAAATTTTATTTTCTAAAGTGTGACAGAGACATCTTTAGAAAAGATACCTTCGTGTTTTTAGTAGATGGTTGAGAGTTTCCCTGATGTGTTTCAAGGAATAATGACAAAACAGAAAGACCTATTTACTACTTTGCAAACATAGTACTGGGTACTGTCATTTGTGTGCTATGTCACTGATTCTCCACCAGCTATAAAATATGGGATCAAGGATTTTAAGCCTGGCCCAATTTCTCATAGCCAATAGTTGACAAAGCCTGGCCTTAGAATCTGAGGCCACAGTTCAAAGTGTGTGGAAAGACCAAGAAATTTAAAACAATGCTGGCAACTTTGTGTTGAAACTCATCTATAAATAGTTCCCTGATGATTTCTAATTCCCGATGACTTGGTATAATGCAAGCTATTCAGCAATGTGATATGGATAGATATTTCCTTTTCAAAACATTGCACAAGTACATGATTTCCTCCCTCTGTCCACCCTATAGGAGAAGTAGGAAAAGAGCAAGGTAATAGGAATTTACCTTCAAGCTATAAAGCCTTCCTGTCCTTTCAGTAATCATGGACAGGAGTTCCTAGTTACTAAGGAGACAATAACAGACTCAATTACATTCAAGTACAACAGTTGGGTTGCCTGGCTAGAGAATGCCAAAAAAGCAAAGGAAAATATTATCATTGCTGAAATCATTTGATGTCTATGACTAATAAAAACATGTTGGCAAACTGAATTTTTAGAAATGCCCAAAGGGCTTGGTTAGACCTATAAATTAATAGCATACAGCAGTTCTGTCTGGAGAAAAGAAAAAAAAAAAAAAAAGACAAAGTTGTTAAACTCTTAAAATTTATCTCAACAACCAAAAGATCCCAATAGAACTAATCTAGGTTCTTGATTCAAGTTTTCATTTAAATCTAAATTTTCCTTTCCCTTTCCCTTATAGCTAAATACTAAAGTTTGCACATTTGGGGACACAATATCCCTGAATTCTAAGGGCCCCACTGGCCTTTTCTGGCCTTTCTATGGAACATCTCACAAATTCCAGAGCTATTTTTAAGGGATCCCTGAAAACTGTACCCACCTTAGAGACTTTGAGGGCTGAGGTGTCCATTCATGAATGTGCTGTGCTCCTCAGAGATTGGAGGGAGCCAGAGGTGGAAAGAATTGGGAGTAAGCCAGACCTCTAATTACCTCCCGACCCAGGTCCCAGAGGTTACCACGGGCCTGCCTGAAGATGTTCATCCCGTCTCTGCTTGATCATTCCCAGAGCAGGAGGCCTTTGCCAGGACCCATCCTATCTTGTTATGAATGCAGCCCTGATTGTTGGAAGGTGTTTTCTCATACAGTGCCAAAATATGCCTCTTCTTGAGTTTTTTTACCCATTGTTCCCCAGGTATCTCTAAAATAATACTGTTTAACTCAACTTCCTCTCCTCTTGAATAGTACCTTAGATCACTGAAGTCACACGTCATGACTCCCCTGTATACTGTTGTCTCCAAACTAAATATCCTCACTTTCTTCTTCAGATCATAAGGCAAATATACAAATATAATAACAATAATAAAGGCAAAACATATCATCACCATAAGAGAAATACAAAAGATAGTCTAGAACTTTGATTTTTTTAAGGAATAAAGTTTTTTCTAACTGAAAGCTGAAATGTTTAACTGATATTGAGAAGCATTATGTCTTTCCATGGAGAAATATTCAAGTCACTATCCATCAATTCATCCCATCAAAACAGAAATGTAGCTTGATAAAGACTTTTTCTTGGTGACACCATGTTAGCTCCTGATGGCCACCTCACCAAGTCTTTGCAAATTACTCTTAGTTTTTGCTTTGGTTGATTTACTATCAATGCTTACTTTGATAAAAGTTTCCAAAAAAAATGCTTATCTCCATATGAATCATTGTGACATGATTTCAGAATGTGAATACCATCTATAAGAATTAAGGGAAAAGCCAGGAAACCATCAAAATCCTAGAGGAGAATACAGGCAGCAAGCTCTTTGACTTCAATAACTTCTTACTAGACATGTCTTCAGAGGCAATGGAAACAAAAGCAAAAAATGAACTACTGGGACCTTATCAAGATAAGAAGCTTCTGCACAGCGAAGGAAACAATTAACAAAACTAAAAGGCAACCAACAGAATGGGAGAAAATATTTGTAATGATGTATTGGATAAAGGGCTAGTATCCAAAATCTATAAGGAACTTATCAAACTCACACCAAAAAAACAAATAATATGGTGAAGAAAGGAGGAGAGGACATGAATAGACACTTTTCCAAAGAAGACATCCAGGTGGCTTATCACTTATCATCAGGGGGATACAAATCAAAACCACAATGAGATACCACTTCACACCTGTCACAATGGCTAAAATTAACAACTCAGGAAACAGCAGATGTTGGTGAGGAACCCTTTTTACCCTGTTCATAGGAATGCAAACTGGTGCAGCCTCTCTGGAAAACAGTATGGAAGTTCTCCAAAAATATAAAAATAGAACCACCCTATGACCCAGCAATTGCACTACTAGGTATTTATCTGAAGGATACAAAAATGCTGATTTGAAGGGGCACATGCACTCCAATGTTTATAGCAGCATTACCAACAATAGTCAAACTATGGAAGGAGCCCAAATGTCCATCAACTGTTGAATGGATAAACAAGATCTCTCTCTCTCTCTCTCACACACACACACACACACACACAAACACACACACACAGGAATATTACTCAGCAATCAAAAAGAATGAAATCTTGCCATTTGCAACAATGTGGATGGAACAAGAGTGTATTATGCTAAGTGAAATAAGTCAGAGAAAGATAAATATCATATTCACTCATGTGTTTCATTTAAGAAATAACACATGAAAATAAGGGAAGGGAAGGAAAAATAAAATAAGTTAAAAAGAGTGAGGCAAACCATAAGAGATTCTTAAATATAGAGAACAAACTGAGGGTTGCTGGAGGAGAGGTGGGTGGGGACTGGGGTAAATGGGTGATGGGTATTAAGGATGGCACTTGTTGGGATGAGCACTGGGTACTGTATCTAAGTGATAAATCACTAAATTCTACTCCTAAAGTCAATACTAGAGTATATGTTAGCTAACTTGAATTTAAAAAAAGAAGTTTTCCAGTAGGACTGAGACCTATTTGCCAACAGTGGAAATCCATGCATTAGCACAACCTTTACTTTCTTTCTACGTTACATATCTTCAGAGTGTTAGCTCTGATTACCTCCAAGAAAACCACTTGCAATCCTTGTTAGAGGATTTGTGGGGGTTTTTTTTTTGGGGGGGGTGGGGGGCAGGGGAGGCACAAAACAAAACCTAAAGTGTTAAAAAAAAAACAATTAAAAGAGAAGCAATGTGATGAAATGAAATCTTTTGTTTTTACTCCTCTCAGTATTTCCTTATAAAAAAAACTCCAAGCACAGAAAAATTGAAGGAACTTTATAGTAAACATCCATATACTTAGTAACTAGATTAAATTATTAATTTGCCCTACCTCTGATTTGTCACTTGTCTATTGGTTTCTATTCCTATCCATCACCCTATATTACTTTTTTGTATAGTTCAGTGTAAGGACATTCACCCACACACTTAATCCCTAATGTGTCAGGAGGCATGCCATTATTGGCTCTTTTCTGACAATTTTTTAAGTTTATTTATTTGGAGAAAGAGTGTGTGCACTGTGAGAGAGAGTGTAGGAGGGGAGGAAAGAGGGGTTAGAGAGAATCCCAGGCAAGCTTCCCACTGTTAGCACCGAGTTGGATATAGGGCTTGGTCCCACGAACCATGAGATCATTACCTGAGCCAAAATCAACAGTCAGATGCCTAATCAGCTGAGCCACCCAGGTGGTCCTTTGAAACTTTCAATTAGTGCTGTCTTCAGAATCCTTTTGCTATTCTCTCCCTCGTGTCCTTTACTTTCTCAATTTCGGCATCATTCCTCCCACTTCCTAGCCCCTAAATTCTAAATGGTAAAAACAAAGCATGAACAATCTGAGTATGGACAGTCTTGAAGTAGCATCAGGAAAGGACATGGAAGACCACACAGGGCCTCATAGGCGTTATCACCTCAGACCTGGAATGGACAAGGTCCTCATGCACAAACTGACAGAAACCAAATAATAAGAGAGAGAGGTAACAATGACCATGCCAACCTAGTAACTTATTATAGGAAACACAGCTAACAAATACCCAGCATTTCTTGATCAGCTCAGTTTCTCCCTGAACTAACCTAAGGATGGGTCAGATGGTAAAGGGTTTTAATGAATAGACTCAGAGAAATGGAAGTAATTAGAAGGTCTCAGTGACATAGGGCCTTATCAGCACTGATGTTTCAACACCTGGACAGCATCGTGCCTGACACCGAAAGGGTGCTTCATAATTAGCACAATGATGAAATGAGCACAACTAGGAACTCATGTGGTGGATCAGGGTACCTCTCTACTCAATTGTGCTGGGGAGCCATCCCAGATTCTACCCTTCCCACTCCCTTTAAAGAAGCTCCATAACTGGGGCGCCTGGGTGGCTTAGTCGGTTAAGCGTCCGACTTTCACTTAGGTCATGATCTCGCAGTTCGTGGGTTCGAGCCCCACGTCGAACTCTGTGCTGACTGCCAGCTCAGAGCCTGGAGCCTGTTTCAGAGTCTGTGTCTCCCTCTCTCTCTGACCCACCCTTGTTCACACTATCTCTCTCTCTCCTAGAAATAAATAAAAATTAAAAAAAAAAAAAGAAGCTCCATAACTACCATGGTCATTTGAATAACACATTCTTTCTAAGCCACATATATGTCATTAATTCAGCTTTCATGAAATCCTAATCCTGCTTCAGTCTGAAAGACAAACTGTCTTTAAAATGGGGGGTCTAGGGGCACCTGGGTGGCTCAGTCAGTTAAGCATCTGACTCTAGCTCAGGTTATGATCTCACAGTTCATGGTTTTGAGCCCTGCACTGGGCCCTATGCTGACAGCTCAGAGCCTGGAGCCTGCTTCAGATTCTGTGTCTCCCTCTCTCTCTCTCTCTCTCTCTCTCTCTCTGCCCTTTACCTGCTCATGCTCTGTCTCTCTGTGTCTCAAAAATAAATTAAACATAAAACAATAAATAAATAAATAAATGGGGGGTGTGTCTCTGTGTCTCAAAAATGAATAAAACATAAAACAATAAATGAAATAAATAAAACAATAAAACAGTAAGTAAGTAAGTAAATAAATAAATAAAGTGGGAGGTCTAGGGGCACCTGGGTGGCTCAGTCCACTGAGTGTCCAACTCTCAATTTCAGCTCAGGTCATGATAGGGTTGTGGGATCAGGCCCTGTGTTGGGCTCCATGTTCAGCATGGAGTCTGCTTGAAATTCTCTATCTCTTTTCACCTCTCTGTCCCTCTCCTCAGCTCACTCTCTCACTAAAAAATGAATGAATGAATGAGTGAATGAATGCATGAATGAAATGGGAGGTCTATGATTATCTAATCACATCTTTGACAAACTGATTTTACAGGGTTTACTATCCAAAAAAAGGAAGCCATTCCCTGCTACCTGAAGTTTTCTTTCTATGTGAAGTTTCCCTTGATATGCAAAAGCCATTTCTTTCCCCTATCTCAAGATTGATGCCTGATAAGAAATGTTAGTCATTTATTTTCTGGGCTTCCTAATTACCAGTCCACAAAGACTTGGCAAAGTGAGCTTGCCAGTGGAAAGGCGACATCAGAGAAGTGCAAATACAAAACTTTTCACAGTAGACGGCTTCTCTGTAGTGACAGCTAAATCTAATTTTGACAAATCAAATTCATTTTGCCACCCATAAAAGGAGTAGTCATAAAGTCTAAAGGTGAACCCTTGCATTATGTAACACCTTCCTAAAGCAGTTCTTTCAAAGGTTTAGATGTCATCAATCAGATTGTTTTATAGCAATTCGTATCTTCTACTGCTTAACCATTTGTACCCCTGACCACTTTCCCATATAAATACCACAGTAAATATTTGCAAAAGTCAGCAATTCATGGCAGGATGACACTCTTCAGAGTTTATTTGAATGCAGAGCCTTATGATGTTAGGGTGGAAAATGACACATAAGCAAGGCTCTATTTCACATGGGTTTGCTTGCAGTTTGGGAAAAAAAGTCAGACCCTTTTAGGCACTGGCACCTCAGTGGTAAAATGCCAACCACCAACTACAGTTGCTCTCTAATTGCCTCTATTAGAAACGACCAAAATACAAGGTTCAGATGCACATGAAAATCTTTGAATTGGGTAAAAGATACCCTAATGTAGAGAGTGGATTTTATTTATTTTTTCAACAGGGGCGCATGCACTCTGTTTCACAGACCTCAGAAAGGGCTTCAGCTAGATAATCCAGGAGCAGTTCGTCTAAGTTGGGCTTCAAAGGCCATGTTTGTTCAGACTTCATTAGTTCCTTTTTATTCCTTTGAGGCATCTGTCTCTAGTGACGGAAACTCTTATTTTTTTAAGAAACTAAAGCACAAAAGGAAACTGAAAAAGCTGCAAACTGATTTGGCAACAGCTAAGCAAGAAGCTGCCATCACAGTCATGGAACTCAATGAGAAGATAAGGACTCTACATGAAGGAAAGACAGCCCCTAGAGGTCAGTATTACCATGTGACAGTTGCACGCTGGCCCTGGGTTGTGCAAGGTATACAGTTTTATTGCCAACACAACCAAAGCAGGGCCACAGTACCAGGCAGCATACTGGCCTGGCCTGGCCTCCATTCCGCACGAATAGCTACATTACACAAACTACGGACTCCAGGCTGGGTTCACTGTTACTGTAAGTGAGGCAGAAAATGAATAAGCGGTTCCTTAAAGGAAAAGTCTCTAAGGCTGAAAAGCTGGACTTTATAGATCTGATAAGTGTCTCTGCACAAGCTGGGGCCCAGTGAGGGAAAGGGAGATTCTAAGGAAGAGCTGAGGGAAGAAGCTCTTGAGTGGACCAAGGAGATGAGTTTGTCTTCAAGCGTAGATGGGCCTGTAGGCTAAGGCAGGCACAAGGAAGTTAAAAAATAATAATAATAATTGTTTTAACAATAGGTGAATGAGCCAGAAACAAGCAGAGAAGGCTGGGTGAGGAGGAAATCTGGGTAGTTCAGAAAGATTTTAATAGCCTCTTCGGTTTAGGTTTTTGAAAAAGTCTTCTCTGAGAGACTATAAACACACACTGGGGGAGAAAGACCTCTCAGTCTGTCATCATTAGCAATGGTATGAGTTAACATTGGATACTACGTGCCGGGCACCATGCTAAGCACTTCACTTGTATTTAAGTCTCAGAATAAGCTCTGAAGTAAGTACGTTTCTGGATTCCGGAAGAACAAGTGGAGGCTTAGGGGTGTTGGTTACTTTGCCTCAGGTTAGTGTGAGCAACACCTAGGCCATCAGCCTCCACACAGCCACTTACCCTACTCAGTGTGCCAGCGCACCTCTGAACAGAAGGCTATTTTTCTCTGTTCTGCAGCAGCGCTATCAACCCTCATTCTGCCTGGTGGATCTCTTGCAAAACTGTGAGCCCCTGGACAAATGTCTTCCTTTAGTGTGTGGCACTCTTGTAAAGCCAGAAACATGCCATTATTCTTACCCTGGTTTCCTTTATTACTCATAAATAATTCTGGAAAAAGAGTAGGACCGTGGAAATAAATGCAGGAGGAGAAAGTGGGCGATGTGGTGGCCTCAGAAAGTGAGACACATCAGCATGCTGGCCATGTGGTAAAGCTTTTAATATGAGTTTGGATTCAATTTTCTATTTTGAATACACAGTCATCTTGAAACTAATGCTGAAGGTCAATTTGTTTTTCTCTTTCCATAGAACGTAATGATAGCTTATGAATTTGCTTTTACAACCATGTAAACTTAGGGAATAAAACCCATTCAAGGATATTATCCATTTAAAGGTCTTTATTCTAGGGCACCAGAGCCAGATTTCACCTTAGTTCCTTAATAAGAAACTGATAATAATTGTACAGCACATTGGAGAAAGTTCTCCAATTCACCTGAGAGAAGCTTTAAACTTATCAACTGTATTTTGCATCTAGTGAAAAGAGATTATTGCAAGGTATATCATTCTCATTGTTGACAAAAATATCATTTGCTTTCTAATGACAAATCCTGTCTAATTTTGTCCCTTTGATGTTTTAGTAGGTCAAAATTAAATTATCCTGAGGCACTGGGACTCTGTTGATTTGGGAGAGGGTAGAAAACATGAAATCTCACCTTCTTTGCCCACTTTTCCTCTATATTTGTTTCTTTAAGCTACCAGTACAAGAAAAGTCCACAAAACCTGAATGTATTATGAACAGCTATAAATTTAAAGAAAAGCATGTATTCCAAGGTCAATTATGGATGATAAGAAGAACTCCTTTAAGACCTATATGTTGCTTCTTTTTTGGTAGAAAAAGTGAGTCAGTGGACTGACCGAAATCAAATATTTGCACCTTCTTGGTCTCCCATTACTCCCATATGCCTCAACCTGAATTCAATAGTCCAGGAGATTGTCAAAGCACTTGGGCCCCAGAGTCATATTAGCTTTCATTCTCAGGGACTTTGGTCACCTTGCCCTACCTCTCAATACACTTGAAAGTAAAGTCTGCAAAGATGTTGGTAACTTTAACGCACAATAACCTCCATTTAAACACACAACAGTTAGGGTTGATCCACCTCCCACACACATTCCTAGAGCAGAACAATACCCCTCCCCTAGTTGTCTTGTATCCTTTTATAAAATGTTTGTTTTCAGGTCTCAGACCTCTGTTTGCAAATGACAGATGTCCCAGTCAAAATAGCTTAAGGAGAAAGGGTGATTTATTGGCACAGGTATAAACAAACTAAGAAAGGGCATGCCATTGGCCATATAGGACAATGGATAGAGTCTCAGACACTATCAAAACACTCTGAGAACATTCATCTCTGCTTTCTCTCTTCATTGCGACTTCATTCTCTCAAGTGGGATGTCAGAAGAGACTGGAAACATGGCCATAAGCAACTATGGGCTGTCCTCATCTTTCTTCCAGAGAGAAAAGCATTTTTCCACCAACTCCCAGTTAGAAAAAGTACAATAAAGCATTCTGTCCTGGCTTGAGTTGGATACCCATGCAGGGACATGACCCAATCTTTGTGGCCAAGGGTGGGGAACTATGGCTGGGCAAGCTTTCGGTCATGCACTTGCCCCGGGGAAATCAGGATGAAAAAGAAGAATGTTCTGACTGGCAGCTCCCAACAAAAGCACTGGTCTGGACTGGGAGAGAAGCACTTCCTACAGGGAAGGGAATGGGAATTTCTTCCCATTACTAGGAAGAAAGAGTGAGGCACAAAACCAACACACCCAGTACACTGTCAACTAGTGGTCAAGTTAAAATGTAATGCAACACTTGCCTCATGAGTCACCTACCCATGAGTACTGGCACTTTTTAAGTAGATTCTTCCTGATGAACAAAAGAAATTTATGATCCAATAAATAAATGTCTAATGGTATAATTTCAAATCCCATAAAAATGGAGAGCGAACTGCTTTGGGAAAGGAATCCCCTTCCATCCTCCACCAAGTGTCATCATAGTTGCCTGCTCTAAAGGCCTGCCTTATTGTAACAACTGAAATTGCAAGAGAAAAAAAAAGTTTTTATTCTAAATGACACACAACTTGGATTGATATAAAGCTACTTCTCTGTTATAATTACAGATTATGCCTATAGTTCTAACAAGCAGATTGAGATATTTTCAAATAAATTAGAATACTGAGCTATCAACCTTTTTCTTTTTCTTTTTTACATCAACACAGTAAATTACTTCATTGGCTATGCACTGAAATTACCTCCAAGGAAATAAATGATTTAAGTCAATGGAAAGTTCAACTGAAAAGAAAAACACCTTTCTTATAAAACTGGCACAGCAGGAAACTTACTTACAGCCTGAGTGTTGTTTGTGGATTTTACTTTGTGCAAATAATCACAGCCCAAGGCAGATTCCTTCCATCATTTCCACAGCCTGCACCTGAAGTACTTAACAACTTTATTTACCAGCATAATTCAGTAATGCCTATTGTACCCCTTCAGGCTCGTCTTTTGGTAAACCTTAGTATGCCTGTAGGTAAACCTTAGTACACAGGAACCTAAGGTTAAATTTCAAAAACCATCTTTGCTTCCTTTGGCTTAAGAGAACAAAGTTCCTTTGCAAAAGACATTCGTGACCAAATCTCCTTTTTGGTGCATGAGCGTGAAGTCACTTGGTGTGATGAAACTCATATCTTTGACCAGAATATCAGAGACCTCGTTTAGAGATTTCAAGCCAGCATACAATGCACTCTTCTGGATTTTTTTTACCTCCTAATTACTTTCTCCTAATATGTACAGGAAGTACACGAAATAGGGTTTCTAGCCTACACATACAAGTTGCCATTGCCCAAGTGACAGCTGTATCAGCTCTAAGTCATCTCTCGACTTTACTCCTGTTAAGAAGATTCTCCTGGCTAGTATAGGTACATCCCAGAGCAAGCTTATCTAGGACTCAGTGTCTGAAGAGAGCTAGCCATTCTGTTCAGGGAGGTGTGAGAAAGGACTGAAATTTCAGTGGTTTTCAGTGACATGAGACTGTTTTTAAGCACTAAGAATTAGATTATTTCTGTTCTGTATTGTTCACATAAAATTTAAGAGATATATCTCTTTATCAACCAACTGCTTATCAGCCAACTGTAATCAATATTTTCAAGAGTATCTTTTATCATGATGTCCACCCCAAGTACTCGCCCGTCCTATTCTCTCTCCTTTTGTAAACTTTATTAGGATCAAAGCTCCTATAGCAACCTGATATTAAAAACAAAAACAAAAACAAACTGTTATTTGAGGGTGATAAGAGTATTCTGTAATTAAACAGTAACAGTGGTTATACAACATTGTTAATATAGGAAAATGAATGAATTGTACACTATAAGGTGGTTAATGTGGTATATTTTATATGAATTTTATCGCAACTGGGGGAAAAACCCCAGTGATTAGAACAATTCTCACTGGGATGTAATGAGTAACACCTTGTCAAGTTTAAGTGTATTTTAATGAGAGTGCTTTGGGTCTAAATAAAATCTTGAGTTGGTAGGGTTCCAAGCATTTAGAGAGAGGTCATATTCCTATATACTGGAGTAAGGCCAATCTTGAGTAGTTGTCCATTTGTGTCCAGATTTTTTCAACAATATCATCTTGTCCTTTTTGACCTCTCAGAGCAGCTCTCTGAAAGGCTGTTCTTCCTCAGACTAAGGGCCAATTACTTGGTTGATAGTTCTACACCAACTTTCTTTCGCTTCTAAACACAGATATTTATCTTACTAGAGTTTTCCAAGAAAGTAACAAGGAAGGCCCTATGGATCACACGGTTATAAGTGCTGGGACATTGTCAAAATGCACTGTTCACCACCCATTTCATCAAACTGCATGGAGTTCATTCTGATATTTGATCAAAGTATAAACAGGAAGCCTGTACCTCCCTACTGCTGCCAACGGTGTTCTCTGCCTTGACAGAAATTGACAAGAACTTTGGAAAACACAAAGTAGGGACTTCCCCCCTCAAACATACACATTATTATCCCAACATCTGCAGAAAGGAGTATTCTGTTATGCACTCCTACTGAATCCCCAAATATCAGAAGCTATTCCGAGGTGAGATATTTTACATGGAGACCCATAAACACCAGCGCAATAATAGGGACAGTGAGAGAGTATAGGAGTGGTAACTTCAAGATGTGCTTTCTAAGAAGTTCCTAAGGAGTTTTAATAGTAACCACAGAGAAAGAGCTTATATTTATCTTTATAATCTCTAGGTCTCATTCAGAGATTGCCTGTCAGTTTGTCTCTTCCTATGCCCACTGAAGTCTTCCTGAAAGAGAACCCCACAGCCAAAGCCTGATTTCAGAAGTTCTCTCAAGGATAAGCATTGGCTCCAGGAGACACTGCAAAGCTTGGGAATTTATTGCACAAAGATCCCAAGAAACATGTCTTATTAACTAGGTGCAAATTTAGGGTGGTTCTCATTTTCAAAAGGACATCCTAGAAACCTATAGTCCTAAAAATCACTCCTATGAAAACTAGATGTTGCTCGGGACTTTGTTGGGTGCAAGTGACAAAAACCAAAGTGTAACTGTTTTAAGCAGGCTGAAACACAGGGTGCCTGGACTGCTTATTTGGACCTTCTTTTTTTTTTTTTTTAATGTTTTTTATTTATTTCTGAGAGAGGGAGACAGCATGAGCAGGGGAAAGTCAGAGAGAGAGGGAGACACAGAATCCAAAGCAGGCTGCAGGATCTGAGCTAGTTGTCAGCATAGAGCCCAATGAGGGGCTCGAACTCATGAACCGTCAGATCATGACCTGAGCTGCAGTCGGATGCTTAACCAACTGAGCCACCCAGGCGCCCCACATCTGGACCTTTTATGCTTCTGGCTCTACTCAAGCTACTGCAGGTACAGATCAGGCAAAATGCCCTGGCTGCCCTGGTCTGTAGTAGACATCTGTTTCTGCCTGCTCAGAGCCACTTGCCTCTGTCTTCAGTAGAAACAGGATTTTCCTTGGGAGATGTGTTCCTCTCCCATTGAAGTCCAGTGGGACTGCTTATCACAATGTCCCTTTCCTCCTGACCCAGGGGGATCCTGATGACTCACTATTTACTCTTTTCCTTTCGTTCTAATAAACGCTTTTTTTCCCCTTTAAGTAGTCAGCACTGGCTTATAATACTTTAAACTGAAGAACCTTAATTTATTTCCAACTCCAGGGAAAAGAACTTCTTTCTTACAGAATCTATTCAGAATCTTACAGAAGGAATTTGATCGACCCTACTCATATCATATTCTTACCCACGGACCTATGACTATGGCCAAGGCAGTGGGATGTTTTCGTGGACTGCATCTGTGTCACGTGCCTGAGGTCAAGGGCTAGGAAATGTTACCAGAAAAAAAAAAAAAAAAAGATGGGAAAAGTTTCTGGAGAGAAGAACAAAAAACTTCTTATTGTCCTCTTTAATCTACTTTAGTTAACCTTACAAACTTGTAGAAAATACCCATGAGCTGAAGATCAGTTTTATCTTGCCAGTAAAGTACAAAATTTATCTTCTTTCTCTCCCTATCATTTTCAAACTGTTTATTTAGTTCCTTCCTTTGCAAAAAGTCTGGAAATCTATTTATTTTATAATTAACAAAGGATAAGGAGATCCATTCTGAAATTTTTGGTAGGGGTCCAAAATTTGGACCTTTGCTAGCTATACCAGATGTGGGAATTGAATGATGTCAAGGTCCCCTCCCTCCTTTGTGTTTAAGACTAATTTTGGAATTATACTATTATCAGGAAATGGTGTCCCTTCCTTCTGTCCATCCCTTAAGTTGTTTTTTTTTCTTTTAAGTCTCCTGGCCTTTGTATCCTGAGAAGTGGATAATAAGACACATGGCAATTGGAACTTGATCAATTTCAAAGTTTTCCCACTTAACGATGGAGCCTGCTAAGATCACCAGAAGGGCATGTGCTGTTTGGAAATGCTGTTAAAGAACCCGGACTAGAGCTGGGAAGAGAGGTGCTTCCTCTCAGAAAATTTTCAGAGAAGTAGTCGAATGTTCCTTTGTCAAACAGTGGCAGATGGACATTTATCAATGTAAGATAAATTGGAGAATTTGGGGTTGCAAACAATTATCAGCCAGTTGGAACACCACTGTAGCTGTTCCTGGTACAAACATCTTGATACCAAAGTTTCTTGATGTTTCCTGAGAGAAGGTTGATGTTAGAGAATAACTATATTGGTAATATGAATAAATTTGGAGGAATGAGTGAATACTTTAGGGAGGATGCATAGAACAAGAGTCTGCTGGACAAGTGGGTGCTTTCAGTTTGAAGGCACAGAATTGATTTCTGATAATAAGACTGTTAGAAATGTATGTATTAGATAGACCCCTCTATGTATATTGTGGTGGTCTGTAAGAATACTTATTTTTAAAGATATACTGCCTTGGACCAGATTATCCTACTATGCTTCTAAATTCCTCAATCAAATAAAGCCACAATTTGATGCTAGACCAAAAACAAAACAAAACATATAACTAAGAAGAAATAAAGAGTGAATGTAAGAGGGACAGCATTATTCCTGATTTGCTTAATATGCTCTTAGATCCAGAAGCGTGTTAGCTATACTGGCATAATAATTGGTGCCTGGAAGATCTGAAAACGTTGTTGCTCTTCTATAGATGCTTTCTTTCATCCCAGATATTAGAGCTGAGAATGTTGCTCTGCTTTTCCTCTAAGGCCCAGAATTCCTGCAATGCCAAGCTGCTACCTTGACCAGGGTCCACTGTTAGAACATCTGCTCCACAAAGATGGTCTAGACATTGTCCAAGGGCCCATTTTTCCCTTGGCCATCCCTAGTGAATAAGGAAAGAGCTCTGTTCCCATTCCAGGGGATTCTGAAAAGAACTTGGCAAACAAAGGTGGGAAGAGCCCTCAGTCACAAATTGTATTGTTATAAACTGATCAATTCTAACTCAAAACAGTGCATTTCTGAGGCCAAGGAAATAAAAGGATGCAAGAGAGATACTGGAGAGATACACATATGCTTCATGAATGGACAAAAACAAGAATTATTATGAGTCCTTAAGGGCAGAAAAAGTGCTTACAAGAATCAGGTCAATAGGATAACACTTTCTCAGATGTATAAAATCCTAACTTTATGTTAACTCTTATATTCCTAAATTTATAAGGTAATAGGTAATAAAAGTTTTATCACACTGAGCTATGTATAATAGGATTTTGACTTCAAGTAAGAGTCTCATCCTCTAAGCCAATCCCAGTAGGTCAACAGGCTATTAGACAAACAGTCCCTTCCAGTCCCTTTATCACAGCTCAACAGAGAAAGAATTTTGATGGCCCTGTAGACTAAAAACGTCATTCTGACTCTGGATGAGTGACAAAATCTCTGGTCTTATCCCACATTGATAAGTAAATTTCTGATAAAAGGTAGTTAATTTTCAACATGCTTTCATTTTATGTTTGTAAGGTAGGCCACAATCAGACACTATTTTCATTTAAAGATTACATATAATGTTAGTCCACATACTAATTTTTTTACTGTCTTTCAAAGATTACCTAGAGTTTTAAAGTAAGAACTCTTTTAAAATATACTTATAACTTCAAAGTTGTAAGATCTCACATATCTATAGTGATCATATTACAAAAACTAAAAATCAAAAAATTGACTGACATAAGATCTAATATATAAATTGACATCAATACTAAAATATATGTGAAATCAGGATCGTGCTATGGAATTCCAGATATATTATCATTATACGAATGTTCAAAAAGGATTTCATAAGATAGTAGACATGCCACATTCATCTAATTGATTTTACTTGAGAACCTTCATAGCTAAGAGTCATGGGATTTTAGAAGAGAAAGTTAGTGGAATGTAACTAACATTACAAATCCAGGAGAATGTCAGGAGGCATTGAGACAAATACAGAGTTCCCCACTCTAAAAGTTAGACTTGAAGTATATCTTTCATTAATTGTATCATAAGAAGATATTAGAACCAGACCTTATACAATCCATCTATCTTAATACTATAAACATTTCCAGATGCAAGCGGCTGATCTTTTCTTTTTTATAATCATAACTTTTCCATATAAGTCCCAAGAGTCAGTAATTGAATTTGAGAAAAGATGTCCTTCTTTTGAAGTTGCTTTTGATCTAAAGCCAAAGGGAAGTAATTTATTTAGATGAAGCTGTGACCTCTAAACAATGATGTATATGTGGGAATATTGGCAAACAAAATAAAGTACCTTAATTTATTTGTCAATAAAGCAGTACCAAGATGGTTAAGAATTCAGTTCAGAATAAATTCTTAAGGAAATAGAAACTGGTTTGAGGTTTTCTTTTTTCCTTCCCCACAAGCACATGCTGATGAACTCTTATTTATGCTATATAAAAGGCTGTGGTTCTTTGAAAACATTCCCAAAGAACAGTGATAGACCTACAGTCTTTTACTGCCTCAATTACATCAGCTTTCTTTCTGGTTGAAGTAGTAAATAAATACTCTTACCCTTTTTAATGACTGGTTCCATATGTGAATTTCTATTTGGTGAAATTTTATTTACATTATTCCTGGATTTATTACATGCATCCATTATATTAAACACTATTTAGCGCTTATGAAAGTTAAGAAAGAGTGAAAAAAATCTTGACTGAACCTCAAATCAAGGAAGAGAAAAATAATAAAAAGGTTACAATAGAGAAATAAAATCTACACGGAGGGAACAAAACTCGAGCCTAATTGATATACTATAGCCATATGCAACTACTAGGAATTTTACCCACGAAGTACCATTCTTCTGGGTACCTAAAGGCTTTGTACCAGCTATTTCCTTTTCAGAAGATGACATAATGCTTTACCCTAATCCCTGCCCTTGCTCCCTTTGTCTTCTGCTCCTTCTTCAGAAAGTCTACTAGAACTATTTCCATCACCACTACCATCTCCCCATCCACTCCTTGGCTTTCTCATGAATTATGTAACCAATAAAAATTGTGTACACCAAAGTCACAGTTATATTTATTATATTCGGTGTAATTGTATACACCAAAATCATATTTATAAGAGATTATAAATATCTCTTTAATTATTCTTTTTTTTTTTTAAAGCTAATAGACTAGAGGTTTCTTGAAGAGAAATAAGAGACGGTGTCTTACTTTTCTTTGTATCCACTGCCTAGCGCAGTGCCTGACCCCTGATAGTCATGAAATTTTGGATGGATGGATCCTGAATAAAACTTAATGGGATTCTGTCCTGGTGTTCTACTGTTTAATATGCTCATGAATTGCTAGGTTATGGAATGAGTTTGCTTATTAAATGAAAATTTTAACCAACACCTATGGCAGATTTACTATAGAATCAATTGTAGTTTCAGATTGCCAGTGATACTCATAGGGTCACTAGCACAGCTACTGGCTTCCAGATTGAAGTAGATTGTCAAATCCTACGAATGATTTGAAATATTACTGATTCCTCTACACTATATCATGGTAGTTGATTCTCACTTATCTCCAACTGTGTTATTTTGTGACTTTCCATTGTAGCATTTCAACTACTACTGATGGCATGTACATATATTTATATGACAAAATCTAGCATACTCGTGGTTCAAGTCACAGTTTTGTCATTAAATTGGCCAATCCTGAAAACTGAACTGAACATTAGTTCCAAAGTTCCTTATATCTACTCTTCAAACTGGCTGGTCTCCCTGCTTTACTTAGCACTTAGGACCAGTACCCAGCATTCTTCTATTAGCCATACCCTATGCCTTGAGCCACCCTGACCCAGCCCATCCTGCATACCATTACCTGAAATCTTCCTGACACCCTGTGGCTTTATCACTGGTCAACAATTTTATGATTATTTATTTGGTTTCAATACTCCTGGTGACATTTTAGGCTCTCACTTATTTATTGATTAATATAACTCTTGATGCATATGTGCTTCCACACATTTATTTAGATAATCAGACAGACTCCAGGCAGACACTTAGGTAATATCCTGCCTAATCCTAGTCCAGACCTTAGAATTCCCTCCCCAGTGGCCTAATGCTCCCATCAAGCTGGTGTTAGATACCAAGATCTAAAATAGATACCAAGATCTAAGATAGATACCAAGATCACTTAGGAATTTATCCTTCATTGGTCTGGCTCAAGTCAACTCTTGCTTACTTTCATTTAGAACATGATTATCTAATCTCTGGTCCTTCACAAACAGTCTTATTTATGTCTTCAATCATCTCAGCACTTTACATTAAAAGAAGATTTAATTATACAGAAGTACAGATTGGATAATGTCACTTCCATAGTCAGAAATAACAGCAATGGCTTTCCATTGTCTGTGAAATAAAATATATTTTTTTAGCCTGACATTCAGAGTGCTTCATGAACTGGCCTCAGCTTATCTTTCTAGATTTATTTCTTAAAATTTCCTTTTACGCACTGATATTTCCTCTCTCCATCACTTGCCTGACAAAACTTCAGATGAAAGCCCTCTATCTCTGTTTTCCACTCCTGACTACAAAGTAATAAAACCTGCCTGATCAGTTTCACTTCACATGATTATAGACCTCACATGAGCGTTTAACTCTGCCCAGCAAAGCAGCCCCCCCCCCTTTTTTTTTCCCCAGGAGACGGTTTTCTCACTCTCCAAGACAACTATTCCATACCCTCATATTGCTTCTCAAACTTCACTCCCCTCCTCCACATGTAAATACAGCTGATAACCTCACCTATAATTCACTGAGAATATACTGGTCGTCAGATGGGGACTTTCTCCTCTTTCCACTACCAAATCTAAATCCTTCCTTCATATTGTCACATGTTCTCCTGGTGGTCTTCTGTATCAGTGGAAAAAGCATGCCTCCTCCCATTCAAGGTTCTGTTCTCCTACTAGTGCCCCCAAGCCTGTGGCTGTCACCTTCCTAGGTATGTCACTTGCATCATGTACTTTTCTTTAACCAACTCCTTCCTCTCATAGGAACAAGTTAATATCTCACATCTGTGCAAAAACTTTCTGTGATTTCTCTTCACTGAGTGCCTTTCCCCCACTCTTATTCTAAGGTAAACAACTCCATACAGTCTTCCCTTCCTCACCTCCTTCCAATTTGCTTTTTAACATACCATGGTCTTCTTCTCTCCACCGTATTCAGATGATGGTGTACCACTGAAAGCATTCTACTCAGGATCCCCAACAATCATGATGCCAGACCCAGTGTAAACTTTGCTGGATTCACCTTAGTTGAACTCAGAGCTTCATACAACACAAAGGACCATTCCTTTCTTCTTAATGCATTTCCATTCTTGGCCTACATCAAACCATAGAGTTCTGGTTTTTGTTCTTATTGGTTACTTTTCTAATTTGTTGAATTCTATTTTATAGGATCTCTAAAGATCTTCAAGACTTAGTTCAAAGCCTTCTCTTTTTCTGAATCTTCAATTTTTCCATGGATTATTTTGTTCATTCTCATGGCCTTCAATATCACTGATAGTCTAATAATTTTAACATTTGTATCTCCAATCCATCTTCTGCTGTTTGAACTCCAGATTCATACATTTTCAGGTGAACTTTATCTTTTCTCTTGTTTATCCAACCTTCCAACTTAATCCTGCTTCAAACATGGTCTTTCCCTGTCTTCTGTCATGTTAGGCAATGGCATCACTGCCTTCCTAATGACTCAAGTTAAATACATTGGTAAAAAGAAAAGCTACAGATTGAGATCACTGAATTAAGTAAATGGAGTTCCGTGATATAAAATAAAGGTTGGAATAGAAGTGGAGAACACATGATGAAGTAGGTCAGCAAAACCTCTTTAAGAAAGAGAGGACATTTCAACTGAAACATGAATTATGAGAAAGAGTCAAGCAAACAGAGAGGCAGAGGAAAAGCACACTCCAAAGGGAAATAGCAAGTTTAAAAGTGTTTCAGAAAAATAGGTTTGTGTATTTTCATAATAATAACAAACTGAATATCCCTAGAAAGAAGTTAATGAAGGGAAAGGTAGCAGAGGATGAATGTGTATGTATAGGTGGATACTAGATCCAATGTGACTATTTCAGTAGTCCAGGTGAGAGGTAATAGTGGTTGGGATTACACAAGTAGAATTGCAGAGAAAGGATTTTAATTAACTTAAAAATTTTTTTGATTGTGATATAATACACATAAGATATTTGTCATCTTAACTATTTGTAGGTGCACAAGTCAGTAGCATTTAACACATTCATAATGTTGTGTAACCATCACTAGTATAAAAACTGAAAACTTTTCATTATGTCCAACAAAAATTCTTTACCTATTACATAATAACTGTCCTTTCCTTCCAGCCCCTGGTAATCGCTACTCTACTTTCTGTTTCTATGAAATTTTCCCTTATAAATACTTCATACAGGTAGAATCATGTGATATTCATCCTTCTATGTCCAGCTTATTTCACTAAGCATAATGTTTTCAAGGTCAACCCATGTCACAGAAAACATTAAAATGGCACTTTTTTATGGCTGAATAATATTCATTGTTTGTATATGCCATATATTTTATCAAAAGTTGATTTAATGTTTATTTTAAAATTTTTAATGTTTATTTTTATTTTTGACAGAGAGAGGGAGACAGAGCATGAGCAGGGGAGGGGCAGAGAGAAAGGGAGACACAGAATCTGAAGCAGGCTCCAGGCTCTGGGCTGTCAGCACAGAGCCCAACGTGGGGCTCCAACTCACAAACCATGAGATCATCTGAGCCAAAGTCAGATGCTTAACCAACTGAGACACCTAGGCACCCCATTTAATCTTTATTTTGGAAATAGAATTAGTGAGACATGTGTTGAAATGAATGTAGGGATGGAGATGAAGGTAACAAAGGATGATACCTAGGATTCTAGTTTGTGAAAATAAGTCATAGGAGACTAATTTACTGAAATGGAGAACACATGAGAAAGATATTCCTTAATCCCAATCAAACTAAATTCATAACCTATAGGATGGAAGAGGATTCTGAAAGGATGAGGCTTCCATTCAGTCTTAAATTATAAACGTGAATTAACCATGAAGAGAGAGATGCATGGGAAGAGGTTGGATACAGAAGGAAATTCAAAAACAAAGGTTCAAATGGTAAATGATTGATTTTTGTTTTCTTTTACCTGGAGGATCCTTCTCTAATTCCTCTTGTCCCTGTCTAAAATCGTCTTGATCTTCAAGTCTCAGGTGAAATGTCAGCTCATCAAGCCTCCTTAGGCATTTACCCTCCTTTGGCTTATATAACAATTTTTGTCCATTTCTTACCTATTTACCATAAGTCCCTGGATGACATGTATTACATCTTTAGCATATTTGTATCCCCTCACCATACCCAGTATTGTCACTCTGCATAAAGAAGATGATCAACACATGTTGGTTTTAGCAGAGTATCATTTTTAAAAATGGGAATAAAAACTGTTATGTCAATCACTAAGCCTAAAACAAGCCAGGAGGATATAAGGAATGGGTACCAAAAATTATTATTTGAAGATTTTTAAAATTTTATTTCAGAGAGAGAGCGTGCATGAGCAGGGTAGAGGGACAGAGAGGCTCCATGCTCACTGCAGAGCTCAGTGTGAGGCTACATCTCACAACCCTGGGATCATGACCTGAGCCAAAAACGAGAGTCAGAATCTCAACTGACTGAAACACCTAGGCAGCTCAATCTGAAGTTTTTAATTTGAGTTCTTTATATCAGAATTAAATAATTATCTGATGTCATTACAGTTTTGGAATAATGGAGAAAACCCCCAAGTGACAGGGTAAACATTATAGAAACTTATTGTATCAAAAGAAAAGGTAGACAATACTGAAATAATTAAGGGTTTGTTTGTTCCCCTACGTTTATTGTTTAGTTATGTGACCATGTAAATTTAATCATCACAAAGAACAATTCCTGGATTGAAAGTAACAGTAAAGAAAATTATCAATGTATTCATTTCTAACTTTTATCAAAATTGGTTTAGTATCTAAGTTGCTGACATTAGTTGAAGATGCAGCTTAGATTTCCAAATGCCTTAAAATATGTGAGCTTAAAATGTATTCCTATTATATTGAGAAGTACTTGCAAGTGTGTATATAGATTTCAGAAATACCTGTGATATAGAAAGAACTTCATCTTCATTAATTTTTTTTTAACTTCTGAGAGAGAGAGAGAGAGAGACAGAATGAGCAGGGGAGTTAGAGAGAGAGGGAGACAAGAATCTGAAACAGGCTCCAGGCTCTGAGCTGGCTGTCAGCACAGATCCCGATGTGGGGCTCAAACCCATGAACCATGAGATCATGACCTGAGCTGAAGTTGGACACTTAACTGACTGAGCAACCCAGGTGCCCCCTTGATCTTCATTAATTTAACAGTTCACTTGACAATTAGCAGTGGTCTCTGACATCATGTTATCATTATTGTCCAGTTTTATGAAGATGTGACATTGTCTTACATGATATTCTAAAGAGAATCTAGATAATTATGGATTTTGATTAAAAAAAATTAGAAATCTGTATTAGAGTTGGTCAAATGGGAACATAAAGATTAAAAAAAGAAAAAAACAACTCAAGCATCTAGTTAAATATAAACCCATGGCTCAGGGTTAGGAAAAGAAACAGTAGAGAGTAGGTTTATGTGAAAATAAAAGAACAGAGAAAATAATGCTCTCCATTGTTCAGAGTGACAAAGAATTGGCAGGCATCCAAATGCCACAGGAGACAAGATTAATACTAAGTACATCTGTCAACATCCTGTTTGAAAATCTTAGCCAGGATCAGAGGTATCTGAAAACATCCAAAGGGGGTTTCGCCTAAGAATGTGTCATATTCTCTGTGGCAGAAAGCCCTAAAATGTCAGTATAGGATATTAGAAGTCAAACAGAATGTAGTGATCATCTTGTCCAACTCCCATGTTTTACCAATAAGAAAAATGGAGCCCAGAAAACCCTTTCCATTCTGCAGCACTGGGAGACATCAGCAAGTAATGGACAAAATATGGACTTTGTAGCCATACAGAATTAGGTTTGGATCTTGGCTTAGTGACTTGGACAAGTCCCTTACTATCTCTGAGCCCCAGTTTCCTCAACTATAATATGGGAACAACTATTTTTGGAGGGTGGATATAAGTGCTGAAATAAAGTGCATAAAAAATCTGGTACAGAGAGAATCAACAAATACTAAGTCTTACTATCCCCAATGCTAGGATTACTGGATCACCTCAATCCTCAATCTAAGTGTATCCTCAATACACTTCAGAGATCCACAGTCAGGTTTCCTCCCCTCGAAAAAGAACAGTGGTGAGAGTGATACACCATTCTATAAATACTTGGGCTTTTAATAATCTGGAAATATTTTATGAGTCAGTATTGTATAAAATGCCAAATGGAACTTACAAATCTTTCCAGTTCTTAAGCATAGCAAAGAATAGTTGAACACAAGGGGCAGAAATCTAATAACCTGGTGAAAACATTCTAAATAAAACTGAGGAAATCTTTCTCAACTGAATCTTTCACAGTTAAGTACGCATGGGGATGAGGTGTCAATGTTGCATATATGGGTGCCAAATTTGGTTTTGTAAGTACACAATGGCCTTTCTTTTAATTCAACAAGATTTAATCTTTATTTATTTTTAATGTTTATTTATTTTTGAGAGACAGAGTGTGAGCAGGGGAGGGGCAGAGAGAGAGGGAGACAGAATCCAAAGCAGGCTCCAGGCTCTGAGCTGTCAACAGAGTCCAATCCAGTGCTTGAACTTGCGAACTGTGAGATCATGACCCGAGCCAAAGTCAGTCGCTTAACCTACTAAGCCACCCAGAAGCCTGCAATTCAACAAGATTTTAATCCAACAACATTTAAGATGGAAAAAAAAAGTCTAAACCTTCCAAGACTGAATGAATTTATAGGGAGATAAAGGAAAATTCTGAAGACTTTATGATTTGTCAAGGAGTAAGACATAGCTGAAACATTTATCTGTCCTAATCAGCTACCTCCACTGTAACAGTACATAACATGGAAATACAGGCCCTACCACCAACACAATAGACTTAATTATTCATAGGCAATCTGATTGCTGAGACGTTTTAGTCCTAATTGTAACTTACCTGTATAGACAGAGTCATTAGCCATGACATGTTATATGAGGAGGGACAATTTAAGTTTCTATAGTCAGGCTTCTGCTATGTCAAGTGCACTCTTAGGATCATCCTGTTAAAAATCAATAGGAATCTGGGGCGCCTGAGTGGCTCATTTGGTTAAGAACCTGACTCTTAATTTCAACTCAGGTCATCATCCAGCAGTTTATGGGTTTGAGCCCCCTGTCAGGTTCTGCACTGACAGTGCAGAGCCTGTCAGTGCAGAGCCTGCTTGGGATCCTCTCTCCCCCTCTCTCTCTCTGTCCCTTCCCAACTCTCTCTCAAAAAAATAAATCAATTAATTAAAAAAAGAAAAATAAACTAAAATGTTAAAAAATGAATAAGAATTTTTTATACTCTGACAGGATTAAGTTGTATTTCTTAACTAGTTTCTCCTAGTTAACATTTAGATTGTGTCCACATATGTGCCTAGAGTTGCCAATATGTTAACCTAGATCTAGGGAGAGCTGAGAAAGGTATGAGACACAAAGGATTTTATAACAAGAAAGGATGTTAAGGCCTACGGACGAAATTAAGCGAACCAAGGTGCTCTATTTACCCCTTAAAGGGTGGGCCTGTGCTATATGTTAGATATTTTGCATTAGTTTCAGCCACTTAACATTCAGGAGATTTCACATTACAACTTTTCCCTTGAAAAGTTGGACACTGGCAATTCTGGGTCTGAATTCTTGCCTGCCGACCTTTGATTCAAACTGGACAGTGGCGGCCCGCTTCAATGCAAGTTCTCCCCAGTGATCCCATCTCCCCTCACTCCCGAGGGACTTCCCCAAGCCAGTTCCACCTGCTAGCTTTACCTTCACAGCTCCTGACAGAGAGGAGATACTCGAGAGATGAGAAAAATCAAAGCAAGGAAAGATCAGAAGATTGATGCTAGCTTCAGAACCCAGATCTTATATTTTCCCCTTTTAGAAAGTCTTTAATGACTATTAGTGTGTTGGCTACTTCCAAAGAGATCAAATAAAATATCACCCACAGCCATAACTATAAGAAATGAAATGCCTCAGTAAAAATTAACAGAACCACAGATGAAATATTACTGATTATCATATGCAATTTAGCTTAATCTTAGGTTACAAATATACTCTTAGAAGGAGGACTAATTATTATCAGGCAGTTGGCTCCTATAATGTTTTTTAATCTCTAAACGGCCTCTATTTGGATGTCAAATACCACCATACATTAAAGATGAGAATTACATGGAGAATTACTAGAATTTAAATTCCTAGGCCTTTTTTTCAAGGAGGTCCTGACTTAGTATGTCTACGTTGAACTGCAGGAATTTACATTTTTGATGAGTATCACAGGGAATTTATTTTATTTACTCATCAGAGTAAGAGGTCACTTTCACGTATTCAGTTTTGATCTCAAGCTCCAGACCATAATCATGGGACTCCGTCCCCTTTACTCAGAGAACATATGTTTACTGTGGTCCCTAAATTCTTTCCCTTCTTTTTACTGTGTTCTCTGCCTGGTGGTTTATAAAAGAGAAACCCAAAGAAGATACAACTGACAGAGTATGAGGGATCTGAATATAATTACCTAAATGTAATTGCTCAGTTGGAATGTTTATTCCATGCTGACTAGGTTAATAATTACTGTATCTCCCACCCACTCTAGTGACTTGGCTCCTCTTTCTAAAGAATATTTCCTTTGAATTGAAAAAATTTCAACTCAAGTTGAAAAGAAAAAAAAAGGTCCTTTCTGAACCAAGTCAACCATGAGTTTTTGAAACGTTGCTCTGATACTTCAGGTCAACTTGTTTTATGTTTCTTCTCTAAAATGTGTGTCCTTTAAAGGTTTTATACTTTGTCTCCTAGCCCTCTTAAACAGACTTTTAATATCACCAAACAAGCAAAATACATACTGTTATTCAGTACTTCTCTTGCATGTAACCACCATTTGATTCCACCTAGTTGAATGAGATTTCATACACTATATTTTAGCAGAATCCACATAAGCTTATCTTATTTGAAGCCATTTTAAAGAGAAAAATTCCATATTCAGTCTTTAAATTAAAAAAAAGAGAAAATAAAAATTAGTTTCTTAGAAAAGCTTGCCAAAAAGGGATATAGTATCTGTCTCCAGTTAATCCATACTGAAATTCTGCAGAATGAACACCACATTACAGAAGATAAGAAGAAGAAGAAAAATTTCACAGAAGCTGAATTCCCAGTGGGGTAGTTCTAAATGTGTAAGTTCAGGTTCTCAGGTTATAATTGCTAACAATAGAGCAATTCTTGATGTAAAAGCAAGCATATCTAACCAGGCCACTCTTCTAAGGAGAGGTAAGGTCTTGGAGGATTTTTTAAATATCATTTAATGAAATCCAATCTTATGCCTGTGTGGAATTATAGAGTTTTAAGAGAAGGGCATATATAATGTTTTCTTTTCTCAGTTTTCAGACTAGGAGTTGGCTTTTGAGAATTTTCTGATTCCCTTGTTATCTTTAAAAAGTTTGCATTAGAATAGATGTTTTACTTTGGGACAGACTTTTAGAAAATTATTTGAGAATGTGAAAATATTGAGTCTTTCAGCTTCTAATGTGTTTTACCTCAAATGTAACTTTTATAATACTAAAATATGGGGGGGGGGTGCCTGGGTGGCTCAGTCAGTTAAGCCTCCAGCTCGATTTTGGCTCAGGTCATGATCCCAGGGTCTTGGGATCAAGCCCCAAGTCAGGCTCTGTGCTGACAATGCAGAGCCTGCTTAGGATTCTCTCTCTCCCTCTCTTTCTCTCTCTGCCCTGCCCTTACTTGTCCACACTCACTCTCTCTCTCTCTCAAAATAAACTTTAAAATGTACTAAAACAGGTTAATATGCTTCAGAGTTCATTATCCGATGTGATTCTATCCAGTAATTTACCCTCTCCCTAATATCAAAGGAGAAGCTTTAGGTACTGGGTAGTATAACAAAAATAATTTTGTAAAAAGGTTAAAAAAATTCGGGCACCTGGGTGGCTCACTCTGTTACTCATTCGACATCAACTCAAAACCAACTCCAATGGTTTGTGAATTGGAATCCCACATCGGGCTCTGTGCTGACAGCTCAGAGCCTGGAACCTGCTTCAGATTCTGTGTCTCCCTCTCTCTAGGCACCTTCCCAACTCATGCTCTGTCTCTTTCTCTCAAAAATGAGTAAACGTTAAAAAAAATTTTTTTTAATTAATTTCAGTTTTATCATTAACATAGGAAGTTAGCAATCAGATAGCTTTAAACATGCTAGAGAATATTTTAATGGCCTGAAAGAATCTTAATATGGTCCAAACTATTAGTGAATAGAGAAAGAGAGCTGGGTTAGTTCCTAGAACTAACCTAGAACTAGAATCCGAGTTCCCTATATAATAGAGGGCTTGTTTATAGGTGTAGTAATTTAAGAAAAGAAAAAAAATATGCTGTACTTTAGGCAGCAATAAGTAATCCTGTTTTGTAGGAATGATGAAGTGGGGGTAAGAAGGGACATGTAGAATAGACAGGAAGGAGATGGACATGAACACAGGGTAGCAAGCATGAGAGGTTGTTAGACCCCATGAAATACTCAGGAAACAGAAGGACGAGCCTTAAAGGGGAGCGCATTCCCAGATCTACATCCTCAGCATTGTCCTACCAGCTAACCAGGCAGGGAAGGAGGTAGAAAGATGGAGGTCACTGTGGCTTAAAATGTTCCAGGGTAAATCTGTGGCAATTTAGTACTTAGGGCAGATTTATGGTTTCTAAACAAGACTTGGGGCTCTTGGGCACATGGGTCATATCTACAAAGGGCAGATTCGCTCTGGGAGTAGGGGTCCCTGACCTCAGTTTTGCCTTCTCAGTAGCACCTGCTCTGAATTCAAGGGTGGTGATAACATCCAGAGAGTGGATTTGTTAGAGTCAAAGAGGTGGTTTTTTTTTTTAGTTTTTTTCTTTTTTTCTTTTTTTTTTTACAAATAGTTTATTGTCAAATTGGTTTCCACATAACACCCAGTGCTCATCCCCACAAGTGCCCTCCTCCATGCCCATCCCCCCTCCCCCCACAATCCATCAGTCCTCAGTTTTTGTCAGTATTCAAGAGTCTCTCATGGTTTGCCTCTCTCCCTTTCCCCCACCATTTCCGCCCTTCTTCTCCCCCTTGGTCCTCAGTCAAGTTCCTCCTAATCCTCCTATACATGCAAACATATGATATTTGTCCTTCTCTGCCTGACTTATTTCGCTCAGCATCACACCCTCAAGGTCCATCCATGTTGCTACACATGGCCAGATTTCATTGTTTCTCATTGCCATGTAGTATTCCATGGTATAGATAAACCACATCTTCTTGATCCATTCATCTGTTGATGGACACTTAGGCTCTTTCCATGTTTTAGCTATTGTGGAGAGTGCTGCTATGAACATTGGGGTACATGTGCTCCTATGGATCAGCATTTCTGTATCCCTTGGGTAAATTCCTAGCAGTGCTATTGCTGGGTTGTAGGGGAGTTCTATTGTTAGTTTCCTGAGGAACCTCCACACTGTTTTCCAGAGGGACTGTACCAGTTTACGTTCCCACGAGCTGTGTATGAGTGTGCCCGTTTCTCCACATCCTCGCCAGCATTTAGAGTTCTCTGATTTGCGGGGTGCCTGGGTGGCTTATTCGGTTAAGCATCCGACTTTCGCTTGGGTCATGATCTCGCGGTTCGTGGGTTCGAGCCCCGCGTCGGGGTCTGTGCTGACTGCCAGCTCAGAGCCTGGAGCCTGTTTCAGTCTGTGACTCCCTCTCTCTCTGACCCTCCCCTGCTCCCGCTGTCTCTGTCTCTCTCTCTCCTAGAAATAAAAAAATATATATATTAGAGTTCTCTGATTTGCTCATTTTAGCCACTCTGACTGGCGTGAGGTGGTATCTCAGTGTGGTTTTGATTTGTATTTCCCTGATGAGGAGGGATACTGAGCACCATTTCATGTGTCTGTGGGTCATCTGGATGTCCTCTTTGGAGAAGTGTCTGTTCATATCTTCTGCCCATTTCTTCACTGGGTTGTTTGTTTTTCGGGTGTGGAGTTTGGTGAGTTCCTTATAGATTTTGGATACTAGCCCTTTATTTGATATCTCATTTGCAACTATCTTTTCCCATTCCGTGGGTTGCCTATTAGTTTTGTGGGTTGTTTCCTTGGCTGTGCAGAAGCTTTTAATCTTGATGAGGTCCCAACAGTTTATTTTTGCTCTTGATTCCCTTGCTTTTGGGGATGTGTCAAGTAAGAAGTTGCTGCGGTGGAGGTCAAGGAGGTTGTTTCCTGGTTTCTCCTCTAGGGTGTTGATAGTTTCCTGTCTCACGTTCAGGTCCTTTATCCATTTTGAGTTTATTTTTGTGCATGGTGTGAGAAAATGATCTAGTTTCATTCTTCTGCATGTTGCTGTCCAGTTCTCCCAACACCATCTGTTAAAAAGGCTGTCTTTTCCATTGGATATTCTTTCCTGCTTTGTCAAAGATTAGTTGGCTGTATACTTTTGGGTCCACTTCTGAGTTCTCAATTCTGTTCCATTGGTCTGTGTATCTATTTTTGTGCCAATACCATACTGTCTTGATGATGACAGCTTTGTAGTAGAGGCTAAAGTCTGGGATGATGATACCTCCCATTTTGGTTTTATTTTTCATTATTACTTTAGAGTCAAAGAGTTTTTGAGGGAAGAAAGCAAAAATTTTATGGATGAGTGATGAGTCACAGATGTGTTTTGAAATTTAGTTCTAAATGTTATAGAATGCTGATTATTTTAAACTCCAGAGTAAAAGTGAGAATTATGTCTTTATTTTTCTGTTCTGCATTTTTTAGAGGGTGGAGGTAAGGTAGGGGAGACATCTTTGCAATAAAACAAATGAAATGCTTTAAGACAGAGGTTAAAAGAGGACTAAAAAGCATCCATTCTAAAGAGACATTTGCCTGAGGAGAAAAGATGTAGAAGACAAACAGTGGAAAAATTAAGACACCTTCAGAAGCAGAAACACAGGCACTGCTCTGAGGCTGCTAACTGGGCCTCCATCAGCTTGCACAATGTTTGTAGAAAATGAAATGTTTGCAGAGAGTATCTGGAACAAGAAAGGGCTGGCTTAGTCATAAAGCTTCAATGTCAACAAGCATAAGTCCTGCTTCTGAACTTTACAAGGCATATACACAGCTTCTCAAATGCCAGCCATAAATATGAAAGGTTGTCATACATACCCTCCCACCCCCCAAAAAATTTTTAAGAAAAAGGATCAATGAGAAAAAAGGGACTTCACCTACCATCCATTGAAACCCAATCACCTAGCAGATAATCTGCAGATTCAAGTCTCGTTTGTGGGCTTGCGATAACCCAGTTTGAAGACTCAGGCCTGGTCATCGTCTTATAGGAGCAGACTCACTATTTGCAGTGTTTTCAAAATTATAAGTTCTCAAGATAACCTGAATGTCTACCTTTGATTATTTACCTGAATCCCATGGATGTGTGTGCAATCCAAAGGGATGGCAATGGGTGTAACAAGGGAGCATAGGCTCTAAATTCTGTATGGTATGGCATGTCCCCTTAATGGTTATCCTCAAGTTCATGTTTCCACTAATACTCAAGTAGTGGCTTCAGATCCACAGAGAAATCTGTCCAGCCAGATCCAAAAAGCACCTGCATTCACAGGTGTTCAATAAAAGTGAAAGTTTATCCATTATTTGTCAGAGACTTTGTAATATTTGCCTGAAATATCGAATTCTCAGGAAAAAGAATAGAAAATGAAAAACAGGGGAGCCTAGGTGGCTTAGTCAGTTAAGCGTTCGACTTTCGCTTAGGTCATGATCTCATGGTTCATGGGTTCGAGCCCCGCATTGGGCTCTGTGCTGACTGCCAGCTCAGAGCCTGGAGCCTATTTCAGAGTCTGTGTCTCCCTCTCTCTCTGACCCTCCCCTGCCCACGCTGTCTCTCTCTCTCTCTCCTAGAAATAAATAAAAATATAAAAAAAAGAAAAAAGAAAATGAAAAACAGGGATCTGAACCCCAGCTGTGCTCATCTTAATATTTTGGCCAGTGTATCAGGTTCCTCATTGCTCTAAAACTACAACAGTGTTGTAAGAGTTTTTGGGCAAAAACATACGGAAACATCCATACCACTTCCTTTTCTTAGAGGAAAGCAGTGCTGTTTATTTCAACTAATCTTGAAATCAGAGTTACAGGTCAAGTGGAATTATGTTTATTCTATTAGTTACAAAAGAGGCACTAAGTCCAGTCCAGTTTTAAGGGCAGGAAAGTTAGATTCTACTTGACGGGGAGGAGTTGGTGAAGGAGAGGTAGCCAGCTTACATTTCAGAAGAGCATGTGGATGGGACATACTAATGTGACCATCTTTGGCAAATATGGTCAGCTGCACATGGCTTGTTCATAACCCTAGTTTGAAGATCAAAAGCTGAGTATATATAGTCTGTTGGCATTTTCTTTGTAATAAATTCCAATTTCTCCTCAGGCAAATAAATACATAGAGTGGATGAGTACAAAGGATTTTGGATTCAGGAAGACAAAAGAGAAAAGCACATTAAATATTAAAAAACAGTCTCACAAATGCACCTATGACTCAGATAAACTAATCAGGATCCTGAGCCATGAACTCATGGACATAATTCCTTGAATTCTGACAGATTTAGCTACTAAGTAAGGGAGACAGAACAAATGCTTTGATTTACCTGGGTTTCTTTCAAATCACTTTTTGTTAAAGCAGTACTGTATAAAAGCTGCCATTGCCATGTGGCTCAGGTCTTAACTAAATACTGGGTGTCTCTTCATGCACAGTGAGCAATGGCTGTATAGCCCCCTTTCTATAGGATCTGTGTTCCAGAATTTACTACAATCTTCACTGGCCCCCTTCACTCACTCATATTTACCTAACTGGCCCATACAGGAGTTTATATTTTCAACCCATGGTTGAAAGCCTTCCTAGCTCTGTGATGAGAGGCAACTAGCAGCCTGTGATAAATCAGACTTGCTAAAGATGTTTCTGGAAACCGCTTCAGCCTAATTCACTTCAGTTCAGGAAAAAAAAAAAGTTAGAAATGTAGTGACTCTAATACAGCAGATGGCTACATTTAGCCTCTTTGGACTTGGGGAAACCTTATGGCCCTTCTCTCTACCCCAAACTGCTATCAGGATGCTGTCAAGAACTGACTCCCAGAGCCTTATCCTTGTTTGATGGCTGAACAAGGGCATCAATACAAACTGAATGTCACTTCTACAACTGTTGAGAGAATTCATTAGGGAATTTAAGAGGCAACTTTAGGACACTTTCCCAAGACCATGGTAATTCTGACCCTTGGGAAACAGAGGTCAGGGGAAAATGTCATAAGAGAAAGAGAAAGGCAACACTGCTTGAAAATTAATGATTGTCCACTTTAAATCAATGACTCATGAAACTATTACATACACCCACACAATCAGAGCATATTTAGATAAACATTCTTACAGGTAAGCTGCTTATTCTTACCTGTACCAAAAATACAGTACCTAACAACTATTTCATTAATAATATTAACCAAATTTTAAAGGTAAAAATAACCCATAATCTTATTGTCCCAAATTATTTTTTCATATTACTTCTTTCTAAATAAATATACTTACATACATACATAGTTTTATAATTAAAATACTCTATTTATATTCTATTTTAATAAAATCTTTATAGCTTTTAAAATTTTTTTTGAGAGAGAGAGAGAGACAGACAGACTGAACTCAAGTTGTGGAGGGGCAGAGAGAGATGGAGACATAGAATCTGAAGCAGGCTCCAGGCTCTGAGCTGTCAGCACAGAGCCTGATGCGGGATTCAAATGCACAAACTGTGAGATAATGACCCGAGCCAAAGTTGGACAGTTAATCAAGTGAGCCACCCAAGTGCCCCTTTAATAAGATCTTTTAAACTTTAGTACTATGGGGATCCCAAATATGGTGAATAAATTGTATACACAAGAGAATAATTGTTGAGGAATATGAATCTTTCTTTTATCTAGCAACAGCAGGGAGCTATAACAGTTTTTCCATTCTTAAAGCTGAATCCTGACATTGACAACATGCTAAGAAAAAAAAAAGAGAAAAAAATTTCATCAGTTTATTAAATGCTCTTCAAATGACTTTCATAAGCATTTCTTAATTGAACATTACCCCATATCACATATCTCTAGGCCTTTGTGGAACATATATCATACTGGGCAGTAAAAGGCAAGTGATGCATCTGTTGTTCGACTGGTTATCTACAGAGCACTCAACACCCTGTGTGACTATTAAGTGCTAAGTAAATACCCACACGGATTGCTGCCTGCCAGAACTATCAACAATATTCTGGGTTTATGTGGTATCGCAGAGAGAAGTATAAATGATGACACCAGTTATTCTGGGCAGGCAGAGCCTATGAAGTACCCTAGTCCTTCAGTGATTATTTTAAGTGTGTGAATCAATGGGCACCTGATGGGCTCAGTCAGAAAAGCATTGAACTCTTGATCTCAAGGTCATGAGTTCAAGCCTCACATGGGGTATAAAATTACTTAAATAAATAAAGATAAATAGGATAAAACTTAAGAGTGTGGATCAAAATTGTTACTTACCTGAAGTTGTTTTAGAGCATGTGACTTTAATTTGACTAACTCTGTTCAACTTTATTGCCTCATAAGTCAAAACACGGGTGGTTCTCAGTGTCAGGAATGCAAATTAAACTTGTTTAAACAAAAAAGAGCAAGCATAGATTTTGGTAATAAAAATCTCAAGTGTGGCTAGACCTAGAAGTTTGGATAATGTCACTGGGATCCAGGATTCCGTCTCTGTCTTCCAACCCTGCTTTCCTCTACAGAGGGTTCATTCCACACTTGCTAGGCTGAGGTGGACACCGGCAGCTCCATATTTGCAACATCTATGCTTCATAACCCCAGTCAGACAAGAACTCCTTCTTCAGAGCAGTCTCACCTAAGTCCTGAAATTCACTCTCTTGGGGGAATTTTTTGAATAAATAGTTATGATTGGAGAATGCAGTTTTAGATGGGTATGCTTGGTTTATGTGGGCACCAGTGAAGCCTTCAGCAAGGTCAGCTGCACCCAAGGTATACAGCCTGAGAGCAGAAAATGGGAAATTATCCAAATAAAGTTGAAATGGTTTTCCTAATAATAGTAGCACTAACAGGAACAGACAAACAAACAATAGCCGGACAGCGCAAAGAGACATGATAAAAACTTGGTCTCAAGTCCTATCTCACAGAATCATATTGAAAGCAATGGTTGTTATAAAAGAAATAAAATACAGAGAAATGGAAACTTGGATTGAAAACTGTTTTGTTCTAAGATGGCAACAAGTTATTAACATTAAATTCAAATGAGTGAATTTCATCATGACAAAAAGTGGCTGTGATAGATTCTAATCCTAAACGCTAGGTCTTGTGAATATGTTACTTTGCATGGCAAGAGGCATTTTGCAGATGTGATTAATATTAAGGAGTTTGAGATGAGGAAACTATACTAGATTACCCAGGTGGGCTGTAAGTACAGGACTCCTTGAAAACACAGAACCTTGCCTGGCTCTGGTCAGAGACAAACGTGATCATGAAGAAGGGTCAGAGAGATGTAATATGACTATCAGTGAAGACAGAGAAGGGCAATCAGGAGCCAAGGCATGTGGACAGCCTCTGTTAAATGGAAAAGGCAAGAAGCAGATTCTCTTCTATAGCTTCCAGAAGGAACACAACCTTGCCACCACTGTGATTTGAGCTCAATGAGACCTTCTGACCTCTGAACTGTTATGACAGCAAACTTGTGCTGCTTAAGACAATGTGTTAGGCAGTAACAGAAACTAACACAGCAACTCTTCTAGCACTTTCACACCTCCTGTGACCTAAATTCTCAAGACATGGTCAGTTCACACCACTTAGAAGAGCTCAGACTGAAGACCTCATTTTAGGAGAGACATTTAATGCTCACTGAATGCACACATGTCACCCACCTTTCCCAGGCTCCGTGCAGTCAAGTAGGATCATATGATTTTAAGTAATATCACGTCTCAGGCTGAGACAATGAAATGTCCCTGCTCTTCCCCCATCCAGCAATTAAGTTCTCTTCCCCGGGAAAATTGGAAAGCTCTTGTTCCAATGGTGGTGCCCCAAGATGCAAACATCTGCCCAGATGCCTCAGATTTTGCTGCAAAGGAGATGCCTGGAGAACCACTACATTTACAAATGATTTTGCATGACTGAAAAATAAATTTTTGTATTTTAAGCTATAGACATTTTCTGGTTTGCTTCTGTAGACTAATCAAGACTATCTTGACTGGTATAGTTACTTAGAATAATGCTATTTCAGGAGACAGAGGATCCAACCTAAAAAGTTTAACATGGAAACTATTTTCTAATTCCCTCTCTCTTATTAACCTAATAAACTGTATCATTTATGCTTCAATTTCTCTGTACATCATATATGGGAGATATATAATTTTATATAGCACATGGGAAAATATTCCTCTTATTTGTGCTGCTTTCATCATACAAGAATGTATGTATAACAATGTATAATTTTTTTAGAAAATTAAAAGGAGTTTTGAATTTTGTTAAGTGAGAAATAATATTCTCATTTCTCTGTCATTGGCTGGTAATGATAATGGACATTCTGTATTTTCATGGTAAGTTTATATGATGGAGATTTGTATTTATGTGATGAAAATTGCTTTCATTCAGTCAACATTTTATATTTAAGACATTTGCCAAGGTGCACCTGGGTGGATCAGTCAGTTGGGCATCCAGCTCTTGATTCTGGCTTGGGTTGTGGGATTGAGCTCTGCATTGGAGAGCTCTGATCATGGAGGCTGCTTAAGATATTTTCTCTCTCTCTCTCACACACACACAGACACACAGACACACACACTCTCCCTCCCTTGCTCTGAACTTCTCCCCCCTCACACAGTTTCTCTCGAATAAGAAATTTAAAAAATACTTCAAAAATTAAAAAAAAAGACATGCGCAAAGACATTAATTAATTTCAGGAAAACTGCATGCTTATGGCCATCAAAAGGTCTTAATTGACAAGAAAAAGTAAACTGTCAATCTGAAATGCTTTCTTAAGAGAACCAGAATGCAAAAAAAAAAAAAAAAAAAAAGGGAACCCAAAATATAGTTGAGTTTAAATACAGCAATAGCTTAATATTTTCCATTTAATCATCCAGGGTGATAATGAAAGCTTAAGAAGAGCTAGAGAGAGATTACCCAATTCCTCTCCTTCACCTGATGGAAGACAAAACTGAGGACTATCGGGTAATTTATGTCAGCAATCAATACAGAGATTATACCTCAAGGCAAATCTGATTGCAGTCAGAAAGTAGTTATGTTGTTAAGAGCAAGCTAGATTTATATGATCAAAAGTCACATCTTTTTACTTGTAAAAAATGCAATATAATATTCACCGTCTTAACCATTTTCACATGTATAATTTGGTGGCATTACAATACATTTGTATTGCGTTGTGACATCATTACCACCATCCAGCTCCAGGACTTTTCCCTTATCCCAGACAGAAACTCTGTGCCCACTAATTGCTCACTCCTCTCCCCCAGTCCTCAGTAACCACTATTCCATTTTCTGTCTCTGTAAAACTATTTTAGACACCTCCTATAAATGGGATCATTCACTATCTGTCCTCTTGTGACTGGCTACTTTCTTTAAGCACAGTGTCTTCAAAACTCATCCATTTTGGAGCAGGTGTCAAAATTTCCTTTTCAAGGCTGAGTAATATTCTAATATATGCATCTACCACATTTGTTTAGTCATTCATCTGTCAGTAAATATTGGGTTTGTTTCCATGTTTTGGCTATTATGAATAATGCTGCTTGACCATTGGTGTACAAATATCTGTTGGGTGTTCCCTCTCAGTTCTGGGGGTATGTATCCAAAATAACAATTGCTGGATCATACGGTAGTTTTATTTTTTGTTTGTTGAGGAATTGCCATACGGTTTTCTGCAGATGTTGTTCCATCTTACATTCCTACCAACAATGTGTAAGTGTTCAATTTCTCCATATCCTTGCCAACATTTGGTATTTTCTGGTATTTTGGGGGGTATTTTTTCTTTGTTTCATAGTAGTCATCCTAATGGGTATGAAATGTTATCTCCTTGTGGTTTTGGAAAAACTGACTTTGTGTGTGTGTGTGTGCGTGTGTGTGTGTGTGTGTGTGTGTGTGCGCATGTGTGTGTGTGAGGGTGCATGTCTGTTCCATTCTTTTTTTGAATTTAATAATGTTTGACTTGCTGCTTACGAGAGGAATAATACCAATGAACAATGTTGAACTAACCCACAAGTTAGCATTTTAATCTTCTAAAACAAGACAAATAAATAATTCATTTATATAGGGGCAAATTTTTTTTCAAATACTCTCTTTTAGAACAAAGTGTTTCATCTATCCTAAGCCCTTAGATATAGGTTATAAATTTATCTCAGGTAATTTACATTGAAAACATTTTTTCAATTATTTCAAATTTTTACTTTAAATTGGCTCTATCTTAATTTGCTATCTCAAAGAATTAAATCTTTAACCTCAATTTTACTTCAAGAGGTTTTGCTTTCTATTAAATATATTACTAGCGGCAAAATATGAAAAAAGTAAGTCACCAAAAATCTTTGGTATTGTGGTGACTCTTCTCTAAATAGCACAGCCCAGGAAACCTATAATAATCCTTATCCTTCTTTGTTTGACCAGTTGAGTTAATATGAAGCTAGAATCTGCGTATTTAGGTCATAGCCCACAGCATTCTGCCCTTCTAGGCACACAAGTAACAGTGTATAAACTTTGCAGACATCACAATCAGATTGTTATAAACAGGAAGTATATCTGGGAGGGAATATAGGTACTTCTGGTTTACTCAGTGTTGGTGCTTTCTAAGAATAAGCTCACAATTCAGGGTGGCTTAATGCCATCATTTTGCTCTTCTGAAGAAGAGTCACGCCATCTGATGACTTGTCTTACACACACACTGACTATACATATCTCACTGCTTATTCATCCCTAGGACAGCAAACTTTATGGTTCTTTCTCAGAACAGATTATTTTATAGAGGGAAATACTTAAAACATACTAATACTCTAAGCCAAATCATTTCCCCTGGTGATGTAATTTGAGAGCTCTTTGATTTGGGCCAGGTCAGGTTTTCCCTTAGGAACTTGAAGGCCTAAGGATTTCTATTAACAACTAAATGAAATAAAGTTTACAAGAAGAAGTTTTCTAAATCTGGATTTTTACAGAAGTATAAAGGAGTATTACTCATAAAATAACATTATACGTCATTCTTGTCTCATCTTTCACTTTCCCAAAACAAAAATAAAAACTTCAAGTAGATCACAAGTAAATGTTAATATCACTACTCCCTGATAAAATTTAAGTACATTAGGGCTATCATATCACCTGTTCAAGGAAAAGTTAGAGCTGTTATCCTGGTTTCTACTTTGAATTTTTGTAGTAGTAGAAAAGTGTTTTGAAATACCCTGATGTAAGTTCTAGTTTTAATAATTTATTTTTATTTCTCCTCGAATTTCCTTTTGCCATTAAGTGTAGACCTTGAGACTGAGAATTATTCCTCAGAATAGGCAGTGGCAACTGTATAGTACAAAGAATAATTGTTTAACTTTGGCTTTCAAACCGATTTTTTTAAAAAGTGTTTATTTATTTTTGAGAGAAAGAAACAGAGCACGAGCAGGGAAGGGGCAGAGAGAATAGGAGACATAGAGTCCAAAGAAGGATCCAGGCTCCAAGCTGTCAGCACAGAGCCTGACACAGGGCTCGAACTCATGATCTCGAACTTCCAATCATGACCTGAGCTGAAGTCAGACACTTAATTGAGTTATCCAGGGGCTCCCAAACTAAGATTTTTAAGGCTCCATAAGAAGATAGTAGTTTTGAAAATCAGGCTTTGAAGATGAAGAGTATTTTTATCAGTTTCTCAAAATCCTATTTTTTCATAGGTTGGGACTTCTAACATTAAATCATTTTTTATCATTAAGAAAGGAATATTCAATCATTTTTTTACCAAGAGTGGAAATCTATTATTTTTCATCCTAGATCATATATTTAGAACACAAGCTTAGAGAATTGGCTCAAGATTGCACAAAAGAAAAGGAAAGGACATTAGGTTATGTGGCATAAAGAAAATTCTTACTTTACTGTCCCAACAAGGAAGAGCCAACGAGATAAGAGAGAGAAGGATGAGTGAAGACAGACACAAGGTCAAACCCCTGGGAGAAAGCAATGGGCAGTAATATAAACGCTCCATGGGACTGAGGCAAATCCAATGCTTTACTACATAGCCTGTGGAGTCTGCCCTCCAAGATATCCCTTGCTGACTTGCCAGAAGTAGAAGCATCTTTGATTCTCCATGTCTTAGATATTAGTCCAAGAAATATAGGCATTCTCTTATGCCCCATCTGGGGTGAGGACTGAGGGGCAAAAGAGCTAAAACTCTGAGAGAACCAGGTTTGGCACAAGGAGACAGGTTTGAGACCAAGAGAAGAAACCAGAGTCTTCAATGACCAGTTCCACTGCAACATTTGAAAAGCAGCTGAAATCAGCTCAACAAACAGCAATCAGCAAAGGACATAAGAGAGCTCGGGGACAATGATGACCTCACAGCAGGACAGTACAAATATCAGGCACCTTTCTGTCAAACCTCAGCAGTCTGGTGTTTACTATGGCAAAGTATGAGAGAAAATGGAGAGAAGGCCCCGGGACTGACTGAAGTCCTGTAGGAACAGAGAGGCAACTATTTTCAACCATAATAACCCTGAGTAGGCAAGTTCATGTTCATTATTTTCCCCTGGCTTCCAAGTGACAATAGGAGATGAACAAAAAAACAAGAAATCAATTAAATTTTGAGGATTACCACATTAGGCATGGATAAATATGTTCTTCAAGATGGGTTGCATTTAAGAAATGTTTTTTCAGTTTGAACCTGCTTGCAACTTTTTGGTTTTCGGCCTTCTTTGTAGTCTTCTATGCCATTAGTATCTGATGGGTCCAATCTCAACAGCTATACATGCTGTAAAGTTTAAGAATTTGTCCATCATCATATGGTTGCTTAAAGAAAGAACTTGATGCAGCACTTCTATTTTCTGACACCAGAAGGCCTCAGGGTGCCTTCTAATAAAGAGAGGCTGTTTTGTTTTGAACTTTTAGTCACAAAGTGAAAAGATGATGATACACTAAATTTTACTGATAAATGGTTTCTTTCATCTTTTCTATCTGGTCAAGATAGAGAAATAGAAAAGTTCAAGCCTTGATAAAATGACTTATAAATATTATTTCATTTCTTAAGGAAGACTAGAATCTCAAGTAACCTCTGAGATGTTTTATATTAGCTTTCCTATTAAAAAGCATCTGTACAAGGATCAAATTTCAGTACTTTTCAAAATGTGCTCATTTTAATTTTGGCACAGTTTCCTTACTTCCGCTATGTCTGCCAAGTCAAACACCTGTGTGAAAGAGACATGTCAAACAGATCACACAGAGGGAGTGATGCTAAGATGATGGAGACAACCCGAATGTGCTACAAAGACAAGTTGACCTCCTTGAATCTCCAGAGCCTCAAGGTGATTTCAATTCTGCATCTTCTCCCTGAAGCTAGAGGCTAGACCTTTCCTGTCTTGCTTGTCCATCTGCAAAATGACATAGGCCTTTATGGCTCTCAAGGTGATATACCGTAAAATTCTCTATTTCTCTTTAAACTTATGATACTTATGTACTGGGTCCCTAGAAACCTTCGGTATCCTCACGTAATAGAAAATTCAAAAGCTCAGAAGATAGGAGTGGGTTACCAGCACGTGATACTGGCTTCCCAAGTAATTACAAAGAAGCCATGTTCAAATGAAACAATGCTGTACCTTTCTCAGATTTGCTGGTTAGTATATTCATCTGTATTGCCAATGAGTGGGATAGAATGCTGCAATATAAAAGGAACCTTCCATTTGTGCTTTGAAATGATTAGATGTATAATAGGGAAATCTAGACAACAGTAAACTCCCAGCATTGAACTAGTAATCGTTCAGAACTGAATAAATACAGAGGAGTTTAAATAGTTGTATGTAGCACCATTCCCCCTACCATTCCCATTGTTTCCCCATTGCAGTGAACATGTTTTTTTTTTTTTTTCCCCCATGAAGGAGCCATAAGAAAGGTAGTATCCAGTAGTAAACAGTGGACCAGATCACAGTATTTCACATGACCCCATATACAGGCTAACAGCAGTGTTCTGCCAAAGTATAACCCATGGGGAATAAGCCTTTGAGGTTGTTTAAAAGTGGTAGGCTGTGAGAGAGAAGCCTATTTCCTTTCCTAGATCCTAATATAGCTGGAAAATGAAGACAGAATATGAGTTTCCTGTAGCTTCATGCATTGTGTAATTTTATTGGACGTAAACAAACATGCTCTGAATGACTTATAGGAGTCAGCTGAGATATTTACTTCTTTGCAAAATGTGCCCTTCAAACTATAATATAGCCCATCATCCATCAAGGACACAAAATAGCTCAGAACAATGCCCCTTTACTACTAGTCCCATCATCAAATCCTAGAATAGAGATCGCTTTCTTAAATTTCACAAGGCATACGTTGAGCTCTACAATACTGTGAAGACATCAACAAACATTTGTGACACACCAGTATGGCCATGTAAGTGCGTGAGCCCTGGAGATTGGAAGCCAGGTGATGCTCTATCCCCAAGGAGCTTACATGCCAAAGGAGGGGACATGGATATAGATACTCAAATACTTAAGATCCTCAACTGTGTTCTGATGGCTGAAGAAAAACTGGACAATAAGCCTGCTGCTTATTTATACTGCTTGCTTATTTAAAGTCTTCATGATTCCAGAGGTACTGCCACTTACTTGTAATCAAAATGGACGTTTCCTACACCTTCTCCCATACACTGATCATGGGAAGCTAAAAATGCATACATATATGGTATTCCTCTCAGCACAAATTAGAAAGCTCCATGATTTACATTTATTGATGGATATTCATATAGAGAAAGAATTTTGTCTTCTAGGCCCACAGAGAGGATGACCACATAAGGTAAAAGTGAAAAAGAGGGAGTATTGATACCATAATTCCCTATTTTTGCCTCATTTTAAGCACTTTACCCAGTTATTTTAAGCCCTATATATACTTATCTCCCATTCCTCATTCCATCCTACCAAAAAAATAGTTTCTGTAGGAAACATCAAGCAAGGAAATGCTACTAACATAAGGTGGTGTCTTCAGGCTGCCCTTCTAGTAGGTTCCTTGTAAAGTCGAAGTTGTGTATTTTCATTGCAAAGGTCTAACAACAGGTTGTATAGCTGTTTTCATATTATGACCAATGAAAACAAGTTCCTGGGGAGAGGAAAAAAATGTTGTACTCCATACTTTTTTTTTCTTTTAAGTGTGATATTTAAAGTTTATACGAAAAGACTGTGGAACTTGAAGTATTCCAGGAAATCAAGGGCTTGGGCATTTACAGAAAACACAGGACAAAACTGTCTCCTTGATAATGGCTGCAGCCTCTTATCTTGATCAGATCCCTTTGGGTAATAAATAAGGCGATCAATGGAGCTGTCATATCCAGTACACCCAGGACTGTTCAGGAAAAGGGTTTTTCACTCTCTGATTAGATTTTTATAAGCAACTGAAATTTCTGCTCCAGTTTCTTCTCTCCTGTTTGGTTGTCAGTGAGTTCTACAGTGCTTCCAAGAAGACTGTCTTAAGCTCTTGCTCTGTGGTACCACATAACCTGGTTTATACCTAACCATGAAAAGAACCACGGCCAGCTCCAGATGGCCTCTCCTGTCACTTTGTTACTTAGGACGAGGTAGTTTTTGAAATTTAAAAGTAAATTGAATTTTACTAAAGTCATGTTCTGGGTGTAGGCTTGATCAAACTCTCTGTCCTATCAGCAAAAGTTACACTGTCCAAAAGCTCTCTCATGCTCTATTAATACCTAGCTATGGTGCTCAGCAGCAGAAGAAATGTTCTGCTTCATGTGTGAACTTTCCAGAGACAGCATGATGCAGGAATGTGATCAGTGGCTTTGGAGTCAAATAGACCTAAATTTGAATTCCAGCTGAGTAATTTTCTGCTGTGATAGGGGGGAATTCTATAAATGTAGTATTATGATGCCTATTATACAGATCAAGAAAATGAAGCCCAAAGAAGTCAGTTCCTCCAGGGCGCATAATGAGTAAATGCCCTGGGGAGGATTCAAATGCAGATAACACTTTACCATACTTCCTTCCAGATTGCGTCTTCACCTCACTGGGGCTTGAAGGCTTCACTCGTTTGAATTCATATGTTATAAGCCTACATTTACCTCTTCATTGTTTGCAACTAAGTAGTTCTACATCTTGAGGTCTCCCTGACCACAAAAGTAAAAGAACACATCCTGAGCACCCTGGAAAAATAGATTTTCAGGTTCAGTTCCACCTAGACTGCTGCTTTCTATAAGTACTGTGAGATAAGATTTTGAAACCCAGCTGTAGTTACTGTACTTAAATCTGATGTGGAGATGGTCAATTTTGGAGACTTGTAAATCACATGACTTCAGATCCCCGGGAGACACAGAGGAAGGAGATGTAGAAGAATTTTCTCCTACACATCTCTGAAGATTTTAGGAGTCATTAACAAGAATAGGCCTTTTAGATTGAAATCTCCAGTCAACTTCCTGAGATAAAACCAAATGAATTGCCTGAAGACTAGACAATTCTTCCAACCAATGGCTCACACTAATAGGACATTTGCAGGAGGGCAAAATGGGAATTTATATGCTTAGCAAGACCCATCCTTCTCAAACCTTTCATTTATCTCAGACTGAGGAAGGTGGAAAAGGCAATCAAAAATAGGGTTGAGGGAATATATACCTACCACCAACAACTTGAGGGTTTTTTTTCTTTAATGAAGTATAGTTGACATAAAATGTTGTATTAGTTTCAGGTATACAACATAGTGACTGGACAACATTTGCATTTGTTTTGACTTGTACTTTTTGGTGTGTTTGTATGAGTGTGGACAGAGGTTAGAGAACATAGGGAAGAGAATTAAACAATTGAAGGGGGTAGAATTATTATAATAAATGTTCCAAAACCAAAATAACTGCCCTTTGGACATTATAGCAGAAAGGACAAGGAGAAGACTGATCTAGTGATAATGAATGTCATGGAGGAAATAAGTTTCACATTTTTTTGGATGTGGAATGCTGATTGGTTTAGGATGTTTATAATTGGAGACATCCACAACCTTGCTTAATAAATCTTGCCTTGCAGAGCCACAGATGATAATTTCTTCTGTACCATCTATCCTGACTAGTATAGGTCTACAATCTCTTATCTGAACTTGGGAGACCAAATATGTTTAAGAAGGCAGAATTTTTCAAATTTGAAAGGTAATCCCAATAGGGACAATATTCCATCATCAAATATATTCATACAATATTTATACTGAATGGGTTATCTAAATACTATAAATAGCTTTCCATCAGCTCAGATCAGATTTTGCTGCCACATGAATTCAGATCAGGTCAGGTCAGATTCTGCTACCAGATGAGCTATGAAAAACTTTCTTTTTCCAGAGTTTTTAGTATTTTGGAAATAGAGCTATGGAACTGTGAACATTTACAAATGGAAACTTCTATTGGACCGTTCTAGTAAAGGGAAACATCAGCTAATTTATAGGAAGATAATAATAATCAAAGATACTTTGATTCAGGGAATGTGCTTTGAAATTGTAGGTACACAATACTAATAGTACAGTTAACATTTCTTTAGCAACTATTATGTGCCAGGCACTATCCTAACAGCTTAGCATTAATTAACCCACGTAATTTTCTTACAGTTTTATGAGGTACTATATTGATGTACCAATAGTCCTATTTACAGATGAGAGTTATTTTGACAAGCTTACACAGCAAATTCATTGGAAGGGCCCTAGTTTGAAGACAGATTGCTCCTTTCTGTAAATACTTTGACCATCATGTTATGTTCCAAAAAGGGAACACAATTCTTATACATCATTCTACTCACATTCCTGTTAACTCTATAGGAAACTAAGGTGGATATATTACATGTAAAATTACTTAATACTTCTCAAGATGCTTGATTTCATCATGGAGTATATCTGGTGTTAGAGAATATTTGCAATTCTTTGTCTTGCAATTGAGACAATTAAAAGACTGCTGACACAAACTTCTTATGAATAATAGAAGAACTGAGCATTTATATTTTCCCTTAGAATGTAGACTGGTTTCTAGTCACTGTTTTATCCCTAAGACCTAACTAAGACGCACTTTTTGGGATGAATGAATGAGTCCCAATCTCCAAAATAAATAAGCCCCACTCAGAAACGCTAATTTATATTATTCCATTTGTTTACACTGTTCTCATTGATGTTAATCCATTAGGATGTTTTAGAAATCAAACTTTTATGTTAATTTGTTTTTATATAGAAGTATAGCATTGATGGAAAGGTAGTTAACAACCTTGCATTTGGTGGAATGTACTATTTTACTGGTCTCTCCAGCTCCTGGCCACACTTATCTGTATGTGTAGATAGAATGTGTGTATGCACACAGAATGTGTGACACATCCAGATAGGATCATGACTGATTCCACCAGCACTTGGAAAACGATGCTGCTTATCCAGTTTTACCTCTCCAGTTACTTGATTGCTAGAGTCAGATGCTTCCACCCGGTTCCCTTGCCTATCTTTAACAACATCTAAAAGGTTCTTTGACTCAGAACATTGTCAAGATGAAAGATTGGGAAAGCCTAAAGCTATACTATGAGACACACTATATACAGTTTTCTAGTTACCTTGAGCAAACCATGTAGTTCTTTTTTTTTTGTTTCGTTTTAAGATTTTATTTTTCAGTAATTTCTAGGGGCACCTGGGTGGCTCAGTAAGTTAAGCGTCCGACTTTGGCTCAGGTCATAATCTCGTAGTTCGTGGGTTCCAGCTCTGCACTGGGCTCTGTGCTGACAGCCAGCTCAGAGACTGGAGCCTGCTTCAGATTCTTTGTCTCCCTCTCTCTCTGACCATCCCCTGCTCATGCTGTCTCTCTCTGTCTTTCTCCCTCTCTTTCTCTCTCAGAAATAAATAAAACATTAAAAAAAATTTTTAAGTAATCTCTACATCCAATGTGGGACTCAAACTTACAACCCCAAGATCAAGAGTCACATGCTCTACTCATCAGCCAACCAGGTGCCCCCCAAACCATGTAGTTCTTTTTATTACTTCCTAGCCCAATTTAAGGAATTTATGGATAAGAAAACAACTCTTCCTGTTCCTGCCCATATTCTGCATCATTACCATTGATCTGCAAGATTCCCTGCTCTTTCCTACCCCTTGCACTGTCCCAGTTTCAGCCTGTATATGGTAGAGTCACTCTCTCATATCAGAGCTACTGTGCACAAAGCAGAGAATTCTCACTCTATCTGCAGTTGAAGAAGTTCTCCCTCAAGGCAGAGAGTCTTTTTGTCACTGAAGTTTTCTAGCAGATTCTACTTTGTTTACTGCACAAGATCGTGCTGGGACTTTAGAGAGTCCCTAGTTTGCAAAGTATCCTCTGCACAATTTGCCCAGTGACTGCTCAGACCTGTAGTTTTTTCCTTTACTATACTTCCTCACTAGGTCTCATTTTCCTTCTCTCTTTCTTTCTTTTTGCCTCTTTCTCTGTCTCTCTGTACTTCTATCTGTCCTGACTGCAGAGGCAGGATGGGCTATTATGATAGAGGGTGCAACTTTCAGGTGGGCTAAGTCCAGATGAAGGATTCCCCATTGGATAGTAGTCACTTACTCCCATTACTTCCCATGTCACATTATCTGCTTTCTCTCTGGATATTTTTGGACTATACAGAAATTTGTTTACACATGCACAGATACAGACATCTGTACCCCTAAGTCATCCTTGCAGATAGATGATAATCTGAGGTTTTAAGTTATAATGACATTTATGATAGCAGTTATTAATACAGAACCAATTTAAATTCTTTTTTACAATTTTAATTGAAATTCTTACTTGGCAGCATTCTTATTTTCCACCTTTGAGAGACTCATGCTCAAGCAAATATCTAACTTTGTGGTTTATCATGCATAGGACTCATCATTTCCAGGAAGCTTAAAACCTTAAGATGCATAGTTTCTGCTCAACTTTGGCACTTTGGTCTGTTTTTCTGTAAGAAAAGACTGAAAATTGTTTTGAGGTCATAGTGATATTAGATGAATACTAAATAAGCTCTTCACTCCTACCCATCTATCTATTAAAGAAGACAGGGTCAGAGTCACCATCATTGCTTCCAATTTAATTCAGCAAGAATCTGGGACTTATCACGTACCCGCTACTGGGCAATACAGATGTAGCATGGGCTGTTAAACCCAGGATAAGGGGCTTAAATGGCAGCATGTAAACGAACAGTATGTAAACAATGCAAAATAGTGTAGAATGTATGCCAGAAGTTCAAAGTCCCTAATACAATCAGAGGACTCTAGAATAAAAAAATCATTCATTGATTATATAAACATTTTTGTTTTATAAATGATGAGGCTGATACACAGAGGGGCTGATTTGTCCACAAGTGTAAGTACTTATTACAGTAACAATCTGTGTAGGTGTAGGCCCCAAGCCCTCCCCTTGCATCTTTTGGGAACTACTCTCTCTTCCCATCTTGAATTATGTAATTCTCTTGCTGGCTCTTAGACACTATTAATTTGTCCAAGGGTATGTTTTAAAATGTACAAATAAATACATGTCAATTTTTTTTTTTTTACTTTATAGCATGTTTAGCTGTCATTTTAGTAATGTTGACATTCTGGGCACTAAACATCTTTATACACTAGAAAGTACATGCTATTAAAATATCTCTTATTATTTAAAAAGACTCTTCAAATGATAGACAAATATCAAAGGCAAATTCAAACCTAAACTAACTGAATTCTGTGTGTGTTCTTTAGCCAAGAAATAATTAATTCAATTTCCTCAATATCAAAATGTCACAATGAATAACTTCATCTTTCTCAAAACCAACAAATTGCATCCAAAACAACCGGCTTCTTATTCTGCTAGAATTTTGATGCTGATGTGGCTTTTACTAGATATTTCCTATCCATTTGATTTTTATGATGTGCTTGATTTTAAGCTATCTTCTTGACAATTATTCAATTGATTGAAACTCTTTTTAGGGAAATGGCTACAATATCAAACTCATAAAAATTGAGAGAGGTCTTTATTCATCATTCATTTATTCATTCATTCATTGTGTTTTCCTGACTGTTTTCCACTTCTATCGGAAAATTACTATTATATGGGGCACCTGGGTTGCTCAGTTAGTTAAGCTTTGGCTCAGGTCATGATTCTGTGGTTTTTGAGTTTGGGCCCTGTGTGGAACTCTGTGCTGACAGCTCAGGGCGTACAGCTTGCTTCAGATTTTGTATCTCTCTCTCTGTCCCTCCTCTACTTGTGCTCTGTCTCTCTCTGTCTCTGTCTCTCTCAAAAATAAATATTTTAAGAAAAGGAAGAAGGAAAATTACTGTTATAAATAGCATTGCTTTAAATGTATATAAGCTTAAACATCAATTGCTTAGCCCATCAACTGGTTGAGAGATGAGCTAGTAATCTAATAAAAGTCAATGGAATGTGAGGAATATTTGTTTAAGATTAACCGGGGCCGGGGGCGGGGGGTGGAGGGGAAAGGAGAAGCCTCCCGTTTTTCTTTAGTAAATAGGATAGAGACCCTCAGCAGAAAGGAGAGTCATCCCAGGAAGACAGCAGCAGTCATCTGGCTACCAGAGTCCAGAGTCCTACTAGGCTTAGGAAGAAGCAGACATTGTAAAGAAAGAGCAGAAAGACCAAGTGATCTTCAGTTATATCACTGGGACTACCAGTTCAATTCTTGTCTGTATTAACCCCATCTCTGGAGTTAATACATTTACTTTATTACTTAAGCCAGTTAGAGTTAGCTTTTTTGAGACATAATTTTTTGAGATAAATATTATTGAATAATACACTATTACTGACTTTTTTTAAAAGTAAGTTCTACGCACAATGTGGGGCTTAAACTCATGAACCCTGAGATCAAGAGTCACTTCACTTGCTTTACTGACTGAGCCTGCCAGAGGCCCCTATTGGCATTTTTAACAGTTTTGTTCACTGTGGCAGATGCTATTCGTCAGCTACATAAAAGACACTATTCTTCATCCTTCTTAATACAACTCCAACATTATTCATCATTTAGGCACATAATGTGCTTCAGGTAACCTCATCCATCCATCCACCCCAGAATATCTATGTTTATTAGTTTTAACCAATCAAAGTGATTCCATTTCCTCATCACAGGATTCTTTAGGAATATGTTTTAACATGGACAAAAGTATATAAGGTACATTTTGCTGAGAGCATCATGGAAGGCTTAACACTTAAAAAGGGCAGACAAGACTTTCCTTTCTCTTCCAACTTTTAGACAACATCCTGTGAAGAATACAGCCATCTTGCAAATAGGAGGGAGAAACAAGAGAAGCCAACCTGGCTTTCCTGAGCCACAAAGTGAGCTAACCCTGGAATTCCCCAGATTTCACCTTACATGCAATAATTAATAAAGGCCCCATTGTCTAAGTTGGTGATAGTCACCTGTTCTGTTATCTGGAGTTGAAATCACCCTGATTAATGTATAGATCTTCCTTGGCTGATAATAAATTATGTTCTGATAAACCCATTGTAAGTTAAAAACATTGTTACTCAAAAATGCATTTAATATAACTTACCTATGCAACATTCATTGTAGTGTAGCCTAGCCAACATTAAATGTGTTCAGAACACTTGCACTAGCCTACAACTGGGAAACATCATTTAACACAAGGACTACTTTGTGAACAATTTTGGTGTATCTCATGTAATATATTGAATACTGTACTGAAAGTTAACAACAGAATGCCTACATTGGTAGAGAGTGGTTATAACTCTATCAGTTATTTACCCTCATGATTATGTGGCTGATAGGGAGCTGTGACTCATAGCTCCTTGCCCAACACCATGCGAGAGTATCATACTCCATATCACTAGCCCCAGAAAAGATCAAAATTCAGAATTTGAAGTATGGTTTTTACAGAATGTATATCCTTTCACACCATCATAAAGTCAAAAAACTGTTAAGCTGAGCCATTATAACTTGAGTACTGTCTGTATTCATAATATAATATTAATTCCTTGAGACTAATTTCTAGTAAAAATAATCTTAATTGATTAAACCCAAAATGGGTCTTAAAAAGTAAGATACTTGGGGCACCTGGGTGGCTTAGTCGGTTAAGCGACCGACTTTGGCTCAGGTCATGATCTCATCTCACAGTTCCTGAGTTCAAGCCCCATGTCAGGCTCTGTGCTGACAGCTCAGAGCCTGGAGCCTGCTTCTGATTCTGTGTCACCCTCTCTCTCTGCCCCTCCCCCACTCATTATCTGTCTCTCTCTGTTTCTCAAAAATAAATAAATGTTAATTTTTTTTCTACTTAGAAAAAAGTAACAGACATTTTCACAATTTTAGGTATACTTTGCCATTTGATGGTTCACTTTAAGTGGTTTGAAGAAAAGAGGTGACCAGTAAATTCACATTAAATAATTTAAATAATAATTAAATTATTTATCTTATATATCTTAAGCTAGAGACAAAATGAGAACTTACCCTGCTGAAAATTAATGTGCCCCTAAGCCTTTGTTTATCCAGGTGGTTAGAACCAGAAGACACTGGGAGGGAAATCTTGGAAAGTAGCCAGAGTAAATGCCCACAAGTCTTAATGGTAATCCTGCTTCCAGTTCCTAGGATTCCTATTATCTTAGCATGTTTTTAAATCAGAAATTAATAATAGATGGAAACAGAAAGAATGAGACACTCAGCCTTTTGTTTTGTTGCTTTAAAGCCAGGAATATTCCAGAAACAACTGAGAAATGCTCAGAATATAACCCCCAATGGATAAGTTGTGACTTCAGACCAGGAGGAGACGCCAAGGGGACAAGGCTTACATTGGGCTTGCATGGGGACCTGATGGTAGGGGTGGGTGGGTTGATAAGGACAAAAAGTGGCCAACATATTTCACATCTGTGCCTACTCAAGAATTGTGGTAGTAGTGGCCATAATAGTGAAAACAAGACATAAACATTTACTCTGCTTTATGTGATTCGCTGAGCAAGTTCTTAGTAAAATAACACAGTAGGTGCCATGTACTCCATAAATGTTTATTTCTTTTGTCACTTCTGTTTTCTCTCTTTCCCTCATTTCTTACAAGTATGAAGGGGAGTGACAAAGAAAAACAAGAAAAAGTGAAATCATAGCTATGTAAGTTCTTTGACAACTCTAAAAATTATACATATTATTTTTCAAATACTAATATACATCTAAAATATATCACAAAACTTCCCACTATCAGAATAGAAACATCTTACTAAGAATTTCAATAGTCACTTAAACATTTTTTTCTGCTTCCTTATAGTGCCTTCAATTTAAGCCCACCCTGAAAATAACTCCTCTGCCATTAGCTTTGATAATGTTTGGAAGGCATATAAATTACATGATGAAAGAGGTAACTAATGGGGAAAACATCTATGAAGATTAACATTTGTACCAAATATCAGAAGGCTTCTTAAATAAAGAAAAGCTTGTTTGAATTCCCTCATGGGGAATTTCTCCATCACGTTTGAATCATGTTTTGTAATTTGAAGATGAAATTACATCTTGACATTTCAAAAAAATAAAATCAAGCTGGTAAAATTGGAATGGCATTCCATCAGGAGGAGGAATTGAAAGAAACCATATGTTCCATACACTGTTGTCAAAACAGAGCATTTTTATGCTGCCAATTTACCTTAGTGAAGACATCCCCTAGGCATTCACCCTTCCCTGAGTCCATTTCTTACTGCTGTCTTGTTACTGTGAAATGTGAACCAACAGAAAGTTGCATAGAAGTACAAGAACGTTAATAAAAAAAAAAGAAGTTAGACTTGTATAGGAGGTGAGACTGATAAGCAGTACCTGTTTCTGTGAACTATTCCTCTCAAGGGTGCACTTTGCTATTTTCCTACCTACTTCAACTCTGCTATTGTCTCTCATGCACTTAAACTAACTTCATTTCTCTTGGTCTCTTCTGAGCTAAACCTTGGAGACTCCAACAAAAAGGTCCAAATGCTCAGGTGTGTCACTGTAAAGCCCATTTGTATCATTCAAAAAGTGGGTACCACTAACAATTAGTTCCTTATAGCCATCTATTATATTTCCATAGAAGTGACTAACACCAAGAAATAATGGAGTCTGGGAAAGTTCTTCATAAAATAGTACCCCGTGGAGATTAAGAACACAGCTTTTGAATGACAAGTACAAGTGGAAGGACGTTACAGGAGCATATTGCCTGATCTAATGCGTATGGAGACAATTAAGCAAAATTAAGAGCTATTTAGACATATGAATCAATAGGACTTAGTGCCAAGAGAGATGGAAGAGGATGAGAGGAAAGGAGAAATCCAAAATAACGCTCAGATTTCTGATTTTAATGATGATGTGTGAAGCTGCCATTTTACTCAGCTAGGGAATACTGAAAGGAAATCAATTTTGGAAGTTACATAATGAGTTCAATGGAGGGAGCCCCAAGTTCAGAGCACAGGTCTCACATCTAGTTGTAAACTGGGACAGAATTCACCCAAATAGATTGCAAACAAGGCCACAGAGAACATCTATAGAGAGAAAGAAAAAAGCTTAAGACTAGGAGTTTAAGGATCTCCGTGCAGTAATTACTCTGAAGAGGAACTCACCAAATGAAACCGAAGGAGTAGTCAGAAAGTTTGGAGGAAAGCAGAGTGTTCTATTACAGAAACCAAGGGAAGAGTGTTATGGGAAGATGTCAACAACTGCCAATGTTCAGAGGCCATTCAAGATGAACATTAAATCAAGTCCAATGGATTGTGTGACATCAGTATGTTCAGCAAGGCCAAGCTGAATAATATAATGGAAAACAAAAGCTAGAGTGCACTGGGTTAACAAAGAGAAAGGTATGAGGAAAGGGAGTCAGAGTACAGACATTTCCAAGAGATCTGACAGTAAAGAGGCGAATAGTGATAGAGCAATAGCTGAAAGGTCATTAAGCACTGAAAGGGTTTTATTTCCTTTTAAGATGGTACCTAATGAGTACCTTTAAATGTTAATGGCTTGGAGCCAGTAGCAAGGTTAACATTTAGAAGGAAGAGAAAATAACAGTGGCCTAAGATTCCAGAAGATGCAAGAAGGCCTGGAATCCAGACATCTCTGGATGTTTGAAAACCTTCAGTTGCCCTTTGTTGAAATCCAAGTCTTTGATGACTGTGCACCTAAATGGGCTTTCTGTGAATCCTATAATGGATAGATTCTTCTCATTACTCAGATACTTGTTAGTTTTCCCATCTATATTTGCTTCCTATTACTGCTGTAAGAAATTACCACAAGTTTAGTGACTTAAAACAGCATATGTTTATTATTTTGTAATTCTGGAGACCAGAAATCCAAAACAGATGTCACTAGGTTAAAATCAAGGCATCAACAGACTGTGTTCCCTATAGCAGCTCTAAGGTGGAATCTGTTTCTTTGCCTTTTCCAGCTTCTAAAGGCCACTTGCATTTCTTAGCTTGTGGTTCCTTTCTCTGTCTTCAAAACAGCAGTGTAACATCTTCAGGAATTTTTCTTTGTCTCTGACTTTTCACCTTCTTCCTCTAAAAAACCTTGTGATTATATAAGATCTTCCCAGATAATCTAGAATAATGTCCCGATCTCAAAATCCTTGACTTCTAAACATATGTAAAGTCCCTTTTGTCATATAAGATAGTATATTCACAGTTTTGGGGACATTTTTGGGGGTCCATTATTCTATACAACTTTGTGGACATCTTTGTGGAGGGAAGGGCATTGTTCTGATTACCATACCTCCCTATTTCTAAAGTACTCTGACAAGCTTATTGAGAATTAAGGATGGAGCCCTAAAAGCTTCCTCTGCTTGATGCTTTACATAATTAAAAATCTCAGTAATTAATCTCAGCAATGTCATTCTCTAATGAAGGAGCATTCACCACTTAGAGATTTATTCTGTGTAATGTAAAAATTCAACCTGGCCAGTACCAGCAACAGTTGAATGTATCATTTTCAGTATTCCAGGGTAAAATAAATCAACAAATCAATCCTTTGTGATCCTTCACAAAGGTATCTTTAGGGATCTTTAAGGATGCAAACTATTCTGACACTTGTTAAAACAGTAAGAAAGACTTTATTGAGGACTACTGAAATTAGTGTTGAGACTAACACAATAAGAGGAGAGGATACTGAAGATGACAAGTGCAAGTTCGGATTTATAGCAGAGGGGTAGCAGGGTGTTGATAGGAAATGCGTTTAAGGGAAGGCAGGCCAAGGTGACCAGATGTCACCTAGTTTGTGGTGGAGGATGAGAAATTTGATCAGATATGGAGGGTGACCAGATGCCAAGGGTGGGGATTCTCCACAAAGTGGGTTAGCAGAATTCTTTCTGCAACTGGGCTCTTGAAGACAAGCTTTAAGGATGAGGAATAGCAGGTAAAAGGGTTCAGAGGGAACCTAAAGAAAGTTTGGTCAAAAAAAGAGTCATTGTCACTATAGTATTTTTTGTTACTTATTACCTCTTAAGCATAGATTTCTTGGGAATAGCCCGAGGGGTTTGGCTGGGAAGCTGTGTCTAAGGCAATTTCAGTGGGGCGTGCGAACTGGGATTTGGAGATTGGAACTGGCCTGGGTTGAAGAGTGCAACCAACTTTGGCTGCGTCCCCGAAACGGGGAGTTGACACGCCAAAAAAAAGCGAGCTGCAGCGCGGGGTTCAAGAAGGGACTGGAGTACCCTCACTCTCCTCCCCACAATCGCCAAGGCAGAACCCCCGCCTGAGGCATCGGATGACGCCACGCCCATCCCTGCCTGAGAGGGCTACCTCAAGAAACAAGCTAGAGTACACAAGGTGAAGAGTCCCAAATATCACTACGAATAGGAAAATAAAATAACTAAGGTCCCAACAAGAGAGACCGAGGGATACCATTCAAAAAACAATCTCTGAAAGGATAGGCCCTGGAAAGTCAAAGAGTCTTCTTGGATATAGCAGCGCTCATAGAAACAGAGAGCTAAACAGGTCTTTAAAACCAACAAGAGCCGGAAAGCTAACTAAAATGACGAAACGAAAGAGCTCTCCTCCAAAGAAACTCCAAGAAGAAATGACAGCTAATGAACTGCTCAAAACAGATATCAGCAGCATAAGTGAACAAGATTTTAGAATAATAATGGTAAAATTAATAGCAGGGCTTGAAAAAAACATAGGGGACATCAAAGAAACTATGGCTACAGACAGAATGGAAAATAAAAATAGGCATGAAGAATTAAAAAATGCGATAAATGAGATCCATAATAAATTAGAGGCCTCCAATGCACGGATTGAAGAGGCAGAAAGGAGAATAAGTGATTTAGAAGACACCATGATAGAAAAACAAGAAGCTGACAAAAAAAGACAAACTAATCCAGGAACAGGAAAGAAGAATTCGAGAGCTCAGCGATACAGTCAAACGCAACAATATCCGTATCATAGGAATCCCAGAAGAGGAAGAGAGAGGGAAAGGTGCTGAAGGAGTCCTGGAACAAATTATAGCAGAGAACTTCCCCGACCTGGGGAAGGAAGTCAATGTAGAAATACAAGAGGCTCAGAGGACTCCCCTCAGACGTAACTTGAATCGATCTTCTGCACGACATATCATCGTAAAAATGGCAAAATACAAGGACAAAGAGAGAATTTTGAAAGCAGCAAGGGAGAAAAGGGCCCTCACATACAAAGGGAAACCTATCAGAGTGGTGATAGACCTATCTACTGAAACGTGGCAGGCCAGAAAGGAATGGCAGGAGATCTTCAATGTGATGAACAGTAAAAATATGCAGCCAAGAATCCTCTATCCAGCAAGCCTGTCATTCAAAATAGAAGGAGAGATAAAAACCTTTCCAAATAAACAGAAATTGAAAGAATTTGTCACCACGAAGCCAGCCCTACAAGAAATCCTAAGGGGGATGCTCTGAAGGAAAGGTTGCAAGGAACAAAGATTCCAGAGACACCACCACAAACATGAACCCTACAAAAGATACAAAGACTCTAAACCCACATATTTCAATAATAACACTGAATGTAAATGGGCTGAATGCTCCAATCAAAAGACATAGGGTAGCAGAATGGATTAAAAAACAAAATCCATCTATATGCTGTCTATAAGAAACTCATCTTAGACGGGAAGATACCTTCAGATTAAAAGTAAGGGGATGGAGAAATATATATCATGCTACAGGAAATCAAAAGAAAGCTGGAATAGCGATACTTATATCAGACAAACTGGACTTTAAATTAAAGACAATCACAAGAGATGAAGAAGGGCACTACATAATAATTACAGGGTCCATCCATCAGGAAGAACTAACAATCATAAATGTCTACGCACCGAATATGGGAGCACCTAAATATCTAAAACAATTAATCACAAACAGAAACAAGCTTCTAGATAAGAATGTGCTAATAGCAGGGGACTTTAATACTCCGCTTACAGCAATGGATAGGTCAACCAGACAGAAAATCACTAAAGAAATAATGGACTTGAAAGACACATTGGACCAGATGAACCTGACGGATATATTTAGAACTTTACATCCTGAGGCCAGGGAATTTACTTTCTTCTCAAGTGTGCATGGCACATTCTCCAAGATAGATCACATACTGGGACATAAAACAGCCCTCAATAAATATAAAAGAATAGAGATCATACCATGCACACTGTCAGATCACAATACTTTGAAACTTGAAATCAATTACAGTAAGAAGTCTGGAAAACTTCCAAAAACATGGAGGTTAAAGAACACCCTTCTAAAGAATGAATGGGCCAATCAGGCAATTAGAGATGAAATTAAAAAATATATGGAAACAAATGAAAATGAAAACACAACAATTCAAAATCTATGGGATGCGGCAAAGGCAGTCCTAAGAGGAAAGTACATTGCTCTCCAGGCCTATTTCAAGAGATTAGAAAAAGCGCAAGTCCAAAATCTAACAGCTCACCTAAAGGAACTAGAGGCAGAGCAACAAGAACGCCCTAAACCCAGTAGAAGAAGAGAAATAGTAAAAATTAGAGCAGAAATAAACAACATAGAGACCAAAGAAACAATTGAACAGATCAATGAAACCAAGAGTTGGTTTTTTGAAAAAGTAAACAAAATTGACAAACCTCTAGCAAGACTTATCCAAAAGAAAAGAGAGAGCACCCAAATAGACAAAATTATGAATGAAAATGGACTTATTACAACCAACCCCTCAGAAATACAAGCAATTATCAGGGAATACTATGAAAAATTATATGCCAACAAATTGGACAACTTAGAAGAAATGGACAAATTCCTAAACACACACTCACTACCAAAATTCACACGGGAAGAAATAGAAAACCTGAACAGACCCATAACGAGTGAAGAAATTGAATCAGTGATCAAAAATCTCCCAACAAATAAGAGCCCTGGACCTGATGGCTTCCCTGGGGAATTCTACCAGACATTTAAAATAGAATTAATCCCAATTCTTCTCAAGCTATTCCAAAAAATAGAAAGCGAAGGAAAACTCCCGGATTCATTTTATGAAGCCAGCATCACACTGATTCCCAAGCCAGACAGAGATCCAGCAAAAAAAGAGAACTACAGGCCAATATCCTTGATGAATACGGATGCAAAAATTCTCAACAAGATCCTTGCAAATCGAATCCAGCAGCATATCAAAAGAATCATCCTCCAAGATCAAGTGGGATTCATTCCTGGGTTACAGGGCTGGTTCAATATTCGCAAATCAATCAATGTGATACATCATATCAATAAAAGAAAAGATAAAAACCATATGATCCTGTCAATAGATGCAGAAAAAGCATTTGACAAAATACAGCATCCCTTCTTAATAAAGACTCTCGAGAAAGTTGGGATAGAAGGAACCTACTTAAACATCATCAAAGCCATCTATGAGAAGCCTTCAGCTAACATCATCCTCAACGGGGAAAAACTCAGAGCTTTCCCCCTGAGATCAGGAACACGACAGGGATGCCCACTCTCACCACTGCTGTTTAACATAGTGCTGGAAGTCCTAGCATCAGCCATCAGACACCAAAAGGAAATCAAAGGCATCAGAATTGGCAAAGAGGAAGTCAAACTTTCACTCTTCGCAGATGACATGATACTCTACATAGAAAACCCGACAGACTCCACCAGAAGTCTACTAGAACTGATCCAAGAATTCAGCCAAGTTGCAGGGTATAAAATCAACGTACAGAAATCGGTTGCATTTTTATACACCAACAATGAAGCAACAGAAAGAGAAATCAAGAAACTGATCCCATTCAAAATTGCACAAAAAAACATAAAATACCTCGGAATAAACCTAACCAAGGATACAAGAGATCTGTATGATGAAAACTATAGAAAATTTATGAAGGAAATTGAAGAAGACACAAAGAAATGGAAAAACATTCCATGCTCATGGATAGGAAGAATAAATATAGTTAAGATGTCATTACTACCTAAGGCACTCTACACATTCAATGCAATTCCAATCAAAATTGCACCAGCATACTTCTCAAAACTAGAACAAACTATCCAAAAATTTGTATGGAACCACAAAAGACCCCGAATAGCCAAAGTAATCCTGAAAAATAAAACCAAAACGGGAGGGATCACCATCCCAGACTTTAGCCTCTACTACAAAGCTGTCATCATCAAGACAGTATGGTATTGGCACAAAAACAGACACATAGACCAATGGAACAGAATTGAGTACTCAGAAGTGGACCCAAAAGTATACAGCCAACTGATCTTTGACAAAACAGGCAAGAATATCCAATGGAAAAAAGACAGTCTTTTTAACAGATGGTGTTGGGAGAACTGGACAGCAACATGCAGAAGAATGAAACTAGATCATTTTCTCACACCATGCACAAAAATAAACTCAAAATGGATAAAGGACCTGAACGTGAGACAGAAAACCATCAAAACCCTAGAGGAGAATGCAGGAAACAACCTCCTTGACCTCCACCGCAGCAACTTCTTACTTGACACATCCCCAAAAGCAAGGGAATCAAGAGCAAAAATAAACTGTTGGGACCTCATCAAGATTAAAAGCTTCTGCACAGCAAAGGAAACAACCCAGAAAATTAATAGGCAACCAACGGAATGGGAAAAGATAGTTGCAAATGACATATCAGATAAAGGGTTGATATCCAGAATCTACAAGGAACTCACCAAACTACACGCCCGAAAAACAAACAACCCAGTGAAGAAATGGGCAGAAGATATGAACAGACACTTCTCCAAAGAGGACATCCAGATGGCCAACAGACACATGAAACGATGCTCAGCATCGCTCCTCATCAGGGAAATACAAATCAAAACCACACTGAGATACCACCTCACGCCAGTCAGAGTGGCTAAAATGAGCAAATCAGAGAACTCTAGATGCTGGCGAGGATGTGGAGAAACGGGCACCCTCCTCCACTGTTGGTGGGAATGTAAACTGGTACAGCCCCTGTGGAAAACAGTGTGGAGGTTCCTCATGAAACTAACAATTGAACTCCCTTATGACCCAGCAATAGCACTGCTAGGAATTTACCCAAGGGATACAGAAATGCTGAGGCATAGGAGCACATGTACCCCAATGTTCATAGCAGCACTCTCCACAATAGCTAAAACATGGAAAGAGCCTAAGTGTCCATCAACAGATGAATGGATCAAGAAGATGTGGTATATCTATACCATGGAATACTACATGGCCATGAGAAACAATGAAATCTGGCCATGTGTAGCAACATGGATGGACCTTGAGGGTGTTATGCTGAGCGAAATAAGTCAGGCAGAGAAGGACAAATATCATATGTGTGCACGTATAGGAGGATTAGGAGGAACTTAACAGAGGACCAAGGGGGAGAAGAAGGGCGGAAATGGTGGGGGAAAGGGAGAGAGGCAAACCATGAGAGACTCTTGAATGCTGACAAAAACTGAGGACTGATGGATGTGTGGGGGAGGAGGGATGGGCATGGAGGAGGACACTTGTGGGGATGAGCACTGGGTGTTATGTGGAAACTAATTTGACAATAAACTATTTGAAAAAAAAAATCACATAATGTGTAACGGTTTCACTACCAGCATATATAAGTCTCTAATTTAAAAGGAAAATTCTCCAGCATCAGAATACAGACACAGTAAAGGAAGAAAATAAAATATTATACAGGTTACTTTTTAGACCTTAAATGTAGTTGTTCAAGCAGTTCCTCTATTTATCACCTTATAATTTGTCCTTATTTTAAAAATATCTACAGTAGGTATTAAAAACCCACAATAACACACCAGACAACTTAAAAAAAAAAAACCATAGATTTCTTATCTTTATCCAGAAAGTGCTGAGTCTAGTCCTAGCACTGAATCTAAGAGGCTGGTAAAAATCAGTGCTGCTGTCATTATCATCCCAGGGCTAATAAAAAGGAAGAAAATGAGGGACACAATAAAACTTCAGGAAGAAAAGAAGCCATGTGTTATGAGGTATAGTTGTCACGTCGCTCAAAATTTTACACAAAAATGACTGCATCCAAGTGTCCTGTTATGAGCACATTTAATGACACTGTCAAGACAACCAAATCAAAATGACTTGCACTCCCTGTTCACAAAAATGAAGAATTCTTTATCCTATTTTTCTTCATAAAAAACTCACAAACATTTATTGTCATTTTCAAAGAATAACACTGTCAATAATATTCTTACTATAGCATTATATAGCTTCTCAAAGCCATGCAACACCAGACGCTGTGACAAAAAACTGTTTGAATATCAATGTAAACAACTAAGCTGGCCTTCTTCATTCCATAGAATTAGCCTCATATAACCTCTGCGCATCAAGAAGAAAATCAGCGAAGAGTCTCACTGTTACACTCTAGTGCAACAATGCAGTCCAAGTGATAATCATCTTTACTCTTATTCCTCCCATTGACTTTGAGTCCATACTGATTTCACTGCAGATAAGCATCAAAACACTCTTTCATCTATTATCTCTTCTTTTTCTTCTTTCCTCATCATCTCCTACATATCTTCCTCCTGTAAATTTCCTTTTCTTCTACCAGGGTCCATTTTCACCTTTGGGCCTCTGGCCAGGCTGTCCGTCATTGTGCTTAAACCACTATCCTCTTCAAAGGAGGCAGATTTACAGCAGGGAACTTCAGGTCCTGTTCATAGGAAAAAGTAAAAGAGGTTCCAAAAAAACTTTTCTTCTGCTTAGATTGACTACCTCTTGGCATAACTCATGTGCACTGTGATGCTCACAGTGTTTGTGTTGTTTCTCAATCTTGTTGAAGAACTCCTTTTTGTAGAACAATCTGGTATGATCTGAGACCCTGAAGAGGGTGGGAAGGCACCCTGCCCTGAAAGTCAGCAATGGAGTAAGTTGTCCTACATTGTTCTACCTTCACCAGATGAAACAATTTACCCTACTGGTGTAGACAGAAGGGGGACACAGAGCTGCACTATGCCCACCACACAGTATCTGTCCAATGGCTGTTTCTCCCACCTCCCATCTTGTACCAGTATATGTTCATTTTGTGGCACCATCTTTGAGATGTCCTCACATGTTTTTCCACACAAACAAATTTCTCCCACCTCCCAAGCTAGTACCTTCATATATCCCTCTGTAAGTCTTCTTGGGCGTCATCAGGTTGATGCCAACAGGTTCCAGAAAGAAAATACTGGATTCAGATCTACAGAAGGTGATTTTATTTGCCCTTTCTGGGTGGTGGCAAATGTTAAACTCTTATGGAAGCTGGTGAGTCACTTTACTTGCCTCTAAGGCATGACCTCTCAAGCAAAGAGATCTCTTAAGAGAGACCCTTTTCCTTTCCCAACCAATTTGTGAGGAAATACATCCATCTGTCCACTGAGAGAAACAAAAGCAAAAAAAACAAATCTCCAAACACTCATCATTTTCTCTGGATTCTGGAGATGATTCAGTCAAGTGAGAACTGGCAAGATGTTGCTAAGATTTAAGCTAATTGTGGGGAGGGGGAGGGGAGGACCGTGGATACAGTCAGTCAGCTGGTAACATTCACAGGCAGAGCCATGTCAGGTAACAAGGGAGAGGCACTGAGAGTGTAACAGATGTCATTTCTCTTCTGCTGTGTGTCTGCAGCTTTGTCAAGAAGAGGCATGCCTGGGAGATTTCTGACTTACCTTTTAGGATTTAGCCAAAAATTTAGTTTGCCATGCCTATTACAGGTCAGCAAAAATTGAAATGGCAAAACCTGGCTGATCATCAAAATCACCTAGGGCACTCTGTAAAGCTACAGATTCCCAGACATGCTCCTAGATTTGCTCATGCAGAATTTCAGCAGTGAATCCTTGGATTCTCTTTATTGATGCAACTCCCCAGGTGCCAGCATGGAGAACCATTTTTGTAGCTCACAGAATCTAAATCACAGATGTGGAAGAGATCCAGTCTAAGTTTCCATTTTTCTGTTTGACAAAAACTTCAGTTCATAGATGTTAAGTGCAATGTTGTCTTATCACAAAAGTTTATTATCTGGGGGGAAATGCAGTAGGAAAAGCTTTGTGTGAAGAAAATATGTACCTGGGGAGGAAGTCTAGGAACCATCCTAATAATGCAACAGTGGAAACCTTTGGACTGGCCGTTGCTACAATGGTTTTGTAAAACATATATACTTAACTTTCATTCATTTATTCACTTAACAAATGAGCTAACACATGTGCCAGGCACTGCTTTAGGTACAGAAATTACAGTAGTAAACAAAGCAAAGAGTTCTGCCCTCATTCAGCTCTTGTTCTGGTGAGGTAGGGAGACACTACCAAGAAGATAAAAATAAAACATTCAGATAAAGCATGTCAGAAAAAAAAAAAAAAAAAGCAGGCAACAGTGATTTAACTTGTCCAGCAGTGGGGGCTGGGTTGAAATTAGGTCTTACTGGGTGAAGGTGACTTTGGAGAGGAGAGACCTGAAGAAACTGAGGAAGCTAGCCATGTATGCATCAAAGGTACAATTATAGCAGAGGAAATAGCAAATGTAAAGGCCCTGGGGTAGAAACATGTCTGGTATATTAGGAACAATGAAAGGACGAATAGATGTGTCAGTGAGGCAAAAGAGGACCAGATCATATAGTGTATAAGCAGATGGGTTTTTAGTTTACATGAGATGAAAAATCATTGGAGGCTTTTGGAAAAAAGACTATTAAGATGTAACTTGTATTTCAATGACCTCTATGAGAAGAGAGGAAACCAAATTGAAAGTGAAAGTAGCAGAAGCAGTCTGACCAGACAGAAAGTTATTGGAATACTTAAACTGTAGTACATGTGCTGGGCAAGAGAGAATTAACCCTTTCAATAAACAAGATGTGCAGGGGCGCCTGGGTGGCTCAGTTGGTTAAACGTCTGACTTTGCTTTCAGCTCAGGTCATGATCTCTCACGTGAATAAAAAACACTGAAGAGAGAAAACTTCAAGTAGTAAGACTAACCTGATTTATTTTTTTAATTTATTTTAGAGAGAGACACAAAGTGCGCAAGCAGGGGAGGAGGACCGAGGTTCAGAGGTAGAACCCCAAGCAGACTACACACTAATATGGGATATGGGGATCAATCCTAGGACCCTGAGATCATGACCTGAAATCAAGAGTTGGATGCTTAACCAACTGAGTCACCCAGACACCCCAAGGCTAATCTAATTTTTAGGATGTAAAAACTTGTGCTATAAAAATGCAAAAAAAAAAAAATAAGGGAATCATTTATTTCAGAGATTTACCATTCTCAGATGGTAACAGTGAACATCTATAGAAGGACAGAAAAGTATGAAGGTTATTGTTGAAGTTTTGTTTATTATTCATGTAATGACACAGATATATTTACTAGGATGAGCCAATTTTCAAGTCCAAGTATGGCAATAGATGAAACTGGACTCCTGTGTGGTTACTGAGAAATATACACAGCTTCCAAAACCACATGAAGGTGAGTCAGAGTGATGGGCATCTGTACAGAGGAGGAAGCTGACATAGTCTTTTAGGCCAAACAGTAATCCTGGGTGGCTCTGATGAAATAAGGTATATAATCACCTCACCAGGAAGAGTCTTTCTTATTGAGTAAATACTTGGCAGCCTTGGTCATTAGCTTGAAAAGCAGAGAGAAAAGTAAACGTTCACGAGGTAGTACTCAGCGGAGATGTTTGTTTAGGCTGAATCCTGAATGTCCTTTGGGCCTAACTCTGTGCTGCCTCTCCCCTCCCCAATTGCGGAACTGTGATTACAGGAGCCAAGCCAAGAACACGTCTGACTCATTCATGATGTGCAGGGTCCCAGTGACTAATTGCAGGTGAATTAATGTTTAAAATGACTGTGGGTACCTGGCCAGGGAATAGTGTGCTTCCCACTGTTCTCGGCATGTGAATCAGAACCCAGGTCACGGGCACCTGGGTGGTTTTGTCAGTTGAGTATCCAACTCTTGATTTGGGCTTAGATCATGATCTCATGGTTTGTGAGATCAAGCCCTACATCAGACTCTGTGCTAACAGCACTGAGCCTGCTTAGGATTCTCTCTCACTCTCTCTCTCTCTCGAAATAAATAAATAAAAGTAAAAGAAAAAAGAACCTAGATCAGTGGTTCTTAGCATTTCTCTGTTCACTGAATGCTTTTGGGTGGTGGCATTCATGAAGGGATCGAAAGGTGAACATTCCTTTTTTGGACCCAAGTATTTAAAAATCCAAAAACAGCCTCCCAGACATTTACTAGGTCACCCTTCAGCAATATATCACTGTCGACATGAAATTATTAACTTCCCAGATGCATGAAGCAAGGCTTTCATGTGATGTAGGTCTTTAAACCTAGCATTACACCCCATGTCCTTTCTCTAATTAGCAAAGGGCTATGTCCTGCTCTCCTCCAGTCTGTCCATCACAGCTTTCTACCCACCAGTTACTTCTTTAACAACATGTAGCTGTACTGAAGGTAAAATGCAAAGTTACTCATTGATTACAAATGGCAGCTGACCTACAAAGAGCTTGAGGGACCACAATGTCTGAGAGCCACTCACTTACAAAAGCATCAGCTGAGATATTGCAGGTATAATCCCTATACAGGTGAGATCAGATGGACCCAAAATACACATTCTAAGCAAAGTCTTAAGTATCTAAGCTGTTCCAACTATAACTGCCTCTACTGTTATCTATTTAGTTATTAGTATTTAAAAAAATTAATGTTTGTTTATTTTTGAGAGGGAGAGAGACACAGAGCACGAGTGGAAGACGGGCAGAAAGAGAGGGAGACACAGAATCCCAAGCACGCTCCAGGCTCTGAGCTGTCAGCACAGAGCCCACAGTGAGCCTTGAACCCACAAATGGTGAGGTCATGACCAGAGCAAAAGTCAGATGCTAAAGTGATTGAGCCACCCAGGCACTCTTAGTTATAGTATTTTTGACATAATTGTCAAGTGGCACTTTACTAAGAGCATTAAAAATTTAAAGGTATTAATAATGAGAAGTTGGAAATGGCCAAATGCACATGCCACCTTTTCTTCTCTGCCTTTTGTCTTTTCAAGGCTACATAGAAAAGTGAACATATATATGTGGAGTTTAAGAAACAAAACAGATCAACATATGGGAAGGAATGGAAAAGTAAGATAAAAACAGAGGCAGGCAAACCATTACAGACTCTTAAGTACAGAAAACAAACTGAGAGTTGCTAGAGGGGAGGTGGGTGGGGTTGAGCTAAATGGGTGATGGGCATTAAAGAGGGCACTTGTTGAGATGAGCAATGGGTGTTATACATAAGTGATAAATCAGTAAATCCTACTCCTGAAACCATTATTATACTCTATCTTAATTAGCTTGGATTTAAATAAAACTTAAAGAGAAAAAGAAAAGAAAAGAAAAGAAAAGTGAGCATAGTCTGCCCCAGCTCTGGGCAGAAGAATGCTCCTGTTGTCTGTCTTTTTCCTAAACTTTTTTAAGCATGCACAATTGTCACCACCTCTTCTCTGGCCTCCTCTTTGCCATGATCCTAAGCCATCATCCTCATTCACACCTATTTTAAGTTGAAGCGGAAAAAGGGGCAGTCATGAAAAATGGCATGCGCTTAATAAAAACCTCTGCAACTATAGCAATTGTGATTTCATACTCTGGCTGAGGGTAATTAGGCTTGCTCTCTCCCTTTGGCAGAAGAATTTCCCTTTTCTCTGTGTCTCATGGAGCCCCTGGGTATAGGGCTAAACCTGTGATTATGTGGTCAGATGACAGGATCCTCCATGCTTCAGGTAGACCCAACCTTGGCAAGACTATCTCATCTGCTAGTGAAAATCTAGGAAAGACCACCAGTGTTTGAGATGTGGGGATGTGTAGAGATGCCAGGAGCTTCCAGATAAGGGACCTGGACTCACGGAGAATAGTGCAGGCCAAATCATGCAAAGGTTAGTGGTAGACTCTGGACAAATCACTGGGGTGGCCTTGGGCTATTTCCACTACAAATAGGATGTGGGACTTCTGGAGTGCCCCACTTTACTGAAGAGATTTAAAACACTTTTGTGATTTGTAATGTGTTAAGAAATGTAATGTGTTTAAAAATATTTTTTTATTACATGTGTGAAGAGGTCATTAAATGGTGGAATACTAAATGGTAAAATACAGCTGTATGAAAAATTTCCTTCTTAGCATATATACTTATCTCTTGCCCCAGTTTTATTAAGATATAATTGACATAGAACATTGTGTAGGCTTAAATGTACCATGTGTTCGTTGGATACATGTGTACTTTGCAAAATGACTGCCACCATAGTGCTAGCTAAGGAGACCAACCCATCACATAATTATCATTTCCATTTTGTGGAGTTAATATTTGAGATCTATTCTCCCAGCAACTTTCAAGTATGCCATACAGTATTATTAATTATAACCATTACATGACACATTAGATACTTAGAAGTTTATAACTAGAAATTTGTGCACTTTACCCAACACTTCTCTATTTCCTCCCCTGATAGTAACCCCCCACTCAACTCTTTTCCTGTGAGTTCAGCTTTTATGTATATTATCCTTGGTAAAATATGTCAGATAGAGAAAGACAAATACTGCATGATATCACTTGTATGTGGAATCAAAAGATGTGGTATATATATGTACTTTAGCTTATCTCCTTATCGGCATTTTCATTTAATGCATGAAAACAATACAGTAGGAATCAAAGCCCTTGGGCTCTCCTTTTTCAGTTGTCTTTTTCCTGTGCTATCATATGGATTGAATCCCCAACAAAATTCGAAGACCAAACCTCAATGCAAGAGCATTTGGAGATGGTGCCTTTGGGAGTAAAGAGGTTTCAATGAGGTCACAAGGGTGGGTTCATGAGGTTAGTGCCTTTAAAAGAAAACATCAGGGCACTTGTGGTCTCTCTCAGAACCACATGAGAACACAGTGGGAAGGTGGCTCTCTGTAGAGCAGGCAGAGTCCTCACCAGAATCCAGCTATGCTGGCACCCTGATCTCAAAGCATCAGCCTCCAGGACTGTGAGAAAATAAATTTCTGTCATTTTAGCCACCACATCAATGGTATGGTATTGTGTTATGGTAGCCTAGGCTGACCAAGACACCCTGCTTTTCTTTCCCTCATTCTCTTTCTACCTCTGTTTACACGATTCTCTCCTGGGAGGGCAGAGACAGAGGATGCAGACCTACTAACAGTGACTGCCTGTGTAATCAGTCCTGCTGTGTCTTTACCCCTTTACCACTGGAATCAGATGAACACATTATTCCACCTATGCTGCATTATTAAAAACAAAACAAAACAAGCACTTTTGACCAGTTTGCCTTCCGTAATGGCACTAAACTCTTTTATTGTGCAAATTGGTAGAAAATTACTCCTGCAAAGAGAGGAAAAACTAGAGCAAGAAATGATTGAAGAAGGGGTCAAAGAGAAAGAGGACAGGCACATACAACAGGGAGGGAGACTGCAGGGGACCTTCTCCGTCCCTGAGCCTTACCGATGACCAGCCTTCTCTATACTGCTCACCGTTGCTTTCCTTCTTGTCTTTTTACTGCCTCTTGCTGCCACTTCCTGTCTTTCCTCTTCTGTAGGAACTCACTTCAGCCCCTAAGAACCCTTTCTCCCAGCCCAGGATTTTACGCATCCACCTTCAGGGGTAACAGAGAAATCAGCTGTGCACTACTGGTCGAGGGCCAACAATCCTCACTCCCAATTAACAACTGTTCAGGTTAAATAGGACCATCTACGAGGGACCCATCTACACCTGGGTTTCAGAAAGTGCTCATCCAAAAGGAAACTCTGGTCCAACACTCATGAATAGAAATCTGAGGGCCACGAATGCATGCCACAGGTGATATTTTAAATTTCTAGTAGTCACATTTTTGAAAAGGTAAAAATAAGTGAATAATTTTTAAAAATATATTTTATTAGGGCACCTGCGTAGCTCAGTTAAGCATCGGACTCTTGATTTCAGAGAGGGTCATGATCCCAAGGTCATGGGATTGACCCCCACATCAAGCTCCATGTGCTTAAGATTCTCTCTCTGTCTGCCCCTCTCCCCTGCTTGTGCGTGCACTCGCTCTCTTTCTGAAAAATAATAAAATTTATTTAGCACAACATATACCTAAAATATGGAACCAATTTTTACAATAGAATGGCATATTTCACATTTCTTTTAAACTAAGTCTTCAAAATCAAAAGTGTGTTTTATTTCTTTTTAATGTTTATTTTTGAGAGAGAGAGACAGAACATGAGATGGGGAGGGGCAGAAGGAGAGGGAGACACAGAATCTGAAGCAGGATCCAGGCTGTCAGCACAGAGCCAGACACAGGGCTTGACTGAGGTGTAGTGAGCTCATGACCTGAGCCAAATGTTCATTCAGAATGTTTAACAGAATGAACCACACAGGTATCCTTCAAATGTGTATTTTACACTTCCAGTACATATCATTTCATATAGCCACATTTTATTGTTTAATGCCCCATGTGGCTAGTGACTACCATATTAGACAGCATAGCTCTGGTCAGATTAAAGGAAAGGTGTGGCCCTGGTGTACCAGCAGATAATGAAGGCCTCCTGCCAAATGGACTGACTCTCCTGGGCCTGAAAGCACAGCCTATCGCAGAGACAACAAACTAAATGCTCCTTTGAGATGTGGAGATGTTTTCCATTGCTTTTAAAGAAAGGTACATCAACTACCATCTCCATAAATATTATGTTAAAATTTCAAAGATTCAGAACAGAAACATCTCCATAGATTCTTAAAACATTGTATATTGCTAATAAGAATTTCTAAGAGCAGAGAACAGCTTGATCTTTTGCTCATCACTTTTCTAAGGTCAGAAGCATCCTTCCCACTGTATAATTCAGTGCTCAAGCTTTCATCTCATGATTGCTTGGGAAAATTAGAAAAAAAATGCAAAAAAAATTGTATTTGCTGAGAAGATGATATTCCCCTCCTGCATGGAATATCACAGCAAAGCTGCCCTGTCTTTAGCAGGTGTACAGGTACTATGTGGTTGGTTTTCACTAAGGACTGAGTAAATGCTGGACCTTTAATTCTAATGATTAACTGTTAATACCATGAATTTATACACTATTAGTTTGAGTATTCCTACAGTGATATCCAAGTCATTGACATCCCTTTTTATAGCTGATGTCTTCCCTCCATTTAACTCAGGGAAATGATTTTAATGGTGGAAATTTCAGGATGAGAGTACTAAGGAGGGGAGTCTTGCTACAGTTTAATAGGATGTTTTCTTTCAGCAGGTAACTTTTGTGATGGTTTTGTGATGGTACCGGATTTTTTTTTTAAAGGATTCCCTGCTATCAGCCACTAACAGTTTATCTATTTGTTGAAGCTTCTCTCAACTTATTAAGGCTTTGATCCTTATCTGAAGGGTGAGAAATTTTAAAGCATAAGTTTTATGGGTTATTTGTGATTTTATGAAAGAAATGCTATGAGCCTTCAGACCTAAAGAGAGAGAGGGAGAGGGGGTTGGGGGAGAGAGAGAGAGAGAGAGAGAATCTCCATGGAAGATAATATGCTGTAAGTTTTCCTAGATCACCTCAAATTATACCTCTACCAACTCTAAAGCTGACTTGGGTCAAGTAAATAGCCTTTTCTCATCACTTCCCACAGAAGGGGCAATAACAACTTTTCTTTCTATTTGAGTTAAGATTAAATTTAAAGTATATTTCTACTTGATTGTCACTCTTGTTAAAGATTCTTAGGCAAAAGGATACCATGAAACTTGGGATAGCTGTTGTTTATAGATTCAATTTTCAAGGACGGTTCATTCCCATGGTTAATTAAAAGTTAAATGTGTACAAAAAAACAGTTGGCAAAGACTGATTCTCCTCCCTCTCTAGAGGCTTCCAAGTTCTTTTTTCATGAGCACCCAGAATCTTTTTCCCTCACCGGATCCAGATTCCATTCTTGGTATATCTGACCAGATGACGCAACATCTGTGTTCCCTTTTAAGAACGTGAGAAATAAAGCTTTTCCATCTTCCCTCTCTTTGAGTTCTGGGAAATCCAATTAAAACTGCTCAGATTTTCTTTTTCTTGTTTGCTTTAGAAGACAACCCTCAGGAAGAGCCCTGTGGAGGTCTCCCGCCTGTGGAAGAAGGTAATCGAAAAATTAACCTGATTATGGAGTTGTCGACACAGGTTTCCCTTCAGAATGAAAAGATCACCCAGCTGGAAGAAGTTTTAGAGGAAAAGGAAAGAAAGATTCAGCAGCTGGAAGCTGAGCAGGGATCCCATCCTTTCCAAGAAGTTAAGGACTCTCCTGAATGTTTACAAGAAGCCCCAACTTGCCTTAATAATAGTATCAACCCTGTGGTCTCTGATGAGGGTATGTAAGGATCCCCAATATGAAAATAAATGTTTATTTAGTGTCACCATTGTGAAGTCCAAAACCCAGCTAGTCTCACCACTGGCAAACTCAATTTCAACACGATGGGTTTGAATGTATCCTATAATGTGCCTGTTGGCAAACAAAGGGGAGTCTTCACAACCAATGCTGGCATGTTTCCCCTTCAGACATCAGCAGTCAGGTAACCCACACAATTGTGTGATACTACGTTTTTAGACATCCCAGATAACTGTAGGAGAGAGAGAAAAACACACAACTAGACAGATGGTCAAAAAACAGTGTCATTTTCTTACTAGAGGTTTGTCACACTGCAAGGTGCCACCAATCCTGTTATCTGTGAGCGGCACATCTGTGAACAGAAAACTGCCATGGAAGGCAAGCTTCCAACTGGGAAACTGGGGAACGTTAGGGTTCTGAAGACTGGAATCATTGGCATGAGGTCTGTTTTTTCATGTCCTCTAGAATGTATTTCTTTATGGCATGTGCTTCATTAACATTTAGCAAGGGTTGAAATGACATAAAATCAAAGCAATAAAAATAAATAAAGAATGGATGAATCAGTACTGTGGCCCTTTGGGAAAAGTGTCCTGGGACAACATCTCCTTAGGAAAACAGACAACAGTGATTTTTCCCGTTGGATCAAAACTGAGACGAAAGCAAAATATACTCTTCTGTTATTATTGTATCAAGGAGGTGTGGACAGCACAAAATCATGTCAGAAAAAACAGAGGATGGGCAAAGGAAAGCTACCCTATAATTAATGAGTTACAAGAAATCATATCATATTCCTCTTTCACACATCCCCCTCAAATAAACTTTCCCACCAAAAGGGAGCAGTTCAGCACTAACTTTGGGGGAGAATTTGGTACTTAATTCTTACTGTTCTGGTACTGTATGAGTCAGACAAATAGCTCTAGCTGTCCCATGAAAATAACTGCATTACTACTTCTTGATTTAATTCAACCAGTTCAATAAATACTCCCTGAAACTCTTCTATCTACAAGATATGACAGAAGATGTTAGAAATATCACATCAAATATGATAATCACCACCTTTATCATTCAAGAGTTCACAGACACACAAGAGTATTCTTAAATATAAGGGAGCTATGAAATGGAAGAGGGAATGTGGGTGAACACAGAGTAAACCTGATTAGCACTGCTTTAATAAAGGTTCTTAAATTTACTGAACATGAGTAATCACTAAGAATTCATATCCTGAGTCTTTGGTAATCCTCTTCTGGTAATCTCAGAAGGAGAATTGTTCCTTGCAAACCAGTGGGAGCAATCTTCGATCAAATGCAACCAGCACATAATCTGATTATGGATCCTGACTATGTATGAAACAAAGATTCCAAACTTGACTTAAGAAAAAAAAAGGAAACAATTGAGTTTTGGGCTCATAATAGCTTTACGATATTGACTCTAGATGTTCACTGCAAAAAAAACTCAGATTCATACAAAGCTAGAATCTTCCTTTATTTGCACATAATCTCATTATTTCAAATGCAAGGTCAGTAAGTATGAACATTTACAGTCAATGATCAGAAATGAAACCAATTTACAACTCCCTGATTGTGAATACACACCTACCCCAGAAAGTGAATCCAGGTACTTTCCCATGGTTCCTAAAGAACCTTTTCCAGGGAGTGTGTTTCAGCCTCTACAGAATCCACTTCAGAAATCCCTTTTCTCTGCTCCCTTCTCCTTATCTCTTCCAACCCCAGAATCTCTTTGATCTATTTGTCTGGCCCTGACTAGGTCTCTCTGTTCCAACCTTGAGGTTTTGCCTATTGTTTTTTACAACCTGGTCGATGGTTGGCATGTCCTCACTGAGTATTTCTATGAGAAAACTTTAAACCTTTTAGTTTCTAAAGAGTGGACTGTCTCCAAGATAAATCATTATCTCTACAATTTTGATCTGTTATGATAATCAGGTTTCCATCTCTTTATTTTACCAGAGATTATCTTAATCCCAAGGGATATGGGGGATGGGGTGTGTGTGAGATCGATGGAAAATACTGAAGGAGAGAAAAGAAAATCCCATCAACATCCCACATAGGCGGATGTTAACTTCTAGGTCAATATCCCCTGGCTAAAGTCCTGGCTAGCCCTCAGTATGAAAGCAGATTGATAGTGGAGATAAAGTAACAGGTGGAGCTGGAACTGCTGTTAATAATTAATTGAGCCCTTTCCCTCTAAATATTCAAGACAAGCCAATGAAAAAGAAAGCATCAAGGCTCCTATTCCCCCACAAAACCATCCTTGCAAGAAGCCAATCTGGGTTATCTCAACTCTGGTCCAGGTGATCTCCAAATGAGAAGTGGGGAAAAGACTCTGCCCGAAGATGAAAAAGACTGATCTCTACTAGTGGCATCTTAGTAATAAGAATTCTTTAAATATCCAGATTTTACAGCGTGGCGTGGGGGTGACTGGGGGAGGGGTGTAGTCAAAAGAGGTATTGCTGGGCTCTGAGGCATTCCTAAGTGGAAAACTCATGTTCCTAGCCGGATATTTACACCACTGTATGTCCTCAGAGTTCATTTCCATTTTCTGCCATTCCTCTGAATAAATGAATAGTTAAGCCTTAAATTGTGCCCAACACCTGGTTCAGATGAACTGATATCAGATTGCACCCCTACACTGGAGCAATGTCTATTTGCTTACAAGCAAGTTAGGCTGCTGAAATAGCCTAAAATCTTTAAAATATCTGGTGTACATATTATGAGACAAGTAGCATGCTGAGGACCTTACTTCTTAATGGAAATCATCAGGTAACAAAGCTGGTTGAAAAAATAATTTTCTGGATTTCCGGAAATCCAGATTATTAACACATTAAACAAGTAACTCAAGCCCTTCTCTAACATTCTAAAAACATTCACGGAACTGCATGCATAGTTTTAACTCTTTATTTTTTTTTTCACCAGTCATTAACTTTTCTCAGAAGTTCAACTGAATGTGTGGTATGTTTAACTAATATAAATACATGTTGGATTTAATAATTTAGTTTCATTATTATGTGGCTGTGCTTCCAAATACTTTCATGGCCAGCTGCAGTTATAGCAAAGGACTTGCTAAGGACTATCAAAAAAGCTAGTCATTAGAGAAACCAGTCCAGAAATGTGAAGTGGGTACCCTAGGATTCAATGAAGTTCAGCAAAAGCAAAGAAATCATGATGCTTTCTGCCTAAATGCATTTCCGGGAAAGAATGAATTAAATCAAGTTTTTTAATTATCTCCTACACTCCTCCCTGCTTATCCCCAAATCCAATCATTTTCTTTTACTTACACTGAAGCAAAAAATTGTTGGTGTAATGCAACAAATAGAGAAGTGGTGATGACTGTTGCAGGCTTAAGTGAAAATAATATTTATTTGGGCAGTTTTCAAGTATAGTTACTACAGACAAAACTATCCTAAAAGATGTAAGAAAAATATTTTTAAAGGACTTGGTGAATCAAACGCCTGAGATTCAAGAAGTTTGTGGAAGGAAAAAGGAAATTGTAAAGAATAAATCATTATGAAAAATTTCCCCTGCTAAAACAACAACATCTTTTATTAAGATTTCCCAGACACAAGAGACCTTTTTGCTTAACAGAGGAGAATCAAGTTCAAGTAGGAAATAACCTTTTTAAAATACAAGTACTAGTACACTGGGACAAAGTTCACAGCCAAAGATAGGGCTGGCCATGACATTTTCCTTACCTCATAAAATGAGAACTTTTATGGTAAAACACAACAAAATCAAAAACAGTTCTTATTCTCAGCTTCCTGAAGAAATTGAACATCTGGAATCAGATTCTCAATACATCCCCAATAACATGAACCTGCATCAAAATGACATTAAAATGTCTGATATTTTTATCTATAAGGTTTATATTCATTTGCTTTTTGTTTAACAAAGAAGATCCTTAGTACTCAAATCCCAAAATGTCCAATTCTTTATTCCTGGATGGGAAAATCACATGACATATTATCTAATAACTTCTGAAGTCCCTTTTCCTAAATGCCACAAATAAGTCTTGCCAAGGGTTTATTATCTGATATCACCTTTTCCACAAAATGATGATAGCATAGGCAAAGGATGATAGGAGAATGGGAGAGAAAGATCTATCCCAGCACTAACTCTTTGTCACATGGTGTCCAAACAATGATAACAGTGCGTTCTTGTTAAAAGAAAAAAAGCTGGGGTACCTGGGTGGCTCAGTTAGTTGAGCTTCAGACTCTTGATCTCATGGGATCCGCCCTGGTGGGGCTCTGTGCTGACAGCCTGGAGCCTGTTTGGGATTCTCTCTCCCTCTCCTTCTCTCTCTCCTTCTCTCTCTCTCTCTCTCTCTCTCCACCTCCCTTCTTACTCACCCATGAGTGTGCATGTGTGCATGTTCTCTCACTTAAAATAAACTTAAAATAAAAAGAGAAAAAGATGTTAACAAAATTGGTGATTTTGTAATAACAAGGTGTGTCTTAACACTTAGCTGCTATTTAAACCAAATTGGTATGAAAGAAACCACAGACAGTGGAAGCCCTATTGTCTTGTTAGGGACCTGCATTTACTAGCCATCAGTTATGTATATAGGAATATACCTAAAATTTATATTAAAATTTATAATCAAAATATTTTCACATAAGGATGATTTTATTTAATCTTCATGAGGTAGGTTTTAGCTATATAATCTCAAATTTACAACTAGTTAATATCAGAACAAAGGCCTATGGCCCCCAGCACTTTGTAATTTTCGTAACACTCACCATCTCTGTGTAGTTACAGAAATAAAGGCACTCACCAACTATAGCTCTTTCTCAGGTCAGCCTCCATTTCCATTTATAGGAAACATAATTTTCCATAGGTAATTTCCTTCTCAAGTTCATTCGACACCAAGAGACAAAAAGTTGTCTATATTCAATAGACCCATTTATTGGATTTAGCCAGAATAGTGTTTTGAGTTTTGTTTGCTCATTACATTTTGTTTACTTATTATCTTCCTATCTTTTCCTTTCTGTTCCTTATTTCACTTTCCTTTCTTTCCTTCTTTCCTTCTTTTTTCTTTCTCTTCTTTCTTTCTTTCCTTTCTCTTTCTCTCTCTCTCTCTCACTTCCTTCTTTCCTTCTTTTTCTTTTCTTTTCTTTTTCTTTTCTTTTTTTTTTTTAATTTAGGCTTCACACTCAACATGAAGTCCAATTCAGGGTCTGACATAAAGACCCGAGCTAAGATTAGGAGTCAGATGCTTAACGGACTGAGCCATCCAAGTGCCCCACTTTCTTTCTTTTAAAGTAAATGCTTTTAAGAGGGTGAGGTTGCATTCTACAGTTCCCACTAGACCTCACCATTTCCAATTGTCATAAGAAAGCTTATAGTTTAAGGCTCCTTAAGACATTTATCTTACCTGCCTGGCCTGTAAGTAAGTGGGTTTAGAATTCCTATCCAAAATACTCAGTGTGTATACTAGGTGAATTTGGTGTCTTGTGGTTATCACCAAAAATTCCAGCATCTTGATCTTTTGATTTATAATCTAATATATACATTCAAAGTATATTACATCCTACATTCAATGTTAAGGCTTATTCTCCTATGCATGACATAGGTAAGACAACAAAAACCTAAAGAAAGTAATTCACCCAGAGTCCACGGCATCTTCCTCATGAGGTTAAGACAGTTTCTGAATCTTTCTGTTTTGATGTGTGTGCTGTGTAGAAAGAGGAAATTCTGATGGTAAAAAGTCATCTTGTCCATACCACCAACACAAGTAAGTAGGTAAATGGTAACTATCAGAACTGGCATTTTCTAAAGGAAGGAGTCCCACACACAGTCTACTTTTTTTTTCTTTTCAAATTTATTTAATTTTGAGAGAGAGAGAGAGAGAGAGAGAGAGATAGAGCGAGCATGCAAAGGAGGGGCCCAGAGAGAGGAAGAGAGAGAGAATCCCAAGCAGGTTCAGGGCTATCAGTGCAGAGCCCAATGCGGGGCTCTAACTCACTAATTGTGAGATCATAACCTGAGCCAAAATCAAGAGTCAGACACTTAACCAACTGAGCCACCCAGGTGCCCCTAGACAGTCTACTTTTTAAAACTACAAAATTCTCCCTTCATGTCAGTGGCATGGATTCTATGTTACATAGAGAAAGAAAATCAGTTTAGTGACGTCTGCAAAGATTATTGGTTGCAGCTCTACCTGCTTTTGTCTCCTACTTAGACAAAAATGTAGGTGTTAGGTTTCCTCAGCACATTTAGCATATTTGGCAATTATGCCTTAAATTTATAAAGCAAAGCAAAAAATTCTGCCTCTGTTTATCCTGACAACCCTATGAGTTATGGATTTCTCACTTACAAATGGGAAAACTAAGCTCTAGACTTTAGAGCTGCAATCTTAGAGCCTGCCAAATCCAGTTTCCCACCTGTGTTAGCAGGGCCAGTGAGCTCAGAATGGCTTTTGAATTTTTCAATCACTGAACAACAACAATAACAAATCAAAGAATAACATTTGTGGAACAAAAATTATATGGTATTTAAATTGTGTAGTTCATAAATTTTTATTGGAAAATAGTCATGTTCATTCATTTAGGTATTGTCTGGGCTCTTTTCTTGCTACAGTGGCAGAGTTGAGTAGTTGTGATAGAGAGCCTAAGTATCTGAGACTTCATAATAAAAGTGAGGTAAATTTAAATAAATACTCAAAGTCATATAGGTAGTTAAGTTTCAGAACTAAGCTTGAGTCTGATGTTCTCACTGCAGTTGGAGTATTCCTTGTGATCAGGGTACTAACACTTTTACACAGATTCATTCTTAACATGGCATCATAAAAATATATGTATGTATATGTGTATTTATATGTGTATATATGTATATGCATATACATATGCATATACATGTATTATTCAGGAATTCTCAAATCTCACTAGACTATGACTAAAAATATAGGCTCATATGTATTTTTTTAAAAAATGTTTTATTTATTTCTGAGAGAGAAAGAGAGACAGCACGAGCAGGGGAGGGTCAGAGAGAGAGGGAGACACAGAATCCTGAGCAGGCTCCAGGCTCTTAGCTAGCTGTCAGCACAGAGCCCAACGTGGGGCTCAAACCCACGAACTGTGAGATCATGACCTGAACCAAAGTTGGATGCTTAACCGACTGAGCCACCCAGGCGCCCCTCATAATTCTTTCATCATCCTGTAGCAGAAAGTCTTTTCAGATTATTAATACATTTTTCTCCATATATGCATCTATTTTATTCCCACATTAGAAAGGTAGCTTGCTCTGTGTGATCTTGCCTAGGACCCAGAAGCTCTGTGTGAAAGGAGCAGAGTATAAGGAGAAGCTGACCATGAGATACTTTTTTCCAGACTTTTCTTTCCAAAGCCAGTGACAGGAAGATGAGAGACAGGAAAGGATTCCTGTCACTGCTGAAAGGAGAACAAGAGAGGCATGTATGTCTCAACAGCAGTAGGAGTCTATCCCTGCTCTGGGACATTCCTCGAGGGATGTAGCAGAATCTCAGAAGCACCAGGGAGGTTGGGTTCTGAAGGCCAGGATGTTAGGCCCCGCTAAGAGCCCCATACTCATGTGTGCCTGGAATATGACCAAGCAGGAGACCTGAGGAGACCAAACTGACCACTAAGACAGGGAACTCACCATCATCAGGTGACAGAATGATCTCGGAACCAAGAATCCTGGCATAGGGCCAGGGAAATGGAAAATTCAAAATGACTGAGGTTGGGGGCCGCCTGGGTGGCTCAGTTGGTTAAGCATCTGACTTTGGCTCAGGTCATGATCTTGTGGTTCGTGAGTTCATGCCCCGCATTGACTTCTGTGCTGACAGCTTAAAGCCTGGAGCCTGCTTTAGATTCTGTATCTCCCTCCCTCTCTCTCTCTGCTCTTCCTCTGCTCTCTCTCTTTCCCAAAAATAAACATTAAAAAAAACAAAGAATAGCAAAATGACTGAAGTTAAACTTCCTGATTCCCTGGTGGGATAAGGGCTTAGGGTCAACATTCTGACAATTTATAGAAAATAAAGAAAAGGAACTAGTCCAGACATGAGTTCGCAGACTGAGATTCACATAAGCCATTAAAAAATTCAAATCACATGTCAATAAACTATTTGTAAAAAAAAAAAAAATTCAAATCACAAAGCCTCCATGTGTCTATCGAGAAATTACTGCTGGATCTAACATTCCACTGAATTCTGTTCCCCTAACAATTTATGAAGATCTCACTGTTCTCAACACCTCAGCCTGCTATCCACACCCTGAACCTCTGCTACTTCAGAGAATAGCAGTCACCCCCTGCCACGTTATGACTGCCTACCTTCTGCCCCCCATCCTCCACTCTGGTACCTGGATGGGCAGGCCGCAAACAGAAACACCTCCCTCACATCTCCAAAACACAGACAAACATATTAGGCTGCCATATTTAACAAAACCTTATCAAATGCTTGGGAGTAACCAAAACATGGTGCAAAATACCACACAGTTAGTTCAAGTTCTTGCTATGCTCTTTCCAAGTGGTGGTCATCAGCTTTGCTGCCACTGTTGGCATTTCACTATAGATGCTCTCTTCCTTTCTCAGAGAGAGGAGCAGGTCACCAGTTCACTCAACCCAAAGCTGTTCATTTTGAATCCCAAGATGATTAGTGATGACAATATTTTCTCAACATAACTCCATCCACCCACAAGGTGTGGCCTGACTTCACAGACTCCAACCATATGTCCTAGAGCCTGAGTTATTCAAGCTTAAACAACACTCTCTGTGGGATTCTCATAGTCTTATAACTAACTATACCTCCCCAGGTACAGACTATAAGACTATCAGTATCCCACAGAGAGTGTTGTTTAAGCTTGAATACCTGAGGAGGAAGTGTCTCAGCATATACTAGTTTACAGGGGCTCCTGGGCGGCTCAGTCAGTTAAGCCTCCAAATTCAGTTCAGGTCATGATCTCTCAGTTCATGGGTTCAAGCACCGTGTCAGGCTCTGTGCGGACAGCTCACAGCCTGGAGCCTGCTTTGGATTCTCTGTCCCCTTATCTCTCTGCCTCTTGCCTGCTCACACTCTGTCTCTCTCTCTTAGAAAGAAATAAACATTAAAAAATTTAAAAAATATATATACACACTACTCCACAGAATGCTAAGTATCTTAGCCTGCACATCTATAGATACAGTAACTTGATCCTCAAAAATGAATAGTGGGTATTTGCTTTACATTCCTGTAATTAAGTGGCCTTTTTGTCATTTTTCTAATATACAGGAAGGCTTCTCCGAAGACGAACTAAATTTATAACACTAAAATGCAACTGCTAACTTAGAAGGGGGGTTTTAGAGTGAAACAAAGTCTTTTTCTCTGCCGTACCATCTTCTCCTATTTTGAAGACTATACAGAGCAGTATCTCTATACATTGAACTCAGAATCTTCTCACCACACTGTCATTTTTGGTAAAATCCCTCCTTTTTTAAAATGTTTATTTATTTTTGAGAGACAGAGAGAGACAGAGTGTGAGTGGGGAAGGGCAGAGAGAGAGGGAGACACAGAATCTGAAGCAGGCTCCAGGCTCTAAGCTGTCAACAAAGAGCCTGATGTGGGGCTCAAACTCACGAGCTGTGAGATAATGACCTGAGCCAAAGTTGGACACTTAACCTACCAAGCCACCCAGCCGCTCCTCCCATTTTTTAATAGATTAATATCCAAAGTATATTTTCCTTCACTCAACAAATATTTACTGCATACTTATTATGAGCTTGTACTTTTGTATCCTCTATCAATCATGTCAGATGTGTAGGTTTAGCCCAAATTTATATATACAATAATAGAGACTTTATTGCTACCTCAGAGTTGTTTACTGTACCTGTTAAGCTTGTTAAATAATAAGTTCAAGAAATGGCTGGTAAAAAGAAATCAGGAGAGGGGCAGGTTTCCTATGCCACAGTTCCTTTTCTAAATACATTTGAAATTGGTTAGAGGGATTTTTTTTTTAACCCTCCTGGGATTTTTTTGAATGAATGAATGCTCCTTTGCAGGGGTAAACGACCTTCAGAGGCAGGCCATGGGCAATCCGGATGGAGAAGGGATGTGGTTCCCTTTGTTCACTTTACCTCCAGCCTCACAAAGATGCCAAGAATTTAAATTAATCTGATTATCCTCTGGGAGGATAATCAATCTTACTCTTTTACCATAGAAACTTAGACCCATTCCATGCAGTTGTTTTTCTAGATTGCTTTTTGCTAAGAACTTTAACAAAGGGATATCCTAAGACAGAAAAAAAAATTTTTTTCCATCTTGTTATTCACTTTACAATTTTGAAACACAGCAGTTACCTCCTAAAATGTCATACTCAGGAGCTCAGGCTATGGAAGAGGGTATCTGTGTTATACCCAGATCGCAGTATCCTCAACGACCAGAGACCACTGGGGAGACCGAGTTACGCATGCAAAGGCAAAGGGCTTTATTACTGGCTCGAGCTCGGGCTCCCAGACCTCACCAACGCAGTGGATCCGTGCTGAGAGCCCCGAGCAAAGGCAGAGTAGGGATTTTATGGGGTTTGTGACAGGGGAGTTACAGAAGTTGTAGCAGGGGAACAGTGATCCAATCATAATTATTCAACATTATTGACAGCGGGTTTAACCATACACATTGTCTAGAGTATTTGTTACTTTTGGCGGGATCCAATTACAACATTTAGAGTACCTTTAAATTCAACCAATCACAGAGCGAGCCTAGGGTCTTGTTCGGAGACTAAAGGGTTAACTTTGACATTGGGTAACAGTATCCTATCTATAGTTTCTATCTCCAGGCCTCTCCCTTAGTAATGTGGAGGGTGGTCGCTGGCCTTTCCTGATTGGGTGTTGCAAGGGTGGTTTCTCCTGCCTCGGGCAATGTGTAACTGCCTGACAGTTTCGGAGAAGCTGAAACTTAGGCCTTCTAGTTTAGAGGGGAAACTTAAAGCCTGTCATGGAGTAAGTTTGGTTTAGACTTGTGTTCTTACATCTGTAATGGTGGAAGCGGTTTCAAGCGTCAGAGCATACTGATAGACCCCTGACACCTAATCAAATACTGAGACTGAACAGGGTAATGCATAACTTCAGGGAACAAATTCCCATCTGTTACTTTTTCAGTAAGAACTGGAGAACTCAACACACACTAAGAAAAGACAATTAGATTTAAAAAGTGAGCCTGTGTCTATGCTGAAATTTCTTTTCTTTAGCAATTAAATTTAAAAAAAAAAAAACAAAAAAAACTTGAATTACAAACCAAGGATGGAAAACCCTTTTGGAGGATGAATTTCCACCCTCACCCCCCCACCCCCCAAAGCATCTCTGCTCTCCAGTACTAGTGTTAACCTTTAACACTTTGGGGTATTTGTGATATTTTCTGCCAGGAAAATGTGGGGCAAATCTCTAAGAGTTTTAAGTCCCCACAAACAAACTTTCTGTTGCTTTAATGAACGTCCTGTAGGAGTAATAAGTCCTTAGATGAAATGAGAAATTCTAGGTTACTAAAGGGCAAATAGAGAAAGAAGTGCTCTCCCCCTCCCACCCCACCCTGGGCCAATGGCACTACCATAGTTAACCATCTATATGTTTGATTAAGTTATAGTTCTTTCAGACGTGTCTTGAATAGACATAATTAACTATGATAGCTAAAGACTAGACAGGGAACTGCCAATCCAAACCTCTTAGCACTTACCCAGGTATAGAGAAAGAGAGAACTTAATGTTTTTTTTATCGCTCTCAGCCAGCACTAGTAATAATGAGGTTTACTGTAAGGTCATTTTGGTGGAATTTTCCCCAGAGTAAAGTTAATTAGAATTTGCCATAAAGTGAGACAACTTGAGAAAGCACATGTCTTACATATCTTAGATCATCACAGATGCTTTTTCACTCTTCCTGGTGACCTCACTTGTATTGAAGTAAAGAAAGTTTTATGGAAGCTCTATAAAATAAACAATTTTTCTTCCAGTTGGAGTATGACAGTCTTCATTCTGTTGTATTTCTTTGAATGAATTTTAGAGAATCACAGTGGATAAAATTTCTTTATAAGATTTTTTTTAATGTTTATTTATTTTTGAGAGAGACAAGGAATGAGTGTGGGAAGGGTAGAGAGAGAGACACAGAATCCAAAACAAGCTCCAGGTTCTGAGCTCTCAGAACAGAGCCTGAAAAGGGGCTTAAATTCACAAACTGTGAGATCATGACCTGAGCCGAAGTTGGATACTTAACCAACTGACTGAACCACTTAGGTGTCCTTCTTTATAAGAATTTTAAATAATCACAACGAGTTGGATAATGAAATAGCACCATCATACTTCTCACTTTGAAAATAATCTGCACATGACGAAGAGAACTGTCATATAAACACATTGAATAATTTGCAGTACTTTACCATCTTCAACAAAAGAATTTGGTAAGTTGTATATATAATGTAATATCTAGAGGAACCACTAAAAAAGCTATGCAAAGAGGTATACTCAAAATTGGTACAGATGAATCAAAATGGAATTCTAAAAAAATGTTCAAATAATCTAAAGGAAAGCAAGAGAAAGAAAACAGAGGGATGTGTAGCTGACTCATTTCAAATGGTAAGCTACTATTCATCCCAGAGTAGTGTATTTGAGTCCCACATTCAGTGCAGAGATTACTTAAATAAATAAACAACAATAAAAAAAAAAAAACCCAAAAGAGAAAAACAGGCAAAGAAATAAACAAAAGCCAGAGAGAAAAAATAGGAAATTAAAACACAAAAAAGCAGGATGAAACCTAACAAGGAAACAGTTACATATAAATTGTCTAATTACACCAATTAAAACACAAAGAATGGCAATGTCTAAACTATATGTTGCTTCTAAGAAACTCATTTCAAATGTAACTATAGACACAAATTGAAATTAAAAGTACAAAAAGATATATAAACACTGATCAAATGAAAGCAATAGTTTCTGTATTAATATCAGATAAAGTACACTTGAGAGCAAAGAAAATTCCCAGAGGTGGAGAGGGGCATTATATTGTAATTAAAGAGTCAATCCACCAATAAAATAGAGCAATGCAAAATGTATATATGCCACACAAAACAGCTGAAACATATGAGAAACAAAACCAGATAGAACTAAAAGGAAAAGTAAATTAATGATTTTATTTGAAGATTTTAATACCCCTCGTTCAACAACTCGTAAAGCAGCCAGGCAGAAAATCAGCAAAGATATAGAAGAACTCAACAACACCATCAGATCTAATCAACACCTACAGAACACTCCATCAAACAAGAGGAGAATAAGAATTATTCTCAAGTGCCAGTGGAACATATGCCAAGAAAGGTCATATCCTGGATGTTAAAACAAATCTTGTCAAATTTAAGAGATATGAAATCCCATAAAGAGTGGGATCAAACTAAAAATGAGCAACAAAATTATAATAGGAAAATCTTCAACTTGAAAACTAGATAATATGCTTTGACACAATCCATGAGATAAAGAAGTCCTAGAAGAAATTTAAAAATACACTGAACTGAATGAAAATCAAAATGCAATATATCAAAATTTGTGGGACATTGCTAAAGCATTGCTGAGCAAGAACTTCTATTATAAAAAGGGAAAAGTCCCAAATCAAAAATTAAGTTCCCATATGAAGAACACTGAAAACAGGAGCAAAATAAGTCAAAGCAAATGGAAGGAATAAAATCATACAGGGAGGACAAAAATCAATGAATTTAAAAACAGTAAAACAGTGTAGAAGATCAAGGAAACAAGAAGCTGGGCTGATTTTTTTTTTAATAAATCAATGTAACTGATAACCTCTACAAGAGAGACAAAAAATAAAGAAGACACAGCATGTCATATCAGGAACAAAACCGAGAGGGAAATTCATAGGGACATCAAAGGATAATTTAAGAATTATTGTTGACAACTCTGCACACCTAAATTTGACCATGTAGATGAAATGGACCAATTTCTAGAAAAACACAAACCACAACAACTCAGTCAGTTTGAAACAGGTAATATGAATAGCTATATAAATAGTAAGGAAACTGCATTAATAATTTTGAAACAAGAAATCTTCAGGCCCAAAGCGTTCACCAGCAAATTCTATCAAATATTTAAAGAAATATCAACACCAATTATATGCAATCTCTTCCAGAATATAGGAGTGCATAGGAGGTCTCCAGAGACAGAACTCAGAGGTGTATGTGTGTGTGTATGTGTGTGTAGATGGGGAGAGATTTATTTAAAGGAACTAGATGATAAGATTGAAAAGGACAGCAAGTCCAAAATCTGCAGAATATGCTGGCAATCGGGAGACCCAGGAAGAGTTAATGTTGCAGTTAAAATTCAAAGGCAGTCTACTAGCAAAATTCTCCATCCTTTACAGATTGTCAATATTCTTCCATTAAGGCCTTTAACTTCTTGAATGAGGCACACCACCCATATTTTGGAGGGTAATCTGCTTTCTCAAATTCTGTAGATTCCAATGTTAATCTCATTTTTAAAACACTTCACTGAAACTGCTCAGATAATGTTCGACGAAATATCAGAGTGCTGTGGACTAGCCACCTTGACACAGGAAATTAACAATCACAAGGAGGAACACTTTCCAATTCATTGTATAAAGTTTGTATTACCCCAATTTCAAAACCAGACAAAAAAACTATGACCGATACCCTTTGTAAATAATGACTCAAAAACTCTTAACAAAATATTAGCAATATAGTACTAGGCAATAATTATGCTTAGTGAGATTTATTCCAAGGATTCAAGATGGATACACTATTCAAAACTGAATCAGTGTAATCCAGCACATTAGCAAGCTAAAGAAGAAAAACTACACAATCTTATCAGCCATTGTAGAAAAAACATTTGTTAAAACTTAATATCCATTCATGATTAAAAACTCTCAGAGATATAGTGATAGAAGGTAATTTTCAACTTGTTCTCTTATGAAGAATTTATTCTCTTGATTACCAGCATCTACAAAAAAAGTAACTTATAGATAACATTATACTTAGTGATGAGAGACTGGACATTCCCCCACTAAGACTGGGAACAAGGCAAGGATGTCCATTCTCGCCACTATTACTCAACAGAGTGCTGGAAGTTATAGTCAGTGCAATAAGGCAAGGAAAGGAAATATAAGACATATAGACTGGAAAGAAAGAAATGAAACTGTCCTTAGTCTACACTAAGAGACAGTTAGAGAAGTCCCAGGACTAATATGTGAGTCCAGCAAGGTTTCAGGATACAAGATAAAAATAGAAAAAAAAAGAATCACTGAAGTTTTAAAAAAAATTTTACATATAAGTCTAACAAAACATGTATAAGACTTATATACTGAAAACTAAAATGCTAATAAAACCAATCAATGAAGATCTCAATAAATGGAGAGATACACTGTGTTTATGGATTGGAAGACTGAACATGGTAAAGACCTCAACTCTCCCAAAAATGATATACAAGTTTAATGCAATTTTGATCAAGTCTCAGCAAGATTTTCTGGATATATAGAAAAGATTGTTTTAGGGGCATTTGGGTATCTCAGTCAGTTAAGCGTCCAGCTCTTGATTTTGATTCAGGTCATGATCCTGCATTTTGTTAGACAGAGCCCCAGGTTGGGGTCCATACTGGAATCAAATTCCAGTTTCAAATGAACTGGAATCATTTGAAAATGCTTTAAGTAACAATGCCCAAGAACTTTCCAAAATTAATGAGAGACACTGTATCACAAGTGTAGTAAAGTCAGAGTATGCCAAGCAAGATAAACATAAAACATACACATGTGCATGCCTGTGCATACACACACACACACACACACATATATATATATATCTCAAACTGCAAAAGAAGACAAAGAAAATCTTGAGTGAAGCCAGAGTAAAACAAAAAACCAAGACCAAACCCAAAACGAACAAAAGCACCTACCCACAGAGAAACAAGGATAAGAATTACACTGGGCTCTTCATCAGAAACCATGCAAGAAAGAAGAAAGTGGAGTGAAATGTTTAAACTGTTGAAAGAAACGAGTTTCCAACCTAGCATTTTATATCAGCAACATTATTCTCCAGAAGGTGACAGAGAAACACATGCTTCCTCAAAATAGCAAAATCATAGAAATGAACAGATTAGTGGTTGCTAGATGTTAAGGATGGAAAAGCAAAGTAGAGATAGTTACAAAAGGGCAACATGAAGACTGTATGACGATGGAAATGTTCTGTACCTTAAGTGTATCAATATCAATATCCTGGTTGTGACATTATACTAGCTTTGCAAGCTGTTACCTTCTAGGTGCTCAACTTCTAGTGCACCTAGAGCTGAGGAAACTGTCCTCACCTTGCCCCCTCCTGCCTAGATGCACTGTGCTTCCAGTTTTCACAGATACCTGTCAGCTGTCACATCAAAATGGCATGGTTAGGGGAAAATGTTGTTGCCCTGAGGATTGCTGTTTCCAGGTCCGAACCTGGTTGTAAAGTCACTATTTTCCAACCTGCACACTTATAAGTGGTTCCTTCACACCTGCATCCACCCAGACTTGGTCTCAAGAGAAAATGGTTCTACATGGATGCTTATGCATTTTTCCATTTTCCATCAAAACCAGCAGCTTTGAATATAAGAAATAAGAATATGCTACCTTTGTCATTCAGGTTCTATAATATCTTCCTTTCCCCGAGGCAATAGGCAACTTCTTTCTAACTTATCTAAGCTGAAGGGGAATACGTTTCAGTCTACACATGAAGAGATTCAAAGAGCCTAGCAAAAAGGACAACGTACATCAATTAATTCATTGGTGGGTGCGGATTACACTAATAAAGTAGCACTGTACTGTTCCAAGGGTACAAATCAGCAATGCTCCCAAGATACCAGCCCTTTGAAAGCATGCAGACCTTCAGCTATGAATGCTGCATATGACTTGTCTTTCAAGAATAACCTAACCCTGCCAGGAAACTCAAGACAGAAGAGACTCTCTGGAAATACATATGAATGTGAATGTTTTCATGCTTCTTAAAGAGAAAGGAAGAAACACATGTGGGGAAAAAAAAAAGAAGGAGATGAAAATCTTGAACACAAAACCTGAGGGAAATGGACCATTTGCAAGCCCATGTCTTAGTTTTATCTTGACAATAAGTCCTTCCTTTTTCCTTTCCTCTGTGCTGTCCTCCAACTTCCTGATGTCTTTCACTGCACATTGAACTTCTATTTCCATGTGGACCCTTTGTGATGGTTTGCACTACACACACAAAGGTCCTTTTCAGAAGCTCCAGCAACATACTTGTTTGATGCTAACCGGCTGCTTGCTAAGTCACCTCACATCCTGGTGCACAGAGCACTATAGATCATTAACGTTGCGAATTCCCTGTAAAAATCCAAGCCAATGTCCCCTTGGTCAAAGATTTCAAACACAAGAAAATCCTTTGTGTGAACAGGAAACTGATTTGCGTACTTACTGTTAACTAGACAAACAACTTGTAAGTGAATTGTATTTGTTCTCTTGGCAGCTCTGTTTGTATAAAGAGGCTTAACTGGAAGATTAAAACAAATTCTATCTTAAAATACTGTGCTGTAAAACCATACACCTGCTCAGAGTTCAAAGGACTGTGGTCTTATTACAGGTTTGTATAAGCATCAGGAAAATTTTACGTGCAAAGTGGTTCACGATAACAAACCTGGAGGTCGAAGGCAAATCCTACCCTCTCCCCAAGTCCAAGTTCTCTTGGTCCAGCAAACTCAAAAGAGAAATCTAGTCTTACCAGCTTTCTGAAGGAAAGCCATGAAGACTGAGAGGGTGAAATGTTTCTGGAAACTTCCAAAGTACTGCTGAAGAGAGGGGCTGATGAACTTTAGAGTAGGGAAAGCATGAAGTCATTTTGGATTCTATGACAAAAGCAGACTTATGATTTTGATAATTCCAACAATAATTATGGTCACAAACAACTGCTGCTCACTAGCCTTTCTAGTGATTACCCTTTCTTTTCTATCAAAGTGTAGGATGAGAAAAATAGAAGATCGGAAATGTAGGAGAGGTTTTAGAGAAAGCAAGAGGCTGTTCAGGCTGTCACTAAGACTGAAACTTTCTGGGAAACTGCTCACACACAAGAGAATATTAACATAACCCAGGTGTGCAGAGGGTGATGCAGGGAGAGACCCATTCATGCAGTGTTAAACTGACTGCTGTTTTTATTACTACCTGCAGTTTTAAAATTCATGACCCAATGTTACCCAGGATGAACAGACCACCTCTTAGAGGACAGTTGCATTTGTTTTTTTAACCCAGAGCAGGAAATGCTCTTTCTGAGCTCCGTCCCTCTCCTGAAGCTGCTCTGGGCATTCCGCCAGGGATTGCTCACCAGGCCGCTATTGTTCTTTTTTGATCTTTTCCAATCCTTTTGCCTTATGCACTCGCATCTTTCCTCATTTGTCTCGTTAAGGTACCTCCTGCATATTAGGTAAGAGAAGTGACCTGCATTCCCTGGCTGCCTGCTCAGACAAAGGAAAGAGTTCCCTTGGGCAGATGTGAAACTAAGTGGTGGCTTTGTTGTCATCCTAGAAGGACACATAAAAATCTGCCGAATGTGAAGGTGAGAGTAGACTGGGCATTCACAGAGCTCCGGTCTGATTGTGTTTTTCTTAGATGAAACAACGGGTCTTTGGAAACTTGAGTTCTTCCTGTGGATCCTCCCTGCATGGTGTGCAATCCAGTGGGTCCCTCATAGGCCCAACACCAGGGAGCCCCCAGGGGCAGCTTCTATGCTCTGGATCTGTACAGAACAAGGCAACCAAGATCTTGCTGTTTTCACTGAAAGAGTTATGTCCTCACAGCACTTTCCAGAGAAACTTTCTTTACCAAAGTTCCAAAATTTAAGCTTCTTGGCAGCTTCTTGTCAGTTTTAACAGAGGTTTCACATGAGCCGGACTCAGAAACAGATTCATTATTCAGTTCTGTGTCTCACGCTCTCTTTATCTTGGAACGTCTGTTCTGTTTCTGAGTAACTAATATAGTTAACTTTAAATGCAGATGAAATCTCCCAAAAATGAAACTCGCAGGGGCACGGCTCAGGCCACTGGAGATACAAGAGCTACGTGGGACAGCACCTGTTGCTGTCTTCCTCGCTGTCACTACAGAAGAAACTGCACTGCATGAGTCGCTCTCCAGAAGGTGCCCCTCACATGTCAGCACCTTGCCCAACTCTTTCATTTCCTGCTATTTCAGCAGGCAATGGAGCACCCAGGTTCAAATCTCAGTAGCACCACTTGCTACCTGTGTGACTAGGGGGATGGTTCTTTTTACCCCTCCAAGCCTCTTGGTTTCTGGCATAGTACCATGGCAAACAGTCTTATTTGGTCTTCCTCTCTGGGTTTTCCCTTGGAGTCAGAGGCCATTTCCACCTAAACTGAGAAAGACAAAGCATTGCCACGCAACTAGCAAAGAATTAATGCCTGTTCCTTGACCCTCCCTTTATAAGATTTCCTATTTCCTGCTGCAGCTGCTGAAATTAGTGGTCCACTGACATGAATAGTTACTATTGACTCATTTCTCATCTTCCTGTGACGTCCACAATGTTTATTTTATATACTTTTAATATTTTTACTTATGGTATATATTTATATGTACACATGTATGTATAGCTTTATATATACTTATCTATATAGGTACCTATAGACAAATATAAATAGAAAATACTTAACATGTGGTGAAAACTTAGTAAATGCTTGTTCTTAGCAAATGCAACTTACTTAATGGGAACCTGACAGCATGTAAGTTTTTTAAAACTAAGACGAATATGGCTGGATCCACAAATGCATAATTTAGCAAAATACTCTACAATATCAGTATTGCACACCAAAATGACCAAACAACTTCAGCGAAATGATTTAGTATTTTGAACAGAGATGTTCCCTTGTCCGTCAGGTTTTCCTATCAATACCGTTCAACGATGAACCCAGAGAAGCCTGATACTCCCAGGTGAGGGAAAGTCAAGTTGTCTTTCTGGTTTGTGACACTTATCAGGTGTTTCCTTATGTCATGTGTCCAAGGCTATTTTTACGCAGACTCAGAAGTCTTTTGTTTCTAGAGAATAGTACAACACAATCCCAGACATGAAACGATTTTGAAAACACTACAAGTATGAGAAACGGTAACAGCAGCTCTCTTGTGGTTATGGTAAAGGTTTAATGACATCATATGTATTACATACCTAACACAAGCTTAGTACGGGGCAAGCATTTTGCAAACATTAGTGGTTATTATTTCACTAAAGTGTAAAAGGGCTTTTTGATCTCTCCCAGAGAGTGTCACTTAACTAAAAATATACAACTTTGCCTAGAAATATGTATTATGGGTGAGGGTCTGCTGTCTTTCATTATCAGATCATCACAAAACATTCATCCTGGGAGGGACCCCTAGAGGCAGAGCCCGAGTCAGGGAATTGGGACACTGTGACAAATCAAGGGTGTACTCTTCAGGAAAAATATGTCAAGGGATGAGGAAAGTAAGATAGGGAAAGGGTAAAAGCAGATCAAAAATACAGTCTCAGATCAAGTCTAGTTTTGCCCCTATAGGCAGGCTTTGAAGCTTAAATCACACTACAGAATATTTGCTGCTTGAGGCGAAGGGGTTGGCTTTTTGTGTTCCAATGTCCATCAATCATTTGCTGAGGACCATATCTCCTTCCTCTCAAATGAAAAATGGGGTATCATCTGTAGAATGAGGCAGCCTCCCTCTGCTTACAGCAATTCTCCAGAAAAGGTAATTATCTGCAGGCCCTCAGCAGCTGAGGCATGGGTACAATGGCCAGGGATAGTAGGTTGTTGGCAAACATTATTGTTTTTTGCTTGTAAAAAGTTACTTTCCTCTCTGTGTCCATGCTACTCTCAATATGACTTTATAGCTCTCTACCCTCTCTATCTGGACTGGCTTTATGACTTATTTTGATCAACAAATATAGTGAAAGTGACACTGCACTAGTTCTAAATCCTAAGACACTGCACTAGTTCTAAATCCTAAGGCTGAGGAAGGCTGGTGAGCTTCCACAAGCTCTCTGGGAATCCTGATACCACCTGTGACAGCCTTAAGACTACAAGATGCTGTTCCAGCCAGTAGCCTTCCAGCCAATCGCCAGACATGAGGGAAGCAGCCAGCTCATGATCAACACTGAAGCTGAAAAAAGACACATCAGGGAGCCCAGCTAAGATCATTGAGCTTGGATAGATCAGCAGAGGTGCCCGCTGAAAAGATTAGGCTCTGGAACAAGAGTAAATGGGGTTGTTTTAAGCCATAAATGTTGAGGGGGTTTAAAAACCTTAAAGGCTTTAAAAACAATAGGGCCACCTGCGTGGCTCAGTCTGTTAAACATCTGACTCTTGATTTTGGCTCAGGCCATGATCTCATAGTTTGTGATATTGAGCCCTGCATGGAGCCTGCTTGGGCTTCTCTGTTTGCCTCTCTCTCTGCCCCTCCCCTGATCGTGCTCTCTCTCTCTCCCTCTCTCAAAATAAATAAACAAACTTTAAGAAGTCATTTAAAAACAGCAATAAATAACTGATACACTCAATAGGAGGAAACTGAACAGAAATATGAACCTAATTAAACATCTTAAAATAATAATTACTATAATCATGTTTGAAATTGTTTTTTTCAGGGAAACTTTTTAAGGAGTAATTGGTTCTATGATTCTTTAGAATAAAATAAAACCTAATCTGTCATACTCAGGCACATTCCTCTCAATAAACATTGAATTCAACCCCTCCCCTACAGTCTAGTTTAATTCTCGTCTAACCTAAAGGATATTTATCTAGACTAGGAATCAGTTTTTTATCTAAGGGCACTGGTCTCATCTTGGTCATTAAAGAAATGGACATGAAAGGGACTCAAGCAAAGAATTTCAGTGTTTGAGGCACCTGGGTGGCTCAGTTAGTTAAGCGTCTGATTTTGCCTCAGGTCATCATCTCGCAGTTCACAAGTTCTAGCCCCATATCTGAACTGTGCTGACAGTTCAGAGACTGGAGACTGCTTCAAATTCTTTGTTTCCCTCTCTCTCTGCCCCTCCCCCACTTTCTCTGTCTTTAAAAAATAAGTAAACATTTTTAAAAATTTTAATAAAGAGAACTTCAGTGTTTGAAGACAGAATTCCCATTTTTTGTTTGTCTAATTTAGTAAATAACTTGTCTGAATCAATTTCCTTATATGCTAAATGATAATATTCCGTATCTACGGAGAAAATGTGTCACAATGCTTGAGTGACATATCACTGTGGAAGTCTAGACAAAGTGAAAAATGTTCCACAATCAGAAGTGAATTGAAGGGGATATGATCTGTATAGCCTACTAGGAAACTCTGGGATGAAAAGATAACCAACCAGTAGTCCTTGCTGTATAAAGGTCTTGAAACTTCCTGAGATAAATGTGGAGTAGACCTTCAAAGACATTTTCTGAATTTGAACCATTGTAATTTTATTCTATGTAAAATGGTGAAATACATCGGTCTCTAAATTCCCACCCTGAAGAAGAAGACATCTAAGATGTGCCTCAGAAGGGACTCTAAGTGATCAAGACCAGGGAAGAGCCTCAGGGGCAAGCCTAAAATAATTCTGACTTGACCTTGAGACAGTAATTCTAAAGTCTTCAAGAGAGGGGACAATAAAATGGAAAATCCTGGTTACATACTGAAGGCTTAAATAGAGTTGGCTTTCAGGTTCAAGATGGCTAACTAAATACTAGATTTACTTTCATTTAAAAAAATCTCATTAAAATGACAGAAAAACATATATACAAATAAAAAAGAATAACTCTTAGATCAACAGATTTGAAAGAGATACCATCAATTCTATTTCTGGAAGATTTTCCACCCAGCAATTCACACCAGGTTGAAAGTAAAACCTGAGAACTAAGGAAGTCATAGTCTTATACGGAAACAAGAAGTCAAACACAGTGTGTTTTTCCCAACTGTGCCCCAAAATAATCCAAAGAGCAGCAACAGTGGGAACTAGGGGAAAGAGCAGGAGAAGGCAGTTGGTGAGGTGACTAATTAAGAATGACAAAACATTTACATCAATAACCACCCACGTCCTTCTTGTCATAAAGGGAGTGGTTACTTCTTAGAGCTACAGACTCTTGATTGGTTTGCAGATTCAAGTTGAGGCAGAGGAAATTCCAAAGTAGCAGAGGCTGGAGAAGAGCAATGGTACAGTCAGTCTGTGGTTACTGGAGGGACAGGGAGTCCTGGCACTGTGATCGCACACATGCTTCCCTGCCTCCCAACATACACTGCTGGAGCTATGCTCCTGTAATCAGGACCTGCTTCAGTGGAACATGAGTAGTGATATTCATTCTAGCTGGGACTCCCTTTTGTAGCTAGGAACAGAAAACATGAATGCCGACATATTTTAGGAAGACCAACAGAAAAGACATCAAATATATAATTTTTAAAAATAATAATAATCACAAAGATCTAAACTCAGCAAGTAGGAGAATGAACCCCTGGGGAAATGATGGAATCAAAGCAAATTGGACTATAAAATTATATACATACAGGAAATTAAACTGTAAAATAAACATAATTTCCTTAAGTTGTTTGCAAGGGATATTAAGTTCAAAAGGAAAGAATAAGCTGAATTGAAAAAACAACAAAGGAAATCTCTGAAAAGAGGACCAAAATAGGATGACCCGAATAGCAAAATGTACATAGCTCAAAAGTCAAAAGTCAGTGGGAGAAACAAGTAATTCACCACCCATGTAGTGTGGAAAAAATAGAGAGGTGGATAATATGGGGAGAAACCTAAGCAACATGAAGAAGAAAAGATCTGGAAGAAGAATCATCCATTTAGTGTGAATTTTAAAATTTCAAACCAACTCAGAAGAGTGAGAATGGATTGGAAGAAACAATAAAAATAGCAAGAGTTAAAGTATACATATCAAATCTTTAGATGAAAAGCCCCAAATTAAAACAACAGGAAAACTTTAGGCTCAGCCTGGTCAAATTTCAGAACCCCAAAATAAAGGGATTGTCTGGAAACACTTCAGAGAGACATAAAGTGTAACAATATGGAAAAAGAATTGGATTAATACTGAACTTACCTGAAAATAGGTTGCTGGAAAACAAAGGAAGAGTTTCATCATAATTCTAAAAGCCAGGTGAACCTAGAAGCCCATACTTAACCCAGCTCTCACAGAAAGATAAGAACAAGGTAACTATTTGGGAAGCATGCACTTGTATCCATACTCAGAAAAGGTACCATTGAATAAACTCTAAAACAATATCTGAATATTACAATGAATAGGTTTCATTTAGTACATGTGGAGAGAACAGTATCCTTCACAGTAAGAAAATATATTCTTTTTAATATTCATGGAATATTTTCAAAAATCTGTCATGTATTAAGTTGACATACACACATATACACATTCAATACATTTCAAAATGGAGAATTTCAGGTGCATTTTTTAACCCTAATGCATAGCAAATGAAAACAAAAGAAGAGCAAAAGAGAAAAAAAAAAGTATTTTTCTATAATAGATCCTGAGTAAATCAAAAGTATAAACAAGTCAGAGCTGAATGCCAATGACCTGTAGGATGTAACCAAAGCAATGTGCACAAGAAAATCCAGAGCCTTGACAACATTTATGACAACATGAAAACTAAAAACAAATTAGCTAAGTATCACATTTAGAAAGTCACTTGAGAAAAAATACAAATAAATTAGGAATATAAGAAGATAGTTACAAAACACAAAACCAAAAATTAGTAAATAAAGACTTGATTTGTAAAAAATACAAAAACAAAACAAAACAAAACAAACAAACAAAAAAAACCAATGTTGGGGCGCCTGGGTGGCTTAGTCGGTTAAGCGTCTGACTTTCACTTAGGTCATGATCTCGCGGTTCGTGGGTTCGAGCCCCACGTCGGGCTCTGTGCTGACTGCCAGCTCAGAGCCTGGAGCCTGTTTCAGTCTGTGACTCCCTCTCTCTCTGACCCTCCCCTGCTCATGCTGTCTCTCTCTCTTTCTCCTAGAAATAAATAAAAAAACGTTAAAAAACAAACAAAAAAACCCACAATGTTGCCTTTTGGAAAGGCACACTAGTGAAAACTTCAGCAATATGAAAATGAGTAAGATGTCAACACCTCTGGAAAGATAGGCACAGATGAATGACAACGATCTTATATGCTGACATGTATTTTGAAGGCAATGGAAGAGTCACTATAGGGATTTGTGAGGAGAGGGATGACTTGGTCAGATTTGCAGTTTGGAAGAAATCCCTCTTACAGCAATGTGGAAAGAAGACAGGAAAATGAAAATGAAGTCAGAGATGTCAGCAAAACAAGTTTTGCAGGAACCTGAATAAAGCAGTGACAGTAAGGGTAGAAAGTAGCAGAAGGAATCACAAAAGATTCAAGAATGAATAAATTATAGGCTTTGATGACTAACTGGATGCTAAGTGTAAGGGAGACAGAGGAGAAGCAGGTTTGCTTATAAAAATGAGGATTTCAGGTCTGGGCATGTTGAAACTGAGGTACTCTTAAGTCATCCAGGCAGAGATGGGCTGTCAAACATTTAGATACACAGCACGGAGGAGGTCTCAGATACATGAGTTTGGTTCAGTTTGGGTCTAAGATTAATGAATTTTTGGTACAAGATTAAATTTGATACTGATTCTGAGCACTCTATAGTGCTTCAGATGGAAGGCAGATGCTTGAAAGGACTATGAGGCCAAGTCAAGATTGAGCAGGAATGAGTATGAGGAGAAATCGACCATGGGTGTCATAGGAACTGGAGAAAGGTGTGGTGGCAAACAGGCAGTATACTCAACCACCCTGTTATAAATAATAGTTGAAGTCATGGTGAAGATGAATTGGGCCCCAGACAGCATGGAACATGAAAAGAAAATGGTGGTTAAGAGGACTCCAATGGATCAATAGTAGTTAAGGAGCAATGAAAGAAGCCGTTCACATAGGTTAGCAAGTTTTAACAACCATTTTATCAATGGGTTTTTAAGGATTTTACTCTTCCTTATCACAGGAGCCACAAGAGTTGCAGGAGGTGATCTGAAAGCTACATGTATCATCAACTGCCTTCACTACATAATATACCTACAGGCCCAAGAATTTGAGCTGTAAGAGTTGTTATTAACAGCACTGGGGTTAATTGTTTTCATTTTTATTAATAAAGAACTCCTATCCATGGTCTTATGCCTTTTATCCAGGCTTTGCATATTTTACATCCCGTAACTATAGCCCTAAATGAATTTCCACAACAAATGCTTTCTTTGGCTATCCTCAGTATGCTTCATTGGTTTTTTTCTCCTTCCATCCATTAAAGACAGAAATAGCCTACTATCCTTATTAAATTTAAATTAGGTTAAAAATTAATGTGCCAATGCTGAGTTCTTAGGGATGAGATGGCCCAAATCAGAAGTGAGAGAAAACTTTCCTAAATACCCCAGAACATAAAATCAAACTGATCATTACAGTATTCTAGAATCTTAATAGGTTTCTCACAAATGAGGAAATATTTTTATTGCATTATGCTGACAGGGGAAAGACCCTATACCAGAAGACAGAGATCATGGATTTTATTGTATAGTGTATCAACAACTGCTCTGAGACTTATCCCCATTCATCTCAGACTTACCTCGTTTCAGCACTTGAAAGCATTGCAGCTGAGGGCAAATCATAATGGTCGGTTGGTCACCATAGTAGTTGCTATCTTTGAACTTTAATTTCTTCACATAAAATGCGATGACTAGAATGAATAACCTATAAAGTCTGTCAGGTCTAAAATGTTAAAAGGTAAATTATATGTACCAAAAAAAAAAAAATTGGTGGCTGCTTGCAGGATACTTTTCTCTGCAGCAAAAGAGCAACCTATTCAAATATACTGCCTCTGTCATGTAACACTTTTTAAAATTTTAACGTTTTATTTTTGAGATAGAGTGTGAGTAGGGGAGGGGTGGTTGGAGGGAGCAGGACAGAGGATCCAAGAAAGGTTCTGCACTGACAGCAGCAAGCCCAATGTGGGTCTCAAACTCATGAACCATGAGATCATGAGCTGAGCCGAATTCAGACCCTCAACAGAATGAGCAACCTAGGCAACCCCAATATATAACATAGTTTAAATCATTGACTGTCAATTCAACAAAATTACACAGATGGGTTATAACTTCACTCTCAAACAGAGCAGGATTAGAGTTTTTCTAGAACCTGAAGCTTAGGAGAAAATGGATGTAGAAGCAAGAGGCAAGGCTTGGGCTGAGAGACTGCACATTTTGAGACCAAGTAGCTTCCATTTGACAGTACTGGCCCAGTCAACATCAGGCTTCTTTTCTTTTATTCTGTGGTCATCATCAACAAAGGTCCTGAATAGAGATCAGCCTCCAGTAAGAATGAAAGCAGGGCTTTGTGAAGCCATGAATACAGGATGCAGTGACCTGGTTAGCACAGGGCTGGTCAAATAAAAAGGAAGTTTTCTCTAGCTAAGACCAAGAGGTGGCTTATCTCTGCAACTGCCAGTATTGAGTCACTGGGAAAGATAGCAGGTCCAAAGTAGTGTATGCCCTTGTTTCCCTGCCCCCCTTCCCATGAACAATCACTTTCAGACAATTCTGTTCTTCTGAGACACAAGAAGTTGGGTCATCTGAGTTTCACTAGTATTGTTGATCTGTGAGGATTTTACAGCACCCAAAGAAAAGGGAATTGGTTCTTTCCAATAAAGAGCTCACCAAATCTTCAAAAAGTTTTCTTTTTTAAAAAAATTTTAAATGCCTATTTTTTTTAAAGTTTATTCATTTTTGAAACACAGAGAGACAGAGCATGAGTAGGGGAGGGGCAGAGAGAGGGAGACACACAATCCGAAGCAGGCTCCCAGCTCTGAGCTGTCAGCAAAGAGCCCGACAAGAGGCCTGAACCCACCAACAGGGAGATCATGACCTGAGCCCAAGTCAGGCACTTAACCAAGTGAGCCACCTAGGAGCCCCAATGTCTATTTATTTCTTAAGAGAAAGAGTGTAAGTGGGGGAGGGGCAGAGAGAGGGAGACACAGATTCTGAAGCAGTCTTCAGGCTTTGAGCTATCAGCACAAACCCTGATGTGGGACTCGAATTCACAATTGCGAGATCATGACCTGAGCCAAAGTAGAACACTTATCGACTGAGCCACCCAGACGTCCCTTTAAAAAATTCTCTATACAATAAAACAATAATAAAACTAAATACCAGGTGTTAGGATCCTATGGTTCATGCCTCATAGCCATTGATTTATTGAATCAGCTTATAACTGACAGTTGACTCAAATGTTCCTTTACTTAAAAATTTTTTTTAAATGTTTATTTATTTTTGAGAGAAAAAGAGAGCGAGTGTGCATTTTCTGTCTTTAAAGAGAGGCACAGTGAAAGGGAGACATGGAATTCAAAGCAGGCTCTGGGCTCTGAGCTGTTAGCACAGAGCCCGACCCTCAAACTTATGAACCATGAGATCATGGCCTGAGCGGAAGTTGTATGCTTAACCAATTGAGCCACACAAGCACCGCCTGAGTCAGATGTTCTTAGGTAAACACCTCCAGCTCCACAACAATAAATATAATGCCTTCTCAAGGCTCTCAATTGTGGTGAATGTACCCTTAAAATAATAGGAGATGGATTCAGAGATGCATCTAATTCTAGGAAGAGATAAAATTTAATAATAGGTTGCAGGAAATGAAAATTTTAGTACACAGAAGACAAAAGAGAAATTCTTTGTTCTCTGAGAATGCTGTAGAAAGTGGGTTTAAGTTTATCATTTTCTTTCCTGCTTAAAAATAGCCTTCTACATCCCACACAACAAACTACAAATTCCCTGGACTAGTATTATTCAAGATCCACCACTTTATTTCACTTCAGATTTTCAATCTCATCTCCCAATTTCTTATCTTGCTCTCTAGACTTTCTGTTCTTTTTTTTTTTTTTAATTTGTCTATTTATTTTGAGAGAGAGAATGAGAGTATGAGCAGAGGAAGGGCAAAGAGAGAGGCAAGCAGCAAGAATCCCAAGCAGATTCCATACTGTCAGCACAGAGCCTGATGCAGGGCTCAAAATCACGAACCTGAGATCATGACCTGAGCTGAAATCAAAAGTTGGATACCCCACCAGCGGAGCCACCCAACTGCCCCTCTGTAGCTTTTCTGTTCTAATCATCATTTCCCAAGTCCTTATATGCCTTTCCCTCTCTGGGCTGCACTTGTAGAATTCCTTCCACCTGGATTTCAGTCCTCCAGTCTCTGTCTCTTCACAAAATCTTTCTTAAGTTCTCCAACTGTTACTGAGTTCTCTTGCATCTAAACTTCTACAGCACATATATAAAAGCCAGTATTGGGTGCTTAACAACCTAATGGGTTAGCTGTTCTTTCACACACATGTGTTTTGCCTCCCCAACTAGATGCTTGCATCTTTGAGCACTGGGGTTTTTATACCTTGCATGTCCCGTCACTACTATTAAATTGAAACAGTGCAATTTAGTGATTAAGTCACAAGACCAAGTCCTTTCCTTAGATGAGAAGACTTGTCCACTGATCTGAAATAATTTAAAAAAAAGAATAATTAAAGCAGGAGGGATAACAATTGGCTCCAGAAGGGTCATAATAGATAACAGATAGATAATAATACTAGACTGCAGAAAGATTCTAAAATTCTCAAGTTAGATACAACTGACAAGCCACTTCTCCTAGGCCAAACATAAATTGGATGGGAAATCTGGGTTCATATGACAATAACCATTGACTAAGGAATGGAAATATTTAGTCAAGGAGTCCTATGGGTTGTTACTATGTCAAACACTGATTCAGAGGTATTATTAGTATTTTTTGTAATGAATAAGTATAGTCAATTAGTATTAGAGGAAAATCAGATTGAAGCTCTCCTGCAAACCAAGCCAGAGCTAAAGTTCAATTTCCTGCCTTCACTTTTATTTGTAAGCTTATCTTCAAAAGGGACTATGTTTTGGCAGAGTAATTGAGTGTGCTTACTGTGAGATTGAGAGAAAATTAAAAGCTGCAAGCAGATGATGAAATCTGTTCAATGAATGTTAGAAACCTGTACTTAAGACATAAAGATATGAAGAATGTTAAAGAGATAAGAAGTTTTTAAAGGAACATTCTCAACCTTCCCAGGAGGGCCTCATTATGAAGAAAGTTGTTTCACCCAGAGCTCCATAAAGATCCCACACATCTTGCTTTCCCTCTTCTTCTCCCTCTATTTTTAGCATCTCATGTTTGACAAGACATACGGAGCTGTGCTGCTAAGCAAAAGTAAATTTAATATGCAGGCTCAGTAGCACCACATGTAAATCAGAATTACCAGTGAGAAAGGATTGTCCTAAAGGAAAGGAACTAAATGACCAGCAAGAATCCCTTTCAAGAAGGCACGCTTGGTTTTTTTTAAAGACTTGATTTTTCTAGAGCAGTTATTTATAGATTTACAATGAAATTCCTAAGGGGGTACAGAGATTTCCTATACACTGCCTGCCCTCACACATGAATAGCCTCCCCCATTATCAACCATTATCAACATTGTCATTCACCAGAATGGTACTTATTTTTTAACCAAGGATGAACCTACACTGACACATCATAATCACCCAAGTCCATAGTTTACTTCAAGGCCCACTCTTGGTGTTGTACATTCTATGGGTTTGGACATATGTATAATAACAAGCATCCACTATTATATCATCATACAGAGTATTTTTGCTGCCCTAAAAATCCTCTGTGTTCCAACTAGTCATCTCTCCCTGCCCCTCCTCCCACACCAGCAGACTCTGATATTTGTTTCCATAGTTTTCTCTGTACCAGCCTATCATATAGTAGGTATCATACAATATGTAGCCTCCTCAGATTTGCTTCTTTCATTTAGTAATATGCATTTAACTTTCCTCCATGTCTTTTTATGGCTTGATAGATCATCTCCTTTTAATGCCAAAAAGGATTCCATTCTCTGGATATACCACAGTTTATTTATACTTTTGCCTACTGAATGACATCTTGGTTGCTTCCAAGTTTTGGCAATAATAAATAAAGTTACTATAAACAGCCATGTGTAGGTTATATGTGAACATATGTTTTCAACTTCTTTGGGAAAAATTCCAAAGACCGTGATTCTTGGATTGTATGGTAAGAGTGTTAGTTTTCTAATAAACTGTCAAACTGTCTTTCACAGTGGTTGTACCAATTTGCATTCCCACTAGTAAGGTGTGAGAGCTCCTGTTTCCCATACTCTCATCAGCATTTGGTGATGTCAGTATTCTGAGTTTTGGCTATTTTAGTAGGTATGTAGTTGTATCTTACTGTTATTTTGATTTGTATTTCCTTAATGAAACATTGAGCATCTTTCCACGTTTATTTGCAACCTGTTTTTCTTCCTCAGTGATGTCTATTGAGGTCTTCAACCCATTTTTTAATCAGGTTACTTATTTTCTTATTGAGTTTTAAGAGTGCCATAAATATAAATATAAAATATTATATATAATATTTATTCAGAAACCAAAGCAAGCTCCAGTCTCTAAGCTATCAGCACAGAACCCGATGCAGGCCTGGAACTCACAAACCACGAGATCATGATCTGAACCAAACTCAGACAGTTGACTGGCTGAGCCACTCAGGCACTACAATAAAGCTGCTTCTGAAAAGAAAAGGCTAGAACACAGGGGTGACATACTGGAACAATAAGAAAACACATTTCCCTGAACTCCCAGAGTATGGCTTATCTTCTGGTTCTCTTGTTATTGTCTTTTGCAGAGCAAAAGTCTTTAATTTTAATGAAGTCCAGTTATAAAGTATTTCTTTCATGGAAAGTTTCTTTGGTATTGCATCTAAAAAGACATTATCATACCCAAGATCATCTAAGTTTTATCCTATATTATCTTCCAAGAGTTTTACAATTTTATGTCTTACATTCAGGCCTGGGATCCATTTTGAGTTAATTTTTTTGAAATGTGTAATGTCTTTATTTAAGTTCATTTCTTTGCATATGGATATCCTATTGTTCCAGCATCACTTGAAGACACTATCTTTGCTACATTATATTATCTTTACTCCTTTCTCAAAGATCAGCTGATTATATTTATAAGGGTCTAGTTATGACCCTCCATTCTATTCCACTGACCTATTTGTCTATTCTTTCATCAATACTACACTGGCTTTATTACTATACCTTTATACTAAATCTTAAAGTCATGGAGTATCTATTAGTCCTCCAGCTTCAAAACTGTGTTGGTTGTTCCGGGTCTTTTGCCTCTGCACATAAACTTTGGACTCAGTTTACCAATACCTATAAAATAACTTGCCAGATTTTTAAGATTGCTTTGAATCTATAGATCAAGTTGAAAAGAATTGACATTTAGACAATATTAAATCTTTCTATCCATAAACATGGAATGTCTTTCTATGCATTTAGTTGTTCTTTGATTTCATCCATTAGATCTTGTACATATTTTGTTAGATTTATACCCAAGTATTTCATATTTTGGGTTGCTAAAATAAATGGTACTGTATTTTTTATTTCAAATTCCATTTTTTTGTTGCTGGTATACAGGATTGGCAATTGACTTTTGTGTATTAACCTTATATCCTGCAATCTTTTCAAAATCACTTATTAGCTCTAGGTTTTTGTTTTGTTTCCTTCTTTCTTTTTGGTCAGTTATTTTGGATTTCCTACATAGACCATCATGTCATCTACAAAGACAATTTTATGCTATTTTTCCCAATCTCCATTTTTCTTGTCTTATTGCATTAGCTGTAACTTCCAGCACAGATAGAAAAGGAATGGTAAAAGGAGGTATACTTGCCTTGTACCTGATCTTAGTGGCAAAGCTTTGCATTTCTCACCATTAAGTGTGATCAACATTTTTTTGTAGATAGTTTTTATTTGATTGAGAGACCTCTATTTCTAGTTTACTAAGAGCTTTCTATCATGATTGATGTTGGGTTTTTCTAATTTGTTTTCTGCATGTATTCACATAATTATGTGAGGGTTTCTTTTTTGTTTTGTTTTGTTTTTTAGTTTGTTAAAGGGATGGATTACATTAATTGATTTTTGAATGTTTAACCAGCCTTGCATACCTGAGATAAGTACTCCTGGGTCATGGTGTAAAACTATTTTTGTCCCTTTCTGGATTCACTTGACTGAATTTTTATATAATCATTAGACCTACCTATAAAAGAGTATAAAGAAAATTGGAGTTCATAGAACTGCAGCAAATTTTCTCTATTATACTTCCAAAACTGTATTTTTAATTCCTTTCAAGAAAAAGAGAAATCAACAATGTCATAATAAAGGCTGAATCAGCCAGACGTACATAAAAATTCCCAAAAAAAGAGATATCGGGCTTCAAGACATATTGTTGCCTATAATCAAACTAACTCTAACATCATTTAACACATTTTCTCTCAAGAACTTTGTATTCTTTCTCTGATCTTGAACTTCTCCTTCCTCAGGATAGAGGTAGACATTTTGTCTGCCATTTAGTGATTTTTTTTTCAACAGTTGATATTCCTCACCATCTTGTCCTACACTACTTTGTCTACCTTTTTAAATGCTCACATCTGCACTAATCCCCTTTTCCTTCATCTGTTTCATACTTACAATTGTGATACCTCATCTTCAAACTCCTAGTCCAACTTTGCTTTTTTCAGTCTCTAGAAAGACTTATCCAGTACTTTACTTAGTTCAGAGCCATTTGAAAGGACATCCAACAAATTCCCTTTTCTCTCTTGACCTATTTCTGTATTTTCAACTTTCCCTTCCCTACCTCTTTCTCTGGAAAGGTGCCAGGTATCTTTCTTAAATGAACCCCGTCTCTGCCTCCTAGATTATCTCTTCCCACTTCTTCATCCACATGGCTCCATCAGTCATTCCCCTCTCATGAAACTCTCTCTCAAGAGTCTTTCCCATCACTCTCTTTTTGTTCTCTGCCTACAACTGTGTAGAGGTCTTTCCATTTTCTTTTTAAAAAAATATCTTCTAGCTCTATGTGATAAGAAACCATTTAAAATTTTAACTCCTAATTGCTCTATACTCCCTAGCCTTTTCTCCATTTAATTGACAAAGGCATCTTATGTTTATTTTCTTCAGAGGAGAGATGCTACGGCAATCTTAAAAAAGAAAAATTGAATTCTTAGCTTTTCTACTTCAAAAGCCTAAATTAATTGAGGATGAAACATAGAAATAAATAGAACATAGCAACAGATTTGAGAGAACACCAATGAGAAAAAGCCACAGACTGGGAAAAAATATTCACATAAGTATTTCTAACTTAGGGCTTACATCATGATATGTAAGTGTTCATAAAAAGAACCATAGAAAGATCAACATATATATTATTGATGAAGATATGGAGCAACTGTAATTTTCATACAATGTTGATAATAATGTGAAATAACTATTTTGAAAAATTGTTTGGCAGGTTCTTATAAAGCTAAATACAAACCTATTCTATAACCCGAGTCCCATTCTACATCTTTACCCAAGAGAAGTTAAAATAAGGAAGAAAGAAAGAAAGTCCATAAAAAGACTTAGGTGATGGGAAGCATTACTGTAATAACTAAAGACAACACCAAAGTCCATCAACAACTGAATGGATAAACAAACTGTGGTATATCCAAATAATGGAAACTTAAGAAAGGAATATTGATATAATGAATAGTATGGGTGAACCTCAAAAATTTAATATGTAAAGGAAAAAATCTGGGGTGCCTGGGTGGCTCAGTTGATTAAGTTTCTGACTTTGGCTCAGATCATGATCTCACAGTTTGTAGGTTCGAGCCCCGTGTTGGGCTCTGTGCTGACAGCTCAGAGCCTGGAGCCTGCTTCAGATTCTGTATCTCCCTCTCTCTCTCTGACCCTTCTCTGCTCATGCTGTCTCTCTCTCTCTCTCTCTCTCTCTCTCTCTCTCAGAAATAAAACATTAAAAAATTTTTTAAAAAAAATATGTAAAGGAAAAAATCAAAAACCAAAAAATACATACTATCTTGATTTTATTTATATCAAGTTGAAGGACAGATAAATCTAATCTGTGGTGAGAGAATTTGGAACAGAGTTAGTTTCTGGGACTGGGGAAGGGTAGAGGGTTGACTAGATTGAGGAAATAAACTTTCTGGGATGATGGAAATGTTTTCTATCTTAACAGAAGTAAGCATTTCATAACCATATGCATTTAACAAAATTCAAACTGACAACTTAAAATCTATCCATTTTATCATATGTAAATTATATCCCTAGTTAAAAAAAAAAACTTTAAAAATGAAACTAACTCAAAAGTAGAAAAATAGTAAAAATACATACATGTATATACCATACATTCCCCTAAAATTACATCTGGATTTTACTTGTAGTATATCTTATCATAATCAGTCATACACACCCTTTTTGTAGATATGTTACAAAGCTTGATAACTTATTGGTTTCAAGGTATATTATGATAAGCCAAACTTTTTCATCCTCCAAGTAATATTCATTGAATTTGGCAGACTGGCATTGCTTTGTTTGAAAGTCTTGATATTCAAGTCAAGGAATGAGCTTTTTTTAATTTGAGACAATTGCTTTAAGAAACAATGCACTGGAGGCAATACATCAGTGTTAGCCCTGTCTGCCTGCTCACCACTCTATTACTAATGCCTAGCTCAGAGCACCGTGTGCTAACAGGCCTTCAGCATCTGTGAAATAGATGAACAAGTCAGTCTGGGTAGAGAAAAGAAGGGAACAAGGTTACTGGGAAAGAGAAAAAGGTATAATCCCCAAAGACAGTTACTCAACCAATAAAATAATGAACAGACACGCGGTTGTATTATGTAGACTATATTATGGATTTTGCAATATATTTAGGATTTTTCCCTCTCTCTCAGAAATAAATAAAACATTTAAAAAATAAATAAAAACAAAGGGGTGCGTGGGTGGCTCACTTGGTTGAGTGTACGACTTTGGCTCAGGTCACGATCTCACAGTTGGTGGGTTTGATCTCATGGTTCATGGGTTCAAGCCCTGAGTCAGGCTCTGTGCTGATAGCCAGCTCAGAGCCTGCGGCCTGCTTCAGATTCTGTAGCTCCCTCTCTCTCTGACCCTCCCCTGCTCACGCTGTCTCTGTCTCTCTCTCTCTCAGAAATAAATAAAACATTTTAAAAAATTAAAAAATATATTTAGGATTTTGCCTAAATATGTTATAGAAGGAGAAGAGGGCTAGAGAATGAAAAGAGAATGCCAAATGCTTTCGTTTAACTGTGCATGAATAATTTAAAGTTCACTTGGGAGTGAAACATGAATAAGAAGATCTTTCAAATTCTTATTAAATGTGATAATTATATTTTGAAGGTATGGAGGTGATAATTTACTCAACTGCCATCCTCACAGAAAACATGTTCAGCCACATCTAAATTATATTTCTGTCTTCTGGAGGGCTATCAGGGTACTAACTGACAACAAACTTATTTTGCCTTGCTTGAGATCTACCAAGATCTCCACTGTTAGGATGCACAGGCCCTCCTTTTGCTATACCCCAATCCATATTAAATTATCCCTAAAGGGTTTCCAATTAATAAAAAAAAAAGTTTTCAGAGAAATATTCTTTTAAATTAGCTCTAAAAATCTCTTGCACATAACCCTTTGGGAGAGGTGAAAAGGGGGTATCACTGAAACCCCCTTGGAAAGTTTGCAGGAATGTATTAGGAAAAAAGAGAAGAATGGAAATTTAAACAGCTGGAAAGGGGAACAGAGATAAGTAAAAACAAGAGAAAAAGAAGATGGCAGCCAAAAGGAAGACACGTGAAGTAGCCATGGAAATGAGACACAAACACAGCAGACATCCCTCCTCACACTGCTATGTGATATAACCCTGCAGGAGACAGAAGACAAATGGGACTTTGTGTTTACTTTCTTTTTCCCATTCCTAAATCCCATTCCTAATTCTGGCTTTATTACTCGTCATGTCCAGGGGAAAACATTCCACTACAGGCCTTCTTTCAGCTGTTGCGATCACCAAGCCATTTTACCAAAATCCAGCTATGGTGCTAAGTCTTTGGGTGACCACAGTGAAGGTAATAGGAAAAAAGGGGAGAGCTTGCATCCCAGTCTGGGGAACTTTGCTTCAGTTCTGGCTGAGTGTCCTCTTTGGGATGTAACGGTCTCTTCTGGATTTAGATTGCAACATGCAGCAAGCTCAGGGCAACACACTTGTGAGCTGAAGCAGCAGCTCGTGAGTAGGTCTTTCACGGCCCCTGTATACAGGAGGCCTCTGCCACGCATGCTTCCACATGCATCCTTCTCCTTTCCTTCTTCCAAACTAAGGTCTTCAAAATAATTTCTCAAATCAGTGCCCGCCACAGAGCTCAGGTCAGGAGACAGACCCAGGGCTAGGTAACACAGGTGACCCCACTCCTCAGAGAACTCCCCACAATCCTCTCCTCCCCTCTTCAGTCCCATACAGGATCACATGTTGTATCCAAGGAAAGGGTTCAAAGACATTTCCATTAAATTGAGGAAGCCCTTCCTTTTTCTTTTTTGGTAAAGTACTTACATTTACATTTTCAGGTAAGTATTTTTAGCTCATAAACATGTTTTTTAAAAGCCAGGTCCTTAAAATTGAAATCCTTTGTAATAGTTAATGATAATCCCTCCTTCTCTTAATAAAAATGCTGAAAAGTCTGGCTTCCTTAACCTCACAACAGTGAGGGCCTTCGAACATCACCTACAGAGTTTCATAACCTGTTTAATTAGGCTCTAATCCAGCATCCACAACCCCTCAGTCAGCTTGGCCTTTTTTCCATCTACACGAATGCCAGCACTATCTCAGAGTATTTTATACACGTGCTGAAATATCTGCAAAGGAACATTCACACCTGCAGGAGAACAGTCAGTACAAATTGAGTACATTTGCTCCTCTATACCCTAAGGCCCTTGTCCTTGTGCAGGTTTTCCCCTCCACATTTTGCTTGAAAAGAAGAGAGCAGAGAATGTTCTTGCCTGCTCACAAAACTGGGTGACACAGTCTCACACTGCATAGCAGGCAGAAGTCAACTGTTACTGACTGGCTGCTATGTGCAGGACATTGGTGCTAGATACTTTGTCTACATTTTTTCACTTTAATCCTCACAATACCTATATGAAGTAAATATAGTTATTTCTGTTTTACAGATGATGGAACAGGAGCATTGAGATGCTGAGTTCTATCTCATTCTACCACACTGTGTGATGTTACCTCTTTAGGTCACCTGACTATATTAAGCCTAAACAAGTAGCAATGACAGCCCTAAGGACCCAAATCTTCCTGCTTTGGCTGGTGACTTCAAAAAGCTGATGTCAGTAAGAGGTAGCCACATTTTCTTCTTCTGAACTGAACAAGGCCACATGACAGCCACACCACCTGAAACCATGCGCTGAGGCTGCAAAGGACACAGGTGTTGTATCAGACAGGTGCATTCAGCTCCTAGTGAGCTATGTAAACTTGGGGTTGTTTATGCATTCATTTGTTCATCTATGTGTTCTGCAACACATTTATTGAACATCTACTATGAGCCAGGCATTCTTCTAGATGTTGAAGGGATACAGCAGGGAACCAAAACAAGTCAGGCTCTTACAGAGGTTAGCATACTCAAAGAATTTAAAACACACCTCTATTTTCTACTTGTGTGAAATGGGAGTAATGTCTCCTCCCTCATGAGGTTCTGTGAAAGATTAAGTAAGTTAATATGTATACTGTATTTGCCATAGTAACAGGCACACAGTAAGCACTCAATTGATATCAGTCATTCTTGTTATTTTAAAATGGAAATTCTTGGGGCACCTGGGTGGCTTAGTCAGTTAGACGTATGACTTTCGCTTAGGTCATGATCTCGCGGTTCGTGGGTTCGGGCCCGCGTCGGGCTCTGTGCTGACTGCCAGCTCAGAGCCTGGAGCCTGTTTCAGTCTGTGACTCCCTCTCTCTCTGACCCTCCCCTGCTCACGCTGTCTCTCTCTCTCTCCTAGAAATAAATAAAAACATTTAAAAAAAATTTTTTTTTAAATTTAAAATGGAAATTCTTACTGCTGGCATAACTTCAACCAAAATCAATACTGATAACAGTGGGGCTTCCAGTATATAGAAATGGGGTAGGGGGTAAAGAACAATTGTCCCCTTAAGTATCAGGGGTAATTTCCTGTCACATTTAGTTGAGGCTGGAGGGCTCTAATGTGAGGTGCTTGACTATCACTCATTTGAACACTAATGGAAATGTCAGACTGAAATGAGAGTCTAGATTCCGTGCAAATTTCAGCATACAAAGTGGGCCTGGGGTTTATTTTTACCTAGTACAAAAAAATGAAGTCTCCTTAGAGAAAGCAAAGTGCAGGTGTTACAGTAATTATTTTAAATAATGCAAGCGTAAGAGGGAGAGCTTTTCTCTAATACCTTTTGAAATGAGACTTTTTTTTTGTTTTATTTCAGAAAGCTGGAGCTGTACCTAATCTTCCTTATAAGCTTCAGGAGCTAAAAGGAATGCTTAGAATAATGATTTCATTGGTTAACACTTTCCTAGCCATTCTAAGGACTTTCTAGTTAAGACAGCCCAAGGAAAGTCATAGAAGTCAATCCACATTTCAGATAAGCAACTTCCTGAAGTTGGGGCACTAGCAAAACATGAGCCATTGCAACAAAAAACTTATTAATCTTCCCCATCTCCAGTAATAGTATAGATCTTTCTGACAGCCTAAGGAACGATCCCAGTCTTTTCCTTTGATTACAGACCTTGGAATTAAAAATCCCTATGTTTTGTTCAGTTTATTTCCGTGAATATTTTGATGTTCTTGATCAAAAGAAAAAATTAAAACAAACCCTTTCATTTAACCTGTATCTTAAGCAAATATTGATTGATTGACTGATCTATCTTTGGTTTAGCGTTAGCAAGTTTGTTGGTAGTTATTTATTTATTTTTGAGAGAGAGAGAACAAGCATGAGCAGGGGAAGGCGGGGTGGGGGTGGTGGTGCAGAAGATGTGAAGTAGGCTTTGTGGATCAGTAGAAAGCCCAATGTGGGGCTTGAACACACAAATCCTGAGATTGTGACCTGAGCCAAAATTGGACATTCAGCCGAGTAAGCCAGCCAGGCACCTCATAAGTTAGCGTGCTTGATACAAGTTTCAGTTTGGCTTAAATTCCTGTACAAAAGCTCTAAAAAGATTCAGAAATTAAGTGAAATCTGAATACAAACAAAGAGAAAGGACATAAATAAATTCTTCAGAAGACATTTTCTACCAAATATTCCTAATAATAAACATCCTGGTTATAACTTAATAGTTATATGGTAGTTCCATTATTCTTTCTTCTTACACGTAGTAATGTAAGTGAGATTTTCCTAAGTTCTCAGGAGTCCCCAGGACAGAGCCAACAGCTTCATGTTGTTTTCTGATGTCTGTGGTCCACACCCTCCAGAGGTAGAAAGTATCTGGAGGTAGAAAGTATCTGCCTGATGCATAGGAGCACATGTACCCCAATGTTCATAGCAGCACTCTCCACAATAGGTAAAACATGGAAAGAGCCTAAGTGTCCATCAACAGATGAATGGATCAAGAAGATGTGGTTTATCTATACCATGGAATACTACATGGCAATGAGAAACAATGAAATCTGGCCATGTGTAGCAACATGGATGGACCTTGAGGGTGTTATGCTGAGCGAAATAAGTCAGGCAGAGAAGGACAAATATCATATGTGTGCACGTATATGAGGATTAGGAGGAACTTGACAGAGGACCAAGGGGGAGAAGAAGGGCGGAAATGGTGGGGGAAAGGGAGAGAGACAAACCATGAGGGACTCTTGAATGCTGACAAAAACTGAGGACTGATGGATGTGGGGGGGAGGAGGGATGGGCATGGAGGAGGACACTTGTAGGGATGAGCACTGAGTGTTATGTGGAAACTAATTTGACAATAAAATATTTGTAAAAAATAAAAAAAGAAAGTAAGTATCTGCCTGAGACTTGGGGTGGCCTGCAGACCTCCCTCACAAGAGGGGCTGGGAAGGATTATTTTAATGGAGTCTGCATCTCATTTGACAGTTATTAGTTTCTTAACTAGAAAGTAATGTTCTATTGATTTTTGACCTATCAGTTTCCCAAGTTAGAGGGCAGTGTTCATGGAAGTCAGTCAGGTGGCTTCTTAGCTAACTCCTAGGAACACAAACTACATGTCATTTGCACCTTAAGCTGGAAGCCAGCTGGTCTGGTCCTTTGGTGGTGAGGAGGATCAAAAAAAAAAAATCACCAGACTGTTTTGTGGGGATGTGTGTGACAGCACTACCTAGTTTCTCTGCCAGCGTTCCCCAAAAACATCCCAGCACTTTAACAACATGTGTAAGAGGAAAGGGAAAGTAGCGAACATGAAATCCTAGGAGGTTGGCTTAATTTAAGCCATGACTCTGCCCATAAACGGAAACTGTGAATACACAATAGAAATTAAACACAAAGAACGATTATTTACTCAGGAAAAGTACACTCAAACATTTGCCGAGAATGAAAAATAAAGATGTGATTTTTTTTTCCTACTGAGTAAGAAGGCGTCACAAGTTTTTCAGGGTGATCTTTAGATGTCAATATCACGGAGGGCACTGGCCAGGCTAAGCCTCAAAATAGACTTAGAGTCTACTGTCCCAGAGTAAACTCTTCCAAAGTCACTGATGACAGAAGGGCTGATGCCAGCTTTGATGCCAGGAAATCTAGCTACAGAGCCTAACTCCAACCCTGTGAATCAATGAGGCTCCAAGGTTATCGCAAGACCAGAGTTTGAGTTCTTACTGTGATCAGAGATAGGTCACTTAGCCTTTCTTGGGGTGAAAAGAGACAGTGTTTGTGGCAGAGTCATGTGCAGGTGTCCCAGTAAGCCCAGGTTGGGATTCAGGGTCTGGTTGTGCTTGGAAACTGGCAAGTCTGGTGATTTCCAAGTCTGTATCATGAATTGATTTGCATACAAGTAAGAGGGAGTTATGAACATGAACATGTAGGTAAATGAGGAAGGAAAAGGAAAATAGGATCAAGGACAGGAAATTATGTCTAATCTTCAGCCTTAAGCCTACGGGCTGAGGGGCTGAAGCTAAGGACTGTTTTATTCTCAAATTTATGAGGCCTGACATCCATGCATGAGCATGTGTGAAAACACCCAGGAAATTCAAGATATACACAGTGTCAAATGAGAAAGAGGAAGGAGACAACTGGAATACCTAACACTAGTGTTTGCAGAGGATCTGATCCAGGCAAGTTAGAGTAAAAATGTTAACATGATTTGGCTCCTCCAAACATAAGAGACCATTTAATCCTCACAGTAGGACAAAGAGGGAAACATTATTCCTGTTTACCCCATTTCTGAGCTTGAAAGAGTTTAGATAGATAGCTGAAGTTAACGCTATTATGTGTATAATAAGATTTGAACCAAGGTCTTGCTAAAAAGCAATGTCTTTTCCAGTTTATCATACCACCTTTAAGTCTTAAATCCTTTTCATTTGCCTATTCACAGCTGGAAAATTCCTAAAACGAACCAGCAACTAGCAAGGATGCTCCATTCATTTTCATTTTTAATTTTTTAAGTGTTTGTTTGTCTATTTATGAAAGAGAGAGCCAGGGGGAGGGGGGGGGTGAGGAACTTGAACAGGGGAAGGACAGAGAGAGAAGGAGAAAGAGAATCCCAAGCAGGCTCTGTGCCATCATTGTGGAGCTGGATGTGGGGCTCAATTTCAGGAAGTGTGAGATCAGGACCCGAGGCAAAAATCAAGATTCAGACACATAAATGACTGAGCCATCCAGGAGCTCTACTCCATTTGTTTTAGATATAGCACAGCTAAGAGCATCAAAAAGAGTTAGTAGCCTTAGGGCCCCAAAACAACCTAGGCATTAAAATCAGGAAGTTCAAGTCTTTGTACTTTTTGTAAACACTCAGTTCTTAGATTCGCAAGCAGAGTCAAACCAAGATGGAGATCCTCCCTTACCACTTATCTAAAAGTCAAAGGCTTTCTTTATTGAACTCTGGTTGCCTTGAGAGCATGCGTTAGTCACTCTGGTGCTGGCACTTCCTGTCGGACATTCAAGCCATTCTGGCTGGCCTTGATTGGCCATGGAGGAACAACAGTAAGCAGCTCACCAGACAAATGGTTTTGACTGTTTTTTAACGTGGTGACCTTAGTTTGTAAAGAAAACTTTATCACAGGTCTGGGTCTCTCTAGCAGTTTTGGTTTTAGCTCAGGTTATATCTGCGATGTCTGGGTTTCTTCAATCCTGAATGGGCCCAAATAAATCTTGATTTTTTGTTTGTTTGTTTAATATTTATTTTTTATTTATTTTTGAGACAGAGAGGGACAGAGCAGAAGCAGGCGAGGGACAGAAAGAGAGAGACACACAGAATCCGAAACAGGCTCCAGGTTCTGTGCTGACAGCTCAGACACAAGAACTGCAAGATCATGACCTGAGCCGAAGTCAGATGCTTAACCAACTGAGCCACCCAGGCACCCCAATCTTGACTTTCTTAGAAGAAATTTCTGTCATTTAATGATACTCTGAAGAGCTCTTGTCACATTTTGGAGATAGAGCATACAGTTGCATGGGGCCAAGTTCTCCTGTCCCATATTGTTAGGCCAGCTCTGCCCAGAGAAATCAGTAAGTCTGTTTGAGCTTAGACAAATATATATAATTGATTCAAAGTTAGTCTTTGTGTTTATGCATTTCTTTATGTTTATGGAGAGCACTTTACACTGTCACATCCATTTCTACAGAGTGCTTTTACATCATTTTCTCCCTTGATTTTCACCAAAACTCTATGGTTTTGGAAAAGCAGATAAAACTGTCCCTAGTTTACACATAAGAATGCATGAGTCCAAGAAAGCTTGAGTCCAAGAAAGCTTAATTGATATGATGAAGGTTTTAAGGCTAGTAAGTGATAAAGGCATTATCACTTCTTATTCTAGTCACTGATTCACAAGTGTTTTGTTTGCCTATTGCTGTATAACAAACAACCCCAAACTGAGTTCTTATAGACTCAGAGCATCAGGGATATGGACAGGGCACGGGGGTGGGGAATGACTTGTCTCTGTTTCTCAAAGTCTGGGGCCCCAACTGGAAAGAATGGCTGGGGGGACTAAAATCACTGGGGTTGGAATTCTCTAGAAGCTTCTTTACTCTAGAAGCATAACTACAACAGTCAACCATGGCCTCTCCATGTGGTTTGGCTTCCTCGCTGCATAGCATCTGTATGTCGAGAAGCATCCCAGCAGGGAATATCCAGAGAAAGAGTGCGTCAAGAGACTTAGGCTGAAGCTGAATGGTTCAGACGATATGGTTTTTTGTTAGTTCCAACTGAGTCGTTAAGCCCAAATTCAATCGAATGGGACTCTTGGTGGAGTGGTAAGGTCATATTCACAAGAGCACATGGGATGGGAGATGATATTATACCCATCTTTGAAAAATACAGTCTTCCACAGTAAACACGAATATATTTTCTACACAAATAACATGAGATGAAAGAGAAATGTATCTGAAGTAGGGCTCTAAATAATTATGAAATAAAGAAGCAAATATTAAGAATTTTCCTACATATCAACTATAAAAGGTCAAAAAAATTAAGTGAAAAAAAACATTGCAACTTTATATCAGATTTGTAACAAAATATAAAAGAATTTACAGAAAAGTTAAAAATTATATGGTATTCACCTGAAGAGAATGTTAAATATTCTGAAATATAGTTAAAAACTAAAATAAAAGGGAGCTTTATTACAGTTCTTCATAGTGTCATTTCTGACCAAATTCAATACATCATGACCCTTTTTGTTTTCTGCCAAAAATGTAACTTAATTCCAAAAGTAAGGCTCAACATAGAAAGTTACATGAATTCAATAATAGTAATGTAAAGTTCATGACAAAGAATGAAAGTGTTGGAATAGACCACAGCCTTATTAAATGAAGACTAAAGGAATTAAAAGCATATCAAGTATTTTAAAAATGTTATGAAGTTTCAATAATTTAAATAAAATAACTTCTCATAGTTAATTAAACATATGCTCAAGACAGTTACAGGTTACATCTCTTGTACCAGTGTAATTATAATTTCTTTCACTCTTAAAGTGTCCTGGTTTGAATGATGAAATATGTACATCCTACAATGAGTCATATATACTTAACTCTACTCCTTCCCCAAACCCCACTTCAATTGCAGTAAATACATTTTTTAAATATTAGTCACATGGTCCAAGAGAAGAGATGGATGAATAAATGAATGGATGGTCGGATGGAGGGATGGAGGAAACAAGGGATAGGTGGACAGATGGAGCAGTGGATGAGTAGATAAGTAACACAGAGAGGTGAACGGATAGGTAAATGTATGGGTAGACAGGTAGTTGAAAGGACATATAGGTAATAACTAAGTTGATAATTAAACCCACAACCAACCAATAAAAAGAGATCAAACAGTAATGTGTATGTTGTGGTGAGAATTCAAGCTGGATGTGATAAGCAAAAGTTCCCTTGGCTATCTGGAGAAGAATAGCGCTTCAGAAAAGATTAAATTTAAGTTGTGATTTGAATGGGAACAAACCAGTCATTCAAAGAGCTGAAAGGGATGCTTTCTGTTCAGGGACAATTAGTGCAAAGACCCTAAGCTAAAGCTGAACCTAGTTTGCTTGAGTAACTTAATGCCTATGTAGCTGAAGCATAGTATCCACAGAAAATGAAGTCTGAGAGGTAGGCCTGACCACTTAGGGCTTTGCAAGCAAAAAGAAGAAGCAACGGTTTCATTCTAAATGTAATGTGAAGCAATTAAAGAATTTTAAAAAGAGGAATAATACCTGACACACATTTTTAAATGGAACAGGTGTGGAGACTGAGCTGCAGAAAGGCAAGAGTGAAAGCTGGCTGCTCAGGACTACTTCACTGGTTATAGAAAGAGGAGATAGTGTCTTGGGCAGGAATAGGAAAAAGAAAGATGAAGAGAAGTGTTTGGATTCAGGAGGAAGAGTCAACAGGAAGAAGATCAATGGATGTGGCTGTATGAGAATGTCAATCTTGTTTATCAAAGGGGCCATCAACAAAATCAAAAGATAAATGACAGGTTAAGACAAAATATGTGTAATGTATATAACAAAGGATTAAGATAAAACATATTTGGTGTGTATCAAAAAGATTAATATCCAAAATAAAAAACCTATAAATAAACAAGAAAAGATCAACTACTCAATAGAAAAATGTCCTACATTATAAACAATTTACACAAAAATTAGAAAGGGTAATAAAATATGCAAAAATATTCTGTAATAGTTGAGATTATGAGAAAATACATACTCTCATAGTGGGAGTATAAAGAAATAGGCAAATTTTGAGGGCAACATATCCACATGGATTAGTTTTTTAAATTAACTAAATTGAATAACTATCCAGAAAATTCCTAGATATATCCTTTCAAATGTGCACACGGAAGTAAAGAAGATTTATTTCGGGGTACCTTGTGTGCTTTAGTCAGTTAAGTGTCCTACTCTTGGTTTATGCTAAGGTCATGATCTCCTGCTCTCATGGGTTCAAGCCCCACATCTGGCTCTGTCCTGGCAGTGCAGACCTTACTCAGGATTCTGTCTCTCACTCTCCCTCTTTCTGACCCTCCCCAATCATGCTGTCTCTCTGAAAGTAAATAAATAAAAACTTTAAAAATTTAAAAATAAGATTCATTTCAAGACTATTTGTTTTGTTTTGTTTTTATTTTTATTTTATTTTTGAGAGAGAGACACAGAGATAGAGTGTGAGCAGGAGAGGAACAGAAAGAGAGAGGGAGACACAGAATCTGACACAGGCTCCAGGCATAGAGCCTGTCGTGGGGCTCGAGTCCATGAATCGTGAGATCATGACCTGCATTTCAAGAGTATTTGTAATGGGGGAAGAAAGGAAACCATCTATTTGCCTTTTTTCAGTGACACATAATAAAATATAATGCAAATATGAGGAGCACATAGTGACATTGATATATATGTACTTACTTGAACATATCCTTATGACACTGTTAGAAGGGGGAAAATCAAGTCATAAAATAATATGAGGAGTCTGGGATTTTTTTTTTAAATGGAGTAGACTAAAACTATATGTGAACATATGTAGATACGTAGAATACTATCTGGTAAGATATATGTAAAATGTTTAATAATGGTTCAACAGTGAGGTAGGGACTTAGGTGGGAAAGATACACTTTTCTTTTTTAACTCTATACGTTTCTACACTGTATGACTGTTTCATAGCATATACTTATGTATTACTTAAGTAATTCTCTTAAAATATTTTTAAAGATTCATTTGCTTTTTTAAAAATGTTTTTTTATTTATTTCTGAGAGAGAGAGAGAGAGAGAGAGAGAGAGACAGTGTGAGCAGGGTAGGGTCAGACAGAGAGGGAGATACAGAATCCAAAGCAGCCTCCAGGCTGTGAGCTTGCTGTCAGCATACAGCCCGATGCGGGGCTCGAACCCACGAACTGTGAGATCATGACCTGAGCCGAAGTCATATGCTTAACTGACTGAGCCACCCATGTGATCCAGGATTTGTTTACTTTTTGAAATTTCAAAAACACTTAGGCAATGACACTGAGAGTCTTGGTGTAATCATCAATGCGTTACAAAGAACTATGTCAACAATCATAGGAGGAGCTTTAATGCTAGACAGTTGTGAAACTTTCAAGGCAATTTAAATTTAATACATCTTGGCTGAATAAGGATCATATGAATATAGTTCAACATAGAGTCTGGTCAAGTGGCATGACCAGACTGGGTCCCCTTTTCCTTACCTATAAAATGAAGTTACTGGCCAAAGCGGCCATATATTTCAAAATGAAATATTAGGAAAAGTTCACTATTTAAAACTGATGAAAACAGGATTCCTCTCATCAAAGGACATCAAAGATGAGAGCCCCATCACCACTACTTCTTAGGCATTGCAGCAGTCTTCTCCCCAGGGCACCTGAGGCCCTATGGAATACTCCTGGAAAACCTGTAGTCTAAAGACTTTTCATATCCAGGAGGACATCATTTTCATTTACTAGACGTAATTTAGGAGAGCTGGTCAAATGCAAGCCCCAGTGAATAGAGTGTGTTGTGTTGGTAGATTACGACTGGTAGCGTAAGACATGAGGAGGGAGAAGTACAAGAGACTGACATTTGTTTTGCTATTAGCTTGTGCCAAGGAGCACAAAAGACACTACAATACCTTACTTGAGTTAATTCTCACAACCACTCTGTAATTTTAGCTTCATACAGATGAGGAAACACAGGAGATATCGAACTTGCCACAGGTCATGCGGCATGTACCGAGGTAAAACTCTAACCAGATTTGCCTAACTGTAAAGGTCATACCGGTTAAGCTGGAGCTTGGTGTCCTACTAGAGTATCACAACTATTGATATGAAGGTTGGGAGACTCAGGGCAGAGTGGAGGATGCCGGGAAAGAGGAGGGAAGCCTACAACACAAGCTCCCCACTCTTCCAAGTTTTGCCTGCAATGATGCCTTCTATCTATTTGGAAACCAAATATTGTCATATGTCAAACAGGTTAAGGAAAACATGATGCAGCATGTAATTTAGCTGTTTAGCTACATGGTATATTCTAGAATTTGGAGAGTTGGGAGTTAATTTTTAGGATTGATAATAAATTTATACTACTCTTGTTCCACCCTGTCTAGAGCTAGTGGAGCTAAGGTTGTGGTCAGTGCCTATGGTCAAAGTATCAGGAAGAGTATCCCCATGACACGCTCACACACATGCACACTAGTATAATCCCATAAATCTGCCTCCATAGCATGACCAATTGACCTAAATGTCTACTTTAACAGGTAGGGCTTTTTCTGCATGCTAATGACTGTTTGCTAGTTGTCCCTACTTGCACCTTACCATTATACAAGTAATTTACATTATTTTCCAGGTAACTGATTCACAGAGCTGAGTCATCTCCAAAGGCAGCCTCAAATCTCTGCTGCAGAGCAAGCTTTACAAAAAATAATCTTTTGTGGAATGCAAACAAAATGGCCTCCACTGCTGATCAATCTTCTAAAGAGTTATAATAAATCCAGACATTTTGGGGGTGTCTGGGTGGCTCAGTCAATTACATGCCCTTATCTTCATTTCAGCTTAGGTTCTGAGACCATGATCTTGAGATCAGCCCTGCCTCAGGCTCCACACTGGGAATGGAGCCTATCTGGGATTCTCTCTCTCCCTCTGGCTCTCCCTCAGTGGTGCTTGCTCAAGAAAGAACGAAAAGAAAGAAAACAAAGAGAGAAACAGAGAAAGAAAGAAAGACATTTTTATACTCAGGTGAATCTCATTATGCAATGTGAACAAGGTTTTCTATTCACAAGTTACTCAGAAGCAGCCTGAGGTACAACTTAAGTCTGCAGGTCCTGTCACATATAAATAGAAGCACTTTGCCTTTTAAGATGGAAGTTTAAGGCAAGATTTTCACTGATGCAGCCACAGAAATCAATGACTGAGGGTTATGCTAGCTAGGAGGCACATTTTTCTGAGTCCTCACATTCTTCCCTTTGAAGGCAAATCAACTATTGGCATATGCCAGTGCAAACCTTTCCTTCAACTGCTGTCTATATGAAAGGAAATTTAAAATAATAAGAAAAAGAAAATTCACTAAGGTATCAAACATAATTTTAGTATAATTGAAGGAAAACCAGCAATTTCAAAGGACAAAGAGCAGATATGGAAGCTGACATGATTTTTTATCCAGAAAAGCAGACCGGAACTGTATCTATTCATATAAATATCACCCCTCCCCCCGCTGTGGCTAGAACAACCTAGGAGTAGTTGTTGTTCAATAAATGTTGATTACGTAAATAAACAAGACTTAGTTGTGGGACTTTGTTTCCATACTATAATATCCACTCCTGTTTGGAGACAAACTTTCATTTTTCTGTAGAGTTTTAAAAGTTAGTACACTCTTGTCCATTGTAGTAGAATGCCCACCACAGATAAATGTTTTTCCCTTTTCCTCTTTTATTCAAAGTTTATAGTGACCAAACATCCTAGTTTGCTTTTACTATGGCTGAGTCGTTGATATAATTATTAATATTTCCCTTTCAGAAATGTCCCAGTTTAGGAAACAAATTAAACAAACTATAGAGTCATCTAGAAAAGTGCCATAAAATTAACTTTATATCACTGGAGTTTGGAGCCTGGGGACAATGATCCTCCCTGAGCTGTGCACACCTTGGAATCACTCTAAAAACTTCTCAGAGGATAAAACACCTTAGAATTACTAAGGTATCCTCAAAAGAGAGGTTGAGCAATCATTGTTAGCATGAGGAAACCAAACTTTTTCAATTAATCCAAAGGAAAGTGGGGAGATGTAGTTGTGGGTCTGTAAGTGCCAAGATGTCAGACCAGACCAACCCAGCACACCTGACGCCTACTAAAACCCTGAGGGGTACCTGTGTGGGAGCCAAACGTAGTACTCAAAGACGTGGACTCCCGCTAAGGATTCAGAGTCCTAGGCAACGTCTAGATCAGAATAGAATCACAGAGCCATCACAGGTACAACAAATACCATCTCTCCTGGGAGCAGTCTTCATCGATGGGGCTGGAATTCTCTAGAAGCTTCTTTACTCTAGAAGCATAACTACAACAGTCACCGTGGCCTCTCCATGTGGTTTGGCTTCCTCGCAGCAAAGCATCTGTGTATTGAGGAGCACCCCAAGAGGGAATATCCAAAGGAAGAATGTGTCAAGAGACTTAGGCTGAAGCTGAATGCTTCAGACACTATATGGTTTTTTGTTAGTTCCAACTGAGTCGTTAAGCCCAGATTCAATTAAATGGGACTCTTGGTGGAGTGGTCAGGTCATATTCACAAGAGCACATGGGATGGGAGATGCTACTGTAGCCATCTTCAAAAAATACAGTCGTCTACACTCAGCATAAGTATATTCTCCCCAGTTGCTCCCCAGTGATTTTGGAGACACGACAGAGGCAAACAAAGCAGAAAGGGTTCAAAAGATTATTTGTACAGAATAAAAGAAAGGCGGCTTTAATTTAATACCCAGTATGCAAAATAATTCACCCAAGATGGATTAAAAAAACAATAGAACCTAGATGATAATAAGCCATTTTAAGTAGTATTCTGAGAAGATGCCTTCATTACAGAGTATCCCTACCTAGAGTTGTTCAAGACCCCTACTGGCTTGGATTCAAATACACACATGATCTATTTGGGTCCCAAAGTCAGGCAATAACTAGGATCTTCCACTTCTGAACAATTCACTCTAAGTTAGCTCTAGGCTTGATAACAAGGACCAGAGGGCAGTCTTTTTTCATCCAGAACGAAATCTAGGATGGTAGGAAAATATTAATTCATTAAAGTTCCAGGACCCTGGTATGATTTACAAGACTTAGAACTGTTTGTAGGAACCATCTGAAAGAGAGAAGTTTTCTCTACACTCAGAGGTATTATCAGAATGTCTACTAGAAAAATTAAGACTTTGAGGATGAAAGGAGAAAACCTCACAGTGCCACTGGGAATAAGTGCCTCTCTTTTTCACCACTTGTCATTCCAAGGAATCTCTTTTAAAACACCAGGAGAGGGGCACCTGGGTGGCTCAGTCAGTTAAGTATCTGACTGTGGTTCAGGTCATGATCTCATGGTTTATGAGTTTGACCCCCATGTGGTACTCTGCTGACAGCTCAGAGCCTAGAGTCTGTTTCAGATTCTATGTCTCCCTCTCTCTCTGTCCCTCTCCTGCTCATACTCTATTTTGTTCCCTCTCAAAAACAGGTAAATATTAAAAATTAAGAAGAAAAAGGAAAATCTCTGAATGAAAATAAATAAAATAAAAACACCAGGAGACTCAGTGAAGAAGGGTATAAAGAATGGATAGAAACCAAGAGCACTAGGAAATTTATACCAAAGATATATGTGGAGTGCCTGGCTAACTCAGTTGGTAGATACTACAACTCTTGATCTCAGGGCTGTGAGTTCAAGCCCTATGCTGGTGGCAGAGATTGCTTAAAAATAAAATCTTAAAAAATAAAAAAAAAGGAGAGACATAAAAACAACTGACAAGAACAAGGAAAGGAATGCAAGGTAATATTATATAGGAGAACAAGGAAGATAGAAAGAACCTACAAACGTACCCCATACATGGCATGTGCCTTAAGTAAACTACTGATATTATACTATTTTAGAGGGAAACTGCTCAATACAAGAGATGTGAATATATTTAGTCTGGTAAAAAAATAATGAGTGAGAATCTAGAAATGAGATTCTGAATGTAGAGCTAATTGTTTTCCATTTAGGTACAAGGCCAGTATTTATACAGCCCACTGTTTGCATTCATAATTAGGTAAAATGGAATGTGGTACAGTGAGTCACTCATATAAGCAGTCATAGATCTGGTCAGAATATATACTGAATTCTCTCAGCACTAATTTAACAGCTCCACAAGATGGCACATGGAAATTTTCCACAGCGTATAGTGGGCCAGGTCCTCATTTCCATGAAAGGTAAATTCATTTCTTTACAAAGAATGTGGAGCTTCAAAAGGAAAACTACAGATTGGATCTAAGCTTTCATCTCAATGAAAGTCAAAAAGGGTCAGTTGTTGCCAGTTATGAAATCCTTCCATTGTTGGCTATTTGGTGGTGAGGTGTCATTTAAAAAAAAAACTGGTTTCACTCATAATTATGGCATAGGGTTTATGTTCTAACTGCTCTGTGACTTGGTCAGCGGTTTCCCAGGTTTGAAACAGAAGTAGGTTCTTTGCAAAACTATATTCTCCAGTCCCTATTCACTGCATCAAGTTCACATTTTGGAAATCAAAACTCTCAGTGAGGACATCATGATTGATCTAATTAGTAAATTGGATCTCTGTAAGAATTGTTTTGAGTAACATTTTATATGAAATGAATCATTTCATGAATAGGCAAGCAAAATAGCTTGTAGAAATTCAGTATCCTTACCTTCACCCCCCAATCCTATGAACTGATTCAATTATTAAACAGGGTTACGAAACCTATTTGTGAGAACTATACAAAGTCAAACACATAAAGGACATGTTAAGCATCTGGCAGGTACAAAAAAGTAACCCTTGTGTTACAGAACAGAAGACAAAAAGAATAATTGTGAACTAATCCAAGTAAACAGGACATGCTGTCATAATCAATTTAAAGTCAAACACAAGGATCTGTCCATCTGAATCAGGAAAGAAAACAAGGAAAAACTTCTCTCAGCCAGCATTCACTCAACAAGTGTGCCAGCGCTGGTGGACGCATGTCAAGAAGAGAGTGGAGCTTCTTTGATGCATGGACCTTCATTTCTATTTGTCACCTTGTAAAGGTTTTACTCTCTGACATGGGCAAGGCATTCCTTTATTCAGCAAATATGTATTGGTTTGTATAAGGAACCAGGTTCCTAGCACACTGTATTTAATGCCTTTTTCCCCTATAAACTCAAGAAAAGTAAGTACCCTTGCCTGCCTTGATTCAGTAAAATATGCAGAAATAATCTTTGATGAGACAAAATGACCCACTACTAGTTTATGTTTGATTAGTTGTTAAATGTGTAACCTTCGGCAAGCTAGATCTTTGCTGTTCTCATTTGTAAAATGGCCTGTAAACAACTGCTCATGTACTGCCAAATGTAAGCTCTTATAAAATTTTAAGTGATGATAAACACTAGGCAGATTACTATGTTTTTCATCCAGAAGAGGGTGTTGGTTGAGCTTTTTCATGTCAGAGAAAGTTTTGTTACAGAAAGGGATGGCTGGTTATTCCATCCTCCCTTTTGCTCTACTACCCCACAATGGGCTCTGGTAATACCTCCCCACTCGCCTTGACAGAGATGGGGGCCCAGTAAAAGCCAGCCTTATTGTGTCACATAATCAGAAAGCTGTAAGATCCTTAGTCTGGAGCTATGGTAACCATGCCCTTAACATGTAGAGAATGGTTTAGAGAGTGAAGTCAATACTCTGCTTCTCAATCTCTCTTCTCTCTAAGAGATGAGAGACAGAGAATTCTGATGGAATGTGAATTGCTTCTAGTCTTTTGAAGAACTCTCAAGGCACCTCTTTCACTTCTAATACATCTTTTTTTCCATAAACTAATTTGGATTGGTTCCTGTCACCAGAGCAATGGCTATTCCAGAAAGAAAGGCTGGGAAACTCACATTATCTTTGTGCTTGGATTAAATGCTAGCTATCTGAACACTTGGGGCTGGGAAAAGTGGCCACAACTCTTTTCTAAGGGACATTCAAAGACACAGTAGAAAAGGGATGGATGCTGATTTGTAGACAGGGCAGTGAGCCTGAAGTTCTCTGGCCTAGGGCTGAGCTGAGGTCCCCAAAGCTATGCTGTTCTGACCTTTAAGCCACAATTAAGTTATTAGAAGCATAAACAGGATATTAATCCTGGCAATGCAACCAAGTAAGTTTTTTATTTTGAGCCATTCATATAGCCTCTCCAGGGCTGGTTTGCAGAGCCTGGAGTCTGCTTCAGATTCTGTGTCTCTTCTCTCTTCTCTCTCTTTTTTCTCTCTTCTCTCTCTCTCTCTCTGCCCCTTCCCTGCTCATGCTCTCTCTCTCTCTCTCTCTCTCTCTCAAAAACAAATAAAAACATTAAAAATTTATTTTGAAAAAAGAAATGCTATGAGAACCATGGTTGGGAAGAGATTTATTCTTTTTTAATTTTTGTTTATTTATTTTGAGAGAGAGTGTGAGCAGCAAAGGGCAGAGAGAGAAAGAGAATCCTAAACAGGCTCCATGAAATGATGACCTGAGCTGAAACCAAAAGGCAGTCACTTAACCAACTGAGCCATCTATGTGCCCCAGTTGGGGACAGATTTAGATGAAAACATTCGATTATGTTTCTTTTTAATAGTATTTCTAATAGCAATAATAACTAAAACATACAGAATTTGGAGATGACAGGCATTATTCTAAATCTTGACTCATTGAAGGGTGCCTGCGTGGCACAATCATCCAACTTTGGCTCAGGTCATGATCTCACTGTTCATCGGTTTGAGCCCCACGTCAGGCTCTGTGCTGACAGCTCAAAGCCTACTTCAGATTCTGTGTCTCCCTCTCTCTCTCTCTGCCCCTCCCTGGATCAAGCTCTGTCTCTCTCGGTCTCAAAAATAAATAAACATTTAAAAAAAAAAACCCAAAAACTTAAATGTTGACTCATTGAACCTTCACATCAACTCTATGAAATAGATAGTATTATTATCCCTAATGTATAGCTAAAGAAACCAAAGCACATAGAAGTTGAGAAACTTGCCCAAGGCTACCAAATTAACATATCAGAAATAAAAACCTAACTCATGTAATTAGTGTCCACAATCTGAGCTCTTAATCACTGTGCTACACACCTTTCGTTAACTGTGCCTACTTCTCTGCCTGGCACAAAATAAAATTCACTAAGCGCTCATTCAATGTTAGCAGATGAATAAAGTAACCTTTGTAAAGGTCATTTTTTCAAAGTGACTGAAGTGAAGTGACCTGTCCGTAGGACAAGAAATCCTTTGCTAGGGATATTTTGCAGCCATAGTCCCATATAAGGCCTCCTTCTTGTCACATTCCCACTCGAGTTCTTAGAGCATTATGTGCAAAGACTATTTAATTTTTGTTAAAGGTAGGGCCACCTCATGCCAAGGAGTAAAATCAGGCAATAAACTCTTAAAGGCAAAGAAGAACAGAGAAAAAAGAATATGGTCACCAAAAACATTCATTTGCTTATTTTCCCATTTGTTAAATGAAGACATTTTTTTCTCTCATCAGAGACCTACATAAAAAGTCCTTTAAATTAAGACTTTCTCTGCTCCCAGTGGGCAGAAAGGGCTTCTATAACCACTCTACAACTTGAGCAATGTCCTTATATTAAGAGTTACTGAAGAATAAGAATTAAGTAAATTGGAATTTAGGTCAGAGTAAACTTTGATGAGTGACCTCACTATCCCTTTAAACAAGAATCAGATTTTCCTACATTAACTTTACTGTAAAGAATTATATTGCTAGAGTCAAACTAACCACTTCCTCATTAGAATGCGGAGATAAAGTTTATTAGTCCATACAAGTAAAGCTTATCTAAGCAAATGGAAAAGACCATTAAAATTATTATCTACTTTGTAGTTTTACAGAACAGCTAAAGTTTAGCAATTTGTACTTTTATTGTATAACAGCTTTAAGGATCTAAGGAACAAACTGGCTTAAAGGTTGATTCAAACTCAATCCATGACAATTACCAGGGTTTGGAAAATTTGGATTATAAGGACAACCAATAGCACTCATGTGATCAGAACAATAGCTGTGGAAAAAAACTATTAGATCACTCCATACTGATCCCCCTGTCGGTTCTAGAGAAGCAATTAGAGCCTCCCTTGCTCCAGTGTGCCTTCCCTGCATGCAGAGGGACAGCTTTAACTCCTTGTAGTGTAGCCGGGTTTGCTGTGGGGAGAGATGGGGTGCTGTCCGTCCCGACAGCAGGGATGAGGTGGCTGTGGGAGGGAGGAAACACTACGCAAGCCGAATCTGGAACTGAGTCTGTGTGTGTGCTCAAACTTGAATCTTAAAGAGGAGATGCCAAGATTTATTCTGCAGAACTTTCCCACCTGTGGAAATGCAGGCGAAGGAACAGCACCTCACAAAACCAGGAAACGACATAACACTCCCAACAGGAGAGAGCTCCCTGAGTTCAACCCATGGAAGAGCCCTGCATATTTGACCTCAGAAGTCTCTCTAGCTGCACCAGGATACAGGTGCAAGTCAACCTGTCAGATGCCTTCTGAATTATTTGCAGACAAAGTGAGATACTGTCGTGACTGTAACGCTCTCTAGATGGAGATCCAGCTTTTCTTCGAGACTATACTAGAGATGTGAGGGAACTGCTACAGGGAAGACAATCCCCATGTCAACAACAGGTCATGCAAGCTAGAAAATGAGGGTTTGGCATGATCAAAATTATTTACCCAGCCTGCCCAGAAAATTAACTAATAAAAATGGAATTGGAAAGGTGACTGCTTTCTGCCCTTTCTGACTGTTTGAGCAGATAAGAGTAGTGCAGAGATGCTAGACTTAAAATAAATTTCTGACCTTGGGCCCAAAATTAGATGGTTTGAGAATTCCATTTCGAATACTGTAGCAGAAACCTGTGGGAGGGCTCTTTGGATTTCATTTTGATTTTATAGATAGTTTACTTTACTTGATAAAATCATATTTAACTATTTCTGTAGCCTAGCATCAATTGTCAACTCCTTGAGGGGAGAGATTAGGCCACTCTTTGTCCTGTGGGGCCACACACATTCTTGGAACAGTCTCCATAGCTAATACAATAGCCAGGCTCTAAGATGCCCCTGAGGATCCCTGCCTTCTGGTGTTCACTCTTTAGTGTCATTCTCTAACACTGTGCTCCAAAGTGGGAACAATCGAATACAGTACAAGTAATAGGATGTCACTTGTGAGATTAGGTTATAATAGACTGTGGCTTCCCTTGGGGAATTCCCCACCTATCAGCCCCTGCTTTATCACTCACTCAGGGAAAGCACTGTGCCATGTCTAAGCAGCCTTAAAAAGAGATTGCCATGACCAGAACTTACTGGAGTACCACTCTCCAGAGAGGAACGGAGATCAGCCAACCATCTTGTGAATGAACTTGGAAGCACACTCACTAACCCCAGTCGAGCCTTGACATGAATGCAACCCCAGCCAACTAGCTGGAAGAATTATCAGCAAAGACTGGGAGCCAAAAACACCCAAACAAACTGCACTTGGATTCCAAACTAGGTTGCTACACTTCAGAGCCTGAATGCCTTCTCATAGTAGATATTCTACTATACTCATCCTGACTCCGCATGAGGGAGGCAACTGGGGACAGAAATAGCTAATGCAAAGTCCAAGTGGATTACAACATTTTTTTTTCAGTGGCCCTTGATCTGAACACTTCAGTCTAGCTAAAGTAGACCGGGACCAAAAACATCTTCCTTGCCTCTTAGGGAAGACTACAAGGTCCTTATTTGTTCCATCACTTCTAATTTCAGTAGATCAAACTGAGCCGTGATCATCCAGTTTGCTTTAAGCTAGTACCTCTGCTGTCTGAGATGATCCGATTCCATGTCCATCTTTTCATTAACATTTAATGAGTGCTTCTACTCTAGATGCTGGAATGATAACAGTAAACAAAACTACTAAGGCTTGTAGCCTCAGGAGTTTATATGTAGCATACTCTCCTGGTAAGCTTTACCTCCTTGACTACAGAGCTGTCCTTCTGACCTTTTCTACCAGCTCCCTGGGCTCAGAATCTCCATCTAAGCTCTTGCTTATGGGGGCCCAAGAGTATACAGCCTCTTCAATGGGAGCCTGAAACACACCTACCTTCTGCATTGGTAACAAGTTTTAACAATTACTGCTAGCCGTTTAGTCCATAATCAAGACAATTGCCTTACACAGTTATGGGCACATCCATTGGAGGTAGGCATTTGACACATATACCTTGCTTCCATCCTGCTAATGTATGTGTTCCTTGACATTTAAAAGTGTTCCTCACACCCAAAGTTTTAATAAATCATCTTTTATTAGCTGATGGACATTATGATGTGACATTTCCTGCCTAATATACAGCTGGACTCGGACCATACAGATCAGTTAAATAAAACAAATTCACTCTCATAAAAACTGGACAGCAGGTTCTCAAATGCATATCTAGTTATATTTACATACCGGAGGTGATTTTTCCACTCTCCTTGGCTCATCTTTATTCTAGCACAAACTCTTAAGTTAGATGAAATCTCATGTTTCCTAGGTCACTGTGGCCAGAAAAATCTATATGTTATGAAAATAATGACCATAAGACAGCACTTCCTGACTCTGCCCCAATCAGCCTCAGTTCCTCCCAAGAAGTATGAAAATTCTCAAAAACTTTCTCTGTGTTCCATAAACCAGTCTTTCTGGTGGACCATGGCTGGTGCTCTTCTCCTAACTAGATTCACACCCACGGGGGCCATAAAAATCAGCAGTCGCAACTGATGCCATGTAAGGCACAAGGCCCCGTAATGAGACCGCAGAGCCCTGAGCCAAGGCTTTTACCTCCATAAGCTGCTGGGCCCCTTTCTGGCAGAGCTGCTGAAACTAGCAAGTGGGGATTAGCCCCGGTTTTAGGGATTCCTTGAGGGGGTAGCCAATTTGTTGCCCTTTTTCTCTAGTATTGGTTACTTTTTCTATCTGTGAATGAAATTTTGCCCAGGACACTCATAAACAGCATATTCCCCACCTCCTTTCTGCAAATTTTTCAGACTTGTTTACATGGGCCTGAATGCTGGGTGAGGTTCGTTTAGGCTTAAACTAAGACCCCCTGATTAAAGGTTATTTTAGGAAAACTAATTTGGGGGCCGGATTAAACTGTGTGCTTCCAGAATAACAGTTACTTGTAAAAGTCACCAGAAAGCCCAGAAAACCTAAACTGGCAAATGTATAGAGGCCAAAAACTGAATTCATTCAAACCCTGCTTCAATTTATTGACAAAAACCTATTTCCTGCCTTCAACATTTTCATTTTTGCCCTTAAGTTTTGAAGCAGAGCTAAAGGGTTTTTACCACCTTACTCAGTAGACTAATTTTCAGAAAGCCTTTGAAATACATGATGATAACCTCAGCCCATTAAGAAGAGGAAAACCTTTGTTTTAGAGGAAACTGGATCTTTTAGTTGATTTTTTAAGAAACTGTTAAATTGGTGTTCTGTTTAGCTGTCATTTTAAAACAACAAAATATAGTTTCTTGTCCATGATTCAGCAATTAAAGAAGGTTTTAAGTAAGCAGTTAAGAGTGGGAATTCAAGTAAAAAAAGTTAGCACACTTTTGTCCATTGTAGTAGAATGCCCACCACAGATTAATTTTTTCCCTTTTCCTCTCTATTCAAAGAAGTTGATAGTGACCAAACATCCTAGTTTGCCTTTACTACGGCTGAAGCCTTGATATAATTATTAATAGTACCCTTTCAAAAAATGTCCCAGTTTAGGAAACAAACTACAGAGTCATCTAGAAAAGCACCATAAAATTAACTTTATATTACTGGAGATTGGGATCTGGGAAGATCTCCCAAGAAAAAGACTGGGAACTCCAGTTATAGTCACATCTTTTTCTTTTACCCTGCTTCTTCATTACTTGTGTGTGTTCTATTTATTCCCTTGTTACATTTTATAAAACAAATTTGTTTTTCATAAAAGATACATGTTGAATTAAATATACTTCCAGATAAGATAAATTAAGATAGGGAAAGTTTACAACCCAAAGCTATGAAAAAGAAAATCAGGGAAGTAGGTAGATTAAAAAATCAAAGTGAGCATGCAATTTCAACTAGCCAAAAAACACAGTAACTAAAACACATAAAACCAGAGATATATATTGGCATGTGTTAAAGCGACAAATGGAAAAATAGAAGGACAATTTTACATTTTCTTTTCCAGGAGTTCACAAAAGGACCATTTGTCATTTGCATGCTCTACTGACCTAAAAGTTGGGTTTTTTTAAATTAGTCCTTACAGGCTTAGAACATTTCCTGACTGATGAACATATACCTTCATTTTAGATAATGAATTAAAAAGCATATCTGGAAGTATGAGAAAGGAGAAATAATAAATCTTGGGGAAAAGTGGGTTAAAAATTGTACCACATTCATGTCAATTATTTCAGGGTATGGGAAAGATAATTGTTTTCTTCTTTATATTTTGTCATTCTATGATTTTACATGAGAGCAGAGTTTTATAAGGAGGAGGAGAAGGAAAAGGAGGCGGGAAACACAGGCCCCTCCCTACTTGCATATTTGTAGATTTCCTTTGGTAGAACACTGCAATGACTAGTTAACCAGAGACTGGTTCACCGGAGCTCTCCTTAACTAGGCGTCTGTGCTGCAGGCCCTATGGGAGGATACGGTATGGTATTCACCTAGGAACCAGGCTAACAGACTGTTCTTTTGTTTTTATATACTAACGAATACCACAAGCAACGGATGATTTAGCATCCTTTTTAATTAAGAGGAGATGACAGTCACCTTGAAAATACATCAAGTCAAAGTGCCAAGCTTTAAGCCTGACTATCTTTAAGGAGAGAAGGTCACAATGCCAAGATGGACCATAATAATAGGAGGGCAATATTCAAAGGCAGGAAATACCTTCTCCAGAATCTAGGACGTTGTGGTAGGCTTTTTTGTCAACTACGGTTCAGAACACCGTCCCAGGGTCACTAGTCTTATTTTTCTGTCTTCCCATAGAAAGGAGAAAAAGAAATGGACCCATTAAATGCCTATGCAAAGAAAAAAAATCTGTATGTACAGACATGTTCTCTATAAATATCAATAGCAAAATATCAGTCTAGAGAGGGTAAAAGATTATTTCAGTAGTATCCAGACATTAATGAAAGCCAATTTGCAATTAGGGGATTAACATAAGAGCTAGTGGTAACAAGCAACGTGTTCTTATTCCAAACATCTTTGCTACAAATTGCTGTTAAAAGCTTCTTCTTGCATTTTCTTTGTCTTTTGCCTGCATGGTGATGATATAAGGTAATTGCACAGTGACTGCAGAAGGCTGCATGTTATTTCATGCAAGCCATTTAGTAACTATGTCAGGTAACCACACACCAAACACTTTTAATTACAAGATGTAACAGCTTTCATTACCCAGCTTAGGTCTCTCCAGTTAACCTTGAACTCAAGGTTCATTCTTAAAGTTTTCCTTTGTCCCCATTTGTTCTCTACAGAGCTTCCAGGGCTGCAATCAATGACTGGTGGCAGGCTCCTGGAGCTTAAGGCACATGGGGACACTGGGTACCAAAGCCTTGGCTGCAAAGGCTGCTTGGAACCACCCGGTCCTAGTTATCAACACTTGAAAATTCTGCTACTCAGGTACTCTATGAAGAAAGCAAAAATGTTATTGCTGATAAATGAACCAATGAGAAATAAATTAGACCTTCTGTAACAGCTAACTTAAGCAAATACATGCACATGTACATATATTCATGGTAGTTAATTTAGAGTTTGGAGTTACTCCCTTCTAGCCTTCCTGCTGATTTTTCCTCATTAGAGAACAGTGATTCATTTAGCTGTGTGTGGCTAAGAATCATGTACCTGTTACGGTCTTACTGGTGTCCTCTTTTTTTTTCATCATCTTGGTTACATGTCAGCTGTTGACAGTCCTTTAGTTTTGTCCTATTCCAATTCCTACCTTAGGATGTGTTGGCACCGTTTCCTTTCATTAGGATGACGTGCTACTTTGTACTGCATATCTTTGGTGGTAACTGATCAAAATGCAATTTTCAATAGACATAGTGAATTGTATTTATAGCTTTTGCTATCAATCTTCCCAATTTGCTAGGGAGCACATACTGAAACTTAGATATTCTCTTGGTTCCCTCTGTAAAATATCTGCTTCTGTGAATGACTGCCCTCAGGCACCCTAGCTTTTGATAGTGTGAGGATGACTGACTTTGGGGTTCAACTCTACTATGGGGGAGAAAATAGATCCTAATGTGTAGAAATGGATCGCCTCATTGAAGGCTTTCTCTAGCTACAGCTACCAGAGGCCTGTTGCTTATCTATTTCATGACCACATACATGTGGACTAGCACTGTTATGTGTTGAAGAAACCTCCATCTTTTTTTTTTCTTTCCACAGGGCTTAGAGGTATATAGGGGCAATGACAGAGAGTATTCAGTGCAAAGTTTTTGGTCAACATTAGAAAAGTTTTATTTTGGGGCACCCGGGTGGCTTAGTCGGTTAAGCCTCCGACTTTCGCTCAGGTCATGATCTCGCGGTTCGTGGGTTCGAGCCCCGCGTCGGGCTCTGTGCTGACTGCCAGCTCAGAGCCTGGAGCCTGTTTCAGTCTGTGACTACCTCTCTCTGACCCTCCCCTGCTCACGCTGTCTTTCTCTCTCTCTCTCTCTCTGCTAGAAATAAATAAAAAAAAAAATTAAAAAAAAAAAAGAAAAGTTTTATTTTATCTAAAAACTACAGAGAAATAAAATGTGATTTTCTTATAAGGGCCAAGAGCTAATAATATCCTGTTTTGGAGTCCTGAGTTAAAGAGACACCCCAACAAACAAGACCTAATCCATCTCTCTCTCAGCATCAAATTGTTCCCAATGGGGACCTTCTCCCAACTTCCTGTCTTATTTCAATATTCACCTAACCTGAGCCTAGAGAGTCTTCCTGGACTTGTACTTGCAGCCCCCACACACATTATCAGTAGGTCTTTTTTAAAGACCTAGTGTAAATTACATATTTACTTGTAAACCCACAGAGATTTCTTTGTTTTGGCTAGAATTATTTTACATCAGCAAAGTAAATATCTCAGAATTATTACAACATTCCACTGGCTTTTGGTGGCATCAGAAGAATTCCTGAAACATGAATTGTAGATCAGACTTCAAATTAAAATGTTCATCACAGGATTGACCTTGAATATAGGCATAGTAACAAAGACCGGCAACTGAAAGCAGTAAAATTTTATAGGTCTGCTCATTTGCTCAACTTTGGTGCTTCTTATCATAGCCAGGACAATAATGTGACTCTGAGCCCTTGATGATTATCAACTGTCTGTTACAATCTGGATATGTTATAATGGGAAAAATAATAAACTCAGATGGAACATTTTTGTTTGTTTAGTTAAATCCAGTTTGCTTCATTAATAAAATCTTTGGAACTATGGAATCATAGCTGGCAGAAAGATTGAGAATCACCAGTGCTGCCAACCTACCAAATAGCTCTTGTGTCCATCTCCTTAACCCAAGTCCAACTGGTTTATTTCTTCTCTTTTGGCTTGGCTGATATCAAAGACTTCTAATTAGGCCACCACCCTTTTGCCTCTCTTGGTCAAATACACTTCTACTGAATCTTGATCAAATATTTTCAATACATATCTATTAAACATTAAGTATAAAATTCCTTACCCTGGCATTTAAGCCCTCTGAAATGTAATTGCTACCTACATGCTAAGCTTTAACTCTCATCACTGCCTAATAAAATGCCTTTGTTAGTGAAGATGTGCTGCTTCCTACTATTAATCTTAGCAGCTAGACATCAACCCCTGGCTTGTTGAGTTCATGGGTTTGAATCCTGACTGTGCTGTTTATTATCTATGACATTAAAGAAGTTTTTAAATACCTCTGAATCTTATCTCCTAGGCAGCATGATAAGAACACTCAAAAAGTTAGCTATCTTTATTATTGTTTAAAGTGCCCTTCGGTTCTTGCTTCTCCAATTTGCTCATTTCTTTCTCTGCATTAAAAATTCTCCCTTAAGGTTGGATGGAAAGATGGAAGAGAAGTAGGGAGCTCTGGGCATTTTGCTCACCCCCATCTCTCAAATAGAGAAGGCCTAAAGACATAGGACACTGAACCACAGGAGTTTGGGAGGAAAAGAGACAGAGTCTGATGAGAAAACAACCTCATAGGTGCGGCTACCTCAAGAAACAAGCCAAAGTACACATGGGGTAGAGTCCCAAATACCACCATGAGTAGGGAAATAAGATAACCAAACATGAGAGACCAAGAGACAACATTAAAAGAACACTTCCTGAATGGACAGACCCTGGACAGTCAATGAGCCTTCTTTAATATAGCAGTACTCACAGGTGCAGAGCACATAACAAGCTTTTAAAACTAACAAGAGACAGAAAGCTAGCCAAAATGATGAAACGGAAAAACTCTCCCCTAAAGAAATTCCAGGAAGAAATAACAGCTAAAAAACTGCTCAAAACAGATATGAGCAACATAACTGAACAAAAATTTAGAACAATAGTCATAAAATTAATTGCTGGGCTTGAAAAAGGCATGGGAGACATCAGAGAAGCTATTGCTACAAAGACTATGGAGCTTAAAAATAGTTGTGATGAATTAAAAATGCTGTAAATGAGGTGCATAATAAAATGGAGGCATCCGATGCACAGATTGAAGAGGCAGAGAGGAAAATAGGTGAATTAGAAGACACAATTATAGAAAAAGAGGCAGCCAAGAAGAGAGATAAACTGATCCAGGAGTATGAAAGGAAAGTTCAAGAGCTGAGTGATACAATCAAATGGAACAATATCTGTATCATAGGAATCCGGAAGAGGAAGAGAGAGGCAAAGGTACCGGAAGAGTACTTGAACAAATTATAGCTGAGAACTTCCCCAATCTGGGGAAGGAAACAGACATTGAAATCCAAGAGGCACAGAGAACTCCACTCAGATGTAACTTAAACCCATCTTCTGCAGGACATATCATGGTGAAACTGGCAAAATATAAGGACAAAGAGAGAATTCTGAAAGCAGCTAGGGATAAAAGGGCCCTAACATACACAGGAAGACCTATCAGGGTAGTTACAGACCTATCTACTGAAACTTGGCAGGCCAGAAAGGAATGACAGGAAATCTTCAATGTGATGAACAGAAAAAATATGTAACCAAGAATCCTCTATCCAGTAAGCTTGTCATTCAGAATAGAAGGAGAGATAAAAGTCTTCCCAAATAAACACAAATTGAAAGAATTCATCACCACTAAACAACCTTACAAGAAATCCTAAGGGGAACTCTATGAGGGAAATGTTGTAGGGAATGCAAGATATCAGAGACACCACCACAAGTATGAATCCTACAAAAAACACAGTGACTCTAAACCCATATTTTTCAATAATAACACTGTAAGTAAATGGACTAAAAGCTCCAATTAAACAACATAGGGTAGCAGAATGCATAAGAAAACAAAACCCATCTATTCGTGGTCTACAAGAGACTCATTTTAGGCCTGAGGACACCTTCAGAGTGAAAGTAAGAGGATGGAGAAATGTCTATCATGCTACTGGAAGTCAAAAGAAAGCTTGAGTAGCCATACTTATATCAGACAAACTGGACTTTAAAGTAAAGGCAGTAACAAGAGATGAAGAAGGGCATTATATAATAATTACAGGGTCTATCCATTAGGAAGAGCTAACAATTCTAAGTGTCTATGCACTGAATACAGGAGCACACAAATACATAAAACAATTAATCACAAACAAAAACAATGTCATGGATAAGAATGTGCTAATAGCAGAGGACTTCAATACTCCAGTTACAGCAATGGATAGATCAACTAGACAGAAAATCACTAATCACTAAAGACACAATGGACTTGAATGACACATTGGACCAGATGGGTTTGACAGATATATTTAGAACTCTATATCCTGAGGCTATGGAATTCACATTCTTCTCAAGAGTGCATGGCACATTCTCCAGGAGAGATCGCATACTGGGTCATACAGCAGCCCTCAATAAATATAAAAGAATTGAGATCATACCATGCACACCATGCATGCATACCATGAAAATGACGTAGCAGATAAAGGGCTAGTATCCAAAATCTATAAGGAACTTACCAAGCTCCACACCCAAAAAATAATCCAGTGAAGAAATGGGAAGAAGACATGGACAGATACTTCTCCAAATAGGACACCCAGATGGCCAACAGACACATGAAACGATGCTCAGCATCCCTCCTCACCAGGGAAATACAAATCAAAACCACACTGAGGTACCACCTCATGCCAGTCAGAATAGCTAAAATGAACACATCAGAAGACTACAGCTGTTGGTGAGGATGTGGAGAAATGGGCACCCTCCTACACGGCTCGTGGGAATGTAAACTGGTACAGCCCCTCTGGAAAACAGTGTGGAGGTTCCTCAAAAAATTCACAGTAGAACTCCCCTACAACCCAGCAATAGCACTGCTAGGAATTTACCCAAAGAATACAGGAGTGTTGATGCATAGGGCCATGTGTACCCCAACGTTCATAGCAACACTCTCAACAATAGCCAAAACATGGAAAGTGCCTAAGTGTCCATCAATGGATGAATGGATTAAGAAGATGTGGTTCATCTATACAATGGTATACTACATGGCAATGAGAAACAATGAAATCTGACCATGTGTAGCAACATGGATGGACCTTGAGGGTGTTATGCTTAGCGAAATAAGTCAGGCAGAGAAGGACAGATACCATATGTTTGCACGTATAGGTGGATTAGGAGGAACTTAACAGAGGACCATCGGGGAGAAGAAGGGGAAAAATAGTGGAGGAGAGGAAGGGAGGCAAACCATGAGAGACTCTTGAATGCTGAGAACAAACTGAGGTCGGATGGGGGTGGGGGAGGGGAAAGGGGGTGATGGGCATGGAGCACTTGTTGGGATGAGCACTAGGTGTTATATGGAATCCAACTTAACAATAAACTATGAAAGAAAATAAAAGAGAGAAAAAAAATCATTTTTTCAGACTTTGTAGAGCAATGATTATTCATGCACTGTCACTGAAAAAGCAGTAGGAGAATCACTGGGGAACTTGTTAGAAACACAGGTTTTCAGGCTTCACCTCAGACCTACTGAATCAAAACTGTTGAGTGTGGGAGGTACCTGGATGGCTCAGTCTGTTAAGCATCTGACTGTGGCTCAGGTCATGTTCTCATAGTTCATGAGTTCTGGCTGCATGTCAGGCTCTGTGCTGACAGCTTGGAACGTGGAGTCTCCTTCAGATTCTGTTTCCTCTCTCTCTGACCATTCCCATTCTTACTCTGTCTCTCTCTGTCTCTCTCAAAAATAAATATTTATTGTTTTTTTTTTTTTTTAAATGTTGAGTGTGGTGCCTACCACTCTCTATTAACACATCCTCCCGATAATCCTGATGCATAGTAAACTTTGAGAACCCAGATCGATCTCAAATGCTACCACCCAAGTTTTTCCTTATCCCTCCTAGGGAGCCAACCTCTTCTGCCATCCAAACCCTCAGAACACTTTGTACTCTCCTTTAGCATTTACCCTCTACTCTGTATTAACCATATGTGTATGTTCCCCTTATTTGCCTTCTTACCCTTGCCAAGTTGTGAACTTTTTACAAGGAGGAATTTTGCTCACTAATCTTCAGCTAGGAAGCAGGGCTTAACAGAGGTTTTTTCAAATATTTGTTTGGCTGAATTGAATCACAATGTCCTAGTGCTCAAAGGTATTAGAGACTGAATGAAGAACTGAATAGAAGGAAAACTTCCTTTTTTCCTATCTATGAAGAAGTTCCCTGTGGAAAATACAGCAGTAACATGGATTAAATGACTCAAGTTCTTACTGGAACCAGCATTTCAAGATAAGCAGAGGAGTAAAACTTTTAACCTTGCCATCACCTCCTCATTCCTTGATTCTGTACTGAGTGTTTTGTTTTGTTTTTACACAGAGAAGGAGAGCATGAGCATATGAGAGGGATAGAAGGAGAGAAATAGAGAATCCTATGCAGGCTCCATGCTCAGCACAGAGACCAACATAGGGCTCAATCCCACAACACTGGGATCATGACCTAAGCTTAAATCAAGAGTCAGACACTCAACCGACTGAGTCTCCCAGGTGCCCCTATAAGCCATTTTTTAAGCATAATTTTCTATATGTGTAGTGATGGGTGGGCAAATGTAATATTAAGTGTTGAGGCAAAATGAATGTTCAAGGCTCATGTTTCTATATAAGTGTTCTCTATTTTATCTGTCTGCAAAAGGTATAGGTAATACTTTGTTTCCCATTTTGCTTAAGTAACTTTGAATTTAGGAATGAAGTCAAGACAAACTGAATTACAAATCCAGTTAAAAAAAACACACAGTCTCTATTATCTCTGAATAGTCAGAGTCAACACTTAGTCTCTATTATCTCTGAATGCATGGAGTTTATCTTATACAAAAGGAAAAAAAAATACAGTTCCTCAAAACATTATTCACTAATTAGTACCAATAAGTAATTTTTTTAAAGGAAGAAAGAAGCTAGTACCTTCGTAGACTTTTTCAAATTATGTATGCGTAACTGTATATATATTAATAAGATTATTATAAACAAAAACACTTTTAGATTGACTGGATACTAGATAACATATAAATGATAGTGGGGCTGTCATTGAGCACAATCATAATTTTCAAGCAATTTATAAGTTAGTGTGACTTTCAAAGAAATAAAAGGAATCCATTTCTATCAGTGAAAACAATTTCCTTTGATCTAGTATTTTTAGCTGTACAAGTTACTTTCCTTCTTACTCTCTTCACAAGTTTAACAAATTGATACACAGCCTGAACTCATATGTAAGCAAAAGCATTGGTATCATCCACTTCTAACTGTAAGTATCAGATTGTGAGCAAGTGAGGGACAGAAACAGAGGTAGACACAGAATCTGGAGTAGGCTCCAGGCTCTGATATGTCGGCAAAAGCCCAAGAGAGGGCTGGAACTCACAAACCGGGAGACAAGGACTTGAGCTTTAGAAATTATTCTAAATGGGTCTAGATGGAGTGTTCTTGAAAAAAATTCTCGGAGACACCTAAAATGTCCCATGACTCTACTTGTTGTGCTGGGTTATGCAACAAGACGAGAGTGGAGATTTCAGTGATGCCTTGCTCCTGAGTCTCAGAACAAATAATCAGCACACAAACTTTATCCACCTGCTAGTAAAAGCCAAACAAAATTCATGATTCCAGAATCCTTACCTTCAGTATAGAAAGACTCAATTTTCTCAAAAAAAAAAAAAAAAAAAAAGGGAGGGGAGGAGGTCATGAAATAACAAGAGCTTCCTTTCGAGAAAAAACACTACAGAAAACACAAACTCTATTGGAGAGATCTAAAAACAAATACAGTTTATAAAAGCAAGCAGAGATGAACCTTGAAAACGTTATGGTAACTGAAATGAGCCAGACACAAAAAGGGAAATAGTGTAGGATTCCTGCGAATATCTAGAGGTACCCAGACTTTGCAAATTCATAGAGACAGAAAGTAGAGAAGAGGTTACCAGTGACTGGTGGGAGAGGAGAATGGGAAGTAAGCATTTAAGGGGCATAGAATTTGTTTGGAATGATGAAGAAGTTCAGGAAATCGATATCGGTGATGGTAGCACAACATTGTATATATACTTAACACCACTTAAAGTCGGTTACTAGGGTAAACTTTGTTGTGTACATTTTACCACAGAAATATGTATATTTTTTTTTGAGAAAATTGAGTCTTTCTATACTGAAGGTAAGGAATATGTATATATATATATATACTTAAAGCAAACGAGCAAATCCAAAAAGCAAGCTAGGGACTGATGCTCATGTGTCAGGAACCTGGAGAAGAGAAAAAAGAATGTTCAGAACAAGAGGAATTAAACCAGATTCTCATCTGCAAGAATTATATCACGTTTTCCATAGATGAAAAAAGAATAAATGCTCAAATAAGAGAACAGAAAATCACCTAGGTCTGAGAAGCATGCTCCCTTTGAGATGGAGAGGATGTGAGTACAACAGATTATAAGAATATCTTGTCTATTTACAATGATTTTATTAAAGGTAATGTATTCCTTAGACTATCATCCTTATGTGTGAAGAGGAAAAACAAGGAAAAAAGAGCCTATCACTGGTGAACAGCTAGTGGGAGAGGAAGACAGTCTTTACCACAGAGTCCAGGGATACTGAGTTAAAGCACAAATGGTGAAACGGTATTTTAAACCCAATAATAAAAGGAAATGGAGGATGAAATGATCTAATCTAGTCTTGTAAAGTTTGTCCAACACTTGACATTCAGTCATTTGATAATTCAGACATCTTTAGAGACATTTTTAAACACTCAACATCAAGCAGTAAAAAATGAATGGTGAACATCCCCAGAATCACAGAAAAAGATTCACTTTGTTAATAAGTAATTTGCTATAAAAATACCTGTATATATGAAAGCCGCATTTCTCTAAGGGTGATCACCAGACTGGCAGCAAAGGCATCTATAGGGGACGTGTTGGAGGGGCCAATTCCGAAGTTCCACCCTAAACTTACTAAATCAGGAATTATGGGAGTGGGGCTGTGATTTGTGCTTTAACAACAGTACAGGTGATTCCAATGCTACATTTAGCGAACCACAGCTTCAGCAAAGAATTGGAGCAGAGGTCGTTAGCACAGCCTGCGAGTGGTTAACCAGACTGAGCTAGGAGCCCAGGCAGACCTCTTGTGAGGAGGCAGCCACTCTGGAAAGCAGGAAAATCACTGCAGCCTGAAGCAAGGAGGTATTTTCTTCTTTTTTCCCAGGAGGTGTTCTTTTTTTTTTTTTTTTTATGATTGGATTTATTCATTTTGTGCAAAGCCTTGTTTCTTCTTCTTTTTTTTTTTTTTTTTTTTACAAATAGTTTATTGTCAACCCAGGAGGTGTTCTTATTTGGCTCAGAGGAACTACATGTCTGTTGCTACTGGTAGTAAAGCAAAGGTGTAAGGGTTCTGGATAGAGAATCTGCTAATGAGACACCACCAAGACTCTTCCTAATTTCAAAATGCCTGCTCCTTCTCCTTTTCCTCTGCATTTCTCCATGTTGGAAATACATCTGCAATTTGTTATGTAGATCTCTTCAAATCTTTCTGAATATATATTCATAGATCATTGTCCAGACGGCTTAGGCCCACCTGTTATGACTCTCCAAGAATTTCTACAACACAATGCCTCATTTGGAGATTTAAGGAGTCTCATTGGATGTGTGGGAATTTTTTTGTTTTGTTTTTGTGTCTTTGCTTTTTTGGGTCTCATGTAATATGTGGAACAAAGACCGTATATAAATGGAAGATGAGGTTATTTGAGTAGGTTTATTTGTACAGCTCCATTTCAGCATCACTTCCCAGTCTCTGGCCATAAGAAGTTATTTTCTTCCTGGTACAGGGTGGGGGGGACATCTTTTTCATGAGAAATTTTATGGCCTGTTTTTAGGTAGAAAAGGCTAAGTCAGAGAGTTCTTCCCACACCTGCTGTTTCCAAGTCCCCTCAGCTCAAAATAATCAAGATTGCAAAACAGCATATTTGGGGATAGCACATCCTGAACTCCTTCAGGTACTAGCCACTTCCCATAACTTGCACTGGCCCCTTGCATTGTATCTACTTCTGGAAACTCTTGGAACAACTGCAAAGGATCCTAAGAAACACCCCATCGAGCTAGCATTTCTACCAGTCTTCCCAAGGAGAGCTGGGCATCTGGAATCATTTTTAGAATCACACCATTTAAAAAAAGTGGTTAAATGGAGGTTTTCAATGTAGTTTAAGTGATTGTTCCTCCCAAAATAAAAACAGATATTCACTCTATGCTAGTGCCTACTGCTGGCTAAACTCTGAAAGCCCAGCTGCCCATCTTGATTATGGAATTTATCATCAATGGCAAAGCTAGTGCACAACACTCAAATTAGACCTTTTATTAAGGTGTGGAGCATTGCTGAATCAATGAAATTTAGAAGGGGGCAAACATAATTTTTAAGACTGTGGTAGAAAAGCACATCATTTTTTAATAAGTCATGAAAATATGCATTGACTCGTGGAGTCAGGGATTCAAGGAAATAAGGTAGCCTGAATAAAGAGGATTAGCTGGTGAGCCAAATAGAAAATTCAGTGCACTTTTTTCTCCTCCTATTTGATTTTAGTTTGACCTCCTTGGAATCTATGTTTGTGGGAGAGCCAGGTGTTTTTTTTTTTTTTTTAATGTTTTATTTATTTCTAGGAGAGAGAGAGAGAGAGACAGCGTGAGCAGGGGAGGGTCAGAGAGAGAGGGAGTCACAGACGGAAACAGGCTCCAGGCTCCGAGCTGGCAGTCAGCACAGAGCCCGACGCGGGGCTCGAACCCACGAACCGCGAGATCATGACCTAAGTGAAAGTCGGATGCTTAACCGACTAAGCCACCCAGGCGCCCCAGAGCCAGGTGTTTTATGTGCAACAACAACATTTTTATGTCCCCAGTACCGAGTCATACTCTGGCTCCATCAACCACTAAAAGCACCAAGGTTTTTGAATAGTTCTATTCAATTCACAAGTAATAATAATAAATACAAGCACAACAATAATAATGACATATAATGCTAGTCTAAGCTACAGTAATAAAAAAACCCAAATCAATTTGTGTTATGTAATTAACTTTTATTTCATGTTCATGCAAAGTCCAATATGGTCCAGAAGCTCTGTGAAGTTCCCCTTTGATAGTGACTCAGGGATGCAGGTTGCTTGCATATTATTACTACATCATAACTGAGGTTGCTCCTATGGAGGTAGAAGGAGACGCAGAAAATATACTGGCTTTTAACTGTTTTGGCTCATAAATGCCACTCTCCTCACATTTCTTTGGTCAGACTGTCACATGACTCCAACCCTCCTGCAAAGTAGGCTGGGAAGCACAGAAGAGCCTAAGAATATTTGATGAGGCTTTCCCACAAGTAGTGATGATTTATTGACCAAAGCTATCTATCTTCCAAGCACTATATAAGTTAAGTTATAGGTATTATGTCAGATCCTCAAAACAACCTTTCAAGATATGTGTTATTAAATTCATTTTATAAATGAATAAACCAAGGTTCACAAAAACTATTTATATTATGTCACATTCTCACAGAAACCTCTAAAGGTATGGATTATTAACTCTAACTTATAATGGAGATGCATAAATAAATGAGTTTTCCGAAAGCCAAATGGTGAAAGTGGACTTGAACGCTGAACATGGGCCCACCTCCTTGCTTCTGCACATGATATATATGATGTATAATGCTAGGCTCTGGGAATACCAGAAACAAAAGTAAATACAGAGGAGGAAGGGAAAGAGAGAGGTCCACTACTATTCCCATGACAGCAGATAGTACAACAGACATCCACACTGTGCTCTGGTGTCTCCAGGGGTATTTACACCTGGACCAGAGATGTAAGGAACAGTATTTCCAAAAGTGAAATCCCAGGCACTTGGCCTGAATGAGGTTTTCTATGAAGTCAACAGCACATAAGGTTCATAATCTTCACTTTCATAGGTACCTTCCAAACCTCTGGAAGGGACCCTAGCACTGTGTTCAGGGGATTTTTATTTCTATAAAATATAAAAATGTTAGATCTTCTAACAGAAATTAGTTAGGGCCATTTTGCCTCTTTCCACTCCTATGTCCTGTCACTTTTCATATTGGTAACTTGCCGGGAGGCATATTTAACATCCTCTTTAAGGAGAAATTGAATAGAGTATAAATATGTTTACTCTGGCTTCAGTGAAATATATTCATGGATTCACAATCACTTCCATGTATAAATATTGTAAGTCATCCTCCTGTAAGAAATGGCTTTCAGGAAGATTTCTAGTGCTTTCTGTGCTGACTCACTGGCCTCAGAACACAAACATGCAGAGTCAGGGCTTGTACTGTGACATAAGGTGTCCTATGATAGCTGGCAATGGAAGTATATGGATGAAGAAGAAAACATAGGGAGTCAGAGCTAATCTTTGGAAAACTCTCGCAGGCATCAGACTTGTAAAATTTTGAGTGGAGACTGCAGTTCTCATAAATGACCAAAGTAATTTTATTTCTGTCAGAGATATACTCCATAATGCAGCAAATATAATTATAAGGACACCATATCATTTTTTTCCTTTGGATGGCAATTGCATGAAAGGAAGTTTATTAAAATTTCTGTGTTTGAAGGAATGCAAAAGAGTACACGTTGTGAATAAAACTTTTAGTGGTTTCCCAAACTTAATAACAATCTACAATTTTCTTGATTAAAATTGGTTGTGGAAATAAAGAAACTTGTAAACTGCGAATAATAAAAAACAAATTATAATCAACCATTCTGGTGAAGATTATTCCATTTTATTTTCTCTACAGAAAATTATATAAAAATTTTAAACCATTGATAGATGAAGAGGTAATCAAACAGCATACACCCAAAAATACTGGGGAAAGGGTGGTTTAATTTCAGGTACTTAATTTAATTGGTGGCATTTGTCAGTTCTTTTAAATTTCATGTATATATGATTTCTTTTTCTAAGTATATATGCACCTTTATACATACTTCTTTTTCTTAAAGAGTCCTCCAATTATGCAGACTCTAGGCTCTGCTATAGACTGAATGTTTGAGTCTCTCACTAAATTTGTATGTTGAAATCTTCTTTCTCATTAGGAGACAGGGCCTTTGGGAGGTGATTAAGTCTTAGGGCGAAGCCCTCATGAATGGGATTCGTACCCTTATAAAAAAGGCCCCTATGAGGCACCTGGGTAGCTCAGTCGGTTATGCCACTGACCTTTGATTTTGGCTCAGGTCAAGATCTCACGGTTTGTGAGATCGAGCCCCACGTCAGGCTCTGTGCTAACAGAGCCTTCTTGGGATTCTCTCTCTCTGTCTCTCTCTGCCCCTCCCCCTTTCAAAATAAATAAATAAACGTTAAAAAAATTACATAAAAGAGACTCCCAGAGAGCTCGCTTGTCCTTTCCATCATATGAGGACACAGTGACAACACAGCCATCCATTCACCAGAAGTGGACCCTCTGTAGGTGCCTCCATCTTGAACCTCCCAGTCTCCAGAACTGTGAAATAAGTGTTTATTGTTTATAAGCCCCTCAGTCTATGGTATTCTGTTTTAGCAGCCTCAGTGGACCAGTCAGTCCACTGACTTTCATTTTGGGAAATGAAAAGACAGTCATTTCCCAAACCTGGATACACATCAGTAGATAAAATGCCCATCTTACTGGCCCAGCAGAACTTCAATTGTTGTAACATTTAAAGCAAAGAAAAAATAAAATAATAAAGGATCTGGATGACAGTAATGTAGTTCACATGCCAGCCACTTCAAAGCAAAATAAGTTTTTGATCTTTTAAATTATTTATCCCAGAAGATAAGTATTTAATCTGCAGAGACATGTGGATTTGAAAATCCTCTGCCAAAGATAAAGAACAGAGTGTTTAGATTATTACTAGCTATATTTTCCATGCAGATTTTATTTATTAATACTTAGTATTATTCTTTTTTAAAGAACACTTATGGCAAAATTAGGCCAGGGAATAAAGGTCCTTGGGTCAAAGTGGCCTTCAAAGAACTAAGGAAGATATCCTTCTGATCAATTCTACACAAAATAAAATAATTTAAACCCTGTAAGCAGAATTATAGTTTCTATAGGGCAAAAATGAAGTCACCCTCTTGTTAGTGGATGTAAAATACCTTTAATTTTCAAGATATGCAAAGTAATTGGATAGTTCCCAGCAAAAGAAGGAGGGAATTTAATACTAATGATATGAAGCTTAATAAATAACGTGGATGATTATACTTAACAAATATCTAATGGATTTTTCTTTTAAGAAGTGTTGCTTAGGTGCCTGGGTGGCTCAGTTGGTTAGGCGTGCAACTCTTGGTTTCGGTTCAGGTCATTGTGGGTTTGAGTTCTGCACTGGGCTCTGCATCGGCAATATGGAGCCTGCTTGGGATTCTCTCTCTCTCTCTCTCTCTCTCTCTCTTTCTCTCTCACCTGCATGCATGCTCTCTCTTTCTCTCTCAAAATAAAAAAATCAATTATTTTAAAAAAGCGTTGCTATTACCATCAACATTTTCAAAAGTCCCATTTGGAAAGCAGAAATGACATTTCTCATGTTGAATGTTTTTAAAAGCATGAAGAGGAAAATGAAACTAAAATAAGACATTATCCTTATCACTTTTAATCAGAATATTTCAAAATATGTTATAGAAATTTATTTGGTAACCTTAAGTTCTACATAATTCTGAATTAAGGCCACTATTTATTAATTGGGCAATCTGTTGCTTAGAGAGATGAAGTGATTGGCAAAGGCTGAAGTAAGAAATCAAGTACAAAATTAAGGAAGAGAAGAGGGGAATAGAGGCTAAAATCCTGAACACAAATTCCTGAACTAATCCGTTCCAGTAAGTTTCTTCCTAAGATAAATGATTCTGTTTCTTCCTAAGACACTAAGGCCCTGTTTTCAATAACAAATATAGTTCCAGAAACTATTTAAAAATGGTCCATCTAAATGTCATTCAAGTGGATCTAATTATATTCCTGTGGTTCTTAACGTATTGTGAACTACAGATAATTATAAAGAATTTGATTCACAAAAAATGTACAGAATAACAAATTAATAGAGAATATGTTTACAGTAGAAAATCCATATTGTATAAAAACAGTCCTATTCACACTCTGTACCTCCTCCAAATTCTATGTTACTCAAATTCTAGGAAAAATACAAAAATCTAAAACTAAACAGGGGTGCTTTGATGAAGTGTCAGACTTCAGTTCAGGTCATGGATCTCATGTTCCTTGAGTTCGGCCTGCATCAGGCTCTGTGCTGACAGCTCAGATTGGAGCCTGCTTCAGATTCTGTGTCTCTTGCTCTCTTTGCCCCTCACGTACTCATGCCTTAGTCTCTCTCTGTTTCTTTCACAAGTAAATAAATATTACTAATATTTTAATAAATATTAAAACTAAATAAATAAGATCCCAGGCTCTTTTCTTTCTTTTTTTTTTTTTTTTTTTTTTATCTGTAAAGGATTTTAATGGTCATCCAGTTAGCCTTCAACTTTCTTGTTTTACAGACCCAAAAGTTTGAATGACTTGCCAGGTATAGTCATTTTGTTAGAGGCAGAGTTAGGACCTGAAAATAAGTCTCCATTTCTATTGGCACAGGACTATCACATATCAAACTGCCTTTTCCCAAACCTCTACCCAGTCCCCCCAAAAAGATAAAAAATTTTCACTTGAAAAATACACCTAAGTTATATCAGAATTCCTAAGAGCCTGAATTTTTTAAATTGTTTTTAATCAAAATAAAATTCATCTTACCAAGAGACAGACGATGGGAACATGATTTGGCTTTTAAGATTAGGGATGGTGTTAGCACAGGTGTGAAAGAGAAAACTACATGAAGGGGTAAAGTACACGAAACTACATACGCAGCAACCCTATATGAGCTGTATTCTGGACACAGAGGAAAAGGAAATGAAAAGCTTTGAAATGCAGCTGTCCCACTCCCTGCTATTTCCACTCAAACCCAACTATTTTTCCACCAGGATCCAACACATGTGTGGTGACACATGGAAACAGGGTGAGCTCATAAACTCAGGGGAATAGAGTCCAGCATTCCTGGTGCAGCACCCAGAAGCACACGGCCACTTCCCATCCCCCCGCCCCCCCCATGGAAGGTAATTGTGAAAGAAGACCTAGTGATGGAAAAACCCACATCACAGCAGAAAAGAAAAGCCAAAAACTAACTCAGACACCTGATTGCCATTTATTAATTACTCTGGCAGACAATAGATCATTAGATCTAAAATCAACCTAATTGTAAAATATCTTTATTCCTTAAAATCAGAGCCAGAGCAAGGAACTTGTTTGGGATGCTGGAAGATAATGGTACCAAAAACTACTTATCAAGGAAGACTGTATAAACATAGGGAAGTAAGTTGTTCTATCAAAGCTCCTTAAGTAGGTCTTATTTAGCAAAAGAAAACCTCTCCTCTGAACACGATGGAAGACAAAGCTTAATTCATACAATGAAATGAAGCTTTCTTTTATTCCACCCTCTATTCATGTCTGAATGTTTCTGACACTGCCATATTAACACTTTAAATTGAATCTTTAATCAATCATTATGATGAGAGACACATCATTGGGAAGGCCACGCTTGGTAGATGACCTTAAGTCAGGGTATTCACTGCATGGTTTCCCATAATCTTTTGTGATATATCCTTCTCTTCCTAGGTATTAAGGTCTGCTTTGAATGAAAGTCTGCAGCACACTCAGAGCTATGAGAGTAATTGAAAGAAAGTGTTTATGACTAGAAGCCAAAAGGCATCATTGTAGTTTGTACCATACAGTTATTCACAATTATTGACTTCCCCCCTCACACGCCTGATACCATGCACTGTGCTAGGCAGACACATAAAACATGACCTAGTTTCAGTCCTGTTTCTGCCAAGCATTTACCTTACAATGAAGCATGATATTTAACTCCTGTGAGCCTGCTTCCTCTTAGGTTTATTATAAGAACCAAATAAGATAACATATGTAAAATGCTCATTCCATAGTCATTTTACAAAAGTAGTCTCCACCTTTGAGTAGCTCAACTTGAAAATATGACATATATATAAACAATTAAACTGTAATTTGATATTTGCTACAACAGAGGGTGTATACACCAAGTAATATGAGAAGACAGAGAAGGCCATGGCTAATTCTGCCTGGAGTGGGGTTTGGGAGAGCTCATCAATGAATCATCAGAGAGTTGGTGACTTTCAAGTTTGAGTACCAAGGGGCAGAAAGAGACTTTCAGAAGAGCTAAGATTGACTGTACCAGGTCCCTGGGAAGTGAGTAAACCCCCTCCCAGCAGAGCAAAGTTCATCCCCTCAGACTGGCAATGCTTCTATTCTTGGGAACTGGAAGTTGCTCATTGGAGGCCATTCCTAGCATTACCCACACCTCTTGATGCCATTTCTTCCCTCTCCTGCAAGCACAGGGTGAGAGGCCTGGCCCTTCTAAGGCAGCAGTTGGAGAAAAAAATAGAAACTCAGCAGATGAGTTGTAGAGGCAGCAGGGTGAGTAGTACTGGATAAACCTAAACTTTTGAAAAAAGGTAGTTAAAATAACATAATACACTCAGGGTACTTAGGACTTAGTATGCATCCTACTAGTAGAAAACATTTTCTGCCACCAAAATGTTGGAGTGGCTATTCTAAGAAGTAAGAATAGTCATGTCTAGTCACAAAGCAGTGACTAATGAAGCAATGATCTAGTATGGAGATGGCCTTGGCCCCTCCCATCCCTGGGCAGACATTATTAATCAATCTTCACATGCTTTTCCACTGGTCCTGGATACAACCTCAGAATTTTGGCCCTTAATGTCATGACTGAACTAGTAGCTCCATGGAGAATATGCTAATAACAAAGATACACGACGTGCCTACAGAAGGATCAGAGCTGAAGTCTCATTGGTTTGATTAAGAGAGTCGGACAAACCCAAAGTACAACTTGACAATAGGTATTCACTACAAAATGAATCTGAGACATTAAATTGAATTTTGTGGACTGCATTACTCAACATTTATGTCAACTCCCTTCCAGAATGTAGAAGCTGGGGAGTTGAAAAACAAAATCCCCTGGTCCCTTTAAATTTCTCGTTTTGGATGATAATTCAGAAAGATCATTAGAGAGAGAGAAAGAGAGAGAGAGAGAGAGAGGCAGGGTTCCATGTAAATTTTCCTCACATGGAAAGGTAAGGTCTGTGGCAGACACAAATTGTCTTCTAGTCAGCAGCAGTGACAGGGGCCTCCTGATCCCGGGCCTTCCTGGCTGCAGTGGAGGGAGGCTGCAGCAGCTTACATGGATGGGGTTTGGAGAGTCATTCCTAGAAGTTCAAGCTACAATCCATTTTTTCAGCTCCCTTTTCCACAATGATTTCCCAAACCTCTTAACAGCCAATGACCTTTACACTTACACTCTGTTGTCTACAACTGAACCTGGACTGATAAAGACATGAAAGCCTATCTTAGACCATATTTGCTGGAGGAAAAGTATTTGGCAAAAATAGTTCAAACAGTAGGAATGTTAGTTAAAGCTTACATTCTTGTAGCTTCAGCTGCTAACTCTGTGACAATGAATTCAAAATCTGTATTTCTGCCTCCAACTTTCTGACCCTTTCTGCCTTCTCTTGTCTCTGATTGTTTCCTGGACACTTACACTTGGATTTCCTCATCACCAGTAAGTCATATATCAATAATTTCATTCTTCATTTCTTTTTCTTTCATTACCCTGGTCACTTAAAGTCAGCATTTCAGCATAATCTGGCTTCCTTTTTTCTCACTTACTAAACCCTGATAATTCTTCTTTAGCATAATCTTTCTTCCACCCCTTTTTCATTGTCACTATCATGGGTCTAGTTCTGGCCTTTCTAGCTCATGCTAGCTCGGTGATACTGTTTTCCTATTTGGTTTTTCTGTTTTCAGTATCTTTCTAAATCCCTCAGCCCTCAAATTTACCCTAGCTATGGCAACCCAATTAATATTCCTAAAGATCATTCTCTTGATACTTTCCACTTAAACATTTCCAGACTTCCAATACTTTGAATACAAAATTCAAACAACTTAGTTTGGCCCTTAAGACTTCCACATACTGACTGCCAACTATCTCTCCCAGATTATTTCCTGCCACTTCCCTCCTTGAACCAAAGCTACAGCCAACTACAGCAATATGGACTATTCACTTCATCTAATTAGCACACTATTTTGAAGAGCAGTGTCCTGTACACCATTTTCCCTCCTCGCAGTGCCTTCAGTCTCTTCACTGCATTTCAGGTAATGTTGAATGGAAAATCATAATCCCTCTTCCATTAGAAGGAAAAAGGAAAGGAGCAGACTCCAGACTGTGTGACAAATAGAAGAGAATTACTAAATTGGGAAGATAAAAATTTAGACTATTTTGATTTTTTTAGTCAACTGTCTATTGAAACCGAGTTTAATTTAGATTCTGTGAGAGCAACCTGGCATTAGTCTTGTGGTTCTCCAGGTAGAGAATAGTGTTCATACAGGTCGAAGCCAACAAAATAGCCAAATTACAATGAGAGATAGTACCACTAACTTACATAAATGTCTTTTCTGATGAATGTGCTTATCCTTATTGACAGACCAGAACTTGGTTAACTTTCACCAAGTGACACACCCAGGCAGATGACTAGCTATCTGAAATCCTCTGTCACTACCATATATTCCTCTGTGATTATTTTAGGATCGGGATCAGGAATGCATTATTCATTTTATCTATCTCACCGGATGGCCTTGACTCCCCTTGTAGAACAATGAAGCACTTTTCATTTTGCCTCATCCTGTCTCCTGTTCTCTGGGCTGCTTGCACCAGCAGGTACAAAGATTTTCTCCCAGGTAAGTACCTTCTTGACACACATTACCTCTCCTCTCTCCCTGGCCTGCCAATGGCACTTTTCCACTTGGGGGCTTTGACATGGCAGACTGAGTGATGCATCTGAATTCACACCTGCTGATTATAATCTGAGGCTCATTTTGTTCACCTTGCTTGCAATCTGTACTAATATTACACGAGGGATGGATGTCTAAGGTTTCAAGTGTTATTTCAGGGCCCCTGCCAACTGTCAAAAGCTGACAGGCTCCCACAATCTTCTTTCCCTGTCAACCAGCACTTCCCCAGAGGGCTGGGTGTTTCTCTTCATCTTCTCTTCATCTCCTCCATATTCAATTCTAAAAACTTTATACCAGGCAAACACATTCTTCTCCATTCTAGTAAGACATGCCTGCCCCCAGCTGAACATCTATCTTCCTATTACCAACAACCATGATTTTAGGACCCAAATCCCTATTCTCAGATCCCATCTTGGTAAAGTGCCAGTTCGTATCTTTTAAATCCTCATCACTCACGTAAAGTCCCAGAACCTAACTGGAAAAAGTGAATGACAATTTTCCTGACTTTCCTAAGTCCATCAATTTTTTTCTCTACAAACTTATTGCCCAAATATACTTCCAAACCGATTTCTTTTCCAAAATTGGGCTCAATAAGTCTTTTTAGACTTTCTGCCCCAGTGGTTGCCCTGGGAAAAGGCAAACAATGGGCCACATCAACTCTGCATATGGCCATACAGAGTGAATCATAACTTCCATTTTTCACTCAAAAAGTTAATGTCACCCAGTACTTAAGGCCCTCCTTGGTGAATCATGATTCTTCTCAGGACAGAATTCCACTTTTTGGTTTATATTTTTTTCCTTTTCCCTCTCCTCCATTCCTAGGGGCCAGGAGTTCAAAGAGGTTCTAGGATTTAAACCTGAAATGGAATCCTCATTCTTTGTGACTCCTGTCCATTATTGCTTTGGTAGACAAAGTGCTTAATCATACATTTCTCTGTCAAAGAAGTGGATACCTATTCTGGATATTACCCATTGTATTTTGTTCATCTACTCAGTCACATTCAAAGCTCAGGAGTGGGTGTATTGGGGTGCCTTTAAGAATGTAAAACCTTCCCTTCTCTCATCATGATTAGAAGCTTGGATTTCATCATCCATTAGGCCTTGCCAGGTAGCCCCTGTTATGTGATCTCAGAGGCTCTGTGCCTTTCTTACATAGCCCTCTTCACAGTTATTATCAATTATTAGAGTGCTCGGCTTCTGAATTCTTAACGTGGGAACCTACCTTAATATTGGAACCACCTGCCAGTTTGCTACTTGTTACCCAAAATTTGGATCACAGGCAATAGGTGTCATAATCATCGCTCTGAATATTCAGCAGTTGAGGGAGAGCTAACATTTCAACTTTCAGCAAAAGAAAACAAGAATCATGATGCACTTATACTCATGTGCCCTAACTGTAGATGGGGTGTCAGTCCACAAGCACTGCAGAGGGCGGGCTGCAGTCAGTGAAGAAGATTATAAACATCCTTACTCCTGCCACAGCCTTCTGGGCAACAGAGCCACAGGAGACATCTCAGTGGAAAAGGCCGCTTGGCTTCACATCTAATTACCTGAATACTACGCTGGGCAATTAGGCAATTGGCCTCCAGGGTACGCTTGGTCACCTTGCAACAGGTATGCCTTCCTTGCATGGTCTGCAGCAACCGCTCACTGCTCTGCCATCCAGAGCCAAGTTTATTTTCTCCTCAAGTCCATAAAGAAGAGCCAAGGAAGAGCCAAGTTTCTTTTCTCCTGCCCCAAACTATAACACATCAAACACTTTCTTTTTTCTTCTGACCACTTAGCAATTTTTAATGACTTTTTACAACCCCCTTTTAACTCATGGAAATCAGAAGTAGAACAAGTAAAGAAAGATTAAAGTGAAGTGAATTCTAATTCTAACTTTGCCTTGGGCAAGTCCCATTTCTGGACTTGTTTCTTTGGCTATTAAATAAGGATGCCATCTGCTTCAGGATTTCATTTGGTTTTATTTTTAGCTCAGGTAGACCCTCTAGGACATAGTTTTTCAAGCTGGAAGTTGTAACTCAGTGGATTATAAAATCAATTTTTGTAATGGAATATATGGAGTATATCAGAGTACACTGCACAGAAGGAATGCATTGTTACATGAATCTTGTTGTGTCTTTATATGCATTTATGAGTTAGATGTTAAATGTATTCCTTACTATGGGTAGAAATAAAAAAAAATGGGTAGTTAAAAAATTTGATTATAGCCTCAGAATACATCAGTGACAGACAGAAAGAAAGTACATTAGTGGTTGACTGGGACTGAAGTAGAAATGGGGAGTGACTCTAAATGGACTTAAGATTTCTGTGTGATGGAAAATTAGATTGTATTGGTGGCTGTATAACTACGCACACATACTAAAGTTCATTAAATTGTACATTGAAAATGGGTGAATTTTATGGCATTTAAATTATATCTCAATAAAGTCATTTAAAAATAAAACAAAACACTGCTCTAGAAGGCCATGGATTTGATTCAAGACATCTGTGGACCCTCCAAAATTATATCATAAGTTTTATTTTTCTTGGGAGAGGAAATATGGCTTTTATCCTATTCTCAAAGGAATCCAATATTCATAGAACTTTTAGAACCAGTCGATCACAGTGTCAATTTCTGTCTAGCATTAAAATTCTATGTTTCTAAAACCTTGAAGCTTATTTTAACTTTATTTCCTCAAAATTACAATGATAAAGTTTTGCCTCCCAAGCATTTGCAAGAGACTATGTATTTATCCATTAACCTGGTGGATTGGGTCATATGCTTTAAAATACTTCTTAAAAAATATTGTGAGGATTTTAGATATATTATCAATAGTGTTATCATTATTTGATTATGTTTTATATCTTTTATTATATTTATCTGCATTTGGTTTACATACCCAGGGTTGTGTGTGTTTTCATTCTTCCTGACCTGTGCAATAAATTTTGGAGAGATTTATTCCTCAGACCCATGGAAAACGGCATATTTATGATCATGCTTACCTGATGAAGTTGACTAGACCTGTACTTTCTCTTTTCTCACTAACTTATATTTAGTTTTTATTCCTATTTAGTTTTTATTCCTATCTAAAATTTAGTAATAGCTCAGTTGATTAAGTGATTGCTAGAGTTTAGGTAATTCTTTCCATTTACTATCCCATTTCTTCCTCACCACAGACCTGTGAAATATACATTTTTACCTATTGTTAGAAATAGGCAAGGTGAGACACAGTAGGACCCTGAGTGCATTATAGAAAGTTCTGTCCAAAAACAAAGTCCAAGTTCTTATCTGCTACAGCTATATCCACAGGGTTCTCAATCATAGCTGCATCTGTAATCTATATGCCAATTGCAGATTGCAATGATATTTGTATCTCCATTGTCTTTCTTATACTGGTGATCCATAGCTCCAAGGGTGATCGAGTTCATTGATCCTCTACAAACCCCTTCACTGGTGTTTTTGGTACTAAAGACAACCAGACTATGTGACCTACTTTTGCATATTGATTATTTTGAATTAAAGATGCTTAAGAAATAGCAGGTGCAAGAAAAACATTTGGATCCTCCTTTTTCTTCCTGGAAGCAGAACATGAAAGCCCCTTCCTTGTATGGGGAGTAAAGATGACATTCTGATCAGGCCAGAGATGGCAGCAGAGGAAACCATGAACAAAACTGACTCCATTAGTCTCCTCCCCACTACATATTTATCTTCCCATGGTTTGTCACCCTTGGAAGACTAAAACTAGTTTCCTTTGTCCTGTCATTACTCTACAAATTTCTTGTTCTTTGTTGAAGAACTGTTTAAACTATTACCTAGAATTCTAAGCTGCCATTTTGAGTTAGTTTTGTTTTCCATTTCTTTCCTCTGATGTGTATTGCACACTTTAATGATTTGTTTTTCTCTTGTTTATCTGTTTTTTGTTTGTTTGTTTGTTTAAAAAGTCCCAGCCGAAAACCTGAAATGGGTAAAGGTAAATTTTGCCTCTCCTATCAAAGATAAGAGATAAAGAGAGTTGAGAAATATAAAGGGACCAAAGAAGATTTGTGTGTGTGTGTGTGTGTGTGTGTGTGTGTGTGTGTGTGTGTGGCGGTGGATTCTTTATATACAGAGAAAGACAGATTGGAATTTTTCTAAATAAAGTGGCAATATGGAGACAGGGAAAGTATTTCTGGATACTGGTGACATTGATTACATTAAGAGTTGTATTCTGCACAGGCCATGCACTATCTGTCAGCCAGCTACATATACTAGGTTAAGAGTTGCTTGATGACAAGAAACATGCCTAGTTTAAGATCACTGAACATAGGGCTTAAATACAGTAAGTATTTAATGTCTGTTATATTGCAGTGTGACTTTCCATTGAACAATGGTTGATAATAGACAAAGGATGTATATAACCTATATTGTCTCTCAAGAGAGAACTTGTTAAATAAATCGATACTTGCAAACCACTATAATAATAAAGTATGATTCTATGTGCTATTATAAAATGTTCTCCAGAATTTACTCTTAAGTGAAAAAAGCAATGTATAGAATATCCCCACTAAGGTAAAAAATAAATAGGGATATATTATATATAGTAGAATATATTTGATAGAATACAATATTCTATGTACAGTAAATGCCTCTAGGGAGTAGGACTGAGTATTATAGGTGGATAGAGAATTGTTCTTCACTGTATATCTTTTTATCCTTTGGGAATCTTGTAATTTATACTCTCATTATTTTCATGTAAAATCTCTTAAAAATAGTATCACAGAAAACAATTCAGTATCACCAAGTATTCAATTCTTTCACAGACCTTATTGTATTTAATGTAATCAACAACATGTCCTACAGATGAAGAAACTGAGGCTCAGAGACCATAAGTGACTTGCACTATGTCACACAACTTGACAGTAAACAGCCTAACCAGTATTTGACACCTGAATCCTTGGGCTCCACACCCACTGATGCTTTTTCACAGCTCCTCCAAACCGAGTATGTATGACTATAAAACCATAGTACTTCTTAACGTTGTTCAGTCAGTTTAATTATGTGCTCAAACTTGTTGCTTTTGCTACAGATGACTGGTCAAGCTTTAAAAGACTATATAATATTTTCCATAAACTTCCACCGTATAGCCCTTACAATTCTTTCCTAGGGGGCCCAAGTTCTTCATTTACCTGGCCCTTATCTCTGGATTTAATGATGGGGGATTGTGTCTTTGCACCAACTGTTACTTCTGTTTGCCCAGCTATCACAACCCCTGAAAGCCTGATCTGCCATCTTGGTCCTCCCATGTTACACACATCACTCTTCTCCAATATGTTTCATTCTCTCTTTCTTCACTGAACTCTACCTGCTACTGATTTCCATCCTTTTTTCCCCCTAAGTATTACATTATCACCTCGTTATTCTACACTACTTTCCACTCTCAAACCCCAAATCCCCAAAAGAATCTATCTCTGGTAAGAGTTCCTTATCCTCCACTGAGCTTGGCTTTGTTGATGATTTTTATTCCAATCCACAAATTTGGATGTTTTTGTACATTATTTTATGATATTACCACACTCCTTAATAGAAGCTAAATGACACCTCTCTGTCATTAGAATGCAAGATAACATGCATTAAAAATACTTTTTAAAAAATACAACTATAACCCCATGGTTGACAGTATAGCCCAGTGGTTAGAAGCATGGCTTTGAAATTAGTTAAATCTTAGGTTTGAATTGTACTTTTGTCAGTTGATAACTGGATGAACTTGGGAAATTTTCTTAATCATATCAATTTCCCCTTTTGTAAAATGAGGACAACAGTACTTTCTTTATAAGTTTTCTGTGGTGATTATGTGAGATAATACCAGTAAAGTGCTTGAGATCTTAGTGGGTTCAATGTAAATGCCAAATAAATGCCCATCCTTCTGTCCTCACATCTCCATCAGCTGTCCATAACCTTGCAAAATATATGCTTCTCTTCCCCGACCCCCATTCCACCCACCTTTTAGCCTTAATTCCCATCATCTTCAGGGACAACAAGAAAAGCAATCTCATCATGTCACTTATATGATGAACTATAAACTCATAGGAAAAATAGCAAATGGACATCTTCTAGGATGCAATATTTTTTGCCTTACCCTTTTTGCAATAAGCAAAAACATTTTCCCTAAATCATAAAACTCTAGGTTCTAATCTGTAAGATTTAACTCATTTTTTTTTGTAAACAATGAAAATCTAATGCTACATTAAAATTCACAAAAATCTATCTGGTATTCATTTACATTAATTACAGTGGTGATTGCCTATGGCTAATGCCAGAGAATGTATTCCAGCTTCAAGTTCTATTTTTAGATAACTGCTCTAAGGATCATCAGACACCTGTCCTATTTAGCAGCTGGAATATTTAAGCACTATAGTGCTTTAAAAATAGCAGACAAGCCAGCCACAAAGAGATATTTTAAACAAAGGGGCTTTAGTATTGAAGATCATGATTTGAATTCTTTCAATGCTATCACAATAGAAGCTTGTTAAGATCCAAAATAATATCAGGCTGTGACACCAAAGTTAGATGAAGAAAAAGTGGATTGGGATGCCTGGCTGGCTCATTCAGTGGAGCATGCAACTCTTAACCTTGGGGTTGTGAGTTCAAGCCCCACTGTGTATGGAGATTACTTAAAAATAAAATCCTTTTAAAAAAGTAAAACAAAAGGGAAATTACCTGCAGACAAAAGAAAAAAAATGTCTTCCCCACTTCTCCATTTCTAAACCTTGACTGCAGTTGCTGGAACCAAATAAGAATGGACATGGGTCCCACAAAATCCCCATAAATGGAGGGAAATTTTGAACATCTCTAATATGACAAGGGGTCTTCTGAGCTGAAAGGAATCGTCAGAGATTTCCCTGAGCCCATCTAACATAAATACCCTTTTTTTTACTCAGCAGGAAACTGAGACTCAGAGAGTTAAAGTGAAAGTCCCAACATGGATTCCAAGATTGTCAAATGAATCATGGTGATAGTGGAATTCGACATAAAATGACCTATATTTCTCATCCAGCCTCAGGGTATAAAGCATAACTGCTCTAAGTGAGCACGGTAACCCATCCTCACTGGGGAGAGACTGGGTTATGAGTTATGTAACTCAGTATCAGTCAAACAGATATAGTGGACGTGTTCTGTGGAGATGATTTCTGGAAGAGATGTTGATCCTGAATAAGAGAAACAGTGAGGAAGACTACATCCATGATGCAGGAGACTGGCTATCTTATGCTGTACTAGGGGAATAAAGATGCAAAGATGTTGCTTTCCAGTTGGTTAAGAGACATTATTTTGGCTGAAAAATTCTAACAGTTCAGTCCAAAGTGAATGAAGCAGATAAAAGAGTACTGAATGCTCAAAGCAAGAAGCAATCATTGAAAACAGGATTCAAAGGAAGATTCTCTGAAGAGGCAGAAACTCATCTGCACTTGGAAGAAAAAGGAGTATTTGGGGCAGAACAGAAAACTGTTTGGTGTATTCTGGCTATGGAATAACAAATTAGGGACGAGAAAATAAACAAAATTAAGTGTTATGTTGGCTGTTCAGTTTGTGTTCAGCAAAGGCAATTTAAGGTTATTTAGATTTTATTTTATTTATTTATTTATTTTTAAAAAAAAAATTTTTTTATTTATTTTTTTAATGCTTTATTTCTAGGAGAGAGAGAGAGACAGCGCGAGCAGGGGAGGGTCAGAGAGAGAGGGAGTCACAGACTGAAACAGGCTCCAGGCTCTGAGCTGGCAGTCAGCACAGAGCCCGATGCGGGGCTCGAACCCACGAACCGCGAGATCATGACCCAAGCGAAAGTCGGACGCTTAACCGACTAAGCCACCCAGGCGCCCCAAGGTTATTTAGATTTTAAATTAATATTCAAAAACTTTTGGATTTAATGTTTCCTTAAGCCTTTAAGATCAACAGCCACATACTCCACTTAAAAATCTAATACTTGTTATATAAAACAAGATAAATCACTCTTATGTATTTTTATTCATGTTCAATGAACTCAGGTTGAACAGAGTAAAATCACTTATGTAGTTCTCTTTAAATCCTCGATAACATTTTATCCCACATTTTAGGTTCCACATTTAATAGATTTCTTTTTAGTAAGCTTTCCAAATGTTTGAGCAGGCATACTTAAACCCTCACAAGGAAGATCTTCCTCACCTTCTACATAACCCTTACAGATCAAATAAATTAAATGAATGTGAATCACAATTGTTCTTAATTAGTACAAAATGGATTTTTAAAAATTTTTAAATATTTATTTATTCTTAAATAGTTTATTGTCAAGTTGGTTTCCAAATAACACCTAGTGCTCATCCCAACAAGTGCCCTCCTCTGTGCCCATCACCCTCCTTCCCCTCTCCCCCACCGCCTTCAGCCCTCAGATTGTTCTCAGCATTCAAGAGTCTCTCATGGTTTGCCTCCCTCCCTCTCCCCAACTATTTTTCCCCATCTTCTCCCCCATGGTCCTCTGTTAAGTTCCTCCTAATTCACCTATATGTGCAAACATGTGGTATCTGTCCTCTGTCTGACTTATTTCGCTCAGTATAACACCCTCAAGGTCCATCCATGTTGCTACACATGGCCATATTTCATTCTTTCTCATTGCCATGTAGTATTCCAGTGTATAGATGAACCACATCTTCTTGATCCATTCGTCTGTTGATGGACACTTAGGCACTTTCCATGTTTTGGCTATTGTTGAGAGTGCTGCTATGAACATTGGGGTACACATGGCCCTATGCATCAGCACTCCTGTATTCTTTGGGTAAATTCCTAGCAGTGCTATTGCTGGGTCATAGGGGAGTTCTAATGTGAATTTTTTGAGGAACCTCCACATTGTTTTCCAGAGGGGCTGCACCAGTTTACATTGCCACGAGCCGTGTAGGAAGGTGCCCATTTTTCCACATCCTCGCCAGCATCTATAGTCTCCTGATGTGTTCATTTTAGCCACTCTGACCAGCGTGAGGTGGTATCTCAGTGTGGTTTTGATTTGTATTTTTCTGATGATAAGAGACACTGAGCATCGTTTCATGTGTCTGTTGACCATCTGGATGTCCTCTTTGGAGAAGTGTCTGTTCATGATTGTGCCCTTTTTTTCACTAGATTATTTGTTTTTTGGGTGTGGAGTTTGGTGAGTTCCTTATATTTTTGGATACTAGCCCTTTATCTGATATGTCATTTGCAACTATCTTTTCTCATTCCGTCGGGTGCCTATTAGTTTTGTTGATTATTTCCTTTGCTGTGCAGAAGCTTTTCATCTTGTTGAGGTCCCAATAGTTCATTTTTGCTCTTGATTCCCTTGCCTTTGGCAATGTGTCCAGTAAGAAAGTGCTGCAGTTGAGTCAAGGAGGTTGTTTCCTGCTTTCTTTTCCAGGGTTTTGATGGTTTCCTGTCTCACATTTAGGTCCTTTACCCATTCTGAGTTTATTTTTGTGTATGGTGTGAGAAAATGATCTAATTTCATTCTTCTGCATGTTGCTGTCCAGTTCTCCCAGCACCATATGTTAAAGAGACTGTCTTTTTTCCATTGGATACTCTTTCCCGCTTTGTGAAAGATTAGTTGGCCATACATTTGTGGGTCCAATTCTGAGTTCTCTATTCTATTCCATTGGTCTACGTGTCTGTTTTCTGCCAAACCATACTGTCGTGATGATGGCAGCTTTGTAGTAGAGGCTAAAGTCTGGGATGGTGATGCCTCCCGTTTTGGTTTTCTTCTTGAATATTACTTTGGCTATTCGGGGTCTTTTGTGGTTCCATACAAATTTTAGGATAGTTTGTTCTAGCTTTGAGAAGAATGCTGGTGAAATTTTGATTGGGATTGCATTGAATGTGTAGATTGCTTTGGGTAGTAATGACATTCTAACAATATTTATTCTTCCGATCCATGAGCATGGAATGTTTTTCCATTTCTTTGTGTCTTCTTCAATTTCCTTCTTAAGTTTTCTTAGTTTTCATCATACAGATCTCTTATATCTTTGGTTAGGTTTATTCCTAGGTATTTTTGGTCTTTTGTACAATCATGAATGGGATCAGTTTCTTGATTTCTCTTTCTGTTTCTTTATTATTGGTGTATAAAAATGCAACTGCTTTCTGTACGTTCATTTTGTGCCCTGCAATTTTGCTGAATTCATGGATCAGTTCTAGTAGGCTTCTGGTGGAGTCTATTGGGTTTTCTATGAGAGTATCATGTCATCTGCGAAAAGTGAGAGTTTGACTTCTTCTTTGCCAATTCTGATGCCTTTTATTTCCAAAACTGATGTTTAAAAATATTCAAATTCCATTGTACTTTTCCACTTGTCATATGTCTAAACCAAATACATATTTCAAATGGAAGTCACAAGTGAAAAATCTCTCAGATTAACAAATATGTATATTTTCCTGATGATTGTATAAAATGTCCTTATATAAAAGCATAAGTACCTTGGGCTTGGTATACTTCATTGTATTCATATTTAATTATAAGTCTGCCTGTATATGAAGGCTTCGTTACTGGAGATTTATCATCTCAGGTGGAAGGAAGTTATTAGTAGGACTTGAGTTCTACATCTCCATGATTTTGCTGGAGTCACAAATGGACCCTTTTTTTTTTTAATGTTTATTTGTTTTTGAGAGAGAGAGAGAGACAGCACAAGTGGGGGAGGGGCAGAGAGAGATGGAGACACAGAATCCAAAGCAAGCTTCAGGCTCTGAGCTGTCAGCATAGGTCCTGATGTGGGGCTCAAACCCACAAACCGCAAAATCATGACCTAAACTGAAATCAGGCACTTAACTGACTGAGCTACCCAGGGACCCCTGGACTGTAGCTTTTTTGTGTAAATGGTGCAAAAACCCCATGTCATTCATCAAATCAATTTTAATCACTTAATTGGGGTAGCTAGAATTCTGCACCGTCACCCCAGTTGCAATTAACTTTCTTCATTCTTTGATTTGATTCTATTAATATATTTACCACCTGCTAGAATCCTGCAAACTTTTTTTTTTTTTTTGGCCTGATTGGGTCTTGCATGCTCCTCATACTTTAGTCTAGCTCTAGACACAACCTGTAATCTTTTTAACGACACATTGGCTTTGCAGAAGATCTGGCCCACAGTGTTCTATGTCCTTTAACAGAGATTCCTTGCCAAGGAACAAGTGCCAAAGAAGAAGGCCTATAAGGTCATGAAACTGACTCTGATCATGGAAAGTTCAAGATGGAAGGTAACAGAAAATGTTGGAATGGCCCGAATGGAAGTCGGGCAGAATATGAGTTCAAGGGAGTCAAGGAAAGCTGCACTGGGTGAAGTGATAATAGTGGCCTGATGGTTGAGAAATGGAAAAGATAGCAGTTATGAGAATGTGGTCCTAAAGGAGAAATGGCTCTATTCAAAGTCTCTGGAAAATTTATGATGGTAAAATCCAAGATTTTACCTCGTGCAAATGATACAGTGAAGGTAAAGATGTATAACATTATAGAGATTGAAGGATTTAGAAGGAGACTAAATTTTACTAATGAAGATGTAAAAAGCAGAGGGGTTCATGGCATAAGTAAAGAAAGAAATCTGATCCCAGAGCTCTAGCCATCAACTAAATAGGACCCATGGCAAAACAAAACAAAACAAAACTAAACTAACATATTTAACTAACATTCTGGACAATCCGAGGATGTCTAAGCAATGAGCCAGCTACCCTGTCATTTCAAGCAAACTGTAAAACATCAAAAATTCCAAGTGATAACAAAAACTGAAAAAAATACAGTCACTTTAGAGCTGGTAATAATAACGAAATTTTATCTGTGGCAACTTTAAAAATAGTTTTATTGAAAATAAAGTTGTAGAAAGATGATAAAAATGGCATCCATGTTCTTTTACCAAATCAGCAAATATCATCCATATTTGAAATTATATTTCAATATTGGTCTTCATTGGATCTTCTATAAAATACTTGCAAATGTCTCTGAATTAGGTGGCCTGTGTGTCAAGCAGAAAAACTGAATCCCAAGAGGCTAGGAAACTTATCATTGCCTATAGGATTCCTAGGAGGAAAAAGAAAAAAAACTACTGAGGTTCAACTTGTTTTCCTAAATGTTGTGGGGCTTTATCATCCCATCCTTAATTCAAGCAATCTTGCTAGAAATTTAGTGGAAACAAAAGAAAGCAAATTTAACCTATTCCTCAGAGATATCAACTACATTTTTGGTGAAAATTTTAGTTCCAAATAGAGTTGCCAGAATCACCAAATAAAACTACAGAACACTCAGTTATATTTGAATTACCGATAAACAACTGGGAGATTTTTTTTTATATAAGTATGTCACAAATATTGCATGGAGCATACTTATACTTTAAAAAATTCATTATTGGGGTGCCTGAGTGGCTCAGTCGGTTAAGCATCTGATTTCGGCTCGGGTCATGATCTCAATCCATTGTGTGTTTGTGGGTTCGAGCCCCGCATTGGGCTCTGTGCTGACAGCTCAGAGCCTGAGCCTACTTCAGATTCTGTGTACCTCTCTCTCTGACCCTCCCCTGCTCATGCTGTCTCTCTCTCTCTCAGAAATAAATAAAACATTAAAAATCTTTTAAAATTTATTATGTATTGGAAATGCAGATTTAACTGGGTATATTGAATTTTCCCTGGTAGCACTGGTTCTAAAGTGAGGAGTTTAATGACTTGAAAACAAAGAGGGATAGAAGAGGAGAAATTGATAAATACATTAATATAGGTAATAACCTAATCCAAGCCACCAAAGTCCTTCCACCTCCTATCCTTTACTCTTTTCTATCCCTGTAATATATTTTAAATTTTAGTACATATTCTTATACAGCCAAGAGAACTAATGGCAAAAACATTAGGATCGATGGCAAAGGTAATGTAAGGAAAGAAATTTTATCTCAGAGCTCAAGCCAGCTACCAGAGAGGATCCCACAGCAAAAATGTCCCCATTCAACAACATTCTGAACAATCCAAAGATGTCTAAGCAACAAGCCAGCTGCCCCTTCATTTCAAGCAACACCAGAAACATCAAAAATCCCAACTATTTACAAGAACTGAAAATACAGTCACTTTAGAGCAGGTAAGCTAAAAAGAAAGTAAACATAGTTTGTATGCAACTGATATAACCAACTGCATACAATTTAAATCAGCTAAAACTTTGCCTGTTTAATAACTGATTGACACATCATATAAATGGAAAAAAGCATCAGCAGATTACTGACTTTACATTTTTAATTAAAATTAAAACCCACTTTCTCTTAAAGAAATAAATGATAAATAAATAAATCTCTCAAAAATTAATTAATTAATTAATTAGGCACCTGGGTGGCTCAGTCAGTTTAGCATCTGACTCTTGGTTTTGGCTCAGGTTGTGATCTTATGATTGGAAGATCAAGCCCTGCATTGGGCACTGTGTTGAGCATGAAGCCTGCTTGAGATGCTCACTCTCTGTCACTCTCTCCCCTTTCCTTGTTTGCCTGAGTGTGAACTCTATCTCAAAAATTAATTAATTAATTAAAGCCCCCAAATGCTCAATCCATTGTGTGTCAGTAATAAAAAGTCATCCCCATTGAATGAGTGTCAAATGCATGAGAGTAAATGAAATTCCTGGAGGAAGGAGTGAAGAGAAGACAGAATGTCCATGATATCAGTGCAGAGAGAAGAAAAAAAGCATTAGCAAATAAATGTCTATCAAGGGATGATGGGCAGAGTAATACCCCTTCCCCCAAAGATGTTCATGCCCCTAATCCCTAAGGTCTATGCATATGTTACCTTACATGGCAAAAAGGACATTGCAGATGTGATTAAATTTAAGGATCCTGAAATGGGGAGAATATCCTGTATTATCTACGTGGTGATTAGGCCCAAATTAACCACCTAAGCCTTTAAAAGTAGAGGCTCTTCCCTTGCTGCAGAGAACCAGATAGATGGCAGCACAAGAAGGACATGGCCCACCACTGCTGCCTTTGAAGACAGTGGTGGGAACATGAGCCAAGGAATGCAGACAGTCTTTAGAAGGTAGAAAAAACAAGGAAATGGCTTCTCCCTTCCAGCTTCTAGAGAGAAGGCCAACACCTTTATTTTAATTCACATAGGCCTGTGTCTGGCTTCTGACCTGCAGGACTGTAAGATTATATAATTTGTGTGGATCTTAATGTCTGTTTGTGTGGTAATTTACAGCAGCAATAAAAAACCAATACACAAGTCTTGACTATTTCCGATTAAAACGCTTAAAGAATTTGAGAGTTGCAGTCTCACAGGGAAGGTCTCAGTACAGGGATGTTCATAAGAAAATAAAAGGATTTTTCTCTTGATATCTGGATGTGAATTTGCATGCTCTCTCCCACTAACGGCCACATCTCCTCACCCAATTTAGAAGGAGTTCCTAGGGATTGTCAAAACACTGACTACCCCACCATTTTGCATTAGAATCTACTCATGCGGGTATAGTGACACAGACACGATTTTCAAGCACAAAATAAAATGAAAAAAAAAAAAGAGGCAGATTTCAACAAATATTTAAGCTCTAAAGCAGAAAATAGTTTAAAATTCTGTTATTCCCTAGAAGGCCTTGTACTCCATTAAGCATATAGTAGGAGCTCAGAGTTTTAAAGAGCATTTTAAAGAAAACATTTGGGTGTGGGTGTGAATGGCTACTATCATTTTAATATGTGAGTAGTCAAGCAAAAGTCTCACTTGCTGAATTTTTAGAAAATATTAATTGTAGAACTCCTGTGTTATAAAGGAACTTAAAGATAAAATAAGCCAACATCATTCATTCAATACATAAATACTTTTTTACTCATTCTTCATGTGACATAAAAATGAATTTCTCCAACAGAATGAAGACAGAATTCTTAATTGAATGACAGCAGTATGAATAATTCAATAGAGGTGAGGAATTTTAGTACCAATGCATTGACGCATTTATAAAGCAAGCAAAAACCTTGTCTGTGGCCTGTAAAATTTCTCAAGTTAAATTGGAGAAAACTCACTTCACAATAGAATGAACATTTAGCACTTTAGTCTGTGATAATGAATTGGTTAAAGAATTTGGAGGCAGATTATTAAATAATTTGCATTCACTAGCAGAATACAGCAGTAATGTGGCAAAAATCTATCTGACTTAAAATTAAATGTAATGCATTTGCTAACAAACAGGGACCATACAATTTAAAAGTGAGTCTAGGGGTGCCTGGGTGGCTCAGTCAGTTAAGTGTCAAATTCTTGGTTTCAGCTCAGGTCATGATCTTTTGGTTTGTTAGATTGAGCCCTCATCAGACTCTATGCAGACAACATAGAGCCAGCTTGGGATTCTCTGTCTCTCTTTCTGTCTCTCTCTGTTCCTACTCTACTCTCGCTTTATAGATAGATAGATAGATAGATAGATAGATAGATAGATAGATAGATAGATAGGAACAAGTCTAGAAATTACCAGGTTAACACTGTTACTTTTTCAACATTTTGAATTCTCTTCTTTACAGATTATATGGATTCTCTTCTTTATGGATGGACACAGCACAGGTTTTAAGAAAAGAGCCCCAAGTTTAACTTCTCTACAGCCTCTTCTCCAATAGGTGATTGAATCATGATAATGTTTCTAACTATGAATGGATGTCACACAAAATGTGATATTTATCAATTGAAAGCATATAATTTTCAAGGGCATCTGAGAATTATATACACAAACAACACTAGACAGTGTCAGTTCAGAAAGGCATCCTTTTGAACAATGTTTTGTCTACACTTTTGGGTTTTCCGTCTACCTAACTTTCCTTTCTTGTCTTCATTTCTGAACATTACAAAGATGTTTAGTTTAATCCAGGGTATTCATCATTGCTGAATTTATAATTTCCAGCTAAGAATGACTCAGAGTGCCCTTGATTTTTTTTTTTCCCTGCAGTCTTTGCTTACCTAAAGGTTACCTATCTCTGATATCCATACCAGTCAACTAAAGTTAGGAAACTACGATCTTTCATTCTTATGATTTGCCTCAGAAAAGTGAAGACAGCTGTTGGGTAGTCGGCCTGCGAATCACTTGCCTTTTGAATATAAATGAAGTGCTTCTTAAATTTCAGTTCTTTCATCCCTTATCTGTATTCATCCAGCAGCTGATGGAACTGTACTATATCTTCCAAATTATTTGGATTTTATTTTGTCTGCAGAATTGTAATGTCAATATAAATCAGCTGAGATTTTTTAAAAGTGACAATAAAAGTCTTGAGGCAAATTCAATGAATTAAAAGGCTTCTGATGCATGATTCTGGTTTAATTCAGCTTTTTAGGTAATTTCTCTTATTCGAAGGTCAAAGAGGCATCCATGGGAACTAGACACTTTCACTTGGGTGAAAGCTGTGTGATATGAAATTGCAGATATGAACTACATTTTTTGTACAACATAAACATCAACACCTTCCACAGACAAAGGATGTGCACCCAAGACTAGCCAAGAGAGCAACTTTGTGGCGCACAGATAGACTGCACTGATTCCATTGTCCCCCAGGATGGTGCATTCCTTGAGATATCTCAGGGGCTGGTGGGCAGCTGGTGGAGGAGAGGTCAGAGTGAGCTGCACTATTAATCAGTAGTATAAAGGCAGGCTGGGCATCTGGGGGCCAGGGAGGAGGAGAGACTTAAAAAACTAGGAAAATGAAGAGGAGAGAATCCCGAGAAGATAAATTAATGGGTTCCGAACAGGAAAAATAACACTAGGGACTATGGAAATGGCTAATGTCTAAACTTTGAGTTCTCATGTAATCTAGCTCACACTTGGAATGGTTTTATTTATATAATTTCTGATAATCTGAATAAATTAAAGACCTCCATAATTCCAACTTCGGGGCATAATTTCTGCCCCAAAAGTTTAAAGTATCAGTAAGTTCAGAGGATATACTAGTGGAGTTTGCAAATATATCTATATCTGTATGTACATATATAGATACACACGTATATGTATATTCTTTTAGTAATGAATTCATAGATTTGACCATTATTCAATTTACTCCAAGGATAACTTTGGACTGTAGTTGGTGGTTCTGTATTTAAATTCTCAAGTATAAAATAATCACATAAATCCACTCATTTCAGAGGGATAAAATGGATAGTTAGCATTTCTTTAAATATTGATAAAGATTTACTTCATTTTCCCTGTGATAGTGTCTAACAACTGCTACTATTTCTAAGTTTTATAGTGTTTTAAAGCAAAATCCAGGAAATTTACACAAGTTGTGTATATCAAGTAAATAGAAATTTTTAGATGTTTGTTTAAAATATAAATACAGCATCTCACCTGAATAGCTCAGTAGGTTAAGTGTCTGACTCTAGATTTCAGTTCAGCTCATGATTTTACAGTTTGTCGGTTCGAGCCCCATGTTGGGCTCTGTGCTGATGGCACAGAACCTGCCTGGGATTCTCTCTCTCCCTCTCTCTTCATCTCTCTCTCTCTCAAAAATAAATAAATAACTTAAAAATATTATAAAATATAAATTCAGCAATCATAGTTTATTTTTTAAATTTATTTAAAAATTGTTTAATGTTTATTTACGTTTGAGAGAGAGAAAAAGTCTGAGTAGGGGAGGGCTAGAGAGAGAAGGAGACACAGAATCCAAAGCGGGCTCCAGGCTCTGAGCTATCAGCACAGAGCCCGATGCAGGGCTCGAACTCACAAATTGAGAGATCATGAGCTGAGCTGAAGTTGGATGTTTAACTGACCGACCCACCCAGGCTCCCTGGTTATAATTTATTTATTTATTTATTTATTTTTTATTTATTTTTTTAAATTTATTTTTTAATTGATGTATAGTTGACATGCAATGTTACATGGGTTTTAAGTGCACACCCCAGTGATTCAACTTTTCTGTATGTTATGCTATGCTCCCCACAAATGTAACTGCCATCTGTAGGCATGCAATGATATTCCAATGTCATTGACTATCCTCCCTAAGCTGTACCTTTCATCCTCGTGATTCATTCATTCTATAAATGGAAGCTAGCACACTGTAATTTAGATCTTTTAATCTAATTCTTTTCATAGCATAACGGTAAAATATTGGGAAAAATTCCCCATTGATAATCTTAAGTTTTATCCTGGTAAATGTTTGATATAAGTAAAATACAATCAAAATTAGAGAGAACATAGAAAAGAAGAGACATTTGCTAGTACAGTCACCATATCTTGATAAAGTCCTTATAAAACTTAGGAGAAAAAACTCTGAGAATCAGCTGCTCAGATAGGAACTACATTTAAAGGAATATGGATATTGTGGGAGACTTTTTCAAACAACATGAATTAAGATAAATTTTGCTGCTATTGTACGAGTAGCAGAAATCCATCAATTAATGTCATTTTTTTAAGTGAAAGATGACCAACATTCAAGAATTTGCATAGTCCACAATAAGGAAGTATAGATTTTCTTACATTTGTTTCTTTTCTCATATCCAAGAGAATTACGAATTGCTTAGATACGCTTGTCCCAAGAGCACAGACGACAACTAAATGCAGTAATGCTTGCCCTATGGTTTTCAGACTTGATTAAAGTGACTGGTGGAATAAATGTGTGTTGTGGTTGATACCCTTCTAAATTTAATGAAAAACACTGTAATTACAGCCAATTTTATGTGATGCTCTGAACAAATATTTACACTATGCAATGAAAGCATCTTTGTCCTATTTATGACCTGTAACATGGCTTAGAAATTATAGCTTAACTGGATGCTTTGATATAATTAAATATATATTTAGCTGACTACCTAAGGTCTGCACGACAAAAATAAAAATACAAGCCAGTGGGTTTGGGTTTTTTGTTTGTTTGTTTTATTTTCCTTAAGAATTACTTATGTCTGAAGTCAAATGCAATTATTTTTCAAGTAATGTCTGTTAGAGAGAACAAGAATAAAAATACTATACTTTATTCTCTCAGCAAAGGGCTTCTATAGATGCAACATTTATGGGACTTGGAGAAGTCTACACCAGAAAGACCCTTGGAGAGTGGATCCTGGGTGGCTCTGTTGGTTAAGTGTCCAACTCTTGATCTCTGCTCAGGTCATGATCTCAAGGTTCATGAGTTTGAGCCATGTAATGGGCTCCTCACTGACAGTGAGAATCTTGCTTGGCACTCTCTCTCTCTCTCTCTCTCTGCTCCTCCCCTGCTCACTTGCTCTCGTCTTTCTCTCTCAAAAATAAATAAATAAACTAAAAAAGAAAAGAAAAGAAAGACATTTGGATAAGCCACACTACAAAATGGAACTGTTTATCCTATTCCAAATACAAGTCTAATTAAAACCTTTTATGGGGCGCCTGGGTGGCTTAGTCGGTTAAGCGTCCGACTTTCGCTTAGGTCATGATCTCGCGGTTAGGGTTCGAGCTCTGTGCTGACTGCCAGCTCAGAGCCTGGAGCCTGTTTCAGTCTGTGACTCCCTCTCTCTCTGACCCTCCCCTGCTCACGCTGTTTCTCTCTCTCTCTCCTAGAAATAAATAAAAACATTTAAAAAATTAAAAAAAAAAAACCTTTTACTTACATTTATTCACTCTTCATCTTTACTATCTTTCAATTCTTCTTTAAATTTTTCCTTATAGCACAATTTTCTCCACCAAAGATTCAAATTCAATTCCTATTTTCCACCTTCAACAGTGATAAAGTCACCAGGTGGGACCTGTAATATGCAGTAACTTCCAATAGAAACGATTACACTAGTTCACACACACACACAAAAAAGTTTTGTACTGTTAAGGATGGCTTATAAATACATGGTTTCTATTGAAATTGGGTTTCCTGGTGAAGGCTCAGCACTTGTCACTCAAACTGAGATAGAGTTCCCTCTCAGGGGGAGGACCCAATGACCCAATGACCAAGAACTCACGTTAGGGTCACTTCCCAAGATCTCTTTACCTAACGAGACGCAGGTGAGTGGTGAGGTGAGGTGTAGGTGTAGTTTATTTCTCTTTCCCATCAAAGTCCTGAGATGGTCATACATAACTGTCACTTACATCCCATTGTCCAGAACTGAATGATTTGGCTATTCCCAGCTGGGAGAAAGGAAAGGAGATGCAGCCTTGATTCCCGGCAGCCATATGCCCGGAAGAACACCGAGGCTTTTTTGTTTTGTTTTGTTTTTTAAGGAAGTACGTTTAGAAACAATTTCTAATGTTTATTTACTTATGAGAGAGCACAAGAGGGGGAGGGGTAGAGAGAGGGGGACAGAGGATCCAAGCAGGCTCTGCGCTGACAGGCTGACAGCAGCAGTGAACCTGATGTGGGGGTCAAACTCACAAACTGTGAGTGAGATCATGACCTGAGCTGAAGTCGACCCTTAAGCGACTGAGTCACCCAGGCGCCCCAACAAAGGCTTTATTAATCGAGAATAACTGACAAGTGGACTTGAGGGAACAACTAGCCGTCTCTTTCATGCCCCACACTACGTATTTTAATATTGAATTCATCATCAAATCTGCTGTGCTTAGGATCTGTCATAGGAATTTCTTTAATCCTCATTGGACGCTCACCCAGACTAATATCATTCATAGTTTTCAAACTATTCGATTAAAGTATTTCTTTAGTTCATGTGGAGAAAAAAAATCAATTGGATGGTACAGAGGAAAAATATAGTATCTCTAAGCATCATGTTACTTAGAGTTTATAATAAGAAATGCTCATGGTATATGTTAGAAGTCAAGAAAATTATTACATAAATATATTTCACCACAGGGAAATCTCTTATTTAAAGTTAACTTATTTATATATTTAGTACTTGTCCCTCATCTTTTTTTCTAATGACTCGTTGCAGGTTCTCAAAATAATATGACATGTTACATTAAAGGGACAAGACTCAGTTAAAAAACAGCTTTGTTTGGGAATTCTAAAACGTGGCCAATTTATTACCATGCCAGAGCATTTCAAGGTGTTTCACAAAAGATGTACAATTACTTAGCAATTGTAATGCAATCTGTGGTCCCAAGATAAGGATTGAAAGTAGAAGGAAACAAATGAGTCATTACAACTATTGGCTTCTATTTTGGATAAGATTATAAAGGAATTGTCTGCCTTCAATCTTAGCTGCTTCCTATGTGAATATGCACGAAGAATGTAGGTGTGGTAAATAAAACAGAAGAAGCTATTTTAATACACTTTCATAACATCTTGCACATACTTTTAAAATGAGTTAATTGGACACAATCTGATCAACAAAAAAATTAAACTACATAAAAATCAAAAGGAAAAAAAAGACAGTTCTTCCTCTTTTTGTTAAAATAAATTCCTGATTTGGTGTGTTACAAATTCCTACATACTTGCATTCTACAGATTATGATTTAAATGATCCATATTGAAACTTTCAATATTTAAAATAAGTTTTTCTTTTCCTTTTTGCCCAAGACTACTAGGTACACAATTACTAACACTTCTAGGTCTCTGCACTGTGTGGAAGAGTTGGGGCACAGTGAGATACAGATAAATTTTCTCTTCAAAATTATATATTTTTCTGACCTACTGTAGCCTCAAGCAGAGAGTCATTCTTTGACCCCCATCACCCAACGGGCTCACAGCTTCATCAATGACATCGTGGCTTTCCTGGCCTTTGTATACTTTTGATTTAACTCTGTGTCTTTGGTAAGCATACACAAAAACCCGAAGGAACGCCTTGAAAAGATGACTAATAGAATGGTAAACACAGAGCTGGGATTTCCAGTGAGGGTAGCCTGGGATGACCTTAATCTGATTTCAAACTAGGGATCTCTTGCAGATAATTTGGAAAGTGAAGATTAATAGAAATCACAAGTTCTGTCCTGCTGAATTTGTATATCCAGTGCTCAGTGCTTTTTCTTAGTTATAAGTAACAATATCAATAGCTAACATTTATGGAACATTTACTATGTATAGACACTACTGTATGGGCAGTATGCATGCTCTAATTAAGCTCTTACAACAATCTATAGGATAGGAATCATTTTGTTTCCATTTTACTCTTAAAGTAATTGGGCCACAAGAAGATCAAGAATTTTCCCAACATTACACAGCTAACATGTGGCAAAGGGGAGATATCCAAAAGGGGAGAAGTATTTTGGACAGTTGTTAAAGAATCCTCGTGGTCAAAATAAGGTAAAAAGAAGCTGAGCTACCTCCATTCAAGAACTTACAGAAATGGACAAAGAGGAGGTCACCAGTGTTGAAGACCAGTGGGTCTACCCCTTCATGTGCACTACCCAATGTCTGTTTCTGACAGCACTCTATAGCAGGGGAAGGGAAATCTGAAAAAAGATTGACATTGAATTTTCCTCCATCCAGTAAAAAAGAAATCAAGAAGATAAATTTTACTTGGAGAAATAAAAGAAAGTGACATTTCTTACAATGAGAGGATTCAAGTGAAAGTCATATGAACTATAGAGTGGTAGGGTTCCCGGAGACCCCAGCATTCAAAATAGCATGGGATGGATAAGGAAATGGGGGCTGTAATGACATGCCCGAAGACTACACATTTCTTTTACTCTTTGCTTTTTTCTTTAGAGAGAGACAGAATATTTGGGCATGTGCACATGTGTGAAAGTGGGGGAAGGGTAAAATGAGAGCTAGAATCTCATGCAGGCTCCACGCTCAGCACAGAGCCCATGTGGGACTCAGTTCCACTACTGCAAGAGCACGACCTGAGCAGAAATCAAGAACTGGACACCTAACAGACCGAGCCACCCAGGTGCCCGAGAACTATACGTTTCTTACAGAGCCAGGCGCACTGACTACTGAACTTCCTCCTGGAAGCCATACAGCCACCACCAAGCTATCTAAGGGTACATCAGAAATAGACATACCATGAGATCCACTCTCAAAGCTTCAGTGTGTCTGTGGCCAGATTTCTACTTTTGTTTCATTGGAGGTGATGTTAGCAGGTTTTTTTTTTTTTTTTAATTATGTCACCAGGGTATGAATATTTTCTCATTAAAACAACTCAAAAGTTATACATAAGCCTCACACATGAAAACAGAGTCTCCCTTTGCCCTCTCCATCCACCTTTAAGACCCCCCTCAGAGAATGAGGGCAGGAGCTGAGAATCAAGGGACAAGAACCTAGAATTTGTACCTTCATTGAAAGTTGGCCAACTGAAACCTGGATGGAAAAGATAAAAGCTTACAACACCGTCAAAGGAATGAACTGGTTTTTATTGTTTGTTTTGCCGTATTGAATCAACTTGTAAGGCAGATTCTTTCTTTGATCTGAAAATTCTGAATAGGCCACTTAATTCAGTGAGAATTAAGCTGATCCCTCATCTGAATAAAAGGTGTTTGAGACGTTGAGCCCCTCAAAGTTGAATGTTTTAGTACAAAAAGATTCACACGCAAGGTGGCCTATACAGTGCTTAATGTGCCAGAGTATTATTCTGTTTCAGAGAAATGATTTGTTGTATACATTTACTTGAGAGCTAACTGTCCTAAAAATACCAATTGTTCTTATATGTCAGTGTATACACTTGTTTGCAGGCTTGCTGACAGGAAATTGGGAGCTGAGCTCTGAGACGTTGAAGAAGGAATTTTCTTTAGAGTCATGGCACATGGCAGTGCTACATGCAGGCCCCCCGCAAGATGGTTGGCATGTTCCTAAGCATTCTGAGCTGGAAGCTCCCTTTGCAGAGGTGAGTGGTACCAATAACAGTGGCCACAGTAAGGTTCCTTTTAGGGGCCATTACGTCAGTGAACATGGACCCACAGAGAAGAGAACTGGTGGACACAGTCTCCCAGAGACCAAGGCAAGCCAAACACACAACAATAAGAAATAATCAAGCCCAGTTTTTAATCACAGATGATTAAAGCTTGCAATATGCCAATTATAATTTATATGAATATATATCTTCCAAAGTTTTGTTTTTTGAAAGGATATACACCAAAACTTAACACGGGTTATCTCTGGACAACAGGATTAAAATGCTTACAAATTCTTTCTGTATATTTTCTATTTTTTCAGCAAAATACGTGTACTAGTTGTATAATTTTCTGATGGCTACAAATTATACCAAAGGAGTAAATCACAAAAAAAGATGTATGCTACATTTCAGTTAAGATGAACAACTGCTCCGTTTTAGGCTTATGTCATAGTTTTTGAAAAGCATGTGAAAACACACATTTTTTACTTTCTGGAATATCATTTGATAAAATATAATTTCCATTCATTAGCGACTAGATTATCTGGAGCAACATTATTTAGGTGTGTACTGATAATTTGGTAAACATAGTCCTTTATAATAGTCTCTTGGGGTTTGGTCCATTTATCTGTTCCTAGGGGAAAATGATAGACTCCGATGGGAGAACTTATCCAGCAAATAGGTCTTCAGGCCACTGACGGTACTTGTTTGGTCCTGTTTGCTACACAGCTAACACACCTTCAAGTCTGCAGAACACTTACAGAAAGGATAAACAAGATATCTGTTCTACCTGTTTGCTGTGGCAGAAAAACATGGATCCATGAAATCTGAAAGATAGACCTTTTTATTTAAATACATATAGGGTGATCAAATATTTTTGACCAATTCTAGATAATGGCAGGCTTTTTCCCTCCAAAGCTATAGCTTAAAAATAGGAGACTTACACTTTAATCAGTGAAATGAGTGAATTGTATGTTTTGTGAACTATATCTCAATAAAGCTGTTTTTAAAATTTTTTAATGTTTATTTATTTTTGAGAGAGACATACAGACTGAGTGTGAGCAGGGGAGGGGCAGAGAGAGAAGGAGACACAGAATTTGAAGCAGGCTCCGGACTCTGAGCTGTCAGCACACAGCCCAATGTGGGGCTCAAATCCACAAATCCTGAGATCGTGACATGAGCTGAAGTCAGACGCTTAACTGACTGAGCCACCTAGGCACCCCAATAAAGCTGTTTTTTAAAAGAGGAGGCTGGAACACAGAGTGACATACTGGAACAATAAAGAAAACACATTTCCCTGAACTCAATAATTATTTGTTAAATAAATTAATGAATGAAGATAGTGCAAATAGATCCATTTAATCATTTTTTTTAAAAATAATTTAGGATATGGAGCATTGGTAAAAATGTAAGAAACTGCTAAACCCCATGCCCTAAACATTAAAAACATTTTTTTAATGTTGATATATTTTTGAGAGGGAGAGAGACAGAGCGTGAGTGGGGGTGAGGCAGAGGGAGAGGGAGACACAGAATCTGAAGCAGGCTCCAGGCTCTGAGCTGTCAACCCAGAGCCCGATGCCAGGCTCAAACCCGCAAACCATGAGTTCATGAACTGAGTGGAAGTCGGAGGCTCAACCAACTGAACCACCCAGGTGCCCCAGGTTACAAACATTTCAAGAAAGTTTACATGTTAACTATAATATTATAATTGATTCGTAAAATTTGTAACATTTTGAGTACACAGAAAAAATATAGAAGGGAATCAAAGTTCTAGAAATGTAAATATGAATCAAATTAGAAAGGAAGTTCTATGACCAGAGAATGGTATGTGAGGTGGCCAACGTCCAAGATGAGGCCCAAGGATCCCTACCTCCTGATATCCCTACATACCCTATGCCACACCCCACTGTGCCCTCATGGTAGAAGGTTCTGGGTGCCACAGCACATGGCAGAAGTGATGGATTGCCATTTTGGTTTTGTTTGTTTTGTTTTTCAAAGATTTTATTTTTAAATTATCTCTGCCCCTAAAGTGGGGCTCGAACTCAATTCTGAGATCAAGAATTGCATGCTCTACTGACTGAACCTTCCACGCATACCTGGATTGTCAGTTCTGAGGCTGTCATACAAGACAATGTTGCTTCCATGCCCCTCGGCCCACCAACTCTTTATCTCTCAGGGTGAATGAGCTGCCAGGTCATGAGCGGCCCTGCAGAGACACCCATGTAGTGATGCCTCCTGCTAATAGCCACACAAGTGAGCTTAGAAGCAGATCCCTCAATTAGGTCAAGCCTTCGGAGGACTGCAGCCCCAGCTGACAGCTTAAATACAATTCGATGAGACCCTGAGCCAGAACCAGCCAGCGAATCTCCTCCTGGGTTCCTGACTCTCAGAAACTGCGTGCAATAGTAAATGTTTGTTGTTTTAAACTACTAAATTTGAGGTGATTTGATATGCAGCAATAGAAAACTAGTACAGTAGACAATAAAACAACTGAAGAAAATGTAGAGATCCCAGATTTATGTAACATTATAGGCTTTTCTAGAAAACATGGAATTGATGCAATTCTATAGCACCTAGTTTGCCTTAGGCCTCTCATCCCATTAATTCCTTCTTCTCCAAACGTTTTCAACACATTTGACTGGGAAATTTTACTTTCTTATGGAAATATATTTCTAGTTGCATAATGAAGGTCCAGAGAAAATTTTATTTTTTATTTTTATTTTTTTTAATTTTTTTTATTTTTTTTTATGTTTTATTTATTTCTAGGAGAGAGAGAGACAGCATGAGCAGGGGAGGGTCAGAGAGAGGGAGTCACAGACCGAAAGAGGCTCCAGGCTCTGAGCTGGCAGTCAGCACAGAGCCCGACGCGGGGCTCGAACCCACAACCGCGAGATCATGACCTAAGCGAAAGTCGGACGCTTAACCGACTAAGCCACCCAGGCGCCCCGAAAATTTTAGATTTACTTTATGTTGGTAATGATTTTTCTCTATAAATACTAATGTTCTATTCTTAAATACTACATGTACTTTTCTTATAATAACCATTAAGTGTATTATGTGAGAAATGCGATTTTACATATGTTAATTCTAAAAGAGAACAGCTAACAAATTTTAAAACCTTTTTCCATTATGGAACTTTCTTATTCTTTTTCGGAATTGACAATAGGTAACATTCCAGTTGAATCCAGTGGGAATGCTCATAGAGGAGGGTAGCTCCTTTGTAGAAGCCTACCTCACAAACATGGGACGGGAGTGTTGCCCATGGTCACAGGAAATGAACACAGTCTTAGAAAACACTGTTCTTGGGACACCTGGGTGGCTCAGTCAGTTAAGCGTACAACTTCAGCTCAGGTCATGATCTCACGGTTCGTGGGTTCGAGCACCACGTCAGGTTCTGTGCTGACAGCTAGCTCAGAGCCTGGAGCCTGTTTCGGATTCTGTATCTCCCTCTCTCTCTGACCTTCCCCTGCTCATGCTGGCTCTTTCTCTCTCTCAGAAATAAGTAAAACATTTAAAAAAAAAAAAAAAGAAAAGAAAACGCTATTCTTCTTAAAGAAAGAGAAAAAAGAATTCCCTTTCTTTCACTGGTTTAAATGTGTCAATTTGTTGCAATAAATATCTCTAAATAAAAATGTGTGTGAAGAGTGGTAAGAGTATGATGGTATTCATAGACTACCACCCCATCATTTAGATGGCTATAGCGTGACTCTGGACAACCGTGCTCATCAAGCACCATCCCCTGGCCTCAGCTGACAGGCCAACGTGAACATCTGTTAATCCTGGAAATCTGAAGTGGAGAATGGTGGGGCCATGTGAAAGGATTGGGAATGACTTCGTCTTTCTCAGGATGGCTGGGCCTCTGCCATACAATCTTGGTTGCCGTGGGTGGCTCTGTTTTTATGCATGTGATATGAAGCAGAGGGAGACTTTTGGGTGAGAAGGAGGTAATGAATCACAAATTTAGAGATCAGTATACATAAGAGTCCAAAGAATGTTTCCAGCAACTTTCCTGTCCTTAAGGTCCTCAGGATACTCCTATGTACTTATATATTCCTCCTTTTTTTTTTTTTTTTTTTTTTTGGTTAAACGCATTTCTTGAAAATGAGAGTTCTAACGCAGAAATAATTTAGTGATATGTTCTATGGATTAATTAAGGAAGTCAAGAAAGATTTAACTAAACAGCTATTGACCACACCATTGAAAATACTAAACATTTAATAGAAAGGGATTAGTACAACTATAATGTACCCAATATGAATCAGGTTGGCAATATTAGAGTAGGATTACCAGTTTATGATACATGTTAATGAAAAAAGCAAGTTTGGGAAGGTTATGTTTTATATGATCACATATTCTTAAATTTGTTAATGTTTATTTTTGAGAGAGAGACACACAGGGAGAACAGGGGAGGGGCAGAGAGAGAGGGAGACACAGAATCCAAAGCAGGTTCCAGGTTCTGAGCCACCAGCACAGAGCCTGATGCAGGACTCGAACTCACAAACCAAGAGATGACACTTAACTGACTGAGTTACCCAGGCGCCACTCACATATTGTTTTTAATTTTTCAGAATCATTGGATTCTGTGTCTCACTGTCTCTCTCTCTGCCCCTCTCTGCCCCCCTCTCTCAAAAATAAATAAATATTTAAAAAATTGTCTAAAAAATGATATGTAGAACGTTTGTTAGTTTACAAGTTGAGTAAGTAAAACCAAAAGCTGTAAAAGTTATAAAAGAGAGAATCCAGCAGTAGCTTAATATCAGTTAAAAGATAATATAATAATCATGAAAATATGAAACAAAAAACACTCCTGCAAATGAATTATAGTTTATCTCAGTTATATTGTATAGATAAACAACAGCCTTATAACAATTAACTGGATAAACAATATGTGGTTTGTATAGCTCACTTATTCTCTGTGGGCAATTAGCCACTGTCTGAAATCTCACTCATTCAGTAAATGTTTGAGCCAAACTGTAAGTTCAACAGATAGCAAACATATTCTGGAAGGATGATGTATGCTAAACTAAGCACACTGTGATTAACTGTTATTTATGTTTAAAGCAGATCATTAGGAAGTATAGAAAAGAAAATATTCAACTGAAAAGTAGAAAATGATCAGACTGCATATTGAAACCATGTTTTGCAGAAACAGATGATCTAAACCATGACTCATTCAAATATAAAGCATTAAAATCAAACTTTCTCTAAATACTTGCTTGGCATTTTACCCCTGCTAACCTGTGTTATACCAAAGAACTTCAATCACAAGATGGGGTTGGCACTATTTCAGAAATGCTTTTCAACAGCACAAAAATCTTTTTTTGGAAACTAGGATTAGCTTAACACAAATATGGGTATGCAAAAGTAAGCACTAAGTTATGTCATATTTATTCAAGTGGAATTCTTCCAATGTTTTCTGGAAGAGAAGTACTTTTCAATAATGCCATTCTGTAGACCAACATCTTAGAGAAAGTGCTTATGAGTATTCATCTTTTTTTTTAATGATTATTCTCAAGTGCATAAAAGCCTGATAGTAAGATAAATGTCAGAATTTCTATGTAATTAATAACTGATTTCAATAAAGTTTATTTAAAAATAAAATAAGCTCAGGATATTTTCATGTGGAAGTTAGCTCCACTACCTTTTTTCCATCTTTTAAATCCTAGAAAAAATTACTTTGTTTGGATCTACAAACTTCTAACTTCTCTCCTCTGGTTCATGCATCGCAAGCATGTCAGAGTAAACTATCTCCACCTACATTACCTGTATAGTAAGCCACTGACATGACTGTCTCCAGCTTTTTACTGCATATTACTGTATATCAGCTATTTCTACCTTAAGCTTCTTCAGTTTGGTCGCTGACTTGATGATCGAATTGAACTGCATGCTCTCTCTGCTCACCCACGAGCACACATAACACTAAACTCTTCTATTTCCTGAGTGCCCAATGTCTGTCGGTTCTTTTTCTTGTTTACCCCTGAAATCTTAAAATTACCTGAAATTTAGTCTATCACCCATTGGTCACCTCTTCATAAAAGTCTTCTCTTAGAAAACTCATTCACTCGCAAGATTTCACCTCTCACTTGATTCTGAAGTTAGTTTCAGGAACTAACTTCTGAAAGCTTAGTTCCTGTTGTCTGCTGGTCAATAACATTAAGTTATGGCCTTATCTAGAATAGAACCCACCATCTTGTCCACCAAGCTGATAGTTCTCATTCTTTATTGCTTTATTACTAAGTTCTGTCAAATCTTTCATAGAGTTTCTGAAATCCATCTCTTTTTTTTTTTAATGTTTTTTTTTTATTTATTTCTAGGATAGAGAGAGAGAGACAGCGTGAGCAGGGGAGGGTCAGAGAGAGAGGGAGTCACAGACTGAAACAGGCTCCAGGCTCTGAGCTGGCAGTCAGCACAGAGCCCGACGCGGGGCTCAAACCCACGAACCGCGAGATCATGACCCAAGCGAAAGTTGGACGCTTAACCGACTAAGCCATCCAGGCGCCCCTGAAATCCATCTCTTGATTTCTCTTTGCAATTACCTTTCTGAGGTTATGGTCTTATTATGATATTGGTTTCTCCCTGCCCCATGTCTGACATTGGGTGTCTCAAAAGAAGATCTAGACATAGCCTTGCATATGGGCAGGCAGTGATCACACGAAGCATGATTGAGAGTCTGGGGGAGTGGGACATAGAAGGAAGGAGAATCAGTTGAAAGGTAATTTATGGAATTGGCCACCACTTTGGGTAACTGATATCAGTTTTCACCAGGACGTTCTAATGACCTTATGAAATGCATCTTTGAAAATCCATGTGGGAGAAGAAAGAAGGAAATATTTACTTATAAGCTCCTGTTCCTCTTTGATTAAAAAATGGCTCTACCAGCAATGACTAGCCTGCACTTTCTGACTACACTTGCATAAGTGTATGCAGTTCTCTTGACCTTCACCATGACATTAGGGAAACTCTGGGCCAGAAGTTGTATGTAACTATTTTGAGCTTAGGTGAGTTTTGTCTAGTTGTAAGACATGGGGCAAAGAGTACTGGGCACCTTATAAAACTTACTTGATTTGCTATATATGTCCCTTATCTCTTTAATGCGATTCTAAATGTCTTAATGGCATAAATCAATTCCGTAAAGAGTTTGACCCACAACTACAATTACTCCTCTGGCTCTATCCCCAGTGATGTGAAAACACTCCTCACTAACTAATTTTAAAGCTTGTATTTTGAATTATTTTCTCGTGATGCTGCTGTGTTCCTATTATCTGGTCTCCTTAAGACTATGGCACATCTATGGAGGAAGTCTGACCAGTTTGCTACATAGTCCCTTGATACAGAAATAAAGAAAATGAGTAGACTGTCTAAAGTTGGAACACTGGAGTCATTACCCTTCACAGTGCAGCCAACTAACCTAAATTTCCAGAGTATGTTTTGAAATCTTTCACCTCTGGATCAAGGTCAAATTGTTCAAGTAACTTAAGGTTGGTTTTCATTACATTTTCTTATCGTTAAGTTATACAACCTAGGAAGACATTTTTAACATACTCTTGAATCTATTCTATCAAGATGGGCTGGAAGAAGTTGGCAGTTGGGTATTCAGTTCAAGTGGTGATGACACTCAAACTATGCCTATGTCCTACACAACAATGGTGTTTGTTTATAGAATGCTTTAAAAATAAAGCAGAGATAAAACAAACTCACCTTCTTTATCATGTGGATACAATATAACATCTACAAAATTTATCAAGCTCTTTATTTACTGGTCAGTGGTTTTCAAAAGTTGAAGATAAATTAGTAGAATATCTCCTCTAGCAGAAATTTGGGGAGTTTCTTTGACCTGAAATAAATGGCCTTAATGTTTTTAAAGAGGAAAGTTTGAGAATTTAAAAAATGTACTCATTTACTTAACAAATATTCCTTGAGTATGCTATTGTGAAAAAACACTATAAGATCATTCATTGCTTCAAAAACTAGTGTCTATTTTTCTGCTTATAAAATACCAGCTATACTCTTGCAAAACGAATAAACAAAATCTCAGAAATATAAAAGTACCTGCTACACTCAATCACTCAAAGATACTGTTAACCTTTGATGAATGTCTCTATTGCTTCTTTGGTGGAATCCACTCAAAAACACTTTCATGGGAACAAACAGGAGGTTAGAAAAATTTAGAAAGTATCTCTGTTCAAGTAGATTCTATGTTTTCCAGGTACTAGGATTATGGCTTACTCTTCATGGTATCTATCCAAGAACTGACACCTATTATATGCTAAAAAAAAATGTCCACAGTAGCAGTTACTGAGTCTCATTAAAATCCAGACCAAAACAAAATATATTAATAAGCTCTATTCCTCACAGTGTCTGCTGTTATAAAGATATTGAGAGTGTTCAGTCACATTAACTCTTTCCAATAGTAAAGGATGTTCACCAACCTTGAATAGAGTTGTTCACTATAAGATGATAAGCTTTGGTGTTTATTTAGGAATGGAATTTGGTGGTACAGGTAATGGAATCTATACTGATGTGGTTGTTGAAAATCCGGAATGTGATATCATTTGGGGCACATATGGTGATGGTGTCAAATTCTTAACATTCTTTCATCTCACCTCAACCAGAGTAAGGTAAAGATTGATTCATCATATCATTGACTCATTTTTCACACATGATAAAAAGGCGACTAAACTGTAAAATTATCATTCTACTATTTCTACCAGAAAGTTCAAGTAATTGGAAAAACAAATCAGGAGACCAAAAAAAAAAAAAAAAAGAGTGAGAACAAAGTCCATTATTTTTCCTTTGTTTGAGAATTACATGGAGCTTTCCTTCAGAAAAATATGTTTTCTAGCAGTTCTTTGTATGCTGGATCTGAACAAGTAGACTGTTTTAATACAGAATATTTTCCTTTTAAACTTAATATCAAAAGGGACATGGTAGGGGTACCTGGCTAGCTCACTCAATAGAACATGCGGCTCTTGATCTCAAGGTTGTAAGTTGAGCCCCATACTGGGTGTAGAGATTACTTAAAAATAATTTTTTTAAGGACATGCTAATCAATTCATGGAGAAGAATACCTTTCCACCTCCCCATCTTTGCACCTTCAGGATATAAAGCAGATATTTCTAATATCTTGAAAAGTGTGGAAATGGGTCCCACATTTGTATAATGAAGTTCTTTTTCCCCTTAAAGAAATGAAACTAGTTTTTGTGTTGATTTCGGCTACAGTTTTAATATGTAATCAAGTTTTATTATGAAAGTAGTAAGCAGAACTTTTGAGATGAGAAACAAAGAAGTAGTAGGTCTGACATGGGAGGCCTAGGGGGCAATGGATAGTGGTACCAGTTATCAAAATGGGTGTGTGTGTAGAGACACAGGTTTGGGGGAGCTGGAGAATCAGGAATTCTGTGTTCTTATTTGATGTCTCTGATGACAGAATTCAACCTTGGTCTTTTGTTCCTGGCACTAATTTGTCCCTGAACTTCTGCCTTAGTTCTCCTTCATATTCTGCTCCAGTACACCATAAGAAGTAAAAACTCCCACTTAGCAGTGCCCAGTTCCCTTACTGGGGTTTGCCATCACCTCTCCCCTAAAATGGCAGGTCAGTAGGGAGGGAGGACCATCATATAGAGACAGCCCATCCAGATGTGACTTCTGTTCTGTCTTCCAAAGCCCGGTCACTGCCTTTTGTAGAACCCATGTTGAGCAGCTTTTATATGGAACCCTCTATATTAAAATGATGGGTCATCAGTCTTTTAGAAGTCATGCTCCTTCCTGACTTGTCTGTCTTGTAAACATTCAGCTTTGTCCCAGCGAGTCCTGAGAAGGCCAATTGTTCAGGTAAAAGGACTAGTTTTCAGACTATTCATCTGTTAGCTGAAGAAAATAAGATGCTATGGGATACACAGATAGTAGTATAATTCAAAATAATCATCAGGATTTTTAAGATCCCATCAGGCAGAAAAAAACATGTTGTTTTACCTCAATCACTAATTAGTGGTAGTTTTGAAAAAGAGGCACCTCTGTTTTAAAATAATGTATCTGAAAACTGAACAAATGCCACTTTTTAAAGTAAGCCTCAAAATGATGAAGGATAGAGTTAGAATTATCAAGTTATTTGAATTGCACAGTTAACCACTGGAATAATTCAAGCTAATTGACTCCAAAACCCCTCCATTATCTTGGCAATTTAGAAAAATTAGTGGTTCCTATCCTGAATTACCCATATAATTATGGTTGTAGACCTGAGCTATTGTCTTTTTATTGTAAATGATGTTCTGATTTGAGTTGGTAGTATCTTAAGTGACATTTTAGGGTTCAGCTTCTTTCCTGGAGGATAGAGAAAATCCAAGAAAGAGGTCTTCTAGAATCCCATGTATATTTTTTTTAATGTTTTATTTATTGCTAGGAGAGAGAGAGAGAGCGTGAGCAGGGGAGGGTCAGAGAGAGAGGGAGTCACAGACTGAAACAGGCTCCAGGCTCTGAGCTGGCAGTCAGCCCAGAGCCCGACGCGGGGCTCGAACCCACAAACCGCGAGATCATGACCTAAGCGAAAGTCGGACGCTTAACCGACTAAGCCACCCAGGCGCCCCTAGAATCCCATGTATTATAACAGATGCCAGACACACATTCCACATCCACAAAGCCCAAATCAAAAGCTAATAATGTCCATTCTGACATTTCATGCTCAGCATTGTGATTCTCAAGTATGAAAACATTTAGTCAAATGAAAATAAAACTGTTTTTATTTACTATTGTATTGTATTGTATTGTATTGTATTGTATTGTATTGTATTGTATTTTAGAGAGAGGGAGAGCTGGTGGGGGAGAGGAGCAGAGGGAAAGACAGAGAAAGAGAGAGAGAATCCCAAGCAGGCTCCTCACTCAGCATGGAGCCTGATAGGCAGCTCCAAGTCACAGCTGTGAGATCGTGACCTGATCACTCAGGTGCCCTTATAACTGATTTTAAAATGACTAAGTGGTTTGTTTAACTGAATGTATTGAAATTATTTGTTAGTAATCATATTTCCCAAGGCTGACAAACTAGTTCTTTCTCACGCATTTTGCCAGGCTATTTTCTCAATGAAATGTATGGATACTGACCTTATTTTACTCAGGTCACCTGTAGAATCAAGTAGGCGTTCTTAGTTCTAGAATTCACTTCCCCTGGTGTCCAACAAATGTAAACTTACTACCTTTCAGAGACGTCACTAGTTTTCTCTTGGCAATGCTGAACACCAAAGGAATAATGTTCCACATCAAATGACCAACTCAATGGTTCTATAAATGCATTTTCATAAGCAAGATCCAGGATATATTTTTAGAAAGTAGTAAATAATTCTATTAATATATTTATAGCAATTTAATATCATAATAAATAAAACATTTAGTATATGTGCTGCCGAAGCGAGCACATAAATAAAACATTTATTGACCAATAAAATAGCAATTGCCAATTGAAAGTAGTGAATTAATATGCATGTTTATACTCCACTGCATTTGTATACAGAACAACTAACATAATTTTATTATGAGTAATGTTTTCCCAAGCAAAGTAAACCAAATATTTATCTGGGGATTTTAGGCAGCAGAAGATAAGTTTGGCAAATTATATGTTTTAAGCAAATTTGAAGAGAAGATACTTATCTCCTGCAAGTGATATAACCTCATATGCAAATCTTCTGACCTATCTTAAATGCATTAGGATTTTGTTCACTCCAGCTTCAGAGAACTTGTGTAAAAGTCCATGATATTATCAAATGGCAAAAGAGATGATATCTATTGGTAAATGTATTTTTCCCAGTAACCCACAGTGGCCCTATAAATGCTTGGCATTTATTTATTTTTTTAATATTTTTTATTTATTTCTAGGAGAGAGAGAGAGACAGCATAAGCAAGGGAGGGTCAGAGAGAGAGGGAGACACAGACTCCGAAACAGGCTCCAGGCTCTGAGCTGGCAGTCAGCACAGAGCCCGATGTGGGGCTCGAACCCACGAACCGCGAGATCATGACCTAAGTGAAAGTCGGACGCTTAACCAACTAAGCCACCCAGGCGCCCCAATGCTTGGCATTTATAAACAACTGATGACATGAGAGGATTACAAAAACAAAGGTAGCACTTTAGTGTTTCTCTTCTGAGGAGCAAGAAGCCAAATGAGATGAAGAGGGTATAAATAAAAAACAGTATCAACAACAACAACAATAAAAACACAGACAAAAGAAACCAAACCCAAACAAAACCACCTTGAGCGACATCACAGCATATCCATGAGAAGCCAGGAAGAAGTTAGGAAAATTAGAAAATAAGTTGAGCCATCCAAATTATTTAGAACAATTGCAATGAATTCTAAGGCAAGTTTAATGCTCAGTAAGAAACTGATCTGGAAAAGTTGGGTTGAATATGAGCAAAGAATGATGAATCAACAACTGAATACAAGAAATGCAGATCCGGGAATTAAGCAAATCTTCTGAGATCTATGAAAAGGGTTAACATTTGTACTAAAATCACCATAATTTCCCATGTGCTACTGGTGGCAAAGCAAAATGACTAATTTTCAAATATCAATAACCGCAAAATTGTTTTGGAATGTTGTGCTTCACCAAATTTACCTTCATTTTTCTCACAGCAAGCTGTGGGGATCCCCTCAGACCCACAGAGCTGGTATGAAGATGATTTTAAACCAAAGACATTTGAGATTTAACAGATACAGGAAGAAGGTTTTTTGGAGCATCTCTTATCTAACTAAAGGCAGAAAATTCTGGGAGCGAGGCTGCCATAAATCCCTTCTCAGGGGAATTTTACTGACTAGAAAAAGGACAGAGAAGAGCACATGCACCTGCATAAACAAACATTAGCACAGACTTTCTTATCTCCCCTTTGTTCTTCTAGAAACCCATCTGTTTTTTCCATAGAAGCCTTTTCTCCCTCCTCCTGTCCCCTTCTTAAGTTAGGTATATAAACCTGTCTTTAGCTGTTATGAGAGTAACATTTTTCTCTTTGTTTCTACTACAAAGGTGAATAAGAGCTGAGTTTTCTCTTGCTAATCTGTATTTTTTCAGTTTATTCACATGTCCCCGGTTAATAAACACAAGAGGGTAGGTAGAAGAAAAGTTTTTCCTCTGATGAACCAAAAGATGCAAGTAAATCTCATCTTTATTGTAGACATGAGAAAACAGAGAAAATAGGAAAGTTGCCCAAGGTCACTGAACCTGAATAGTCAAGATTCAAATACAAGGCTATTAATTTTATACAAGTAAAAGTCATTAAGTTGTTTATAATGGACCTAAAGGCCCTCCCAGCCCATGTGAACTGTCATATCTTTAAAACAATTCTTCCAAGATCCCACCATTACTGTCTTAATTCTGAATTCTTTGGTATTCACCTGGAGGGATGTTATTTGTGTAACTGCAAAGTTTACCCAAATTATTTGATAAAAGCAAAGATAAAAGAAGCATTTAATTTTACTTCCTTCACAAACTGGTTTCTAAGGTTGCTTATGTTTAATCACTGGAAGAAATTCCTTACATACAATTGGAAAACTGACTCAAGGTGAAAGAATCCAGCATGACTAAGACTTGCATTTGTCACATGGCGACAATGAGGAAGTTGAGCAGACAATATACAGGACCAACACCAGCCAGAGACCAATGTCTCTTAACCCTTAGGTATGCCCAACCTTGCAATGCTGAAGAAACACCCTAGAACAGCTTTTACTAGCAGCTATGAGGGAAAGCAGCCAGCCAGGGTCATGGAGAATCAACTGCAGCTCCCGGGTTAAAGGAGGAGTTGCCTAGGGAGGGGGAAGGGAGGTAGGATGGGGGTGCGAAGATGGAAGCAAGGTCCCTTGCGATGGGCATAGGAAAGCAAACTACCTGCAGAACACTAGAGTCGTTGGCACCAGAGAGCTGTGTTACAAGAAGGCAGATAAATATTACTACCTTCCTTCATTGAAAACAATTAGGATTAACTAATAGGGATAGATTTCCAGGACATTTTTTTTTTAAGTCAAGTTATGGAACCAAATGACATTATTTTTGTTTTTCAAAATTCTCAAAGTGATATGTATTTCCTAAGCGTACACAGAAATGTCCATCTGTAAATTCATAGTAAAAGGGCTAGGAGGATTCTTTGGAAGTAAACAAAGACCACTAAGGAAGAAAAATCGGAGGCTAGTTAGTGACGGTTTGCTGGAGTAAGGGAGTCAGCCACCATCACTGATGTCTGGCAGAGACTCAAAAGCAGGCAATGGTGAAAAGTGGTGGAAAAGATTGTTATAGGGGGGAAAAAGAAGGAAAGCTTCAGGTATGCTGTCATTGGAAATCGTTGGCATGAGAAGCTAAAGATGGGCTAACTAGAAGTGTCCTATGTGATTGGTTGGGAAAGCATATTTGGCTTTCTCTGGTTGCTACTGAGTTGGAAGCTGACAGTCATTGATCAAACTCTGAGACTTCCAGTTGCTACAGAGCTTGTGGTTTGGCTTATGAGCCTTCTTGCTGCAGAGGATTTGTGTCACAGTTCTATTGACAGATAGAGCCTGGCCCTTATTTGTTGGCTTTTTCAGTCTCTCATTCTATGCCTGACTGATGTTACCGGCACTGTTGGCAAGACAGGAAGGAGTAGGTTCATCAAAGTCTAAATTCCTTACCTATAATGTTTTTTTTCTCTTATATAAGAATAATACATTACTCAATTTTTACTTGTAAATTTTTTTTTAATTCTGAGGCAAAATAGTAGAAGGATGTTAATTTTCATTTCTAAACATTCTGATGGGTTCTATTCTTATTTTATAGTATAGAAAACTGAGACACTAAGAAGTTAACTGGCTCAAAGCCATACAGTTGATAAAAAGCAGACAGAATTTAATTCCAGCAACGTCTGATACTAAAAGTTACTATCCACTGTGCCATGCTGGTGCTTACAAAAGTATAATTATTTTAACATTAAAAGAGAGAACAGGTCATTACCACTCACAGAAGGTAGGCATAGACATGTTGGATTAGCACAATATTAGCATCTGTTAGTACAATATTAGAATCTCTCTACCAATATGATATTAGAAGTCAGAAATAGTTGCTGTTCTTTTTCAAATTAGGTTTATAAAATTATCATAGAATAGTCTTAGATGAATTATCACAGTCTAGTCCTTTGTATTTCCAGAAGAGTAGCTCTGGCTTTTGAAAAAGAGATACCATTTAAAACGCTGTTATAACCAATGAGAAAACAGGATAGTATGGAAACCATGTATTTTTCAAATAATTCCTTTCAGGGAACGATCTTTCACCTATATTGCTGATGAAATGGTGTGTACCAATTTCTCTTCTAGGAGATGCTCATGAATTCATTTCCTGTAGATTTAAAGCAGGTTGTGAACCACTTGACTTTTTATTGTGCTAATATAGCTAACCTAACTGTGATCATCTTGTTGACCAAGAGCTTATAAAGGCGTTACATTTACCTCTGGTTTACGGAGTGCAAACCAATATTTGAAGGGCTGAACTCTTCTCTTTTTTAAAATCTTTCATTGGAATCACAGGCTAGGAGGACCTATAAATTAAAAGTAAAAGTAATTTTTATATCAGTTAACTATAGCACTCACCTGAGACAACAGATTATTATCTATAAATACTTTTGCTGTTTTTCTGCCTTGAATATTACCTCAATGACTTACACAATAATGCCCTGGTTCACAACATGAAATATCACATTAAAATCATCTGGACAGCTTAGAAAATATATCAATGCCTTCCCCCACCCCACGTCCCTACTGCACACACATCCAAAAAAAATTCTGATTTAATTTGTCTCAAGTAGAATCTCTATGTCAGTATTTTGAAAACGCTTACCAGGTGATTCTAGCCAGCAGCCTGAGTTGAAAAGCACTGCTATAGACTAAGATGGTCAAAATGAAAAAGATTTCATGATGCAGTTGTTCATCCATCTCTTAGGGTCCTCGAAGGCCAATCTACCCCTACCCACCCAGAGCCAGACCTAGTGGTAGGCACATGACCTAGTTTAGAGTAATCCAGAGCATAGCGGAGCCCTCTCTGAGAAGCGTTTGCCAATCAATGGGAATGGATTAAAAAAATATTTTTCTGGTACTGGTTGTAGGTTCAATAACTGGGGTCTTACAAATCAAACTGACAAGAGGCAAATTAACAAGAAAAAAAATCCAGAAGTTCATTAATGTATGCATTGCACAGAACTCAGTGATGAATAACTCAAACAAGTAGGTAGAAACTGGGCTTATACTTCATCTTAACAAAAGAAAAATAAATTTGTAGAGAAGTGACAAGACAAAGGAAAAGAGTTTTAGGCTTGCAAGAGCAGCAAACTGTGGGAAGGTAAACACACCGGGAACACTAAGAAAATAAAGGCTAGTTAATAAGGTTTGTTATATAGATTCTTCAGGTGCCATCTCTGGGCAGGTAACAGTCTAGAATTGTCTCCAATGATTAAGAATTGTACTGCCCTTCCAGGTAGAGAGGGGGAACCCAGAGAGTTTTTCTGTATCTGATTTTTCTCAGTTGCCTTTAGCTCAAAATAATCCATATGCCAGACTGGCATATTGTAGGGTGGCATACTCTGAATCCTTTCAGAAGGAAGTCCTCTTTTCTGACACAAGCTATAGGGACAATGTAAGGAATGGCTTATGGTATCTTTACTACTACATGGAGGAATTTTTCACCAGTCAGAGAGAAACGATGCTAACCTAACATACAAAGAGAATCTAGAGATTGAGAAACAGTTCAGATTTCCATTCAATAAATATCTATGATATGTGTTGGCTGGTGACAGATGACTGATATTGAGCTCCTGGATCTATCACTAGTGTCTATTAGAAGTTCTATAGTACTGGCTTAAGCTATTTAATTCCATTTTGAGTTGAGTTTCTATTGCTTGTAACCAAAAGCATCCTGAAAAACATAAAAATCATTTAACATATTTATAATATCAGAACCAATTTTTGAAGTCATAGAATAGCTTACTCCTTCCCAACTCCTGTTCTGTGGCTTTAAAATCTTTGTGTGTGTGTGTGTGTGTGTGTGTGTGTGTGTGTGTGTGTGTGTGTGTGTGAGTGAAATATAACATATGCAGAAAAGTATACAAAACACTGTGTGTAACCACCTCCCAAGTCAAGAAATAGAATTTTATTAGCAACCCAGATGCTCTTTTGTACTCTCTTCTCATCATCAATTCCTGTGTACCCATTGAACCATTGTTCTCTGACTTTTCCTTACATTTCCTTATAGGCTTACCACTTCAGTGTAGATGTCTAAAATACAAAATTTTGCCTGTTTTTGAATTTTATATGATGGGAACTACACAGTGTTCATGTTTGGCTTCTCTCAATATTACATTGGTGAAACCTATCAATGTTCCTGCATATAGCTGTAGCTAATTCATTTCCATTGCTATATCCTATTATATGACTCTGTGACAAGTTATTTATTTAGTCTATTGATAAATATGTGAATTGTTTCTGCTTTTTGGCTACTCTGAATAGTGCTGCTGTGGACATGCGTCTACGTATCTCTTCATACATTTGGGCAAGCATTTCTGTGGGGTACATACTTAGCAGGAGTATCACAGATTATCGAATATAATTATGGTCAACTTGGAAAAATACTGTCAACCTGGTTTTCAAAGTGGGTATAACAATCTATATTCCTTCCAGCAATGGAAAGGAATTCCTTTTGCTCTATATCCTCATTAAGACTTGACAGCTGTCTTCTTAATGTTTATTTGAGAGAGAGAGAGAGAGAGAGAGAGAGAGAAAGCATGAGCAGAGGAGGGGCAGAGAGAGAGGAAGACACAGAATCCGAGGCAGGTTCATGCTCCAAGCTATCAGTACAGAGCCTGACATGGGGCTTGAACTCACCAACTGTGAGATCATGACCCAAGTCGAAGTCAGACACTTACGCGACTGAGCCAACCTGGTTCCAATGTTAGCTGCCTTCTTAAGTGTGTCTATCTAGATAGGTGTGTAGGAATTTCATTTTGATTTTAATCAACATTAACATGATGACCAAGATTTCTTGGTAGTTTACTGGCTATTTGGATACCTCTTTTTTCAAGTCTTTTGTCCACTTTTCTATTGTGTTGTTTTGGCATTTTCATAGTGATTTGAAGGGAGATCTTCTATGTGCCTGAATAAAAGCGTTGCAAGTATGTTCTCTCAATTTGTCTTGGCTTTACACTTTCTTAATGGTATATTTCGATGAGCAGAAGCTCTCAATTTTGATGTAGTCTTACCAAACTTTGACTTCACAATTAATGTTTTTTGTGTCATGTTTAAAATGTCATTCCCTATCACAAGTTTAGAAAAAATATTCTCCTTTGTTATCTTCTGGAAGAATTGTTATGGCTCTAATATCCAACTAAGTTGATTTTTGTGTAAAATGTTTGAAAAGGATCATTTATCTTTTCCATGTGGAAATTCATTTGTGAAGAACCGTACAATGAGAAGATCCTTCCACCACTCTAGCACAGTGGCATTTTTTTTTTTTTTTGTAAATCATGTGTATGTGTGTGTGTGTGTGTGTGTGTGTGTGTTTGGGATTTCTATTTTATAAGTCTATTTTGTGCTAATACATCATAGGCTTAATTACAATAACATTCTAATAAGTCAAAATATCTATTCAGTTAAGTTTTTCCACCTTGTTCTTTACATGTATTTTGGCCATTCTTAAACATTTGCATTTCCATACGTTGTTTTAGAATCACCTTGTCACTTGTGCTGGCTGATCCCCACTTAAGTATCCCATATAACAAAGCTGGTTAGGATTCTTATTGGAATTATACTGAATCAAGAGACCAATTAAGGAAGAATTATCTTCTTCATAATATTGTAGTCTTTCAATCTATGGGCAAAATATAGCCTTCTGTTTCTTTAGGACTTCTTTGAGGTCTCTAATAAAGCCTGATAGCTTCTCGCATGGTAGGCTTGCATGTCTTTAGTTAGATCTAATCCATGGTTCTTTTTAATGCTGTTTTAAATAGTAATATTTTTTTCTGATTTTTTACCAGTATATAGAAATGTAGTTGATTTTTGCATATTGAGTGTATATCTAACAAACTTGCCAAGCTCACCTTTTTATTTCTAATACTATAACTGTAGATCCTCTTGGATTTTCTACAATCACATGCATTCTGACTATGAACAATGACAGTTTTAGTTCTTCCTTTCAGGTATTATTTTATTCATTCATTTTATTTACTGTTTTACTGGCTAGAATCCCTATACAACATTGAATAAAAGTGTTCAACATAATAACACTCAATTTAATATAATAAAAGCATGTGATATTCTTGTTTCTTATCTGAGAAGGGAAGCATTCCATATTTTAGGTACAAATATAAATACACTGCTTAATGAAGGTTTTTTACAAATATTTTGTCGTGAAAAAAACTTCCTTCTACTTCTAGTTTACAAAATGTTTTATTCACAAATAGATGTTGAACTTTTCTGCACCTATCGAATTATGATACAATTAACTATTCTCCTTTATTCTGTTAATCTGGTTATTTATATTGCATTTCTAATATTAATTCAAGGTTTAATTCATGAAATAGACCCAATTTGGTCATCATGCATAAAGTTTTGCATTAATATTGTATATTATCTATGTGTGAGGTGGGCTTTTTAATTTCCTTTCTTACTATCTATCAAGATTAGTCTGGCCTCAGAAAACAAGTGGATGTTTACTTTTTTTGTCTTCTCTAAATGATCTTGTGTAATATTGGCATATTACATTGGCATATTCTACTTTGGTAGAAGCCTAGCCCTAGAATTTTCCTGTCAATGTGGTGATCTAGTTGAAATTGGCTAATCTTGTTCAAATCTTCTACATTCCAGCTGAGCACACATATACACACTTTTTAAATTTGTTTGTTCTGTTACTGAGAGAGGTGTGTAAAAATCTATTATTTTGAATTTTAGTTCTTTAGTTAACATGAATTTATGCTTTATATATTTTGATGCTATACATTTATACATAAATATTTTTATATCTTCATGATGGATTAAAATGTTTATTATTAGGAAGCATACATGTTATTTCTAATAATGCCTTTTACCTTGAAGTGTTCCTTCTCTGGTATTTATATCACTAGCTTAGCATGCTTTTGGTCAGTGTTTGCATTTATTGTTTTAGTTTTTTTGCATCCTCACTTTTTTAAATATCATGCTTGTAAACAGTACATTTAGTTTATCTTTTAATGAAGTACTTAACTCTTTTACATTTAATGCAGTTAATGATATATTTATATTTAAAACCACCTTATGTAGTGCTTTCTATTTATCTTGTATCTCCTTTCAGTCTTCATCTGGGTTATTTCATTTTGCCCTCTATATTATCCTTAAGGTTATATACTTTTACTATTTTTTAAACAACTTTCCTAATGATTGAAACTCGTATGATTGACTTATCAAAATCTACTGTTATTTAAGGGATTCACCCTCTTCACAGACAAGGCAAAGTTTTAGAAAACTCACTTAACACCTGACTTATATGCCATTCTTGCAGGTATTTTAATTGTCTCTATGTTTCACCCCAAGACATTATTATTATTGCTTTATACTGTCAGTATTCTTTTATATTCCTTTCCCCCGTATTTGCCACTTTGTCTTTCTTTCCTTCCTGCATCTTTAACCTTCTGAAATTGTTTTACATATATCTAAGAAACTTTTTAGTATTTCCTTTAATTCAAGTCTGATAATGAATTGTTTGTATGAAAATGTCATTTTGAACGGATGTTTTCATTGGATATATAACTCTAATTTGGTAGTAATCTTCTATCAACACTTTGAAAATGGTATTCCATTGTTTTCTGGCTTATTATTAAGATGTCAGCTCTTGGAAACCAGATGAACGCTTGTTCCAAAAAATAAACATAGAATTACATTTGACCCAGCAATTACACTCCTAGGTATACACCCAAAACTGAAAACAGGTACTCAAACAGATACTTGCACGTCACTGTTTTGAGTAGAATCATTCATAACACCAAATGTGATATATACATACAATGAGATATTATACACTCATGAAAATTAATGATGTTCTAATATAGGCTACAGCCTGACAGACCCTGAAAATGTGCTAAGTAAAAATAAGCCAGTCAGAGAAGGACAAATATGGTACAATTCCATTTATATGGAATATCTGTAATGGGCAAATTTATAAAGACAGAAAGTACAACAGACATTACGAGGGTTGCAGGGAGAAGAAAAGAATTACTTTTTTAATCGGTACATAGCTTTAGTTTGAGATGATGAAAAGATCTGCAAATGGAAAGTAGTAATGGTTGCACCCCATTCTGAATGTCATTAACACCACTGCATTGCAGACTTAAAAATAGTTAAAATGCGGGGCGCCTGGGTGGCTTAGTCGGTTAAGCGTCCGACTTTCGCTTAGGTCACGATCTCGCCGTTTGTGGGTTCGAGCCCCGCGTCGGGCTCTGTGCTGACTGCCAGCTCAGAGCCTGGAGCCTGTTTCAGTCTGTGACCCCCTCTCTCTCTGACCCTCCCCTGCTCACGCTGTCTCTCTCTCTCTCCTAGAAATAAAATAAAATTTAAAAAAATTAAAAAAAAGATAGTTAAAATGGTAAATTGTATATGTATTTTACCACAATGAAAAACAAAAAGTCAGCTCTCAAACCACTTGCTGCCCTTTTGTGTGATATTTGTTTTTTTAACTCTGGCTGCTCTAAAATGTTCTCCTAGTTTTCGGTTTTGAGCTTTTGTTTTTTCCTTTTGCTTTGATATTGTTCTATTTTTGTTCTTCTTGCCTACAGTTCCTAAGCACCTTGAAACTGGAGCGTCATGTCTTTATTAGCTTTGAAAAGTTCTTGGTTGTTATCTCTTCAAATACGGCTTTTGCTCTTCTCTTCCTTTCCTTGCCTCTGGGACTAAGAATCTGAGACATTGTCACTAGAGTGAGATACCCCTTGCCCATCCTATTCTCTCTCTAAACTTTATTCTGGATTCTTTCTTTTACTAATTTTCATTTCAATTATTTCTGAGATTTCCATGCTTCATTCTGCATAGTTTGTGACCTGTATTCCACTTCACAAAATCTCTACATGATGTGTCTGTCCACTCAGTTCTTAATTTCAGTTCTATTTTCAATTCTAGAATTTCTAGTTGCTTCTTTTTAATTTTTAAATATTTAATCTTTTAGGGGCGCCTGGGTGGCTTAGTCGGTTAAGCGTCCGACTTTCGCTTAGGTCATAATCTCGCGGTTCGTGGGTTCGAGCCCCGCGTCGGGCTCTGTGCTGACTACCAGCTCAGAGCCTGGAGCCTGTTTCAGTCTGTGACTCCCTCTCTCTGACCCTCCTCACGCTCACGCTCTCTCTCTCTCCTAGAAATAAATAAAAATATTTTAAAAAAATATTTAATCTTTTACCCTCATGAAAAGTAGTAAGCATAATTGGATAAATAAGAGCATGTGTCTGGTAACATCAATATGTAAAAGTCCCTGTGTAACTCTTCTATTTCTACTGCTTTTTTATAATACATTTATTTTTCTATCTCTGTTGTCTTGCTTCATCATACAAAATTGTCTGTAGAAATAATTGAGGCCTAGGATGCTGTTATCTTCCTCAAGAGATTTACAGTGAGTTACTCCAAGTTCCTGGGAATACTGGCAATCCAGGATCACCTCCAATCACAGACAGAGGATTTCAAGCTGGTGGTAGTCCCTGAAAATGCTGGTCTCCTTTCTGGTTCTCCTTTTCTTTAAAACTATAATTCTTGGTTATCAACTTGATAATTAACAAGTAGTTTACCACCATCTCTGTTTGATGGGGGCCTTAGATTCTAATCTCTATGCCTTTAAGTGCTTACTCTAGGCTGTAAAACCTTGGGCCAGCCACTTCATTTCCATCCCTAGCAGAAAAGCAACCCCATTGCCTGACCATTTCCTTAGTCTCATCCCTCCCTGAGATCCTTGCTTGATAATTCATTATTATTTTGTTAACTTTGAGATGTACACGTGCCTTTTTTTTTCCTTCAATAACTTTTTAAGTTATTCTAGAAGGAAAGTTAATTAAAACTGTCCAACATATCAATACTAAATGATCAATTTAGATGCAATGTTTCATATTCTTTGAGAAATTCTGTTCACATAAAACTTACAAAGAACCTTGTGAATAAAAGTATGACTGCATTTAGATGAATGAATTACCGATTTTTAGAGAAAGCCCTCCCAAAAATTCAATGTAAATTTTTACTGTGAGCAGGACAAGTTGCTGGTCACCTACTGTCAGAATCAAATAAATCAAAGCTGTTTGGCTTACAAACCAAGATTTCTTACTGATTTCCAAGAGTGAGACTGAGGATGAAAATGTTCCCGAAAAACCACTTAGGAAAATACTTTTTCTTTTTACTACCTAATTAATTTTGCATATTTTATTTCCCAGCAGATATGCAGCAGCACAAGCTTCGTTTTATTATTAACTATTAAAAAAGCGTGTGAAGAGCAACCCGTAATCATTTTGAGAAAGTTTCTGGGGGATTTGGTAGGAAAGCAGAAGAGCCATTTAATCCTGTGTTCTATACCAGAGGCCTATCAGGGCTCTACATCAGCAGCATATGGACCGTTGGTGAGATCAAGTCCAAAGATTGTTTTGGTATGGCCTGCAAGCTATGAATGGTTTTTGTATTTGTAAAGGGCCATGCGCGCACACACACACAAAATCAAAGAAGCGCAGGTAACATATCATACATTATCTAACTCTTTACACAAAAAGTTTGCTGATCCCACTTTTATATCATCTTGTCAAAAACAGCGAAGGTTCTGAGAATACTATTTGCAAGCTAACAATTTAGCCTGCTATAGTTTCATGGATGGTGGCAGAGGACATGAGACTCTAGGGTCAGAAACAAAAGACTTTATTTTTCACAGTAATAGCAGTCCCGAGATAATCAGCATTTGCATCAGTTCCCTAAGCCTCAATTCCCACAGGGCAACATGAAGAGAGCCAGGTAAAACCTGCACACACAGTGGCTATGTTACAAGAGAGGAATTCAGGGAACCTGAGCTTAAGGAACCTGAACCTTCTATAATGGGAGGTTGAGCGTGCCTGCTCTTTACTTTCAAGGAGGCATTATCTGAATCTTCAAAGGCTGGTTGCTATACAAGCGTTCAAGAAAAAAGAGTCTGGAACAAAGGCAGTTAATGTCTCTGCTTGCAAGATATCTAGAAACACAAGAGATCCATGGAGAATGGTCTTCCAATAAATCTAAACTTGTTATCTACAGTTATGTTATGATAGCTTTATCATTCCAAAAATTGACCTTAATCAAAAAAGTGTTAAAGTATTTTCAGTATTCTCTTAAAAACCAGAGGAAAGAATCTACATAGAGATTTCTAAAAGCAGTTTAAAACCCTAACATTAAAAAAACAAAACCCTATTTTTAGCTACCTTGAAATTTCAGAGAGTCAAAAAGGTTTATTTCTGATAGGGTCCAGGACACTCATAAATTACTCTATATTTTCTTTAACTTATAAAGAAATATAAAGAATATATATATATAAAAAGAATATAAAGAATATCTTTCTTTAAAGATATTCTATCTTTGGGGCGCCTGGATGGCTCAGTTGGTTGAGCATCCGACTTCAACTCAGGTCATGATCTCACGGTTAGTGGGTTCGAGCCCCGCGTCGGGCTCTGTGCTGACAGCTCAGAGCCTGGAGCCTGTTTCAGATTCTGTGTCCCTCTCTCGCTCTGCTCTTTCCCTGCTCATTCTCTGTCTCTCTCACTCTTTCAAGGATAAATAAACATTAAAAAAAAAAAAAGATATTCTATCTTTAACTAATTTCTTAATTGACTCCTATATTTTCTTTAGTGGAGGCACAATTTAGTGTTCAGCTTTTAGTACTATAGTCCAAAATGTTTTTTTTAAGTTATCTGAAAATTTAATGAGAAATATACATTAAATTTTTTTAAATGTTTATTCATTTTTGAGAGACCAGGAGAGACAGAATATGAGCAGGGGAGGGGCAGAGAGAGAGGCAGACACAGAATCCAAAGCAGGCTCCAGTCTCCAGGCTGTCAGCACTGAGCCTGATGCAGGGCACAAAGTCACAAACTGGGAGATCATGAACTGAGCCAAAGTTGGAGGCTTAAATGACTGAGCTATCCAGGTGCCCCAAGAAATAAACATTTTAGACAAGAAATGTAAACATGTTAGGGACATTTTTAATGTATGATCTAACCTGTATTATAGTTTTATTTAACTTCTTTAAGTGGAGCCAAATAAAAAAATTTCTCACATAGTTAAGTAAAAATTAAGATGCAGTTAAAAAAATAGTAAGATAAAGTTTTACGAGGCTATAAACCAAATAACATTCAGTTAAATATTTAACATGCTGTTTTTATTGAAAACATCAAGCTTTGTGAAATTGGTAAGCTTTTAGAAAATCTGAGTCATCGATAATGTCGTATACGGGATAGTTACAATTCCCTGAGTCCAATGTGAAATTTTCTTAACCCCCAAAACTCAAAGTATGAGGTCTAATCTAAACTAGCCTGATGTTTCTATTATACAGGCCTGGGCTTAAGAACTGTGGAGAAAGCAAGATTAGTTTGAGACAACATAGATTCTTGTGTTTCCAACTAGAAGGAACTATCTAGTGGCTTTAAGTTCCCAGCCTACTGAACAAAAACCAAAGATAAGATTTGATGTTATATTAGCTTATTTTACACAGTAATTTATAGGAAGCTTAAAAATATATATGAAACAAGAATGTAAACTAAAAAAGTTTTGCACAATTTGTTGCTACTCACTACTTATAAGTGTTCCTATTTAGACTTGTTCAGTCTCTTATTTAAAAATTTTTTTTTTAATTTTATTTCTAGGAGAGAGAGAGAGAGAGAGAGAGAGAGCGTGAGCAGGGGAGGGTCAGAGAGAGAGGGAGTCACAGACTGAAACAGGCTCCAGGCTCTGAGCTGGCAGTCAGCACAGAGCCCGACGGGGGGCTCGAACCCACGAACCGCGAGATCATGACCTAAGTGAAAGTCGGACGCTTAACCGACTAAGCCACCTATGCGCCCCTGTTATTTAAAATTTTTTTTACTGCTTATTTATGAGAGAGAGAGAGAGAGCAGGGGAGGGGGATACACAGAATCTAAAGTAGGCTCCAGGCTCCGAGGTGTCAGCAGAGAGCCCAATGTGGGGCTTGAACTCAAAAACCGTGAGATGACCTGAGCCAAAGTCGGATGCTTAACCGACTGAGTCACCGAGAGGCCTCAGTCTCTTATTTTAATTTGGATTGAACTACAAGTCATTTTAGCTTGGAACTAAGTCTGAGCTAGGTTCAAAGGATAATTTCCATATGGGCAAATAATAACTCATCTGGATGTCATTAAGTGTAATGAGAGTCTTTATCTAGTATCTTTCAAATATTCTATTAAAATATCTATTATAGGTTTTCTAAGGCAAACATAAACTCCATATAAGTCAATTTCATTTTTTATAAGCCGAAGTTTAATCATGAATAAATTGTTATTAGAGATGCTTAAATTCCTGACAGCATTTGATACAGTGTTTCAGATGAAGTGAGGACATGCAAATTGAAGGAAGGTTGGAGAGAAGGTATTTTCTAACTTCTTAGGGTACATACTTCGTGTCTAGTAATATGCTGTCTTTTATTAATTGCACTTTCTTATCCATTTACTTTTAGGACCACTGAAGGAAGAAGGAAATAGTAGTCATTTAAATGTTAAACAGATTTTTGCTGAAATTAGATTCATCATATTCATGATCAATGGTAGTTCCTAATTAGAAGTTCACATATACATGTCTTTGAAAAAAAAAAAGAAAAAAGGGTGAGTTATTTTTATATATATTCACAAAGCAAATGACAACATATGAAATAGGCTTGTAGGCAATTTGTAAGTTATGTACAACCTGAAAATATAAAGAAGATTAAAATTTATGTACAAAAAATTAGAAACAGTGTAAAAATTAATCACAAAAATAGTAAAAGTATTTGCAACACATAATAGACAAAAATGTTAATATCTTTAATTGGTAAAAAGTTTTACAAATCACTAAGGGAAAATATGCAACTGCCCAACAGAAAAATAGGCAAAGGATATTAACATGCAGTTGACAGAAAGACAAACGGAATCATATTCAACTTCACTCATAATTAAATAATTGCTAACCAAAACAAATTATATTTTCAACTATCTGAACAGCAAACAAAGTATCCTGGGGCACCTGGGTGGCTGAGTCAGTTAAGCATATGACTTCAGCTCAGGTCATAATCCCACAATTGGTGGGATCAAGCCCCGCAATGTGCTGTGCTGACAGTTCAGAGCCTGGAGCGCACTTCAGGTTCTGTGTATCCATCTCTCTTTGTCCCTCCCCAACTTGCCCTATTTCGCTCTCTCAATATTCTAATAATATACAATGCTGACAATAATCATTGATTAAAAAGTAAATTGATACAGCTTTTTGGAGGGCAATTTTGCAGTATCTAACAAAATTTAAAATGCTTATATACTCTGAACCACAATTCTACAATTAGAAATGTATTCAATGAATAAACTCTGAAATATTATGAAGTATATATTTCAATGAATTTACAGATCCATCACTGGTAATAATAAAAACTTGGACATGCCCTAAATATCCATCAATTAGTCTGCCTGGTTAAAGAAATTATCATATACCCAATCAATGCAGTATCATTATGTTATTAATAATATATTAATATAAAATACTATATATGACATAATATATTTTTAATTATATATTCATAAGTATCATTCACAATGAGATACCTTTTTAAACAAATAATTGGGAAAAAACAGGCTTCCATCTTTTCTAGATGGTATTTTAACTTTTATTTTATAATAAAATACAATACTGTAAAGTTTTTTTCCTCACTCAAGAAACTTTCAGGAAATATCTGAAGAGAGAGTAAAAACCTTAAAAATAATACCACTCTTGGTACAACCACTTCACTTGACAACAGTTTGTCATCCATGGTGAGCAATCAAAGGTAGAGAACATATCCTGTGAACCAGCAATATCCTCCTAGATACAGACCCTACAAAACTAAGACAATTATTTACCATGACCTGTATAGTAAAATGTTCACAACAGCAAAGTTCACAACAGCAAAAACAAAAACTAACCTGGAAACCAGCAAAACGATCATTAACAGAATGGATCTATCAATTGTGGTACATCCATCCAAGTAATACTATAATGCTGTGAAAATAAATGCACTACAACACATACATGAATCACCTGCACAAACCTATGCTGAAATGAAGCAAGACACAAAAACCCCCCTGCAGTATGAAGCCATTTATATTCTATTTAGAGCTGTATATGTATATAAAAAAAAAAAAAAAACAAAGAAATGACTCCCAGACTATCTGAGAGTAGGACAAAAGGCCTGTGAGCTGGAATGGGCATACTTGGGGACTTCTAAAAAATGGGCAATGTTAAGTTTCATGACTTAGATGGTGACTTACGCAGATACTTGCTTTGTAATTTTTATCAAAATATATATATATAAGTCTTAAACACTTCCCCCATATATGTGTTATATTTCATGATAAAAACTGCAAAAATAAAACAAAGCATTCAAAACCATCCTGTATCAAAACCATGGTTCACACAGACCAATAATGATTCCAAAGGATATTTTATGCTAGGTGCCAAGGATTCAAATGCTTGTAGAATGAATCTAAGGTTCAGGCATTTATAACCCTAAAACAAAGTACAGAGAGACTGAATATAAAACTGTGTTCAAACCATCACAATAAAAATCAGTACCAATACTAAGAATAGACTCCATATTTAGATGAGAAGATAGAATTTGATTCCTTCTTCATTACTACATCTTTAATATTCATTTCTAAATCAGATATAGGTCATTCCTTTTCAAGATACTGTATTTCCTGATGAATTTACTTCATAAATTGCAAATCCACTTAAACAATCATAATAATGTATCCTTCCGGGGTATCTGGGTGGCTCAGTCAGCTGAGCGTGTCTGACTTTGGATTTCTGCTCAGGTCATGATCTCACAATTCATGTGTTTGAGTCTGGCTCCACGCTCAGTGTGGAGCCTGCTTGGGATTCTCTCTCTCACCGTTCTCTCCGCCTCTCCTCTGCTCTCTCCAAATAAATAAATAAACTTTATAAAAATATATAATAATATATCCTTCCTTTCACTATTGCTCATATTCAGCTAAACTGCACAGAAAGAATCTGAGAGCTGAACAGAACTACATGAAGTATGTCTAGAGACTTATGAAACTCATCTGGTTAAAAAAACACTTATCTTTTCAACTCACACATCACATTCAAGCATGTGGTGGTAGAAATGGTGGAAGAGGAGGAAAAAAAGATTTGAAATGCTATGGCATGCACATGTGTGCGCACACACACCATTTCATAAGGAGAAAACCGCTTCAAAATGTTAGCTCTGTGTTAATTTTGATGATGTTTCTAGGTACATTTCTAGTTTCATGTTCAATATAACTACCTTTTAATACTAGTTTTAAGATGTTTTATAACCCTTTAAAATGCATGTTTCTCCCCACTGGCAGGACTCATCATAGAAAACACCAGAACACCACGGGTGTTGGCTGGTCGCACGAATGCTGAGTAAAAGATATTTCCCAACCTGCTATGCATAGTGAAGTGCCTAGATCTTGGTCAACAGAATGCAAGCGTGTGTGTGTGTGCGCGCGCGCCTATGCCTGTGTGATGCTAAGAAGTTGCCTGTTATCCACTCTCTAGCTTCCACTGACTGGAAAGTAGCAACAAGGGAAGCAAATGACTCTGACCCAGAGGTGAGAGCCTCCTTCCGGGTAAGAATGGCAGAGCTGTCTGGCAAGCTTGAGACACATCATTTCTGGATTGCTGTCTGAGTAGAAGATATATATCTATCTTATTTAAACACTGAAATTTGAGGATACTATTAAAGTTGATTCTAACATAAGAGACCAAGTATTTAAGTTAAATTATTTGTAGAAAATTGTTAAATCGTTGCTTCATACTAAAGCACAAATAAATGTTTAAGAGTTAGGGGATTAAAAATAAAACCATAAATTGAAACATATATATGTATTAATTTTATGTACATGATGGCAAACACCTGTGTAAACATTACATAAAAGGCAAAAAGCACAAAGAAAACAGTTGAGATACTTGACGGCAATACATTTTTTAAAAAATTAGGTGTCAACACTATATGAACAAAACTATAATGCAACTGACAAATGAAAGAGAACCAATTTAGTGTAAGGTTTATGCATGTGATACATAAAAAGCTCTTAAAACCAATCAGTAAAAGACATCAGTAAAACGGCAAAGAACGTTGTATAAACACCGATTCTTGGTTGCAAGCCACCGGAATCAACTATGGTTAACTTAGAGTGAATTACTAGGAAATATGGTAAGTCTAAAAGGAAGGACCAGATTCAGAAAGAACAACAGAAGTAGTTTCAGAGGGTTTTGGCAGCATGAACTACTATGCAGTTTTCGCCGAATGTCGCCACTGAATTGAATGGGCAGGTCTCTGGAAGCAGGCAGAAGTGGAAGATGGCATAGAGAAGGTTGGCTGGGAAGTGCTCTCAGGAAATACTCCCTTAATGAAATGGGTAACACAGGACTGGGCAGAGGGAGAAGCAGACCCACAGTGAGGATGCAGCTGAAGCGTCAGCTTATCCTACAGGCTGCTCATTCGGGTCCCAAATAGAAGCAGTGGCCTTAAAACTGTCCCTTTAGCTAGTCCTGCCTTGAACTTTGGACTGTTCCCAGGCAAGGCAGTTCTCTCCTGAGGGAGGCACTGAGGTGTGAGTAGGTAATAGTCCTAGCAACTGGACTTATTTTCTGACTTTGCATCATTCAAAAGTCAAAACTCTTGGGAGAGCCAGATGGTACATTTGTTAATGTGCTCACAATTTGGCTGGGGTAGGCATGGTCGTTGAATATTATATCCTTCAAAACTGCACCGAGCAGTCATTCCCATACCCCACCAAAAATATCTGTATGCTGTTACCACAGAAATGCAGAATGGAAGCCAGACTTCCAGGATACATCAACAGTCTACCAGAGATATCAACAGGCACTTCAGATATACGTATTTATAAACTTTAAGTAGTTCACCCTCACCAGCAATCAATGATCTGAAAATTTTGCTAATCAGATTGACAAAGATAAGAAGATCCTTCTCAGAATTTGTAAAGGTAGATGAGAGACAGGCATTCAAGTACAATGCTGATAGAAAAATGCATTGATAAGAGCTTTGGAAAATCAATTTTGCAATGTATGCCAAAAGTTTAAAAAATACACACAGCTTGCAATTTCACTTCTAGGAATTTATCCTAAGGAAATAATAATAAATTATGAAGAAAGACATGTGCACAAAGCAACTCAGCATTGTTATATTCATAGAAGAAGTAAACATTCAAAAATAGTATAGATTCAGTAAATTATGATAAATCCAAATGAAGCAATATTATGAGGCCATTAGGAATAATACAGTTGCAAGATATTTATACACACAGAAAGATGTTCACATCATTGGTATGTTTTTGTTTGTTTTTTTTTTTACAAATAGTTTATTGTCAAATTAGTTTCCACATAACACTCAGTGCTCATCTCCATAAGTGTCCTCCTCTATGCCCATCCCCCCCTCCCCCCCACATCCATCAGTCCTCAGTTTTTGTCAGCATTCAAGAGTCTCTCATGGTTTGCCTCTCTCCCTTTCCCCCACCATTTCCACCCTTCTTCTCCCCCTTGTTCCTCCGTCAAGTTCCTCCTAATCCTCCTATGTGTGCAAACATATGATATTTGTCATTGGTATGTTTTAAAAATTACAACAGACATAAAAATTGTTTAAAACCAAAAGGTAAATGTTATATTAGGGTGATGCATTACAAGTATATTTCTCTTTTATATTTTCGATGACTTCTATATTAAACATATATTACTTTTATGATTAGAAAAATATCTAATTAATGTATCTCATATATATGAAATTTTTAATTTATGTTCCAGAATTTCATGTCTTTGGAAATTGATGGGAATAGAAGTATACTTTTAGTTCAAATTTCTTAAAAAACTAAAAATAGTTTTTGACCAATCAAAAGAGCTGACATTTGGGGCCAGATCTAAAGTCTGATGTGAAAGCCTAGTTTCAAGTAAAAACAATTACTTCAACTGTAATAATCTGTCTTTACGTTTACAATCGTCAGTTGTTGTTGTTTTTTAAATTGGAATATTGAACCTAATAGTTTTGGCACACATTTAAAGGAAGATTAAATTACTTGGAAAGGGCCCAGAGAAAAGTAATGAAATTAATTATATACTCAGTTATTGGGCTCTATAATGACATATAAGAGGAAATCATTTAGAAAATAAAACAGAAAGTAATCTTACATTTCATGGGTTACCATAAGCTGTGAAGAATAGGACAAGAGGCAGAGTTTGATTTATTAGAAAAATAATTTAGTTTAGTCATTAGGAAGAATGTCCTATTATTAAATAAATATTTGAGTGTGTATTATATGTCTAATACTATGGCTGTAAGAACTTATAATCATTTTAATATGTTACTAAGGAAAAATACATTTTTGGGGGCGCGTCTGGCTGGTTCAGTCAGTGGAGCATGTGACCTTGATTGCAAGGTTGTCAGTTCAAGCCCCATGTTGGGTGTAAAGATTCCTTTTTTTTTTAAAAAGGTGTTTTTGCGTGTGTGTGCATGAATGGTAGAATAATTATTTTATTTTTCAAAGTAGTGGCTTGCTATATAATCCTTAAGATCCCTTCCATGATTTTTTAAAAAGATTTTTTATCATTCATTTATTTTGAGTGGGGCGAGGGGTAGTGGGGTGGGCGGGAGAGAGAGAGAATTTTAGTTAGGCTCCACACCCAGCTCAGAAGCTGATCTGGGGCTCAGTCTCATCATTGTGAGATCATGACCTGAGCTGAAGTCAAGAATCTGACACTAACCTGACTGAGCCACCCAAGTGCTCTGAGATCCTTTCCATGTTTATTGTCTCCTTGGATTTGAGGCATCCTAAACAGTTATAAAAACATATCTCAACTGTACTTACAGTTTTTTGAAAATGAAATGGATTAATCATTAATGAGTACAATAGAGTGTAGAAAATTAGACGTTTTTCATTAAAACTGAAGGGAATATAGATAGGGAATTAAGTTATGGGATACATTATAATATTTGACTCCATAGAGGGGAGGAGGCAATTAAACTAAATAACAGGGTTTTGGGGTTTTTTTTTTTTTTTTTTTGAGAGATAGATGGGAAGAGAGGGGGAAGGAGAGGTAGAGGGAGGAAAAGAATCTAAAGCAGGTTCTGTGCTAAGCACGGAACCCAACATGGGGCTTGATCCCATGACCATAAGATCATGACCTGAGCCAAAATCAAGAGTCAGACGTTCAACAACTGAGCCACCCAGGCACCCCTAGATGTGTAGTTTTAAAAAATGTTTATTTATTTTTGAGAGAGAGAGAGAGAGAGAGAACGAAAGCGTGCACACACACGCATAAGCGGAGGGAGGGGAGCAGAGGATCTAAACCAGGCTCTGCGAATTAACCCCAACATGGAGCTTGAACTCACAAATCGTGAGACCATGACCTGAGCCAAAGTTGGATGCTCAACTGACTGTGCCACCCAGGCAGCTCCCCCTTACCAGGTATGTATTCTTTAAGTGTTGGTGTGTTAAGCTATTAAACTCTATTTTTTTGGAAGTATAGTAAATACAGTGAATGCAGACAAAACATTACTATAGCATACTCTAGTAATATATTTAGTATACAATGGTTTTAGTAACAAACCCTTAGTTTTAAAAGGTCTCAGTAGGAGGAAAAAATGGATTTAACGTGAATAGAGAATAAATCCTCAGTCTAGGGTGTTATTTCATCTTCCAAATAAGTGGCAGCAAAATGATACTAACAACTGCTTTAAAATTACAAACTCTGGGGCCCCCTGGGTGGCTCAGCCAGTTAAGTGCTGACTTCGGCTCAAGTCACGATCTCACAGTTCAAGAGTTCGAGCACCAAGTCAGGCTCTGTGCTGAGAGCTCAGAGCCTGAAGCTTGCTTCAGATTCTGTGTCTCCCTGTCTCTCTGCCCCTGCCCCACTCATGCTCTCTCCTTCAAAAATAAATAAAATGTTAAAAAATATTAAAAAATCACTTAAATGTATCCCAAAAACAAAATTTTAAAAATAAACAGGACACATCCACCAAAAAAAAAAAAAAAATACATTGAAAAGTTTCGACTTACTTCGGTTTCTTTTTTTTTGAATAAAATATTTAACGTTTGTATACAGTAGGGCTTACCATGGTCTGGCAGCGTTCTAAGCATCATACAGGTAGTAATTAATGTAATTTCCTAAGTCTATGAGGTAGCTACCATTATTATCCCTATTTACACAGGAGAAAACTGAGGCACAGAGGTCACACTAGCCCAAGTAGGTGCCTGCGAAGCTAAGATTCAAATTCAGTCTGGATAAGAGCATGACTATAACCACTAAACTATTTTGTAAAAGTATTTGCTTCATATATTAGTATTTGATAACAATTTTGTACTTCAACGTTTGCAAATATTCACCACCTGCAGAGTTATAAGGATTAAAAGTCAATCAGTACAGACAGAAAATAACTTTTCCAATACAAAATTTGAGTGAAAGGGATTTCCTTGATTAGCTTTATGACAAACACATGCATTCATAGATTGGGGAATGAAAAAAGATTGAGATCAGGTTTATTTTAAATGTGTTATGGGTTTACTGCTGGGATAAGATTTAAACTCAATAAAACCCTGAGCTTCTTAGAAAAATATAACTTACAAATATAAATTTTTAAATAAGAGTGATTGGGACTTGAGTCAGAAAACAAAATTACGACATTTACAGCAGAAACAGGCTTCTCTAGGGTACCTTTTTTTTTTTTCCATAATAGGATAATCACTTTATTTGTCAAGAGAAATACTACTGCCCTAATCTGTATGCAGAATGACAGCCAGTAAAAAAGGAAAACCAATAACCAGGTAGAATGTGAACACATACAGTACATCCAAGTAAAAGTAACAGTTAAAAAAAAAAAAAGCTGATTTCAAAGGCTCAGTTTTGTATCTCATATGTTCTAATAGCTACAGCTATAGCTATGAAGAGTTGTAGGTCTAACATAATCTATGTCTCCTTTTATGACTTTTAGCATTTGTTAACAGAGAGCCTTAGAATAACAACCTAAGTCTCTTCTAGTCCTAAAATTCTAAGGACATTCAATACATACTAGTAAATATATTGACACATAAAATGCCACAGGCTAACTTTTTGGCAAAAGGGGAAAACGAGCAAAATGATAGGAGTACTCCATCATGGCACTTGACAAGTAGTCTGTTCTCCTCACGGTTAGTCTCTAAATTGACACACAGCAAATCTAATAAACAAATGTTGTCTTCGGACACTGTTTCTACAAGTTTCACATGCACAGTCTGATTATATCTCCTGGAACCCTTGCTCCCCACCATGCCCCTCCCATTGTGTTGGCTAGCTAATACATGTTACTAAACTCAATACATTATCACTTTTCATCATTCTTCATCTCTTGGCCCAGTTTAATGCAGCTAATCTCACTTCAAGAGTGACTTCATTTGGTTTTCTTTTCAACTTTCAGGCCACTCCTCCCTGTACCTAGTCTTTACATGTTGGAATTACACAAGGCTGGACTCTAGGCCTGCTTTTGAACTCTATACCTATGCTGTTCAATATAGTAGCTACTAGCTCAGGGGGCTACTTAAGAAACTCAATAAAGTAAAATTAAATAGTTGCTAGTCATTTCAAGTGCTCACTGTCACATGCAGCTCATGGTTACTATGCTGGGCGGCAGTGATATAGAACATTTCTATCTGCAGAAAGTTCTGTTGTACTCTGCTGCCCTATACCATCTCCCTAAGTGATCTTGTGTCCATGGTGTCAGTTATCATCTACTTGCAGAAGATCCCCACATCTATTCTCTGTCATATAAACTTTTTCTTTGAGCCCAAGACCCATGTAGCCAAATATTTTTCTATGTGCATGTTTCAAAAGTACCTCCACCCCAATATGCCCTAGACCAAATTTCTCATAGTCATCTCCAAACCTAGTTTTAGAATGTTCTTTTCCTCAGTAATGTCACCATCATCTAACCCCAGGTAAACAAAGTTAGAAAATTCATACTTTATTCTCCTTTGATCCATTTCCAAGTCCTTTGAGTTCCCTCTGAAGTACCTCTCAAACTTTTCTCCTTTGTCATCTCCCGTGCATCCTCCACAATCCCCATGAGCATAGCTCGATCAGTGGAGAAATCTCCCTGAATTCAAATCTAGATTTTGGCTGTGTGACCTCGGACAAATTACTTAACCATTTTTCTCTTGACCGACTTTTTCATCTGTAAAATGGGAGTAATGCTAGGATTCTCTTTATAGTATTGTTGTAAGAATTAAATAAGATTATGAATGCAGAGTCTAGCACAGAATCTAGGACATAGGTTCCATATAAATGTTAGCTAGTGGTACTGCTATCATTTTATGCCTAGATTACTGGAGTTGTATCCTTTCTTACTCTTTCCCCTCTCTACAATCTTCTGCCACAATATAACTAGAGAGACTTCTAATTAATTTAAATCTGGTCATGTCCCCCTTGCCCTCCCTGGAAACCTCTTAATGGCTGTATAGGGCCTTTAGCATAGATAGACTCATCTCTTACCACTTTTATCCCTTAATCTCCATGGTTTAACCAAACTGGCCTCAAGTTCCTTAGTCAGGCCATGTTCAGTCCATGAGGGCTTCTGTCCAAAATATTTCTCCTTTTTGAAACCCTCTCCCCACTCCTGCAAGTTATCATCCTTTAGACCTCAGCTGAAAAGTCACTTCTTCCCTTCCTAAGCGCGGTCCCTCTATTTTGCATTCTCACTGTACCATGTTCTTCTCTATCCCAGAACTTCTCGGCTTGCTATTACACGTTTCTACAAGTGACTACTATTTATTACTATACATGTTGTTTACTCCAACAAACATCTCAGATCAAGCTCTTGAGATGCCTCCTATCCAAGCCTGCTCCATGCACCATCTCCTCCGTCTCAGAAAATAGTAACACTATTTTCTTTCAGTTGCTCAGACCAAAACCTTTGGATTCCCTTTCATCCTCCACATCCATCAAAAAATTCTATTGCTTCCTGAATTCGACCACTTCCCTCCCACTCCCATTTTCACTGCTACCCATTATGGTCAATGCCATAACATCACCTCCTGGATTGCTGAGTTGCCTTAAGTTTCCTTGTTTCTTTCTTTGGCCCTACCGCTTACCTGTCTGTTTATTTACAAGGCAGTGATATTGACATCTTAAATATATGTCAAATCATGTCATTCCTCAACTCACCCTAATAACTTGCCATCTGCTAGGGACTAAAGTGACCTTCCCACCCAAATCCATATGTGGAAGCCCTAATTCAACTGAGTGCATTAGAGATAGTGCCTTTTGGAAATGATTAAGATTAAATGAGGTCATAAAGGTGGAGCACTGATTAGATGAAAATGGTCCCCTTATGAGAAGAGACACCAGTGTTCCCTATCCACCAAATGAGGGCACAGTGAAAAGACTGCAAGCCAGGAAGAAAGCCCTTACTAGAAGCTAGCCAAGCGGCACCCTAATCTTAGACTTTCCACCTTTCAAAATTGTAAGGAAATAAATTTCTGTTATTTAAGCCACCCACTCTAAGGTATTGTGTCATGTCAGTCCAAACCAATATACCATCTCACTCAAATTAAAAGCTAAAGTCCTTTCAAGAACCAACGGGGTCCATTCTGGTCTGTCATGCCTCCAAACCCTAAACTCTCTGACATATTTGCCTTTGATTGTCCCCATCCCTTGAAACAGTTTTTGCCACACTGGCCTGTACCTAATTCCATGAACATGTCAAGAATATTCTCACCTTTCAGTCTTTGCTTTTCTTCTCCTTGGAATAGCATTTTCTCAAATATACATAGCACTCCCTCATTCAAATGTCACCTTCTCAGTGGGGGCCTTCCATGACAAAATTTGCCACCTGTCTCACACACATATCCCATTCTCCTTCCTTTGCACTCACTACTAGCATACTATATATTTTATCTATTTACCTTTGCCTCTGTCTCTTTTCCAAGAGACTTATGATTTCCATGAGAGAAGTGACTGCTTTGCTCACTGTCATACCCCCGAAATACAGAGCACCTCATAGTAGGTATGTTCAGCTCAATGAAAAATGAATCCCAAGAGCTACCAAATTAGCATCCTTACCACACAGATCAGCTACTAAGGCAATGCCCTTGTAGCAACTGTAACGATTAAAGGACTGCTTGATTTTTCTGGCCTCTTCTGGTTTTCTCCTACTATTACTACAGCTCAAGAAGGAACTTAAAAACCGTGGGGACATGATTCAAAAGTGGTTCCTTCCTCTCTCCATTTTCAGAATAGAAATAATAAATTCAGAAGAAAAGTTGCAAAGGTCAGGTAAGATCATAGGTATCCCAATTTCTTGAAAACTGCCTGGTTGCAACTTTCTTCACAGCATTTCCAAAGAATCCTGCGAACTCCAGGGCTCTTTGGTCATATTTTCAGGGCGCAGCAAAGGATGGTGGTATTCCCCAGAAATAAAACTTTAAAGTGCATAAACATAAATAAATAAAAAACGAGCGAAGAAACCATTCGTTGTTAACTGCTTTTACGGGAGGGCTGTGGTCAGAATTTTGGTTATAAATAGACTCTGCCGCCAAGAAAGCTGCAAAATCACGATATTCCTCTACATTTCACAGAAGAGAGACCAGGCTTGCAGAGTAGAGGAGGGAAACAGGAATTCCTCACAACCTAAACCAAGCCGAAAGTTCCCGGTTAGCGCTCCACGGTTAGTCACCGCTCTACGGTTAGTTACTGCGGTGTATTCGCTTCCAAGCCGAGCTTCCTTTTCTTTTTGGAAATGCCTCAAGTTAAGAACCATCTGGAAACGATAAGGTATCACAACTAAGCTCCCTTCTCACCTTCGAACATCACAGCTTTTAAAATAAAGGTGTCATCGAAGTGTGGACACACCCACTGCATCTCCACTGGAAAGAGTTTCTGGTTATGCAAATCTAACGCGGCCGGGCGGGGAGTCGGCCGCCTCAAAGGCAGCACGGAGGAAATCCTGCCTCCCCCTAAGGCTCAGGCCTGGGGTGAGGGCCGGCAGTCGCGGCGCGCGGGAGCAGCGGGCGGACCTCGCCTGGGGGCGCCCCTCGCCCGCCACTCCGGAAGCACCTGCGAGCCTGACGGGAAAGCCCCCGGCATCACCCACCGGAGCGAGGGGCGGCCTGCAGCTCTAGCACCGCCTCGGGTACCACACGCCTGAGGTGAAGCGGCCCTGCAGCATCTCGCGAGATCTCACCGGCTCAGCCCAAGTACTGCGAGCTCAGAATTTAAAAAAAAAAAAACAAAAAAAAAACATTAAAAAAGGAGAGAGAGAGACAGAGAGAAATCGGAGAGAGAGATCCTGGAGCCGCCGCTGTAGTGGCAACTGCCGCGGGAGCATCAGCAATCCGCGTGCGCCGAAGCAAGACTCGGCCGCCGCTTCGCCCGCCGGCCCGGGCGCCTTCCGCAGACTGTTCCGCCGAGGCCTGGGCTGCCGGCCCATTGACGTGCAGCCCCAGGGGCGGGGAGAGAGGGAGGCGGCCGGGGGCCCTCTCCACTTCGCCGCAGAGGGGGCGGGGGAAGGAGGTGGAGGGGTGGGAGGAGGGCGACGGAAGAGGAGGTAGCGGCGCGGAGATCCCGGTGACGGCGGTGAGGCGGCGCGCCGCCGCGCCTGCTCCCTGGGCGCGCCGTTGGTGTTGCCCGCGCGGCCCGGAGCCCGGCGCGGACTGGACGGACGCGATCCTCGCTCAGGCAGCTCTTGCGTGGGGTCTCGCCGAAGCCCGGGAGGGCCGGGACGCCGAGAGAGCGTCTGCCGCGCGACACTGCGGGACCGCGGGTGGGCGGGCTGAGGGGCGGAGGAGCAGCCGACCCCGCCTCCCGCGTGCTGCCGCCGAAGCCGCCACCGCTGCGGCCCCGCCGAGGCTTTAAACAGCGGGGCCCGCCCCGCGCCCACTGCACTCGCGCGCCGACTCGGCTGCCGGCGGCGTTTGTGCCGGTCCCGGCTGGCGGCGGCGGGCGGGTGGAGGAGCGAGCAATTCCGTCACCTGGCGTTGCGGCCGCGGGCACCGCCGGCGGGGGGCGCGGAGGGCGTGCAGCCCGCGAAGTCCGCCAGGCTCTCCGAGTCTGCTGGGGGTCGGGCGGCGATGGAACCGGGGCCCACGGCGCCCTCCTCCGGCGCCCCGAGGCTTCCCGGGGTCGGGGAGACGCCGCCAGCTGCCGCGCTGGCCGCCTCCGGGGTGGACCTGCCCGGCACGGCCGTGCCCTCAGCGTCTGAGGATGCTGCGGCCGCGAGCCGGGGCGGCGGCGGGGTCCGCGGGGAGGGCGCCGCGGCGGCCGGGGATGGACTGGGCAGACCCCTGGGGCCCACCCCGAGTCAGAGCCGCTTCCAGGTGGACCCGGTTTCAGAGAACGCCGGGCGGGCTGCGGCGGCCGCGGCAGCTGGTGCCGGGGCTGGGGGCAAGGAGATCCCAGCGGACGGGAAAGCTAGCGGCGAAAGCGGGCCAGGCAAAGGCAGCGAGGAAGCCAAGGGCCGCTTCCGCGTAAACTTCGTGGACCCGGCTGCCTCCTCATCGGCCGACGAGAGCCTGTCGGATGCGGCGGGGGTCGGAGGCGACGGGCCCAACGTGAGCTTCCAGAACGGCGGGGACACGGTGCTGAGCGAGGGCAGCAGCTTGCACTCGGGCGGCGGCGGCAGTGGACACCACCAGCATTACTACTATGACACCCACACCAACACTTACTACCTGCGCACCTTCGGCCACAACACCATGGACGCCGTGCCCAGGATCGATCACTACCGGCACACCGCAGCGCAGCTGGGCGAGAAGCTACTCCGGCCCAGCTTGGCTGAGCTCCATGATGAGCTTGAAAAGGTGAGTTCTCCAGGCGCCTCTCCCTGCAGCCCTCTCACCAGCCCTCCCTCTTTCCCAACCACTGGTCCTCCCTGACCGCGGGATGTGGCCGCCGGCTGGCCACGGGTGAGGTGGCGGGAATGGACGTGCACGACTCGTTGGCATCTCTCTGCAGTCAGCTGTCAAGGGTGGAATTGCAGAGGAATGTAACTTAATCTCATAAAAGTTTGCAGCGGGTTAAGCTAGTTAGGTAATGGAAGAGAGGCTGCATATAACAACCTGCACTGTTCCACTTTTGTGTCACGTGTGTGCTTTTACTCTCCCACGCTTTACCAGTCACTATCCTTCTGAATGACACTTGGGCCAGTGGGCTCCTAAAGGGGAATGTGAGGGGAGGTTTAGGTGAGGATGTCTCTGGGGAGAGAGTGGAGAGCACCTACCATCTGCGCCCTTTCTAAAGGTTGTATTGTGTGGCTTATGTACACCCACTAGGGGTCTGGAGAGTGGGAACGTTTGTGTTTGAAGGGAAAGTCTTAACCGGATGTGTTGATAGTCCATGAATTATTAAAGCTCAAACCTTCTATCTTGACTATGCAAAGGATTATACAAATCTTGAGATATGTTGTTCCTGATAATGGCATAAATCTGTTTTTTGTTATGTAAAGTTTCGGAGAGGACTACATAAAAAGACTTGCGGGGGGTGGGGGGGGGTAAGGGAACGCAAAGTCCAAAATGAGGGGACGGGAGAGAAAAAAAATTAGAAAGAAAAATAAGACAATTGTTTTTTTTTCTATGGAGGAGTCCAGAAAAACCTTTTGTGGTCTTGCGTAACTAGTTATACTGAGTGAACAGTAAACCATCCCTATGAAGTCTATTGATGTCTGTCCGAAATTCTGTTTTTTATGACCACATATGATTTTTATCTCTTATTATTATTTTGAGATAACGTCCACACTTTGAGATTTTACTAATATTTAACTTTTATGAGTTGAGATTACTTGATTTCCACTTTAACAAGTGTACAATGATTAATTACATTGATGAGATATTGTGAATGCAAATGTGGAAAAGTTTAAATACAGAAAGTATGTAATTTCTTTTGGATGTGATAATTTGATCTCATACACTCATTTCATAATAGACTGTACTTGTCCTAGTGTTTGATAATGTAACATTCATACAGTTTGAAATAATTACAGAGGTCCCAGTCCTTACAGCTTACTGATTCTTTAAAAACCTGAAATCATTTAGGTTTGGATAATACTACTCCTGTTACTCCATTATGGTATTTTGTCATATCAGAAAAAAACGATTTTTATTTTATTTTATTTTTTTTTTTTGAAAAAAAAATTTTTTATTTTATTTTTAATGTTTTTATTTATTTCTAGGAGAGAGAGAGAAAGACAGCGTGAGCAGGGGAAGGTCAGAGAGAGAGGGAGTCACAGACTATGAAACAGGCTCCAGGCTCTGAGCTGGCAGTCAGCACAGAGCCCGATGCGGGGCTCGAACCCACGAACCGCGAGATCGTGACCTAAGTGAAAGTCGGAGCTTAACCGACTAAGCCACCCAGGCGCCCCTATTTTTGAAAATTTTTTTAATGTTTTATTTATTTCTAGGAGAGAGAGAGAGAGAGAGAGAGCGTGAGCAGGGAGGGTCAGAGAGAGAGGGAGACACAGAATCTGAAGCAGGCTCCAGGCCCTGAGCTGGCAGTCAGCACAGAGCCCGACGCGGGGCTCGAACCCACGAACCGCGAGATCATGACCTAAGTGAAAGTCGGAGCTTAACCGACTAAGCCACCCAGGCGCCCCAAAAAACTATTTTTAAAACACTAATTTATACTCCTGTACTTTCTTTCAAATTTATTATTTTTATCCTTTCCAAACTAAACATCTTTGTAAAGTAGATGTGTAGCTGGTAATTTCCCTTTTATTACAGTGTTTTTATTATTTAAAAAATCATAAAGCTGTATTTCAGATACCACCAAAGCTGAGTAGTTTATTAGTAAAGCTGTCTATATTTACCCATAAGTTTTAAAAAGGGTTTTTAAATTGAAGGATGGTATAGATCTTGGACTTTTAAGCATCCTATGGAAGTTTTTATTTTAAATTCCCTTAATAGCAAAGCACTTCGAATTCTCCAAAACTTGAGGGTTTGTGTTTGGGCACTTTTGATCAGTTTACAGTGTCTTAAAAAGAACACCTGTATTGGTAGCAGTGTAGTTGGAGAAACCCCTCAACCCTTTCAGCCTCCTCTTCTGCTTTTAGGGTTATTTTGAAGATTAGAAAGAAATGGACATCAAGGCCCATGTTCAGTGCCTGGAAAATAATGGCTAGGATAGTTATTATTTTGATGTATATTGGCCCTTGAGAAAGTACATAAACTCTAGGATTCTTTTAATTTCTACTTTATTAGATGAGTGTAGTATATAAGATGTTATGCTTATAGTTCATTTGTGCAACAGGTAGTATAATCATTTCTTTATAGTTTTTGTTTGTTTTGTTTTTACCTTCTGCCCCTTGGGTCCTTTATGGTCAGCAAAAAAGATATATTAGGTTAACTAAGCATAGAACCTTATACGGAAGATACTTTTGTTTAGTATTTAGCAAATTGGCTGAAGAAACATGTCATGTTAAGGAGTACATATCTGGATAGAGAGATATATCACTCTTGAAGGAGATTAGGGAAGGGGTTATAGCACAGTTAGACTAGATCCCAAACAGTTGTTCATCACCCAGTCTAGATTTACTTTTACTTTTTTAAAATGTCTTCTAATGCTTCTAGCCCTCAGTGAATCATAATGTTTAGAATTCTGTAACATTTAATTCTAGCACTTGATCAGTGTCTTATAGTCTGCTTTGGTCAGTAAGTGCTTAAGTACCTACCTTAACTGGATCTAACTCTGTGCTGTGTTTTCTAGAAGAACAAAAGAAGTAAAAGACAAGCACTCTAGAACCTTACTACGAGAAAGAACTATATTGTCTGTTCTTCTACTTTAATTCCTTTCTTTGTCCACCACTGTAACACTTTTCCCTAAAAATGCAAATGAAGTAGAATAAATACTCATGCTGGCATCTTGCTGTGTTTTGCATCCATTGTAGAGACAGGACCCATGAGTTTTACCATTTATGAAATATTTATTGGAGACAGGAGTTTGTTAGGTATTGGCCACATGGGTGTTGGTACTGTGGGATGATACATCGGTTAGCAAAACAAATACTGTGTGTGCCTAGATATACCTTAACCAAATAGTTCCACAAATAACAATCTTCTACAGACTTTATTTTCAGTGCTATGTGAGAAAAATATAGGGTTCTAGTAAGGATATAATGGGACCTAATTTTATTGGAGTTGGGAAGGGTCTTTTCAAGAAAAGTGACATTGAAGCTAAGACCTAGAGGGTAAGTTAATGATAGGGCAAAAGAGCATTCCAGGCCTGGGGAACAGTATACATGTGAATATAGTGAGAGGAGAGAGTGGCGTGTCGAGAGAACTATTAAGAGGCTCAGTTGGTTAAGTGTCTGACTTCGGCTCAGGTCATGATCTCACGGTTCGTGGGTTCGAGCCCCGCGTCGGGCTCTGTGCTGACAGCTAGCTCAGAGCCTGGAGCCTGTTTCAGATTCTGTATCTCCCTCTCTCTCTGACCCTCCCCTGCTCATGCTGTCTCTCTTTCTCAGAAATAAACAAAACATTTTAAAAAATTTAAAAAAACCAAGAACTATCAAGAGGCCACTAGAAGGTTTTATTAAGGATATAGTGGCAAGTTCTTGAAAGATTTTTCCTGAGGTAGCCCCATGAATATCTCTGGCTGCTTGGTAAAGAATGGATTGGCAGGGGCAACAGTGGAAGCAGGGAGACCCAAGCTATTATTGAGTTACAGATAATAAGAGTTAGTGGCAGAATGAGTTGCATGCGGGTGGATTGGATATGGGAGTGAAAGAGAAACGGATTCCCACGTTTTGGACTTGACCAACTGAGTAGACGGTGCTACTGTTGCCTGAGATGGTCAACTCAGGGGAAGGACTAGACATGAGAGAGGAAAGAAAAAATTGTGTTTGAGTAGTAGCTGGTAAGATAATTAGTCCATGAGTCATTTTGAGGGAGAGGGGCAGAATATGTGTTCTATGTACATAAAATTGTGTGTAATACATATGTACGTATATGTATATACATGTGTATGTATAATAAAAATACATATATGTGTCAACATATGTATAGAGAGAAAGAGGGCGCTTGTGTGTCCTAAAGTCATGGACTTGAAATGACTTCAGTAGAGTAGGAGGATAACAGAAGGAAATCGAGTCTGGGAGGGGCACCTGGGTGGCTCTGTCCATTAAGAGTCTAACTTTGGCTCCATTCGTGATTTCATGATTTGTGGATTTGAGCCCCACATCTGGCTCTCTGCTGTCTGCATGGAGCCTGCTTGGGATCCTCTGTCTCCCTCTTCTGCCCTTCTTCTGTGCCGGCGCATGCACGCAATCTGTCTCTCAAAAATAAACATAAGAAGAAAGAAGTAGGGTCTGGGGTTGGGCATGGAGAACGTGTAAAAGTCTCTTAGAGGTTGAGGAGACAAGAGCAAAGTGAAGTGAGAGTTGCTGCTAGGCTGGTGAGAAATAGCGAGGATAGCAGTGTCACGGAAGCTGAGAGGAGTTTTAAAGACGCCAGAAACTCTTCAGGGCTGATGGCAGGAATGGATTTTTTAAAATGTTTTTCAAAAAATGAATCCAAAGTAGCGATTCTTACCCCTATAAGAAGAAATTTAAAAGTGAAGGGCAAACAAATAAGCATTTGATGGACAACGGCACATATAAATGGATAGCATGATCATCAAATGTAGAAAAGTTGAGTGATGGACAATCCATAATAGCTTCTACTGGATTTAAAGCATCATTAAAACAGTTTTAAAGGTAGAATTACCTTTGCACAGTAGTCTTTAGTCAGAGTTTGAGAGCCTTTTGGGGGTGGTATCTCAAGTCTTTGCATTGGGCCTCTCTGTTAGCCCTTTTCCCTAATAAGAAGAGGAGGAACTACATTTAGTGTTTTTTATGTCTCCCTGAGCTTATTCATTTTTCATAGATTGCCTCAGAAATCGTTCTTATACGTACGTTACTCATGATGAAATGGGTTCACAGAAGCTGAAGAAATTACTTGCTGCTACTCATAGAAAGTGATACAACTGGAAATCACTCCCAGGGTTTTCTCACTTTAATGCAGGGAAATAATAAGTAGCTCCTCTCTGTTATTATCTCTTCTTCTTCCTCCCTATTCCCCAGACCTGCCATGAGATAACAGGGATGTTGAGGGGGATATGCTGGAGATTACAAACATCATCCCTCTGCCCTGACTTCCTTAAAGTGGAATGATTATATAACTGAGAGAGATGAGGGGGAATGCTTATGAAAATGTAATTATTGATGAATATGATTGTTGTTTTCATAGAATCTGAGCCTGTGTCTCATTTATCTCCATACAGAGAATAGGTACTTAATAAACATTTGTTCATTGATCAGGGTAGGTAGGTCTTCCTTCTTCACAAAAACTTTCCATAAAACATTGTACAGTATGTTATCTCCATGAACTTGGATAGCTGCTTCTCTGAGTGGGTTTCATTGATTCTTGGACAAGAAATTTCACGTGCTGCTAATTACTTCAGTGCATAGCTTGCGTCCTTGAAGGTTCCTGAGGGAATAAGAATGGGTCACGTCCTGAGAAGGAGGAGGTAGGGGAGTTTCAGTACTGAATAAAGGTGGGACCCTGATAAGAAATATTTGCACATGGCAAAGTCAAACTTGAAAGATTTTATACTTTTGCCCTGCTTGAACCCAAGCCACCTGAAGTGAAATCTGGTTTATCCATAATACTGTACACAGTCCCCAGGTATATACCATCTGACTGCCTGGGTAGAAGGGAAGATAAACTTTGGGATTTAAAGTGTGGCACAGCTGTACATTGCTATCATAATTGATGTCTTCCCAGTCCCATTAGAATGGACTAGTGTATCATGATTATTTTCTGTTTGCTTTAAAGTTTATTTTATTTTTTGAGAGAGAGAGAGAGAGCACAAACAGGAGGGGTAGAGGGAAGAATCTGAAGCAGGCTCCAGGCTCTGAGCTGTCAGCACAGGTCCCCAGTGCAGGGCTTGAACCCACAAACATGAGATCATGACCTGAGCCGAAGTGAGACACTTAACTGACTGAGCTACCCAAGCACCCCTCTTGGTTCTTTTGTGTTGCATGTGTTTGTTTTAAAGTTTATTTAATTTGAGAGAGAGTGAGCACAAGTTGGGGAGGGACAGAGAGAAAGAAAGGGAGAGGGAGAATCCCAAACATGAGAATCCTAAGAATCTGTCAGGGCAGACCCCAGTGCAGGGCTTGCATTCATGAACTGTGAGATTGTAACCAGAGCCAAAATCAAGAATTGGACACTTACCCAACTGAGCTACCCAGGTGCCTTTTAAATAATTTTTAATTCCATGTTTCATGTATGTGTTTGGAAAGTCTATAGTACTAATCCTCTTAGTTCCATGCTGAAGTGAAATGAATATGGAATTAGTTATTCACCAAATTCTTACCGAGCACCAGCAGCACCAGCAGCAACACCAGTGTTTTAAATGTTGGAGATACAGCCATGAACACAGACAAGTCATGGAGCTTTCATTCTAGTGTTAGGAGACAGTATGCAAATGGGTCAAATGTAATTACTGTGAAGAAAATTAAAGCTGGCTAGACAGTGATGACTGGGGTGATGCTGTAATAGGATGATCAGAGAAGGCTTTTCTGAGGCATGAATAGACACTAGATGAGGGATCACCCCTTGCAGATGCTTGGGGGAGAAGAGCGTTCTAGGCAGATGAATGACCAACACCATTACCCTGAGATGGAAGAGTGGTGGGCATGACTGAGAAGCAAGGAGGCCAGCAATACTGGAGGAAAAAGAGGAACAGACAGGAGAGGAGGTCAGAGCAGTTGTGAGGAGCAAACCGAAAGTAATAGTGTTTGATGTGATGAGAGGTAGGTGTTAAGCTTTTGGGTATGTGTAAAAGATAGAATTGTTGGGATTTGCTGATGGTTTGGATGATGGATGTATGGAAAGATTAATGCTCGGGTTTCTTCCCTCTTTAGAATGGAGTTGTTACTTAAGAAGATGGGGAAGACAATGGAAAGAGCAGGTTTGGGAGGTTGATATAAGAGTTGGTTTCATCCTGCAAATTAGTTCTGCAGTGGGAGGGCCATTAATAAAATGGTAGCCACTACTTTGTGAAATAATAGTTCTCTAAAAAATGAGTTTTAATTTGTAACTTAAAAATGTGCTTTATACTTCAAATTTTAGGTTAAGCCATGAAAATCAGTAGTTGTTCAGAAAGAGTACAGCAGAATACAAAGGAGTGGGCAACTGGTGAGTTGATTCCAAAAGGTGAAAGAAAGAGTAGTTGGTCCATGGGTTGTGGGTTATCGTTAAGCTGATTAACAAAAGGTGAAAGAGTGAGGGATGAACAACAAAGAAAACAACCTAAAATATTGAAATTAAAAACATATAAGTGTTTTCTTATTTAAAATATGAAAGCTGTCATCTGCCACTGATTATTCTTTGATTTTTTACTAGAATCTGTATCGGTGTTTTTTAAAAGCTGTTTGGAAAAACTGGGTACTGATAGAGAACTTGGGGATTTCTAATTAGAAGATGGGAAAATCTGAAAAGCAAAAACAGCTTAGTGGAATGTTGTCTCTCTACAGAAGCTAATTATGACGGGTGATTTGTAGTGCCCTTGGGCTCTGAAATTTTCACTGTGCTGTTTCTGAACATTCACTAATTAGATATCTAGGTTGAGAATCATAGAAACATCTGAGATGGTTCTTTGCTTTGGTGTCAATTAGTTCCTTCAACAGTGTGGGTTCCAGCAGAGTTACAGGGTGGCTTCTAACAAAGTTAACTATGTAAGTCATTTTGGAGCCTTTTGGAGGGTAAGTGACTTTTTAGGGTAGGCTTGATTTTTCCAGTGGAGACTTAAAGGACCTATGAGGACCCCGACCACCTGCTGTGCTATGGCCTCTATGTTATCATTTTACTTAAATAGTTCTTGTTAAAGTTACCTGTGACCTCTGTTCTGTTACCAGATCCAGAAAACATCATAGCCTCACCCCTACCCCATCAGCATTCAACTGCCCAGCAGAATTTGATTTTCTCTTGAGGTCTTCTTTGTACTTCTTTGGCCTCTGTAGCACTAGTTTGCTCTTTAACTTTTCTCCCTTTCTGGCTCTTTCAGCTCAAGGTCTTATGCAGTCTCTTTCATCTCCAAATTGGCCTTCCTCAAGGCTTGTTTCTGCCTTATTTTCTTCATCTGTCTTCCTTTTTATGCCCGTATGCTCTATCATCTGTAGGCTAATGAATCTCAAAATTTTGTGTCCCACCCACATCACTTTACTGAATTCAGGACATCCAGTGACTATGGGATAGTTTTGCTTCTTATCTCAAAGTTTAGTACTCACACGTTTAGCATTTTCTACCTCCCATTCCGAAAGCAAAACAGCCCAGGCCTCTTCCAGTATGCCCCATGTCTCCATGGATGGTACCGCTATTGATTGTGTTACACAGGTAAGAAGTGTATGAGTGAGTCATCCTTGATACTTTGTCTCCTCCTCCCTCATCCGGTTTGTCACCAGGTGCTTTCTGTCACCTTTATTTCCTAAATACTCTTTTCATCTTCACTGCTCCCATCCTAAACCAAACTGTTGCATGTCACTCTGCAGCCTTCTACCTGGCTTCCCCATATACACTGTGCACACCCATCACTGTCGTACGTAGAATATTTTTAAAACAAAAGTGAAATGTTAACCCTTGGCCTAAAACTAGCCCCATGTTGTCCAGGTCTGACTTAACCTGTTCCTCGGTGTTTCAGGTACTCAGTGGCACAGTACTTCCTTTGGCCATAGGGCCTTTGTACATAATACTGTCCATGATCTCTGCCTCCCTTTTCCCCCGTACACACATTATTAACTTTTCAGTTTTAAGGTTTCACTTCAATCCTGTACCCTCAGAGAGGAAGCTTCTATCCTCTAGCTGGGACAAACTACTTTTTCCTTGAAAGCCTTTATTTCACTTAATAATAGTATATTTATTAATGTGGTTATTTGAATTGGCCTGTGTTGACTTTAAGCTCCATGGTCTGTGACTACTTATCATTATGTATCTCTACTTGTCATTTTATGTCTCTAGTATCTTGTATGTAGGTTTGACTGTAGCATCCCCTCTGGGCTTTGTGCAGACAGCTGGGAACCTGGAGCCTGCTTTGGATTCTACGTCTCCCTCTCTCTCTGCCCCTCCCCTGCTCACACTCTGACTCTCTCAAAAATAAACATTAAAAAAACAGAATTTTTAAAAATTAAATATAGGAAGTTTCCTTTTTTTTAAGATTTTATTTTTAAGTAACCTATATACCCAAATGGAGCTCAGACTTATACCCCTGAGATCAAGAGTCCTATGCTCTAATGACTGAGTCAGCCAGTCGCCTCTAAGATAGTTTGTTATAAATGAAATCTTACTAAGTTTTCGTTTCCTCTGCCTTTTCCTCTCTGTACATATCTTCCAAAGACCTACATTTTTAAATGTTGTAGAGCTGTGCTTTCTGCTCCTGTAACCAGTAGTCCTGTGTGACTGTGAAACTAAGTCTAAATTTAAGTTTAAAATTCAGTTTTTCAGTTACTAGAGCCACATTTTAAGTGCTCAGATACCCACATGTGGCTAATGGCTACCAAAGTGGGCAGCTGGAGAGCTGGAACATTTCCATCATTAGAGAGAGATTGATTAGATTGTGCTGTTAAGGGAAGTGATATTTAAAGGGACTTTTTTCTTCCGTCATTTCTCCTTCTTTCCTTTCTTCCACATTAAATAGCCTAGTTTAAAATTATTAAAGTCAAATTTCTTGTAATTTTGCATGGGATCCTTCCTCATAGAAAGTTGTTTATAGACATTTTAGGCCCGCCATGAAATGTTTGTGGAATCAGTGTAAACTACCCATTTCCATCTGAGACTGGAAATCTGGATCTTTAATTAAAAAGGCTATAAATAATTTCTTAATATTGTATAAAGTTAAAAGTTTCCAAAGCACTCTTAACTTACATATCTGTGTTTGGTCTTCAAACCTGTCTTTGGAGGAGGTAACTTTTAAGGAGATCTTGGAGTAGCAATCTTCTTTTGCAAGGTTCTGGTTTGTCTAAAGTCAACACAAGTGATACTTGGTGAGGCTGAATCCTGCTGTGTCTTTGCCTCCCTGTTCTTTTCTTCTTGACCAGTGATTTCCAAATAAGAAACATTTGGAGAAACTGACAGACACTTCTCTTTCAAAGTTTTTAAAAAGCTTTCCTGGTGTTTCTGGGAGAGCCATGTTTGAGAACCCGTGTCCTAGAGCATGTTGAGAGTCTTAGGCTTTGGTTATGCCTGTGACATTGTTACTTTTTTGGTGTGCTGATACTCAACTTTGAAATACCCTTACTGCTATCAAGATCTGGCTTTAACCCTTCAATAACATACACTGAATTCCATTAAGTTATTGGATATCTGTCATGTTTCAGGAGCTTCCTGTAGTCTGAGCACAAGTAACTTCCAAACCAGGTAGTTTATTGATAGACAGACTCAGAGGCTAATAGCAACTTGCCCAAGTCTCTTAGCCAGTAAGTGATAGATGGCTATTTATATATCTGGACACATTAATGAAACTTTACATGTGAGGTGTTAGAACAGGCATATATTTTGCTCTTTAAGTGGCCTGTTAAAATCCTGTAGGGAGATGCACTTGGTTGACTCAGTCAGTAAAGTTCTGACTTCCACTCAGTCATGATCTCACAGTTCATTGGTTCAAGCCCAGCTTTGGGCTCTGCTAAGAGCTCAGAGCCTAGAGCCTGCTTCGGAGACTGTGTCTCCCTACCTCTGCCCCTCCTCCACTGGTCTCCTCCCCACCCCCAAAAGTAAATAAACATTAAAAATTTTTTTTAAATAAAATAAAATCCTGTAGGGAAATCAGAGGTATTATAAGTACCAAGTGATAGGTCAGAATCCTGAAGAGTTCATGTCGAGTAGTTGCGTCTACATACTACTTTTATAGAATCTAACGGTGTCAGACATAAACACTCAGCCTTTCTATTCTAGAAATTAAGTTTTATAATAAATTACCTCCAGCACTGGCTTATCTGTAAGTTTCTAGAAATAATATGCAAATCTGTAAATTTGTAGGCTTGGAAAAATTACTTAACTTCAAGTTAATCCCAATTATTTGGAACATTTGCTGACCAAAAAAAAAAAAAAAAAAAACTGATCTCTAAACAAAGCAACAGCAATAAAGTAAAGGTTTTCACATAAAAGGGATTCAATTCACTATACCTACACCTGGAGACTGTATATTGTTATACTTTATTCACTGTGATCGCAGATATGGCGCCCTGGTTTCCAGAACCAAAGTAAGTTGGAAGGGAAGATGAATACTGGCAGAGGTGGATCTGGAGATAGGCAGCATGTTATAGAGACAGAAGATAAGTAAATCATAAAAAGCAAAAACAAGGTTTTCAGTAAATTAACAGTCTAGAATAGCCCTTTGAAATAGGTGCAACGAACTGCGCTTGAGTTTTGGTTATTGTAGCATCTCCACCTACCACAGTGCTGGCACAAATTATTTTTATTTCGTTTTATTTTATTTTGTTTTATTTTACTTAATTTTGTTTATTTTTACAACAGTATTTTAAATCTTAAAAGAGAGTCCAGTAACTGCACATTTTTTGGGGGGAATTTCAGTTTGAAGCCATCCCAGAGTATCAAATTTTAAGAAGCTCAGGATTAATCCTTTTTTTAAAAAAACTAACAATGTAAAAATTTATTCCAGGGTTTCCTTTTGTACTTTATTTAAAATGTTATTATTTCATTATGGGAAGAAAAAATAGAAGATTTGGAAAATAAGGGAAGCTTAACAATGTTCTTGTGTTTTTATGTGCATTTTAAAAACTACAATTGTAGGGGCACCTGGGTGGCTCAGGGGGTTATGTGACCGACTTTGCTCAGGTCATGATCTCGCAGTCTGTGAGTTCGAGCCCCGTGTCAGGCTCTGTGCTGACAGCTCAAAGCCTGGAGCCTGCTTTGGATTCTATGTCTCCCTTTATCTCTGCCCCTCCCATGTTCATGCTCTGTTTCTCTCTCTCTCTCAAAGTAAACATTAGAAAAATTTTTTTTAAATAAAATAAAAATAAAAACTACAATTTTATAGTTGACTTTTCCCACGTAGCATTAAATAATCATTAGTAAGTAAGTAATAGAAGTTTTCTCTTATCCACAGTAATCTTCTGTTTAAGTGTGTGTTTGGGTAATGCTCTCAAACAATGCCCTGTGATAAATATACCCTAAGTTGCATTTTTTCCCCGCAGACTTACTCTATTTACATCTATCATAATTTGTTGTTATTGGCTTCGTATTTTTGATACTTGTTTTCTGTTTTCTTATTTGTTTCTTATTCTCCTAGTTCTCTTTTCCTGTTGTCTTTAGTGCTAATCAGGTATCTTTTAGTATTCCATTTTAATTCTTCTTTTGACTTTCCAGTGATATATTTCTTTGCCTTATTATTTTAGTTGTTGCTCTATTCAGAGAGAATATTGAATTACTTTAGGTAAAATCTAGGAACCTTAACCAGAGCCTTTCTTTAGTGCTCTGGTTGTCATAAATTAGAAACCCTAGTACGGCATTTTAATTTTTACTTTCAACAACCATATGGTTTTTTAAAAAAAAAAAAGAAAGAAAGAAAGAAAAGAAGGGTACCTGGGTGGTTCATTCTGTTAAGTGGCTGATCCTTGATAATGGGTCAGGTCCTGAGACCGAGCTCTGTGTCAGGCTCTGAGCTGAGCCGGGAGCCTGCTTGGGATTCTCTCTTTCCCTCTCTCTCTGCTCCTTCCTTACTCATGCTCTCTGTCTCTCTCTCAAAAACAGAAGCATTTAAAAAAGAGAGAAGAAAAGAAAGTTGGACGTATGCTATTTTAGGCTCTTGTATTCCCATTCATTTTTATTTCTTCTTGTAGATTTCTATTGCTATGTGATACTGTTTTCCTCCCATAAGTACTTCTTGTAAAGGAGGCCACCTGGTAACAATTTTTTTTGGTTGTTTGTTTAATGTGAAAATGTTTTTATTTCACTTCACTTTTGAAAAATTGTTTTGCTGGATGTACACTTATTGGTTGGCAGGGTTTTCTCCTTCAGCTCTTTGAGTATGTACTTCCAGTGTTTCGTGGCCACCATTATTTCTGATAAGGCCATTGACCATTTATTTTCCCTTTACTTTTGGCTTTCAGCATTTGTGTGTAGGGCTGTTTTCTTTGTGTGCCTATCCTTTTTGGTTTTGTTCATTTCTTCTCTTTGTAAGTTAATGCTTTTCACTGCTTCTGGCCTCCATTTGCATTCTGCTTTTGAGTCCATTTAGTGAATTTTTCATTTCTTTTTTTTTGTGTGTGTGTGATTTTTAGGTCTAGAATTTCTAATTCTGAAAATACAGCTTCTGTTTCTCTGTTGAAATTCCCTTTCTGTTAATCACTGATATCATATTCACCTTTAGTTTTGATATATTTATTACAGCTGTTTTGAAGTCTTTATCAACTAAATGCAACTTCTGGACCTGCTTAGAGTTAATTTCTAGTGATTTTTTCCCCCGTATATATGAGTTACAGTTCCCTTTTATTAATTTGGAGGTGAAAACTGGACATGCAGAGAATACATTATAGCACCTTTGGGTGCTGATGGTTGTTTTATTTTCTCTTAAGGATTAGTGCCTTTTTGTTCTAAGAAGTATTTAACGTGCCTGGGTTCAGACTGCAAACTGGTCTCTGTCTCTGGACTATGCAATAGGTTTTCAGCTGCTACTTTTTTAGACTGCTTCCTTGGGGTGGGAGGGTCTCCCTTTGCAATTTAGTGGTTAGCCAAGATTTGGGGCTTACCCTGGATATCATTCATTTTTTCTTTTCTGGAGATTGCCACTTAATTTCCAATTCCTCTCTTGGCTTTGGACTGTCATTTTTCCTATTTCTAGCTACTAGGGCTTCTATCCATTCATGTTATATACAGTTGGGGAATGCTCTCCATTAAAAAAGACATCACACTTAGAGATCTTACCCAGTCCCTCGGTATCTACAAAGAATGTTTCCTTTTTGGTCTTTGCTTTTTTTCCCATCTGCCATAGGTTCTTTACCATGAGTGTGTAGTTGAGATGTCAGGGATTTAAATCTTGGCCTTTCCACTTAATATTTGCATGACCTTGAGAAAAGGACTTGCCACCTTTGATCCCTGGTTTCCTTTGATAGAAGATGGGAAAGATGATAATTCGTAGTGAGAAATACCAAATACGCTTGTGAAAGATACACGAAATAACAAGTGCATGCATGCCATGCTCCTATTATAGTTTTTGCTATCATGTGGTTTTCTATGTATATTGCTTTTATAATATTTTACCCACTTAGGATGCCATTGGTCATGTATTTATGTCCTTAATAACTTTTAATTCTTCTTATTTTAAAAATAAAACAGTTTGGGGGGTTTGGGTAACTTAGTCCATTAAGTGTCCAAGTCTTGATTTCCTCACTCAGGTCATGATCTCACGGTTTATGAGATCGAGCCCCACATTGGGTTCTACACTGACATCATGGAGCCTGTTTGGGATTCTCTCTCCCCGACTCCCTTTGCCCCTCCCCCTCCCACATGCATTCATGCTCCCTCTTTCTCAAAATAAACATTTAAAAAAAACAACTTGAAATATAGATCACACAGTTATTGATACTGGCCAGTACACGTTTTCTGGTAATTTGAGTTACGTTCATATTGTTGGAGTTAGCAAGTTATGTTGGATTTGAAATGATGTATACACTATGCTATTTTTAATGCAATGTGTAACTCATTCTTGAATGGCTAGTAAAGAACATGATGCGCTAGGTAGAGGACTGAATTCTTTGACTGTGATCAGCAGTTCTGACTTGGTTCATTGTAAAGTCACATGGTCACACCATCCACTTTTATCTGTGGCACTTGAGTTTTGAGCTTTGCATTAATGCCGTTGGATATTAATAGACCATTGTTAACCAGAGCAGATTGGATTCCTATAAAACAATACTTTGTTTTGAGAGAGTAGTCTGTATGGGGAGCATTACACTGAATACACCAATCACCGACAGCACGGATAGGAAATGTTGGTAGCTTTGGGATGATATAATTGGCTAGTACTTGATGAAAAAATTGTTAGAATAAACCCAGCTAGTTTGGCATCTAAATGTGCATATGTATGCATCCATTTTTAGTTACTAATTTTACTATGTTTCAGGATTTACTACTTTAGTTTACCTTAGTAGTAAACAGATGATATTAAATTATTTGAGAAATATTTATCTTTAAAGTATCTTCAGTAATACCTTATTAGTTCAGAAATTTAAGGATTTAAATTGCATTTTTGGTGAGCTTTAACATTTCTTTAAAAGTAACATGAGGTTTATTTAAATCCATAGTAAGATGCCTGTTAATGAAGAATAATTCTTATTTATTAATAGTCATGAAAAAGATAATTCTCTGCCTGTCATTAGCAGTGATTTAATTTGCTTAAATAAAACTGGGCCCAGATGTTTGCTTCTCTTTTCAGCCCATGCTATTTTATATTAACCCTAACTAATATAAAGTGCTTATCCTTTCCCACTAAGGAAATAGTGAAGAGAGGAAGCTATCTAATTTACTAAGCACATTTTTAGTGCCAGGTGATTCACAAAAAAACATTTCTAACAGTGTGATTCTTAATTATCAAAGCCATGTTATTTGCACTGTATTCTCCTAGGTTGCAAGTAGTGTAGGCGATAACTCTTACCAGAATGGTGATCCTATTTGTCTGTAAAGGTCTTTGTTTTTAATTTTACCTTTCCAGAGGTAATATAATTCCTACCTACAACAGTTTATAAGAAGCTGTATGGTAGAATCTAGATTAATGCTGTTTTGTAGTATTTACTTTCATGTGTTTGTTTAACATCTGGTTATAAATGCACATAATTTATATTTATAATTGTATATTGTATTTATAATTCAATTTTATTTCTATTTATCTTCCACTGTATAAAATGCTACAGTTAATTCTGCAGTTCTGCATGTTTGGATTGTTTCTTGTTTCGGGCAGTTATGAACAGTGTTGATAGGAACATTTTTACCTAGATGTCCTGCTTCATATTATGTTTTATATCTGTAGGACTATACCTTAAAGTAGAATTGCTGGGTTGAACAGTATGCATGTTTTCAGTTTGAGAAAACAATGCCCAAATTTATTTTCCAAAGCTATCTATCAAGTTATTTTGCCACCAGCAGTGTATGAGAGTTTTTGTGTTCAATCAGTCATCAAATTTTGTCACTTGCTGTTCCCAAACAGTATGGAGTAGGTAATAATACCTCCTCTTTACTGATGGGGCTGTAAGGGCCAGAGGAGTTAAATAGCTTGCTGGAGTTAACGCAGCTACTGAGTAGCAGAGCCAGAATTTGAACCTAGATCCGACTCAGGAATAGACACTTCAAATTTCATATCTACCATTTCATGACATTGTTTGGAAAACAGAGATGACCCGTAAAGGCTCAATATTCATTCACTATGTCTTTGATAAAAATCACAGGAAAGGTCTGTGCCTTTGTGGATACTCCATTTTAGTACATAGTGAAGGAGTAGAAGTGGATGCATAGATCACAAAAACTGAGTGAATAAAAGGATAATCACAGAGTGTGATGTGTGCTATGAAGACAATAAAAGGGGCACCGATGAGAAGAAACTATGTTGGGCAGCCTGGGAAGGAGCAGGCTACACCTAATCTGCGACCTAAAAGATATAAAGGAGCCAGTCATCTTCAGAGTGTGTTACAGGCAGAGCAAGCACCAAGCAAAATGTCCCCATGAGAAAGTACTTTAAAACCAGTATTTCAGCAATAAAGCAATATTATATCAAATTAAATATTTGAGTTAGAATGCTTTCAATAATTTTCTAACTTAAAGGATGGGAGTTTAAGGGTGTATAAAGTATGTATAAAAACTTGCAAGGAAATTCACAGAAATAGGGAAGTGGTCTGTAATTGGAAATGTTTACCTTTTCTTTAATTTTACTGTTTGTGATAACAAAACATTGGTGATAAGTCTCAAAACTTCTGGGTAGATAATGTTATTTTTCAAGCCTTCCTGGAAAGGCATGGATGTGTACTGAATGATAGGCCTTTTTTTTTTTTTTTAAACCTACCTTCCATACCACAATAGCCTCCAAATACACTTCCAAAGTTAAATAACACACACAACTCTATCTGGCAGACAATTTCATATTTTAACATTTGACATGTCTTCCCAGATAATGTCTGGACACTAGCTATTCTTTCTTCTCCATAGGTGGTCTGATGTAGCTGTCTTTAAGAATCCCGCAGGGCAAAGAGTTGTGTAGACGTTGTAGACCCTGGGGGACTTTCTACAAAGCACAAACAGATTTAAAAATAATCTCCTGTGGTGCCATCCCGTGTAGAACTTGTGTCTTTGTTAGGAGGACAATGTCAGAAGCTTTTAGTTTCTTTAGATGTGGAAGCAGAGGAAGGAGGGAAAGATGAAACAAAGTTGAAGAGTGAAAACAGCTGAGGAATTGCGAAGTTTGAGCAGGACATTTTCCTGAGTTGGGCGATTTGTCTGTCTTTTGTCCCCTTGCCCAGAATATTTTAACTGACTCACTGCCATATGCGATCTTGTACCATTTAGAAGATTCTCTGCTCTGCTGTTTCTTCATTTTTAAGTGAAGATAATACTACCTCTCAAAGATATGCCAATTTAGGGAAGGAGAACATGTGAACATTTAGGGAAATGTCTAGTACAGTAGTTTTCAGTAGATGGTTACTGTTAATAAGGTAAACCAGACAGATTATGAAGGTCTCATATACTAAGAATTCTTAGTTTACCCTAAGGTAATGAGTAATGAGACTATGTACAGCTATATTTTATAAGAAACTTCTGTTTATTGAAAGCAGGAGGAATTGTATTTCGTTGTATCTGGCAATACTAGTAGAAAAATTCGGGTGTGTATTATAGTAGACTGGAATCGATTGGGTTACATTCAGTGTCAGGGTCACCTCATCCCCAAATAGACAAAACCAAATTATTTTTAAACCCACAAACCAGTTGTCTTCCAGAATTGAACTCTTTCTTTGAAAGTAGTATGGAAGAAATAATTCTTACCTATTTTATTTTCCAAATGTTCATGTACTTACAGGAAATAGTAAGGGAATAGCTCAGAAACACATGGAAATAAAGTGTACTAAGTGCACTAAGGCAGCTTGTAACCCTGCTAAGTAAGCTTTTCCATCTTGTTTTTCATTTAGTGTGTGCATTAATTTGGGGTAGAATTTAAAACAAGCTTTGAAAGGAATTATTGTTGGAGTCTTATCTGAGATCTTCCTTAATGTTGGACCTATGACATTTCGATGATGTGGTCTTCCAGAATAATTTGAAATTGGACAACTTAAATAAAGTTAAACATTTTTTGTATATTGTTAAATTTATGCATTCTTTACAATAGCTACTATTACTGTACCTAGCACCTTCTTCTGAATAAGCAGTTGTTAAATGCATTAAAACTTAATAGCTGTGTATCAATACCCCTCTGCCCCCACATTCTTTTCCTGCTGATGTTGTTTCTGTTTCTGTAACTTTATTTAGTAAGGTTAATTTACTGTGTCAAAAGGTACATCAGTTCTTCTTGAAATCCAAATTTTATTTCATAGGTCAAAATGCTAGAAAGCAGTATATAGTTATAGTTCCCTAGTTTACATTTGGCGGGGTCAGTGAATTTTTGACTCCTATTTTGTGGCAGCAAAAAAATGATTAGTACATACAACTTTGTCTTCTTGAAAACTAGTTCTGTCATAATATATTCTCTTTGTTTCTTTGCAGCTTTTTTTATCTTCGATGAAATAATCAGCCTTGTGTTTTTGTTTTTGTTTCATTTTTTGGTAAAAGAATACCTTTTTTTTTAATGTTTTTTATTTATTTCTAGGAGAGAGAGAGAGAGAGAGAGACACCGTGAGCAGGGGAGGGTCAGAGAGAGAGGGAGTCACAGACTGAAACAGGCTCCAGGCTCTGAGCTGGCAGTCAGCACAGAGCCCGACAGTCAGCACAGAGCCCGACACGGGGCTCAAACCCACGAACTGCGAGATCATGACCTAAGCGAAAGTCGGACGCTTAAGCCACCCAGGTGCCCCAAGAATACCTTTTTTTATGCGATCCTCACATTAGCTGTGTAAATTAGCGTATTCGTTTAAGAACCACTTTCTAGTTGCCAAGGTGATGCTGGAAGCAAATTTTGTTCCTGTAAATAAATGGACCTTTACACATAAACATAGACTAACAGTGGGTCCATGGGATGTAATGCCGACTTCACATAGTATGTATTTCAGGGAGGCAGTAGGCAGACAAAAGGAAGAGGAATTCTAGTTGCAGGAGCAGTTAAGTGATGCTCGCTGGCACGGACTTTGGTCTTCCTGTACTGTGACAGGTCGAGCTTCTCAGCAGGTGCCACAGGAACATTCTTTACTAGGCACCTAGAGCATGTGGAATCCTAGGGAAACTGCTGCCCTTCCTCACACAGGGTGTAATCTTGTTCTTGTTGAAAAGCGGTCAGGCATTGAAAAGCCAGGGCACCTAAGAATAAGTTTTCCATGAGTTCTTTTGAAACATATAACTATAAATGAGTCATAATCTCACATTTCTAACATGTCACTGGCATTTAAATTTAAATTGCTGTATTATAAGCAAGTTGTATCAGCTGGCTTTTTAGTCAGGAGCTAGAAACTTTAGCTGCTTTATGTGGCTGTGTTGTTACAAATTGATCTTTATTTAGAGAGCCTCAGGAATCCAGGGAGATGGTACTGGTCAGCAGGGATTACCATCTCCACTTGACAGATGAAGAAATTTACTGTGGCAGAGAGGCTGTGACTTGAAATAGGGTGCCTATTGAATAGGCACCCAACCTTTTTTGACTGCGTTAAGTATTTAATTTAATAGAAACTGCTTTGGTGTAGTGGAAAATAGCCCACATTTAAGGTAGAAGACCTACCCTTTCATCTCTAACCTCTGCTGCAAAAATAAGAAGTCTGGGAGGGCGGGAAAGTACCTAATATGGTGCTTGATAAATTGATTAATGAATATTTGTTTAATGAATGAGTAGAAGGATGTGATTATGTTTTATGCTCAGAAACGGCTTTCTGCAAATGTCGACTCTTCAAATAACAGAAGTACATTAGAAGTTACTCTGGGCTTTAAAAAAAAAAATTTTTTAATGTTTATTTGTTTTTGAGAGAAAGACAGAGACAGAGCCTGAGTTGGGAGAGGAGCAGAGAGAGAGGCAGACATAGACTCCAAAGCAGATTCCAGGTTCTGAGCCGTCATCACAGAACCTGACATGTAGCCTAAACTCCCAGACTGTGAGATCATGACTTAAGCCAAAATTGGATGCTTAGCCAACTGAGCCACCCCAGTGCCCCACTATGGGCTTTTTAATATATTAAGTACAGTTAACGGGTTGGAACATTTCTCTTTTTGAAGAGTGTCCATATTTGAGCATCCTTAGGTCTACCTGGAAAGAGTATTATGGCAGCCTTAGGCCTAAAGACAGGCACTTTGGTACAGCTTTGCTCATTTCTTTAAAGTATAATTAAAACCGCAAACATTGTCTTTTGCCTGTTGTGACCTGAAATTGTTGAGCACAGACACTTTTACCAACTCATAACCAGTTAAATTGTAAAAGCAGAATTAATTTATATTAAAATGAATTAGATTTATTACCAATCTAATAAACACTGCTAGAAATAAACTTTATTCTTATTTTAACTGTATTCGGAAGTTGCTGTGTTGACACAGTCTTGAGGTTTCTTTGCACAGTGATAAACACCTTTATCAACTCATTCTTATCACTGCACAGTCCTCTTTCATGAGTATTAACATCTTTCTCCTATATAGTTGTAAAGACCCATCTATGCTACATTGTATGCTGGAGATGAAAATTCTGTGGGTTTAGTGACTGGGGTGTCCAAAGAAAGAGAAATAAATGACATCTTAATGTAATGTGAACTAAAGCATTTAACAGTGAGAAGCTCACTGATGTGCACATTTGGGACCTGAGAAGGATGTACATAGAGGACAGCCTTGCACTCTAGGTCATAGAGCTAGTCCAAAGAGATATTCAAGTTTTCAGTGGTAATGTTTTTAAAACTTAGTCAAGTAATTTTTTTAAAGCTTGATTTTATCTATTGTTTTGAAAACAAATCTAGTTTCATCGTAAGTTTTTTAAAATTCTGAAGAAAGTTACTCCGTTACACAAGAAATAGTAGCTTCATATGTAAGTGATTTTATTTTAACTGAGAAATGATAATTAAACTCAGTGGATTACTAGTAGTGTCTTAGGTCAGATAGAATTGAAATATGCCATTTGGTACATAAATGATAATTTAAATGGGTGAATTAAGAATTCAAGTTTAATTGTTGGTTATGGAAGCGGAACAAACTTTTTAACAATTTTTTAGATGTCTCTTGAAGAATCTAACATACATTTACACTATTAAGGGTTTTAATTATTAAGACTTTGCTGTTTATCTCATCAAATACTTTTTTGGATAGTTAAGTGTTAACTAAAACTAATGTAAAAAAGAGAAACTGTCTCCTTATTTTCATGCAGAAGACAGTTGCTGTTCATAGCACATTGACAGTTTTTTTTCCCATTTCATAAAAATTAGAACAGGAAAAAAAAAACCATCCAAGTGGCACCATCATTATTCACACTCAGGCCTGAAATACAGAGTGTAGGTCTGATCTGGAGATGAATAGGAGCCATCACTTACTGGTTCACACGTAGATAGTGTTAAAAGCCATGGGTTTGATGAAATGACCATAGAAAGAAATACAGAATAAGAAGAGGAGATGAGTTTAGGACCACGTGTTACCATTTAATTGCTGTGTAGATGATGCTTTGAGAAAGCATGGCATTTCAAGAAATGTTTTAAGAGGGAGTAGTCATCAATGTCCTGCCATTTCAAAAGTCCTATTGGGACAGAGACTGAAAGATGTACATTAGATGTGGCAGCAGAGAAGTCTTGGGCTGTATTAAAACCATTGTGTTGGGGTGATGCCAGGTGGGCAGTCATTGAGGAATGTGCTGTAATATTTCAGCAATTTTGGCTGGGCCTTTGTTAATGGTGCACGCTGATGGTTGGGTGTGGGGAGGGGTCATTGTGCGGTAAAAAGTTAACCATGATTAAAGGAGAAAGAATGATCTAGTTGAGAAGGGAGAGAAGAGAGTACCCCTACTGCAAAACCGTTTCCTCTATTCTGCAAAGAAATAATGGCCACGGAGACCAGAGTTCCTTTTCATTTTTGTATTTTCTGTGTCCTCAGAAAAATGGTCAACTCCTCACTCTTAATTCTCTGTAAGTTTCTCTTTTCATTCTGTTTCCATAGCTTCACCCACTTGCTTTTTATCCCTGGCCCCTCTCCTATGTTCCGGTCATGAATTTTTTAACAGCCTGATAGAACTCTTGAATTGTCTCATGACTCCTCACATTCTGCATGTCCAACTGAATTAATCATTTCCTTTTCAGGCTAACATAATTTACTAGTATCTCTATTTCTTTCATATCAAAATCCTTCCAGTTACTGAGAACCTAACTCTGGGTCTTTTACTGTTTCCTGGGTCTCTTACTCTCTTCCCTATTCTGTTCTCACCCCCAACAGCAGTCCCTGTTTGGTAGACTCAGAATCACATTGCTATTTTCTGAAAGATTTTTCCCCAGATAAGGCCAAATTAATTTAATTCATTTGGTCTACCTCATTTAATATGGTATTAGCCATTAAATTATGTTGTTTATTTTTGACCTTTTATCCATTATGTGAAAAAGAGTAAAAAACACAAACTGATCATTACAGTAAATATGTTAGGTGGGTTGAAGATACTATTTATGTAGCTTTGTATCAGCATAATTTTATTTTTTTAATTTTTTATAGTTTTTATTATTTTTGAGACAGAGACAGAGCATGAGCGGGGGAGGGGCAGAGAGAGAGAGGGAGACACAGAATCTGAAACAGGCTCCAGGCTCTGAGCTGTCAGCACGGAGCCCAATGCAGAGCTCGAACCCACGGACCGTGAGATCATGACCTGAGTGAAAGTTGAACACTAAACTAACTGAGCCACCTAGGCGTCCTATCAGCATAATTTAGTTCTTAATTGTAAGTGTGAAATTTTGTGATTTTCTGGTTTGTAAACAATTTTTTTGTATGCAGAATTCCACACTGATATTTTCATTCTTTTTCTGAAATTAATATAGAGGAACAAAATATATGTATTCTACATCATTTTACTATTATTGCAGGAAATTAATACAATGTAAATCCAATTATATTTAAATACATTGATTGAACTATAAGTAATAAATACTTGATTATAATTTTTTAATTGTATGCTAGAGATTAGTAACCGTTTTTTTAAATAGAGCACTGGAACGTGGAAAGGAAGATAACTTTCATTTTATGTAGACTCATGTTTATTCTAAAATACTTCCATACACGCTGGAAAGTCTTCATGTTTTGAATACAGTTGTTCATAGTATAGTGGAAACTTGCATAATTATCACTAGATCTTCAACTTGGAGGTGGAATTCTGATAAGCACCCACAGCAAAAATTTTAAGATGCCTTCATTCTTTTTGCATTGTTAAAAAAAAAACACCCACATTGGGTGTGCCTGGGTGGCTCAGTCAGTTAAATTTCTGACTTCAGCTCAGGTCATGATCTAATGGTTTGTGACTTGAAGCCCTGCAAGGGGCTCTGGGCTGACTGCTCAGAGCCTGTAGTCTGCTTCGGATTCTGTGTTTCTCTCTGCCTTTCTTCCAGTCATGCACGCAGTCACCCTCTGTCTCTCTCTCTCTCTCTCTCAAAATAAACATGAAACAGAAAAAGACATCCACATTAATACTTAATCTTGGAAAAGTTAGCCTATTACATATATCAGTCTTTATTTTTTTAATAAAAATCATAAGGAAGTGGTCTTTCTAGATATTATAGACACTATATTTTTTGTAATACCTTAAAGATTATATAATATTTTAAAGTCTCTATTTACAAATCAAGGGCAGAACACTACATACCCTAGAGTGAAAACCAAGGAGTTTTTGTTTACTTTAAAGTTGATTGAATTAAAAGGCAAAAGTCTTTATTTTGGCTTTATTTGAATAATGGAACTGTTGAGTCATCAGTGCCTCTGAGGAGTCTTTCTCGGAGGGGAGGGATGATCATCATTGATGCTCCACCATCCAGAACACCTCCAACAGTGAAAGTAAAGCCAAAGTGAGTTGCTCTTGTGATTGAACCACACAGGCCTCTGGTCACATTTTTCTCTTACGTATGCGTATTTCTAACAGTTATGGTTACTGATTTCGTTGTTTATACTAGATGCTAAGTGAGGAACGGGAATAGTAATAGGCAGATAAATTGACTGAAATGAGGAGTGACACTCTGCAGTCTGATACAGAAGGGAAAAAATGACCAGAAATCATCATTTCAGAAATGAAACCCAGCAATTCCACACTGAGGGATATAAACTATGTCCACACAAAAACTTGTCACAAATGTTCACAAAAGCATATTTCATAGTAGCCACAATGTGAAATGGACTCAAATATTGATCATCTAATGAATGAATAGACATATGTGGTATATCTATACAATGGGATATTATTTGGCAATAAAAAGGAGTAAAGTACTGAAACCCAATATAATATGGATGAATCTTGAAACTGATTGTACTAATTGAAACAAGCCACATACAGAGGCCATATATTACATGATTCCATTCCATTTATATGAAATGTCAGAATAGCAAATCCAACAGGCAGAAAGTTGAGAAGTGATTGCCAGGAGCTGGAGCAAAGAAGAAATGGGAGTGACAGCTGACGGGCTTAGAATATCTTTTTGAGATGATGAAAATTTTCTAAAATTGATTGTGATGATCATGGTAAAGCTTGGTGAGTATACTAAAAATCATTGACATGTATACTCTAATTGGGTGAGTTGTATGGCGTATGAATTATATTTCCACAAATCTGTGAAAAAAGTATAACAGATTAGGGTAATTAATTTTTGTTAATGGAGTGATTAGTTTGGTATATCATAGGCTTGGTCAGTCCTCTTAGAGTATAGGACAGTAATCATTGATGCAGTAGATAGTAGTTATGAAACTGTGATTTATAAGGGAAATTATTATAACTTATGTCACATAGGCTCTAGTTTTAAAACTCTGAACTATCTATCAGAGATGTGTGGTTAATACTAACATTCATCTTTAAGTTCCTAGGATGACTTGGTTTTTGTATGTTTCACATAGGTGAAGTTATTGCCTTGTCTTTAAATGGACGTGTGAGGATTAGTTGAAAATTTAATTTTTTTATTGTCATTAAAAACCTAGGTAAAATAGTTTTCAAAAATCTATTTCAAAAATGATTGCATCTAACCTACATTTCTTCTGTGGCTTTAAAATCTAAGAATGAGTAGTCATTCGACTAAATATGGCACATAAGAGCTGATCCAGCTTGATAGCACTTTGGAAATGCATATTGCACTAAGCATTAAATGGAGTTTAATGAGTTTACTTGCCTAACAGATACTGATCACAGAAACAAAGGAAATTTGGATTATGACATAGATTTTTCTCTCTGGTAACACACAATTTGATGTAGCTCATTTCTGCAAAAAAAAAAAAATATATAGATATATATATATATATAGGGAATTCACTAGAGAGTATGAACCACTGAAAATGGCTTTTAAAAGTATGGTAGGAAATCTGGATGACAGTTTTGAGAATTAAATGATAATTTAGTTGACTCTTCACCATTTAAAGAATGGTATTAGAAACACAGCTGTATTTTGTTCCCTGCTGTTGACATACAGGTAAGGAAAAAATTATAGGGGTAGTGTCAGGGACATGATTCTAGACATCAAATATTTTCCTTGCCCCAGTACCCTTCTTCACCCTTCATGATATGCTTAATACATGTTTCCTGGTTTGGAAATGTGTCATATATCTTGGATGTATTGGGAAGGAACAGAACAAAAGGAAGAGAGAGAGAGAGAGAGGGAAGTTAGAGAACAAAATCAAAGAATCATACAGTCAGACATGAAGCATAAAAACTAATTCATGTCTGAATCTGAGAAAAATATTGAAAAGGAAAGAACGAAGAGCACTAAGTAAATGCAGATAAAGAGTAGAGGCAGGAGTTAAGAATGAATCTTGGGGATCTGGCTGTAAAGGACTAAAAACGGAAAATTCATTGGTGATGAGGAGTTTTAAATTGTTAATGTTGAAATTTCATCTGTAGGAAGGATGCCAACCACATACTGTAAAGTGGCTAGAGAAACAAGGTCTGAATGGACTGACTTAGCTAAGCCTATACTTAGCAAATAGTATTTATTCTCCAGATACCACCAAAGTGTAATTAAAATTTGAAATTATTAAAATGGGTTTACTGTCATGATAAGATTAAAAAATTTTAAATACCCATTAACTAAGGTTTTCCTCCACTTTATTGCTCTACTTTTCTTTTAGGTAAGATATGCAGACTCCCTTGATACTTGGAAATCTGTATCCTCTTAAACATGATTAAATGTATTTTGTGATATTTGTCTTGATCGAGTGATTGTAAACTTTAAATAATTAATAATTCACATTTTCTTTTATAACCAGGAACCTTTCGAGGATGGCTTTGCCAACGGGGAAGAAAGTACTCCCACCAGAGATGCTGTGGTCACATATGCTGCAGAAAGTAAAGGAGTTGTGAAGTTTGGTTGGATCAAGGGTGTATTAGTATGTACCTATAGACTTAATTTCAGGAAAACATTTCTCTTTATTACAAAATCTTTCTAATGTTCTTGTCATTTCTTAAGAGAGCCTGTGTTTCTCTTTTTATATGACTGTTATGGAAGACCATTTTAATAACCTGTACCTCCTTTTCTTGTGAGTATTAAATTCAGTAAAGTAAACAGGGTATGTGTATTAATGGAATCATACTATACTTTATTTCCTCTAGATTATATTTTATTACCTCTTATAAATCTTATGTTTGTCAGAAATTAAGTATGAAACTGAAATTGATGGAGCAGAATCAAGAAAGCTGAGCGGACAGTAGAGCTGATAGATTCCTACTTCCTTTCCTGCTACCCCATTATTTTTTTAAGAGACATACATAAAAGTTAACCAGGAACAAAATAAAGGAGAAACTGTTTTCTTAAGTGTTGAGGTCACTTCACTAGATAGGTTTGAGTGATTTAGTTTCAGACTTGCTTCTGTTTTTCGGTGTTCGCATAGGCACTAAGGACCTGACTGGAGTAGACAAGTAGACCAAAGGGCTCTCCTGTTGGGACTTTGGGGGCCCTTAAGAGTTGTGTTGACATTTAGGGGAGAAGTCAAGGAAAAGTCCCACTTCTAAGACTAATTGCATTGCTTTAAATGAATAGAGTGAGCGTGAAGCTCCAGGTAGTGCTGTTGGCCCATTCTTAGATGGTCCTATTTTAGAAGACTGTGTTCTATGTACAAGCAAAATAAATAAAAGTAAAAATAAATAGGGAAAACTCTTTTTAAGTAGGTGAGCGTTTTAAAAGCTATGTGAGGAGTACCTGCCTGGCTCAAAGGAGTGTGCAGCTCTTCATCTTGGGGTTGTGAGTTCAAGCCCCACATTGGGTATAGAGACGACTTAAAAATAAATGAATAAATACACTTTAAAAAATAAGTGATATGTGAACAATTGGCGTTTTATGTTGATAGATATTTTGTAATAACTTAAATCTTCTGAAAGAGTTATGAAATAAGAATGTTGATAAAGAACAAGCAAAAATTAAACTTAGTTCCATTGATAAATGGGAACAGGAACTGCTTTCTTCTGGTTGAAGTCTTAAAATACTCCTTTTACCTTGTTCAGTTGCCTTTGCTGTGTGTGTGTTATACTTAAATTAGCTCACATTTTAGCCCTCATTAAATTCTTTTAAAAATACTACGAAGAAAAGGATAAGAGATTTAAAGTGACTTTCTGTAGTTTTTAAATGTATGTTGTCCTACTTTTGGCTAGTTTTTAACATTTACTGATGTACTATATTTGACCACTTTGCTTCATCTGTAACTTGGCTTTTTTTCTTCCCTAGGTACGTTGTATGTTAAATATTTGGGGTGTGATGCTCTTCATAAGATTGTCGTGGATTGTGGGTCAAGCTGGAATAGGTAAGCAAAGGTCCATACTGTTTGATTCACTTGACAATGAGTAAGCAGAGTAGCTGTGTGCTCGTCTGGGCTGGGAACCTCCTCAAATTCAAACAATTGGAAATTGTACTTCGCCTTTTTTCCCCTTTGTATCAGATCTTAATGTTATTGTTTTCAGAATTTTGATGTCACTTTTCTAAAATGGAGTAAAAATAAGGTAATTGTTAACTGTAATATAAATTCTGTTTATTAACCTTTTCCAGATAGCGCAAGTTGAAATAAGTATAAGTATTCTGAGCCTCTTTTTTTCCCCCAAAGGTCTGTCGGTTGTTGTAATTATAATGGCCACTGTTGTGACAACTATCACAGGATTGTCAACGTCAGCAATAGCTACTAATGGATTTGTACGAGGAGGTAAATTCAGTCTTCTCACATCATTGTTATGAGATTACTGTTATTAATAAACTGAAGTTTAAATTTTTAAATTATTTTTTACCTTTCAAAAACCAACATAGATCTGTATAGGTGAGAAATACTACTGAGCACTTTCAAGCTAGTATATATGAATACAAAATTTTACTTTGGTCCATACACAAACGTGTGTGTTCAATTAGGATGCTTAATGTATTTGGTAGCAAAATGGAACTTGTAACTGGTTTCTTTTAGTTGGGTTGCCCCTTGTTGCCTCCTACCAGATTTTAGCCCTTGGGTGGGTAGCATACATTCCTGTATTTGGTCAGTGTTGTATAGGTGTAACCTCTTTACTCCCATTTAGGAAAACTTTGGCAGAGTTCTTTTCCCGTGACCTGACAGCTGGTGTATTACACCCAGGACTCTGAATCCACACTATCAACTCTTGCTGTCTTCTTTGGGTGCCCTGAGGCCTCTTTCATTGCAGTTCATAAGATCTCCCTTGTGAGATTTTACTCCCCCTGTCCCCCTTCCCAACCAAGGGAGAGCACCCAGGAGACCAAGGGAATGGCCATGGAACTCTTTTGAACAAGAAGATTTCCATTTTCCAAATCAAAACTCATCATTTAGCTGGAGTGAGGCGATCCCTAGAGAAAGGGGAGAAAATGGACTTTAGCAGCTTCTGTAAAGTTGTCATAGCAGATCACCTAACAAGAGGATCGACCTGTACCATCTACCTCACCTATTTTACAGATCGGTATTTGACATTATGTATACACAATTTCTGTTTTATCTGCATGAAGTATTTAGAGAACACCATTGAGCCTTTCATTTTTCCTCATTGTCTTCATATTTCTCACTTACCAGAGTATCCAAATCACTGTGCCCCCGGGGGAAGCTAGTAGCAATATGATTATGACCGTGCTAAGACTGACTGAAGTATTATGTGTACATGAGTCCATTTAGAGCCATATTGTGGTGGAAGGTATGGATTTGTCTAAAAGCGTTAATCAGGCAACGCTGAGAGATTATTTTTGGCTTCTTTCGTGCTGAGTGCCCCATGCTTCATTTATTTCTGCTACTTTCATTCTAGGGAATGGAAGTGAAAGGAGAAATGGATACAGTATTAGGTATTTGAGGGGACCAGCAAGTCATCAAAGAATTTGTCCCTATCCTTAGGCTTTCCAGTCTAGGTTGTAAGCCTCACTGGGGCAGTGGGACATGAAGCTGTTGGCAACACAAGCCCCACAGGCTTTTATTCCCTGTGTGAACACAGACTTAGGGGAAGCGTAGATTCTTCTGCATTGTGACTGAAAAGCCATTTCATCTTTCAATACTACCAGTAGTTTTCATATATATCCATAAATACACGTACTGTAGAAACTGACCACATACTTTGAAACTTTGCTAAAAGGCATTCAGTTTTCACTTCTTCGTTGTTGACTGGAAATTTGGCTGATCCTTTATAGAATATAAAAAAGTTGTTTCATCATCTGAAGTGAAAGTTTCATAGAGTTTTTTTTTTTTTTTCAATGACTCTAAGCCCCTTCTGTCACCTCTTTATCTGCTTCATGGACTTGGACAGCCCTAGTGGGATTTATTTATGTTCCACATGTGAGAAAGTAGATACAAGTGTAAATCTGGCAAGAATATATTGCACCCTACAGTCATGATTCCAAATTGAATATATTGTTGTGACTCAAACATTTTATTCTAAAAGTCCATGTTACTTAGGTCTGTGCATAAAAATTCCCTATAACGATTGACTCACCCAGTAGCAATGAGCACCCCTAGTGCCCATATTGTTTATTTTCATGTAGAGGAACTAGAGGACCTTGGAGAAGTAATTAATTTCCAGATTTGGGCAGGAAATGTACTATAAGAGGCTAGATATCTTTTCACATTGGAAAGTAGAGAGGTAACAAAGGTTGCTTAGTTTCAGGTCAAAAGGACCCAGGAGCCAACGTGAAGAAGTTAACACTGACTTAAGGTTAGATAACTTGAACAGCAGTCCTACTACTAATAATAACTGTTTTGAATGAAGTTATAATATATGATAAAATCCTTAGGTTCACAGACACCACAAAAAAAATCATATTGTTTTACCTTTGAAGAATTCTACAAACTAACTTACTGGGAAAATTGAAAAATAAATATAAAGAATCTCCTCTTGAATCAAGCTTTCCTGAATAAAAGTTTCCTTACCTAATCTCACTGTAACCAAGAAATTGACGAGATTTGTTCTCTGATAATTATTCTACTTGATAAGCAAAGAAAGAAAGAAAATTAAAATATTCCAACTTTGTAAGCCCCTTACTTGAAAAAAGTATCTATGATGTATTATTTCCTGAGAAATTGAATCTGAACTATATCATGCCTGTAGCTCCAGGAAGCATTTCATAGAATATGCAGGGGAGAGAGTAACTTATTAAATGACACTATAGGATGACTACAGCAAATTCCAGACCGGGAATGTTTCTGGAACAAGGAACACTTTTGTTTTTTTTTTTAATGAAGTAATGTGTATACCCAACATGGGGCTCAAACCCACCACCCTTGAGACCAAGAGTCATAAGGTTCTACCAACTGAGCCAACCAGGCACCCCAGGAATCCTTATTTGACATAGTTTTCCAAGGAGAAAAAGAGAGAATTAGAGTTTAAAACAGACTGTAAAAGACTCACGTATGGATATGAGTTTGTTTGTCATTTGTAATTGTAAACTAATGTGTCTTTTAGTGGGATAGGACCAAAAACGTCCAGCTTGCATCTCCTGTAGCCCCATCACTGAGGACTTGATTTTCATTTCCTCTCTTAAAAGGGCTACATAGGGAAGAGAGGAATGGAGCTAGAAATATCCACAGGGTCAGGGTACCAAAGGCTTAGATATCTACTGGGAAAATGGAAGGATACCATGGGAATAGTGATATCTGGAGACCCATCTCCGTTTCTCTGATTGATTTTTAAGGGAATTACTAAGGAAGTATTTTATTGAAAAGTTGTGGTTAATCTGCGTAGTGGCTTTAATTTGGGGAGCCTCCTTTTGAATTTGCCTGGTTATGTTATTAATATAAAGAACTATTTCGAGGTAATATTTTATTCTTGGTTTCTAGAGTATGTTTCTAGCTGTGTGGCAGTATGTGAAATATACACTTTTCCTAGCACTATGTGCTTTTTGCCATAGGAGAGATTTAAGTTTACCAAGTAACCTTAACATTGGCTTTAACAGTACATTTCAGAGATGAAACAGATACCAATGTAGAAAAGTGTAGTTTTTTAAATGTGAAATAACTGTTCACTTATAAACAAATATAGTAATATCCAGTTATGAAGTTTAGGATAAAAATATAACAACATTCATGGTTTCTTTAAAAAAAAGAATCAAAACTTAGAAAAAATGAAAGATGCTTAGTTTGGGGCTTGATTAGATTTTAGTAATGATTTTTGGGTAATTGTTAAAACTACTAGCAGGTTAGAGAATCATTCCCTCAGTTCTCTGCCTGCAGAGAATAAGATGAGCAGTGCCGAGTAATTTCGGCAAGCCCCCATTTACCTTCATCTCTGGCATAGTCCCTGGTCCACCAGGCACATACCTTCTACAGACAGTGAGTGGTAGCCAGCCAGGAGCCCAGAGCTCTTTCACTGAGATCTGCATTTTATCGATTTCACAGGCCAGAGTTCTTCCATCCACAAATAATTAATCTGTAAATATGACCTCATTTATGAAATAGAGGACAAGCAGAGGCAGCCTTTTATAAGATAGTTTTTCACCATATTGTGTTATATGAACTGAGCATTAAGTGGAAAGCAGAGGTTAGTACACTTACAAATAAAAATCCAGGTTACATCACATTCAGAGGGGTAGTTCTGAAAATGTAAAATCAACATAAATGACTAAGATGAAATTTTCTATTACTTGTATTTCAGTCACTCAACAGATCATTGTTGAGCTCTTTGTGACAGGCACTGGGTTTGTAACAATTAAAGTCAGACAAGATCCTATTTTCTTGGAGCTGTGTTCTGATAATAGGGGCAATTATTTTTTGAAACATAACTGCTAGGCATGATAACATGGTATTGACATACATTATCAGATTTAATGCATCATAGTCACACGTATAATTTGGATAGATGAAGAGAGCGAAAATGTAACATTCATTTTTCTGACAAATTTTATGCAGGTTTTACTGATGTTATCTTTTTTAAGTGTCTGCAGCAATGTCGGAATTGTCTTCATATACTTCAGTCTTTTTCTTTTTGCTGAAATAATTAAAGACCTCCTCATTCTGTTTATAAGTAAAACTAAATATTGAAAGTAATCCTAACAGTTTTCACATGGATTCTAAGTGACAGAAAGTGCTTTCTGTATTAGTAAAATCAGATTATCATCGATTGTCAGATTTTTTTTTGTTTTGTCTATTATATATAGCTGTTCATTCTTGTCATCACCAAGCAGCGAGTTGTAAGTTAGAAGTAAGCTCCATAGTTCTTTCCTTTTATTGCTAATTTTTTTCAAATTACAGCTTTCCAGATGAGTGAAATGTTTGAAGAAGCTCTAAAAAGCAGTTCTGTAACAGTTGTATTATGAGCTTTTATTAGACTGAAACATAACATTGTGTTTTCAGTTTAGTAAAACATTACTTACAAACCACAAGTAACTCAAATGTGAATCCAGCAAGTAGTTGTAAATAATTTTTCTTTTGGGTCTTCTCTTTGACTCACTTAGTGGCATTTCAATTTTGCCATCCTTAATGATTAAAAATACTTGAAGTTAGTTCCAAAATTGTCTACTGCAGAATTGGGGTTGTATGTCTTGGCTCTCAAGTGGTAGTATAACACCCAGTCCTAGTCAGAAGATTCCATGTTGGTTAACACATCTTTCTCCTACTTGACGTAAGAGTGGCAACAGAACAGAGCAAATTTGACCAGTGTTAACAGGAACACAGACTATTGTGTGTTGGTATAACAGGATATTAGAATGTATTTCCTAGAACAGTAACCAAAATGGATATTGGATCCTTTTGGGTCCATTATTACCCCATTGAATTCTCAAAATTGTTCCTTGGAATTTTAACACAAAATGGCTTTGGATAAAGTGATAGGTCAGTATACAGAAGTAGGTAGTTTACTGCTGCAAGAATTCTGGTGTATTTTCTAATCATACTAGACGAAGGTTGAACAGTAATTGTTAAATAGTTTACTTTTTCATTCATCAGTTTATTATGTTTTTGCTATTTTTACCTTTTGATTTGATCCTTCCTCAGTACATCAACAAAACCTTTATTTTATGAAATTTCCACAGATACAGTAGAATACATAGATGATTCATATTATATATATTGATCATTTCATCCATGGGAAATAAAGGATGTTTGGTCACAAACTTGTCATTTTTCTCTGTTCCATGGGTAACAACTTTTTGGAGCTATTTATTAGTTAGAAATTTTTGAATCTTTTTTGAGTGTACTTGACCCACAGTGTTCCATAGTTTCAGACATACAACTTAGTGATTTGACAAGTTGATACATTTTGATATTTTCACAGCTGTAGCCACCATCTGTGTCATTATATCACTAACACAATATTATTGACTATTGTGCTGTGCCTTTTATTCCTATTCTGACTTACTCTTTCCATGATTGGAAGCTTGTATCTTCCTCTCTTCGCCCAATTTGCCCAACTCCCCATCTGCCTTCCTTCTGGCAACCATCAGTTTGTTGTCTGAATTCTGCTTTTTGTTTGTGTATTCATCTGGAGTTTAGGTGGGTTTTTTTTTTAGATTTCACTTAGTGTAATCATGGGTTTTTTTGTTTGTTTGTTTTTGTTTTTCTCAGTGTGACTTAAATCACATAGCATAATACTGCCAAGGTCCATCTGTGTTGACTCAAATGACACAATCTCATTCTTTTTTATGGCTATGTAATGTTCCATTGTGTGTGTGTATATATATACATATATATGTGTGTGTGTGTGTGTGTATATTTATATCTATCTCTCTATCTCTCTATCTGTCTACGCTTTTTCCTTATCCATTTGTCTCTTGATGGAAAGTTAGTTTCCTTATATATCAATTAAATATAATACCTGTCAAAATTCCAATGGCATTTTTCACAGAAATAGGACAAATTATCATGGAATCATAAAAGACCCTGAAGAGTCAAACAATCTTGAGAAAGAAAAAAGCTGGAGGCATCACATTTCCTGATTTCAAACTTTATTTCAAAGCTTTAGTAATCAAAATGGTATGGTAGTGACATAAAAATATACATTGACCTGTGGAATAGAATTGAGAGCCCAGAAATAAACTTAAGCATATAGAGTCATGTAATATTTGACAGGGGAACTGAGAATACTCAGTACAAAAACAGTAGGCTCTTGGGGTGTCTGGGTGGCTCAGTCGGTTGAGCAGATGACTTTGGCTCACGTCATGATCTCATGATTCGTGGGTTCGAGCCCCACATCAGGCTCTGCTGACAGCTAGCTCAGGGCCTGGAGCTTGTTTCAGATTCTGTGTCTCCCTCTTTCTCTGACCCTCCCCAGCTCATGCTATCTCTCTCTCTCTCTTTCTCAGAAAGAAATAAAACATTAAAAAAATTAAAAAACAAAACAGTAGGCTCTTAAATGAGAACTGGATATTCACATGCAAAAGAAATTGGACCTGTATCTTAAATCACTCATAAAAATTAACTCCAAATGGATTTAGGACTTAAATTTAAGACCTAAAACCATGAAATTTCTAGAAGAAAGTATAGGGGAAAAGCCCGTTAACATTGGTCTTGCTAGTGATGTTTTGGATATGACATGAAAACCACAAGAACAAAAGCAAAAATCAGCTAATCACCAAAAGCAAAAATCAAACAAGAAGCAACAACTTCTGCACTGCACAAGAAACAATCAACCAAATGAAAAAAAAAAAAAAACAAAAAAACGGGATGGGAGAAAATATTTGCAAGTCCTATATCTTATAAGGATTTAATAGCCAAAATAGGGAAAGAACTTATATAGTTCCTGAGCAATAAATGAAATAATCTGATTTTAAAATGGGCAGGAGCCCCCCAGTGGCTCATTCAGTTAAGAGTCTGACTTTGGCTCTGGTCATGATCTTGCAATTCGTGGTTCGAGCTCTACGTCGGGCTCTGTGCTGACAGCTCAGAACCTGGAGCCTGCTTTGGATTCTGTGTCTTCTTCTCTCTCTGCCGCTCCCCTGCTCAGTCTCTGTCTCTCCCAAAAATTAATGAACTTAAAAAAATAGTAAATAATAAAAATGGGCAAAGGACCTGAATAGATGTTTCTCCAAAGAAGAGCACAAGTTCATGAAAAGGTTCTCAACATCACTAATCATCAGGGAAATGCAAATCAAAACCACAATGTGTTATCACCTCACACCTGTTAGAACGGTTACTCTCAAAAAGACAAGAGACAATAAATGCTGCTGAGAATGTAGAGAAAAGGGAACCCTTTGCACTATTGGCAATGAAAATTGATATAGCCACTGTGGAAAGCAGGATGGAGGTTCTTAAAAAAAAATAGACCTACCATATCATCCAGCAACTGTACTTCCTTGGTATTTATTCAGAGGAAGTGAAATTACTGTTTGTTAGAGATGTTTGTACTCCTGTGTTCATTGCAGCATTCTTCACAATAGCTAACACTTGGAAAAAAACTTAAGTGTTCATCAGTGAATGGATGCATGAAAAAAAGATATACATGCACACACACAGTGGAATATTATCTAGCCATAAGAAGGAGATGTTGCCATTTGCAACAACATAGATGAACCTTGAGGGCATTATGCCAAGTGAAATAAGTTAGAAAAGGCAAATACTATATAAGCTCACTTGTATGGGGAATCTAAAAAAGCCAAACTCCTAAGAAACAGATGGCAGACAAGTCGTTCCCAGTAAGTAATTTGGTCAGACTTAAAGTTACAAGACGATTAAGTTCTGAGGATCTAATGTACAATGTGCAGACAATAATTTGTATTGTATACTTGAAAGTTCCTGAGAGTGGATCTTAATTGTTGTTACTTACCACAAAACAACAACAAAAATGGAAATTCTGTGTGGCGAAGAATATATATTAGCCTTATTCTGGTAAACATTCTGCAACATGTATGTATGTCAGCACATCACATTGTATATCCTTTTTATGGCTTATTTATTTTGAGAGAAACAAAAGTGGGGAAGGGGAGAGAGAGAATCTCAAGCACCCTCTGCCCTGTCAGCACAGAGCCTGACTTGGGGCTCAGTCCCACAACCCATGAGATCATGAATTGAGCTGAAATCAAGACTTCAGTGCTTAACTGACTTAGCCACCCAGGCACCAGGGTCACATTGTGTATCTTATACAATGTTATATGTTTGTTACATCTCAGTAAAGGTGGAAAATAGTTAATTGACCCTGCAGTAGCTCTGTTTCTGGACTCTATGCTGGTACATTATCTTCAGGTTTGTCCTTAATCTAATACCATACCATCTTGGTACTTTTACAGTAATTCTTGAAGTTGGGTATTATAGCTCCTTCAGCTTTGCTTTTTTTCAAAATTGTCTTGGTTATTCTAGCTGTCTTGCCACCCCATATATATTTTAGAATTACTTTGTCAATTTCTGTAAACTGTCTTGCTGGAATTTAGATTGAACTTGCGTTCAAGAGAGAAGCTTGGGGAGAATTAACAACCGTTAGGGCTTTCATTTCATAAATCTGTTTCATCTCTCTCTAGTTCTTAAGTAGTTAGTACACAGATTTTGAAGATTTTTTTAGATTTATACTTTATTTACTGCTTTTTGTGCTATTGTAAAGTTACTTTTTAAAATTTTAGTTTCTTAGGGGCGCCTGGGTGGCTTAGTCGGTTGGGCGTCCGACTTTCGCTTAGGTCATGATCTCGCGGTTCGTGGGTTCGAGCCCCGCATTGGGTTCTGTGCTGACTGCCAGCTCAGAGCCTGGAGCCTGTTTCAACCTGTGACTCTCTCTCTCTGACCCTCCCCTGCTCACGCTGTCTCTCTCTCTCTCCTAGAAATAAATAAAAATATTAAAAAAAAAAATTTTAGTTTCTTAGTCTTTCTTGCTGGTATATGATGGATTTCTGTATATGTACCTTGTAATATTTTTGTACTAGTTGTCCAGAGAAACAGAGTCCATAAGGTGTATCTGTGTGTGTGTATGTGCAGACAGATTTACTTAAAGGACTTGATTCACCATGATAATGGAGGCTGGGAAATCTAAAATCTGTAGGGTAGACCAGCAGTCTGGAGACTTAGAGAAAAGGTGTTTGCAGTTGATGTCTGAAGGCTGTCTGCTGTAGAACTCCCTCTTGCTGGGGACAGGTTTGTTTTTGTTCCATTCAGGCCTTCACCTGATTGAGTGAGGCCCACCCACATTATGGTGGGCAAACTGCTTTACTCACATTCCACCAATTAAATGTAAATCTCCTCTAAAAAAACCCCTCACAGATGGGTGACTGGTGGCTCAGTTGGTTAAGCATCTGACTCTTGGTTTGGCTCAGGTCATGATCTCACATGTAATGAGATACAGATTTTAAGTTTACAGTTCTGTAAATTTTGATAAGTATATAAACCTAGCTCAGTCAAAATACAAAGTATTTTCATCATAAGCTGACAGGAATATTCTTGGACAGGTCTTTGTGGTTGTTTATGTCTTTACTCATGTTGGGAGATTATCTCTGAGTGGATTTGTTGATTTGTGGGATACTTACATGTCTCATTTATAAGAAATTGCTAAATGGCTTTCCAAAGTGGTTGTTATGTTTTATACTACCATCAGCATTATATGAGACGTAATAGTTTTCCATGTTATTGCCAATGCTTGTGAGATATTTTAATTATAGCTATTCTCATAGATAATTAATTATGGTATGCATCTTTTCATGTGCTTCTGACCACTTGTATATTGTCTTTTGTTAGGTATTCATATCTTTTGGCTTTTTTAAAATTGTGTTATCTATTTTGTTATTTGTAGGAGTTTTTAAAATATATTCTAAATATAAGCCATTTGTATTATGGGTTTTTTCCCCCCAGTTTTTGACTTGCCTCAGCATTTTTATAGTTTTTTTAATCCTCTGTTTCACAGTGCAGAAGTTTACTACTCTGATGAAACCAGATTCTTGTGTTTTCTTGTATAGCCAGTGTTTTTATTATACTGGCCTGAAATCTTTCGCTTATCCCAAGGTCATAAAGATACTCTTCTTTGCTTTATCTAGAATCTTTATGGTAGCTTAGGCTTTTGACTATCAGTACCAAAGGAATTTAAAAAAAAAAAATTTTAGTGTTTTTTATGTATTTCTGAGAGAGAGAGAGAGAGAGAGTAGGGGAGGGTCAGAGAGAGGGAGACACAGAATCTGAAACAGGCTCCAGGCTCTGAGCTGTCAGCACAGAGCCCGACACGGGGCTCAGACCCACGAACCGTGAGATCATGACCTGAGCCAAAGTCGGACACTTAACTGACTGAGCCACCCAGGCGCCCCTCAAAGGAACTTTTGAATATTAGTGCAACAGATGTTGTGGGTTTTCTCCTCTTGCTACCCTGCTGTGTAGGTATCCACTTGTTCCTGCACCATTTGTTAAAAACGACTATCTTTTCTCTCTTGAATTATTTTGGTGCTATTGTTGAAAAATCAGTTGTGTTTTATCTGGACTGTATGCTATTTCATTGATAAGTTTTGTTTCTCCTATTCTGCAAGTTAGTATTGATACCTTAGCTTTATAGTTCCCCAGTCTCCCACATTTGTTCTTTTTTAAGATTGTTTTGCCCTCTTTTAGGTCCTTTGCATTTTTACATAAATTTTTGAATTATGTATCCCAATTCCTGCTAAATAACAAAAAAATATAAAATCTTAGTGGGGCTTTGGGATTTCAGTCTTAAAAATATTTTTGGGGGTGCCTGAGTGGCTCCGTTGGTTAGGTGTCTGAGTCTTGGGTTTGATTCAAGTCATGATCTCATAGTTTGTGACCTCATTGTTCATTACCTCCAACCTCACATCTGGCTCTGTGCTGACGTCACAGAGCCTGCTTGGGATTCTCTTTCTGGCCCTCTCTGTCTGCCTCTCTTTCCCACTCTATCAAAATAAATAAATCTTTTGAAAAGTCTTTCTGGGAAGAATGGTTATGTTAACAGTATTGAATCTTGTAGTTTATGAAAACTAGAGCCTGGAGCCTGCTTCAGATTCTGTGTCTCCCTCTCTTTCTGCCCCTCCACAGCTTGCCCTCTGTGTCTCTCAAAAATAAATATTTAAAAAATTTTAAAAAGCATGAGATTAAAAAAAAACATATAAGACTAATCAATACATAAGATATATAAGATTAGGTTGATTTTTTTTTTCTTCAGAATTTCCAAGGTGGTGGAAATTATTGTTAAAATAAGTAACTAAGGAGATTTTAAGTGAATGGATTTAAAGTGTAGAATATTTTGAAAGAATTGATAGACTTAACTATCAAACCTATTATAAGTATGTCCAAAACGAAGTTAGTACTTTATTAAACTATAGGATTTTTTTGTTGTTGGATTTGTCTTTATTACACTAGGAGAAGAGGAGAAATATTCAACTATTAAAAGGCATTTCATTATCTGGTCTTAGGAACTAAATTGTTCATCAGTATCTAAAAGAAAATTATAGAACTTCATGTAACTTCATTATTATTAAAATTAAGTTTGATAATGACCTAGGGGCCAGAAATAAATTAGAATTTTAGAAGAATTCTTAGACTTTAGCTGAGCATTAGATTGACTCAAAATCATAATACTGATTAATATTTAAGTTAGAAAAATACTTGCTTCATGATAGTTCATTTCACGTCCTTGTTGATTGTTGCATTTAGGCAGATTTATTAAAATATAAACTATTTGAGAGACCACCTTATGTTTCTTTGCAGTTTCTTGTGAAATTTTTTTAGCTTTAAATTCACATTACCAACAAATTCCCAGATTAAGTAACTGAAATAATCTCAACTGTGATTTTGAAAGTTGCATTAATATTAAAAATACTACTTAGAAAACCATCAGGAGATGATCTTAGTATCTGTGAATCTGAGCAGAAGGCTGTTACCCATTTTAGTCTAAGCTTTAGAAGATAGGGATTTAAATAGCTGGATGATTTTTATATTTGATACAGGCAGAATTTTCTGGGTGTTGAGAACTGTTAATGAATGAAGTGGGTTGTTAAGAATTCTTTTGTGGTGTTTCTTCTGAAAATATACTGACCCACTTGCTCATTAATTTAACTACTGTCTTACAGAATCCATGTGCTTTTGGAATTCTTATGTGATTAAAAGGATTGTTTGACATTTAAAATCCTAACTTTAGTACTTTTTTTCTTCCTTTCCTTTAGGAGGAGCATATTATTTAATATCTAGAAGTCTAGGGCCAGAATTTGGTGGCGCTATTGGCCTGATCTTCGCTTTTGCCAATGCTGTTGCAGTTGCTATGTACGTGGTTGGATTTGCAGAAACTGTGGTGGAGCTTCTTAAGGTAATTTCCCCTTTTAGACATTGGTTTCCCAGATCTTTATTGAGGGCTTGTGTGCCACTCCCCATGTTAGATGCTAGGAAAGCAGTGATGGACTTAAAACATGTCCTTCAAGAAGTTTAGTATGAAAGCTAGGCAAAGAAAATGATGATACGATGTCAAAAGTAGGTACTTGTAGGATTTCTTGGCAACACAAAGGATAATCACTTAACCTATGTCCAGGAATGTAGCATAAGGAAGAGTTTTCCAAGGATGGGAGTCTAGGTGTTAGCAGGCAAGTAGGAGAGGTGGGGTGTGACATGAAGGGAGTAGGAGAGAAAAGGAAACAAAGGCCTGGAAGAGTATGGTTTGTTTAAAAAAAAAAAACAAAAAAAACAAGACACCTATAAGTATTTCTATATGACTGGAGCATAAAGTAGCAAGAAATTTAAAATTAAACAGAGAAAAAAGGGTCAAATCAGGAAAGGTATTGTTTGCTGTTAAATTGTGATCTTAATCTAGATGAGAATTGGGCGCTAGGATATGATCAGATTGGTGCCTAAAGAAATAACCTAACCACATTGTAGAGAATGGATCTGAGGGATCACAGGTAGAGAGGGAGACCATTTAGAAGGTTGTAGCTATTCTGGGAAAGGGATGGTTGCATACATTCAGATAGTGACCAGTGGGCCTGGAGAGGTGTGGTAAACTAGAGAGATTTTTTTTTTTTTATGTTGAATGAGCAGACTTGATTATTGGGATTATGGGAAATTAGAGAAAGAGAAAGGATGATTGCAGGTTTATATACAGAATTCTCAGTGGCATTCACTTGAAATAGCAACACAGGACAATTTACTTTGGGATGTCTCATTTAAGGACCTGGAGGTATATCCCAGTAGAGCTGGTCAGGAAGTAGTTGATAATACTGCTCTGGGGTTTAGGAGAGCATATGATTGAAAAAAATCATTGGGATGTGTGTTGTTAAAGCAGTACAAGCGAAATAGGCTTTGGCATATTTAAATAAGAAGAACCTTGAGAGATACCTATAGTTGTTCATGTTAGGTTAGGTTGTAACTGTTCTTCTACAGTAGTATCCAGCACATTAGGAAGTGTAAAATCTGAGAAAGACTGAAACTTAAATTGGCATTGACCTTCTCTGTATAGGCCAAAGAGATGGAGGAAAGTAAGGGCTGTAAGAAGGCAGGCAATATAACTATTAGGAATTCCTCTTTTTACGTTACCTAATTTCTTAGCATGTTTAAAAAAAATTTTTTTTAATGGTTTTATTCATTTTTGAAAGACAGAGACCAAGTGCAAGCAAGGGAGGGGCAGAGAGAGGAGACACAGAATCCGAAGCATCAGCCAGAGCCTGATGCAGGGCTGGAACCCATAAACCCTGAGATCATGACCTGAGCCAAAGTCAGATGGATGCTTAACCACCTGAGCTATCCAGGCACCCCAGCATGTTTTTAATGTCACTGATATTAAACCACAAATATTTTTACTTGAAGAGTGGGAAGAGTGTGTGTGTTTTTGGACAACTACCTGAAAGTTTATTCATCTCTTAGGCAGTTATAAAAGATCGTTTTCAAAAGCATGAGTTTGCAAATCATAGTAAATACAAAATATATTTCTTTTAAAAATCTGGATGGAACTGCTTTGACATACTATGATTATTATTATTATTATTTGGCTGTTAGCAATTTCATTTTAGACTTGTTGAGCCTATATTAAATACAGCATTATTAATTTGATCATATTTTTGATATCTTGAGATACTTGAATGATAGCTCAGTAGTACATAGTTATTGATTCCTTAGGCCTCCCTATTCATTCCATAGTCATTTACTGAACTTCATGTAAGGCAGTGTCGTGTTTCTGAAATGTTTTAAAAAGAATTAAAGAGTTTAGCTGAGTAGCTAATATGGTTCATTACATTTATAATTCTCTTTTTTCTAGGAACATTCCATACTTATGATAGATGAAATCAATGATATCCGAATTATTGGAGCCATTACAGTGGTAATCCTTCTAGGTATCTCGGTAGCTGGAATGGAGTGGGAAGCAAAAGTAAGTATGACATCATTGGAATATCTGTACATATTTAATAAATGAATTTTCACTTTTGTTTAGGGACCACTGTAAAATGTGGTAATACATTTAGATTTTGAAGATTCCTTAGTGGCCATTTTCACAGAAATTTATGTGTCAGGTTATCTTCTGTCTGACAAGGAATGTTTGGAGATAACAATTAGTCAAGCATCCACTTAAACACAGTACTTTCTAACTTTTGACTTCCTATCTTCCCTCCCTTCTTTTTTTTTTTTTTTTTTCCTCTGAGAGGGAGAAAGATAGCATGAGCAGGACAGGGTCAGAGAGAGAGGGAGACACAGAATCTGAAGCAGGCTCCAGGCTCTGAGCTAGCTGTCAGCACAGAGACTGACATGGGGCTCAAACCCACAAACTGTGAGATCATGACCTGAGCCGACGTCGGATGCTTAACTGACTGAGCCACCCAGATGTCCCCCTTCCCCTAATCTTAATTTATATCCTTTAAAATCACTCAGGTCAATATGTTAGGGAGCCCATATTAAATTCTTGGCTTTGTAATTTATTTAAAAGGTCAATTTTGAAAATAAACAGAGGCAGTAAACTTCAAGTTAGTGCCATAAGAGATCAGAGAAATTAATCTTGGCTCCTGGCTATTGAACTCTCAGAAATCCCGGCTACCTAAGCCAGAACCACTGTTACTGGGAAGAATTGGTGAAGTCACATGTTAATGTGTAGGCAGGGGACCTGGAATTATTTCTGTATTTTTGAGAGGACATTCTTCAACACAGCTCTCCTTTCCTGACTAATGCACATCCACACAGATGCTGTTGAGGATCTCCAAGTCTTTTCTAGATTTCTTCATGTTTCCTTTTATTAATTGTGTAAGATCACACATCTGTGCTATATATGAGCAATGATAATGTTTACCAGATCAAAAATTAGGAAAGTTGGAAAGAATAAGGGTTATTTTAAAAAAAATCATTAGTATGAAATTAAATCATTTACTTACATGTTTAACCAGTTGGCTTTACTGAAAATAATAGAATTTCATACTAACTGGGACATCATTCTCATTTAAGCAGTTTCTCTTCTCACAGATGACATAGGTTTTCTGGAGTATCTGCTCAACTTTATTGTGAGGTTAAGAGTAGAGCAAGAGAGGTAGGGGGCAAAATAGTAAAGGGAGTCAAATGTATAAAATTCCAGTTCTAAATAAATGTTACAGGGATATCATGTCCTGCATGGTGACTATAGTTAACACTACTGCATATTTGAAAGTTTCTTTTTTAAAAGTAGATCTTGAAAGTTCTCATCACAAGAAAAGACAAATTTTTAACTATGTATTGTCATGAATATTAACTAGACTTATTGTGATGATCATTTCACAATTATATGTGTATAAATACTGAATCATTACATGGTACACCAGAAACTAAAACATTGCTACACATCAATTATGTCTCACGAAAACAAAACAAAAAGAGTGCAGAAGGAGGATGGTAGTTCTCATAGATTATTCCCCCAGATCCATTACTACTTAGATCCTCCTCCTGGATATTGTCTTCTTTCCATACTTTTCCTTCTATTTTTCCTATAGCTGTCACACATTCACTATTGCCTTTGGACTTGGTGTAAAACTTGTGTTTGTAGCGGATATGTTCCCCATGTCAATATTGTACTTAAGGTGGAGGGGGTGGTAAATAACCACAAAGGATGAAAAGGCTGCAGTATTGTGGAATTTATAGTGCTTTTTGGTTTACAGGGGCCATGCACATCTTTAATTCATTTTGGAAATTTGTGGGCTGTTTCTACTGTTGCTATCCATTTTCTTCCTAGCGTATTGAACATTTTCAAGTAGTTCTTCAAAGGCTGTTCATTTAATAAAAGTTTATTGAGGGTTGCCTGGGTGGCCCAGTTGGTTAAGTGTCTGACTTCATCTCAGGTCATGATCTCGCAGTTCATGAGTTCAAGCCCCACCGTGACCTCTGTGCTGACAGCTTGGAGCCTGGAGCATGCTTTGGATTCTGTGTCTCCTCCTCTCTGCCCCTCCCCTGCTTATGCGCTCTCTGTTGCTCCCTCACGCTCTCTTGCCTTCTCTCTCTCTCAAAAAAGATTTTTTTTTTTTAATTATAAAGTAAAAGTTTATTGAGCACCTGCTTTGTGCTAAGCACTGTTTGAGGCACTGGGGAAACAAGACCAAAATCCTTTCCCTCATGGAAGTTATGTGGTGGTGAAACTGAATCAGTGTATAGACATGAGAGAGTTGATTTTGATTTTTAATGTTTAAAATTTCTAGGCTCAGATTGTTCTTTTGGTGATTCTACTACTTGCTATTGCTGATTTCGTCATAGGAACATTCATCCCGTTGGACAGCAAGAAGCCCAAAGGTTTCTTTGGTTATAAGTGTAAGTAAAAAAGATAGAATTTTTTTAAAGGTGCTTATTACAACATTCTGTTAGTAAGTAACATTAGTATATTTTAGATTCTTTGCGATAGCATTGATTTTGGTATAGTCACTTACACTAATTGACAGTCCAATTTAGTAGTGTCTCCTTTACATATGTTACAGAGTAAAATACCACTATTATGTAACCTTTTTGCTTTTCATTAGTAGCAACAAAAGATGACAGAATGTAGAAAAATCAGAGCTACTGAGGAAAGATGCTTTTGTTTTCTATAATTTGGGGACTTTGTACCTGTAATGGTAACTTTTGTTTTCACATGCCTTTTTCATTCTTCTGTTTGTGTTTGAACACAACAGTCTCAAAATGCCTAAACCTGTGAAAGAAATCCTCATATCTTGGTGTAATTGCAACTTAAGTTTTTCTACAGTAGACAGTAGAATTGTGAGGCAGTAGAATTTGTAAGAATTTTCCATGGTTTTCACCTCCATAACCCTTTCCATTTTGCATCTGATTGTCACTGCTAGTGAAATGTACTTGCCATTTGTTATTTCCCAAAGTGTCTCTGTATTGCCTCCTCCACCTGTACTCCCCACCTACTGGATCAACCGAACCCCTCTCCACAGGGTAAAATGGAGCAGGAAACAGTAGTTGCATCAGCATCGGAGAGACTTACCACTTAGGGTAATAGACTTGTCTTCAGTTGACCGAAACTCCTGGTTTTACAGCCCTAGAAGAGACCTAGCTTTTATCCACCAGAATTGTAGAACCCAGAGGTGCTCCCACAGATCTGTGAAAAGATACAGAATGTACATCACTCCGTTTCTTCCTTTACAAAGTCTTACTGCGAACAAAAATCAGCCAACCCAAACTGGAAACTAGACACCTGGCTGGTCTCCAGTCTGGTGTAAGCTCACTGATAACCACGTACAGACCTTAGATCATTTGTGAGTAGCACTGGTTAGGCTTCTATCAGACACTGACTTAGTTGACTGGGTGGTTTTCTGATAGGAATCATTCCAAGGATTTTACCTGAGCCAGTGACACCCATCCACTATTTGTGCCTGTTGATCCTAGGTGATAGTGTAATACCTGTTTTTATTACTGGTATTCATGCCTACTTCTAAACTGGGCTTTAAGTTCTATATTTCTACATTGGGGGAACAGGTGACTACTAGGAATGCCAGAAGTGAAGGTTAGTGGCATCACTTAGGTAGTTCCTTTTCTGTATTTTATGCTCTCACAAATCGTGACATTTATTTTAATTACAAGTGTTTTTTTACTTAAGTTTTTAGGATATAAAAATTTTTTGAACATTTGTTTTTGCAACTTTATTTCTAAAAGAGAGGTTAAAAATTATAGTGGATGATTACTTCTAAAAATATTCCTAGTAATTATATATTTTCTTTTTGTGACTTAGGTTGACTTCAGAATAGCTACAAATAGCTGTTAGGCCACATTTTTCATTTCCTCATCTTTCAGATCCTTGGCAACGTTACAAAAGTATTGCATAGTTATCTAGTGTAATAATAAATAATGTATAAGTAGCATTTCTGGATCTGTCTCAGTCTGAAGTAAATAAATCTAAATATATTTTAGAATGTGCCCTTTTTTTTCTTGGTGATATGCGGTCTGGCACTCATTTTACTAAGGTAGTGAGATAACAAATGGCTCAAATTTTGGACCTGGCACTTGGCAGATACTCAGATACTAGACGGATGGGCAGAAGTTTAATTGACAGTTAATGGGTTATTTCAGTGTCAGGGCCCATCATAATAGATGAAAACAGTAGGACTAGTTACAGCCTTGATTATTGTTAGAATGAAAGGGACTTTACTTAGTTTGTTTTAGCTAAAATTCTGTGGAAGCCTGATGAGTTGTTCAGCATCAAAAAATAAACAGGACAGCACTAGGAAACAGAGAAAGGTATACAGGTAGTATGTAGGTTGAATGTAAGAAAAAAATGGTTCCATATTAGGATGATGTTTTTCTACCTCCTTTCTTGTTTCCTTGACCCCCCAGACATGGAGAAGTTTATCCATGCTTTGATTTACATCTGGACTAGTGATGATAATCAAGTTAGAGGTACTTGAAACATATTTAGTAAGGTATGCGGAATAGTAGGCATAAGCCAGGTCAAATCATCATTTTGATTATAAAATGTTCCCTCATATTAGAAAAGAAGAATGCCAGACTTCAACTAGGAAGTGTTTAAGAATTTACCAGTGACTTGAACTGAAGAAGAATGAGGGCTCATGTTTACATACCACTCACACTTGACCCAAATTATAATGGTGCAGTCTGCTCTCCATTAATTGCCAAAGACATTTTGTTCTCCACAGCTGAAATATTTAATGAGAACTTTGGACCGGATTTTCGGGAGGAAGAGACTTTCTTTTCTGTATTTGCCATCTTTTTTCCTGCCGCAACTGGGATTCTTGCTGGAGCAAATATCTCAGGTGATCTTGCGGTAAGTATCACAAAGTACCTTCGTATAAAAAATAGTATATGTGTATTTATTTATTTATTTTTTAAAGTAGACTTAAAATTTTTTTCTTGCCTTCTAGGATCCCCAGTCAGCCATACCCAAAGGAACACTCTTAGCCATTTTAATAACTACCGTGGTTTACATAGGAATTGCAGTATCTGTAGGTAAATAATCATATAGTTCTTTATGTGTTTCAGAAATTTCATCATGTACGTACTTGAAGTATTTATTTCCATGACATTTATATCTTTAACTTTTAAATTTGGAAATATTTAAAAAGATTTAGAGTTAACATATTTTAATTCAGAAAGAGTTTTAAGTAAAGTAGTAATGATTTTATAGGCATTAGCCAAACAACAGATGCTCTCTTTTTTCTCTAAGATTTTTTTTAAAGTAAGTTAGAAAATTATGTAAAGTCTTATTTGCAAACTCTTAAATGTCACTGAACTACAATTTATAGAAAATATAATTCATTAGTGTAGAAATAAATGCATTTAACTTTGTGGTCTTTATAAAATTTTTAAAAATTTTGTTTATGGTTATTTTATATTTGCATGTTAATATTACTACATATGAAGACTGTTTCAAGACATTTAAACAACATTTGGCATTTTCTATCATAAAAAATGATTTTGGTAAACCGGATATACTGGATCAAATGAAAAGCATTGCTAAACTCTTATTAAATTGAATGAAAATGGTTTTAAACCTTTTATTACATTCATGGAATCATGGCATTTTAGAACTTGTAAGGACTTAAGTGGTCAGCCAGTCTCTAAATCACTGTTGTGCACAAGACTGGATGAATGCTTAGAGATCTTACTACCAAGGATAATTAACACTTGATTTAAAGAATTTTTTTCTTTTTTTTTTAAATTTTTTTAATAGTTTATTTATTTTGAGACAGAAACAGAACATGAGTGGGGGAGGGGCAGAGAGAGAGGGAGACACAGAATCTGAAACAGGCTCCAGGCTCTGAGCTGTCAGCACAGAGCCTGATGCAGGGCTCGAACCCACGACCTGTGAGATCTGACCTGAGCCGAAGTCGGACGCTTAAGTGACTGAGCCGCCCAGGCACCCCTAAAGAATGTTTTTCTTGGCAAAAAGAGATTTGTTTTGTTTTATAATGAATTCTTTAAAGGATATTAGTAAAGTAGATTCATTAACTAAAGCATCCTAATCCAGAAAAAAAAGTAAATATCGATTTACTTATAATTTACATGTAGTGACTATAGATAAATTGAATTGAGTTCGTTACACCTTCACAAAAGTGAAAAGTGAGTTTTATTTACCCAGAAAACATATATTCTTGAATTGTAACCATTGTTTTAATGCCTAGACTCAAGTTTTCCTGTTAAATGTCCGAAGCATATTACAAGAATAAAGCTTAGTTTAATACCAGTCTAAAAAATCAAACTCCAGAATCATAGAACACAGAATAAAAGGTTTTCATAGTATTGAAGTAAGAAAATTTTCTTAAATGTGCATTTATTTTTGAGAGAACATGAGTGGGGAAGGGGCAGAGAGTGAGGGAGGCAGAGAATCTGAAGCAGTCTCTGTGCTGTTAGCACAAAACCTGATGTGGAGCTCGCTCCCATGAACCATGAGATCATGACATGAGCTGAAGTTGGGCACTCAACTATCTGAGCCACCCACACACCCCAAGAAAATTGTATTTTTGTCACATACTCAGTGATTTGTTGTGGAGTACTGACAGAACTCTTTCTATAAACTCTCCTGCTAATTTGCCTAAATGTAATTTTGAAACTTCATTAAACAAGAATTGGAAATGACAATAATATTATCATGGTGGGCTAAATTCACATTTAGTAAAGGAGCTGGATTTGATATATTCTTTCAAGTCTATATATATGTAAATCTCTAAAAATCCATTTAGAAAAAAGAATTATATATATAAGCTTAGCAAAATGTTTGTGTTCCCCTAAAAGTTACGGCCCAAGAAAATTTAGTTTTAATTTAAAGAAGGATATAACTGATTACATTTCAAGTTGAAAAATAGTTATAGCACAGAAATGTTTTCTATTGGTACCTGACTCCCTAATGCTGTTGACCGTCGTACTCCTTTCATTCTGTCCACATTAGCCCATGGAGTGTCCATTCTCCCTGACAGTCAGGAGCAAGACCAGCCTACATGAGTGGTGGTGTAACTAGTTCAAAGTAATGGAACCTTTTTTCACCCTATCGCTTCCATGTAGAACATGAGACCGAAACACTTAAAAGCATAGCTGCTTTCGGGTAGACAGGGCTCTCTTCTCCTCTCACGCAAATAGTTTCACAAGTACCTTGAGGGAAAGATGGTTCTTGCAAACACTGCTCCAAGAGTTAGATGAAGAAATTGAGGACAAAAAGGACTCGATGTTGGCTATCTAATCATTAATATGTTCTCCTTTTCAAACTTAATTTTCTGTTTGTTGTTTACTTTGGGCTACAGTGTTTATTGTTTTTACTTCCTATATGATGTGACGGGAGTTTTAATGTGCTTCAAAAGTAAAAATATATGAAGTCAAAGGAATGGTAATTACCAACAGTTACATATCATATGTTCTAATTAATTAAATACTTTTTATCAATAAAATTTTAAATGTCGTAATAGAAGTTTTCAATTTTGCACGAAAGCAGAGAACTTTTTCTAATGAACGATCACCAAGTTTAAATGAAGTTATCAAGAATTAACAGTGTACAATTAATCTTGTTTCACGTAGACCCATTTATTCTGCCTCATGAGTTATTTTTAATCAAATCTCCAATAATCGTGTCTTTTCTTTTTTTTTTTTTTTGTTTTTGGTTTATTCATGTATCCAAATCCTTTTATTTTTTTATTTTTATTTTTTTTACAAATAGTTTATTGTCAAATTAGTTTCCACATAACACCCAGTGCTCATCCCCACAAGTGCCCTCCTCCATGTCCACCCCTCCTCCCCCCCACATCCACCAGTCCTCAGTTTTTGTCAGCATTCAAGAGTCTCTCATGGTTTGCCTCTCCCTTTCCCCCACCATTTCCGCCCTTCTTCTCCCCTTGGTCCTCTGTTAAGTTCCTCCTAATCCTCCTATACGTGCACACATATGATATTTGTCTTTCTCTGCCTGACTTATTTCGCTCAGCATAACACCCTCAAGGTCCATCCATGTTGCTACACATGGCCAGATTTCATTGTTTCTCATGGCCATGTAGTATTCCATGGTATAGATAAACCACATCTTCTTGATCCATTCATCTGTTGATGGACACTTAGGCTCTTTCCAGGTTTTAGCTATTGTGGAGAGTGCTGCTATGAACATTGGGGTACATGTGCTCCTATGCATCAGCATTTCTGTATCCCTTGGGTAAATTCCTAGCAGTGCTATTGTTGGGTCATAGGGGAGTTCTATTGTTAGTTTCCTTAGGAACCTCCACACTGTTTTCCAGAGGGGCTGTACCAGTTTACATTCCCACCAACAGTGTAGGAGGGTGCCCGTTTCTCCACATCCTCGCCAGCATCTAGAGTTCTCTGATTGGCTCATTTTAGCCACTCTGACTGGCGTGAGGTGGTTTTGATTTGTATTTCCCTGATGAGGAGCGATGCTGAGCATCGTTTCATGTGTCTGTTGGCCATCTGGATGTCCTCTTTGGAGAAGTGTCTGTTCATATCTTCTGCCCATTTCTTCACTGGGTTGTTTGTTTTTCGGGCGTGTAGTTTGGTGAGTTCCTTGTAGATTCTGGATATCAACCCTTTATCTGATATGTCATTTGCAACTATCTTTTCCCATTCCGTTGGTTGCCTATTAGCTTTCTGGGTTGTTTCCTTTGCTGTGCAGAAGCTTTTAATCTTGAGGAGGTCCCAACAGTTTATTTTTGCTCTTGATTCCCTTGCTTTTGGGGATGTGTCAAGTAAGAAGTTGCTGCGGTGGAGGTCAAGGAGGTTGTTTCCTGCTTTCTCCTCTAGGGTGTTGATAGTTTCCTGTCTCACGTTCAGGTCCTTTATCCATTTTGAGTTTATTTTTGTGCATGGTGTGAGAAAATGATCTAGTTTCATTCTTCTGCATGTTGCTGTCCAGTTCTCCCAACACCATCTGTTAAAAAGGCTGTCTTTTTTCCATTGGATATTCTTTCCTGCTTTGTCAAAGATTAGTTGGCTGTATACTTTTGGGTCCACTTCTGAGTTCTCAATTCTGTTCTATTGGTCTATATGTCTGTTTTTGTGCCAATACCATACTGTCTTGATGATGACAGCTTTGTAGTAGAGGCTAAAGTCTGGGATGGTGATCCCTCCCGTTTTGGTTTTATTTTTCAGGATTACTTTGGCTATTCGGGGTCTTTTGTGGTTCCATACAAATTTTTGGGTAGTTTGTTCTAGTTTTGAGAAGTATGCTGGTGCAATTTTGATTGAATTGCATTGAATGTGTAGATAGCTTTGGGTAGTAATGACATCTTAACTATATTTATTCTTCCTATCCATGAGCATGGATGTTTTTCCATTTCTTTGTGTCTTCTTCAATTTCCTTCATAAGTTTTCTATAGTTTTCCTCATACAGATCTCTTGTATCCTTGGTTAGGTTTATTCCGAGGTATTTTATGGTTTTTGTGCAATTGTGAATGGGATCAGTTTCTTGATTTCTCTTTCTGTTGCTTCATTGTTGGTGTATAAAAATGCAACCGATTTCTGTACGTTGATTTTGTACCCTGAAACTTGGCTGAATTCTTGGATCAGTTCCAGTAGGCTTCTGGTGGAGTCTGTCGGGTTTTTGATGTAGAATATCAGTTCATCTGCGAAGAGGGAAAGTTTGACTTCCTCTTTGCCAATTCTGATGCCTTTGATTTCCTTTTGTTGTCTGATGGCTGATGCTAGGACTTCCAGCACTATGTTAAACAGCAGTGTTGAGAGTGGGCATCCCTGTCGTGTTCCTGATCTCAGGGGGAAAGCTCTGAGTTTTTCTCCGTTGAGGATGATGTTAGCTGAAGGCTTCTCATAGATGGCTTTGATGATGTTTAAGTAGGTTCCTTCTATCCCAACTTTCTCGAGAGTCTTTATTAAGAAGGGATGCTGCATTTTGTCAAATGCTTTTTCTGCATCTATTGACAGGATCATATGGTTTTTATCTTTTCTTTATTGATATGATGTATCACATTGATTGATTTGCGAATGTTGAACCAGCGCCTGTAACCCAGGAATGAATCCCACTTGATCTTGGTGGATGATTCTTTTGATATGCTGCTGGATTCGATTTGCAAGGATCTTGCTGAGAATTTTTGCATCCGTATTCATCAAGGATATTGGCCTGTAGTTCTCTTTTTTTGCTGGATCTCTGTCTGGCTTGGGAATCAGTGTGATGCTGGCTTCATAAAATGAGTCCGGGAGTTTTCCCTCGCTTTCTATTTTTTGGAATAACTTGAGAAGAATTGGGATTAATTCTGTTTTAAATGTCTGGTAGAATTCCCCAGGGAAGCCATCAGGTCCAGGGCTCTTATTTGTTGGGAGATTTTTGATCACTAATTCAATTTCTTCACTTGTTATGGGTCTGTTCAGGTTTTCTATTTCTTCCCATGTGAATTTTGGTGGTGAGTGTGTGTTTAGGAATTTGTCCATTTCTTCTAAGTTGTCCAATTTGTTGGCATATAATTTTTCATAGTATTCCCTGATAATTGCTTGTATTTCTGAGGGGTTGGTTGTAATAAGTCCATTTTCATTCATAATTTTGTCTATTTGGGTGCTCTCTTTTCTTTTTGATAAGTCTGGCTAGAGGTTTGTCAATTTTGTTTTTTCAAAAAACCAACTCTTGGTTTCATTGATCTGTTCAATTATTTCTTTGGTCTCTATGTTGTTTATTTCTGCTCTGATTTTTACTATTTCTCTTCTTCTACTGGGTTTAGGGCGTTCTTTTTGCTCTGCCTCTAGTTCCTTTAGGTGAGCTGTTAGATTTTGGACTTGCGCTTTTTCTAATCTCTTGAAATAGGCCTGGAGAGCAATGTAGTTTCCTCTTAGAACTGCCTTTGCTGCATCCCATAGATTTTGAATTGTTGTGTTTTCATTTTCATTTGTTTCCATATATTTTTTAATTTCATCTCTAATTGCCTGATTGGCCCATTCATTCTTTAGAAGGGTGTTCTTTAACCTCCATGCTTTTGGAGGTTTTCCAGACTTCTTCCTGTAATTGATTTCAAGTTTCAAAGCATTGTGATCTGACAGTGTGCATGGTAGGATCTCTATTCTTTTATATTTATTGAGGGCTGCTTATGTCCCAGTATGTGATCTATCTTGGAGAATGTGCCATGTGCACTTGAGAAGAAAGTAAATTCCCTGGCCTCAGGATGTAAAGTTCTAAATATATCCGTCAGGTCCATCTGGTCCAATGTATCTTTCAAGTCCATTATTTCTTTACTGATTTTCTGTCTGGTTGACCTATCCATTGCTGTAAGCGGAGTATTAAAGTCCCTGCTATTAGCACATTCTTATCTAGAAGCTTGTTTCTGTTTGTGATTAATTGTTTTAGATATTTAGGTGCTCCCATATTCGGTGCGTAGACATTTATGATTGTTAGTTCTTCCTGATGGATGGACCCTGTAATTATTATGTAGTGCCCTTCTTCATCTCTTGTTATTGTCTTTAATTTAAAGTCCAGTTTGTCTGATATAAGTATCGCTACTCCGGCTTTCTTTTGATTTCCTGTAGCATGATATATATTTCTCCATCCCCTTACTTTTAATCTGAAGGTATCTTCCCGTCTAAAATGAGTTTCTTGTAGACAGCATATAGATGGATTTTGTTTTTAATCCATTCTGCTACCCTATGTCTTTTGATTGAAGCATTCAGCCCATTTACATTCAGTGTTATTATTGAAATATGTGGGTTTAGAGTCTTTGTATCTTTTGTAGGGTTCATGTTTGTGGTGGTGTCTCTGGAATCTTTGTTCCTTGCAACCTTTCCTTCAGAGCATCCCCTCAGGATTTCTTGTAGGGCTGGCTTCGTGGTGACAAATTCTTTCAATTTCTGTTTGTTTGGAAAGGTTTTTATCTCTCCTTCTAGGAGAAGGACAGGCTTGCTGGATAGAGGATTCTTGGCTGCATATTTTTACTGTTCATCACATTGAAGATCTCTTGCCATTCCTTTCTGGCCTGCCACGTTTCAGTAGATAGGTCTGTCACCACTCTGATGGGTTTCCCTTTGTATGTGAGGGCCCTTTTCTCCCTAGCTGCTTTCAAAATTCTCTTTGTCCTTGTATTTTGCCATTTTTACGATGATATGTCGTGCAGAAGATCGATTCAAGTTACGTCTGAGAGGAGTCCTCTGAGCCTCTTGTATTTCCACATTGAATCGTGTCTTTTCTTAATATCAGGGAAGACTTACTTGAGCCAGAGGTTTAAATGGAATTATAATTCATTGATATTCAAATTGCTTTCCTTCACAGAAGATTTTTATTACCTGAGGTGTGATCTTTGGCATGTTTCACATATGAAATAGTTGGAGCAAGAAAACATTTCTGCCATTTGGATTTCTTTCAACACAATGTGTTTATATTTGCTTAAGGACACTTAAGCCAAATAGGTGTAGAAATAGTTTTGCTCATTACCATTTTCCACAACTATATGTGCAGGGTTTTTAAGCATGTGTTTGCGAAATACTAGTTTTTTTTTTAATATTTTTATTTATTTTTGAGAGAGAGATAGAGACAGCATGAGCAGGGGAAGGTCAGAGAGAGAGGGAGACACAGAATCTGAAACAGGCTCCAAGCTCTGAGCTAGCTGTTAGCACAGAACCCGATGCGGGGCTTGAACCCACGAACCGTGAGATCATCACCTGAGCCGAAGTTGGACGCTCAACTGACTGAGCCACCCAGGCGCCCCGTGAAATACTAGTTTTTAATAAGGTTTTGTTTCACTAAAATATTGGAGATCATGATGCTTTTTAAATTCTGGGCCAGGTAAATCTATCTAAACTATAAACGCTGAAATGTGAATGCTGAAAATGTCAGTACTGTTAAGAAGTGTATATTCAGTACCATAACTGCTTTATGGATATATGTAATTTTGAAATGAATATAAATTTGAGCTATCTTACTTGTTCTTATTGTCCCTTGCACTTCAGGTTCTTGTGTTGTTCGAGATGCCACGGGGAACGTAAATGACACCATTGTAACAGAGCTAACAAACTGTACTTCTGCAGCCTGTAAATTAAACTTTGACTTTTCATCCTGTGAAACTAGCCCTTGTTCCTATGGCCTAATGAACAATTTCCAGGTGAGCATCATATTTATATTATTCAGACGTTTATCTAGAGGTCGGACTGCTATCATATTTGGACATTCAAAGTCCAGCACTAACTTAGAAGGGAGGGCTTTTGTTACTTTCTACCCAGATAGCTGTTAGAAAAATCTATAGATAACTAATTGGAGACATAGAAAAGTTATTAAAGGGTTAAATCTGATGCTCTTTAAGAGCAAAAGGGCTCACAAGGGTAACACTTACATATTAGAGTATAATGTATAGTATGTATATATAGTGTATAGTTTCAGAAAACAAGGATGCATCTTACACATGGTCATATTTGCTGCGTCTATTTCTACATTCTCTATTGTGTTCTATCCATACACCAGTACCATACATTCTTGATTAGTTACATCATAAGTCTTATGATCAAGTAAATTGATTTCTCCCACTTTATCCTTTTTCAAAATTGTTTCAGCTATTTTAGTTCTTTTTGCTTTTCCATAAAAATTCTAGAACAATTTTGTGTTTATCTGAAAAAAAAGTCTTGCTAGGATTTTGGTAGGAACTGTTTTATTTTTTTATTATTATTATTATTATTTTTAATATTTTTATTTATTTTTTTTGTTTCTAGGATAGAGAGAGACAGCGTGAACAGGGAAGGGTCAGAGTGAGAGGGAGTCACAGACTGAAACAGGCTCCAGGCTCTGAGCTGGCAGTCAGCACAGAGCCCGACGCGGGGCTCGAACCCACGAACCGCGAGATCATGACCTAAGCGAAAGTACTAAGCCACCCAGGCGCCCCTATTATTTTTTTTTTAATATTTTTATTTATTTCTAGGAGAGAGAGAGAGACAGCGTGAGCAGGAGGGTCAGAGAGAGGGAGTCACAGACTGAAACAGGCTCCAGGCTCTGAGCTGGCAGTCAGCACAGAGCCCGACGCGGGCTCGAACCCACGAACCGCGAGATCATGACCTAGCAAGTACTAAGCCACCCAGGCGCCCTTATTATTTTTTTTTTTTTAATATTTTTATTTATTTCTAGGAGAGAGAGAGACAGCGTGAGCAGGGGAGGGTCAGAGAGAGAGGGAGTCACAGACTGAAACAGGCTCCAGGCTCTGAGCTGGCAGTCAGCACAGAGCCCGACGCGGGGCTCGAACCCACGAACCGCGAGATCATGACCTAAGCGAAAGTCAGACGCTTAACCGACTAAGCCACCCAGGCGCCCCGATAGGAACTATTTTAAACTTGTTTATCAATTTAGGGACAATGACATGTTCACTGTATTGAGTGTTTGAATCCATAAACACAGTATGTTTCTCCATTTATTTAGGTCTTCTTTGGTTGCTCTCATCAGCTTTGTGTAGTTTTCAGAATACATATCTTCTATGTGTGTTGTAGATTTACACAAGTATTTAATGTTTGAGTTTTTTAAATCCGTACTTGAAGTGAATTTGGTTTTCTAATTACAAATGTTTTCATTATTGCTTTATATATAAATTCCCTTTTAAAAAACACTGATGATGGTCAATAGTGTTATTTAGTTAGATAAGGCGCATATAGTCATACTGTGCTAAGCTACCATTGAACAACAGAATTAAATTGTGGTTACTGTTATTTACTTACTTTTGAGAGGGGGAGAGATCGTGGGAGAGCGTAGAGAGAATCCAAAGCAGGCTCCGCATTGTCAGCAAAGAGCCTGACATGGGGCTTGAACTCATGAACTGTGAGATCGTGACCTGAGACAAAATGAAGAGTCAGATATTTAACTGACTGAGCCACCCAGGCACCCCCAGAATTAAGTTCTTAATGGATGCTTGAAAGTTTGTGACCTTTTAAAACATATGAACTGTATAAAAGATAATACTACTTGTCCAGTACTTGGAAGATATCAGTGCTTCTTCCTTTTACTATTACCTCTACAAGGTTCTAAAAGGAAAATGAAATTTTTGTAAAATTTGTGAGTATTTACAAACAGAAGAGTATACTAAATCAAAGGGAAAAGTAAAAATTTTGTTCCCTGGTGTTTTTATAGTTTAATGTACTTATAGTAAAGAGAATAATTGAGGATTTATAATTTAATATTTTAGGACAGTATAAATTTCATGTAGAAGAGTGAAATTTTAGAGTAAAATTTTGTAACGTTTTAATAGAAATTTTTTTGTAGTTTCAGCAATTGTCTACATTTTCAGTGGTTATAAATATTGAACCCAATTATATAACAAAAGTTTGTTTTTTTCTAGTCACAAGACTAGGCATAGTCGTAGGCATGAAAGAAAGTATTCATTCCCAGCTAATGATCCAGGCCAATTCTGACATTGATATTGTGTATGAAAGGCATACACTGATCTCTGCCCAGTGACTGAAAATGCCAATCAGATTTCTGTGTTGTTGGCCTTAAAATACAAAAGTGTGTTGTCTTTATCAAGTCTAGTATAGACTCAGTAAAGCAAAGAACAGCTTGGTTTATATAAAGCTGCTTTGCTAATATAACTAAATAAATCTTTAAATTTTTTTTAAATGCTTTGCAGAGTGAAATAAAATGAAAAATAAAATCCTGTAAAAGTACAAACTCATTTTCATTTAGAGAATGAAGAATGGTACACAAACCATAACTAAGGAGCATGTAATTTGGAGTCTGATCGAGAAATCCACCCAAAGCCACACTTGATAATGTCATTGTGCATGTCTTTGACTATTCGTATTTCAGGAGGAAAAGTGATTTGGGCCACCTTACTTGTCCTAAATTTTTAATTTTACATATATTTCTACATTTTATATGTCTTCTGAAACCACTGACTCACCATTGCTTAGTAAACAAAGTGTGAGCCTCTTTGCTGTCAGTCAAAACCCTTCATAACCAGGCTTATGTCCCAGTGCCTTTCATCTGCACTGAACCCAATGGTTGCATATTTGTGTAAATGTACATATACATGCACGCATACTTACCCTAGTCTCTTCCCTTTTTTGGGGAGGTGCTTCACTGCGTGGAATGCACTTGGTTTTTTTTTTTTCTTTTTATATGTACAAGTCTGCTTGCATTAAAGGAGACCCAGTTCCACGAAGATTTTCTTAAACCTCACATCATCAACACATATACACACATTTCCCCTATTTAAAATCTTATCATTTGTTTTACTTGCCACTCTTCTACCTTTTACTAGACTTTTGTCTTTTTTTCTCTTACTAGAGAGAAGACCTTTATTTTTGTCATCTTTGTGTCCATCATGGACAACACTGACGTTACCATTATGTACATTCATTATCATTATCCTTGCTATTCATATTGTATCCTAAAATGATGGTAAATGCAGAAGTTGTTGAGTAAATATATGACTAGAAAATAGGAAACTTAGCAAATCCTAGAAGCATAGTGTTTCTAGATGCTAAGCATGGAACATTATTTACCTCAATTCAGATGTGGTGGAAGAAGAGAAAAAGTGATTTTTTTCCTCAAAACAGCACAGATGAAAGGTTATGGTTATATGTAATATTTGTGGTGTCTGTTTTGCCTTAATCCAGCAGTGTATCATATTCTCTGTTCTTTGCTTTCTTTTTTCCTTTATCTCCTGTCTTTGCACTTATCTTTGAGATCATTATGGACAGGCACACAACTTTGGATTTGAAAAGTGTATATAGCAGAAATCAAGTCTGTTCGTTTTTACCTTGGTCCATCTTATCTGTCCTTTATAATCTCCTTCCCCAAAGGCAGAAGTGGCAGTGCCCATCTAGTATTAATGACCATGAAACACAGTGATTGTGAAACACATACGGCATATATCTAAGTACCAAATTGTGACTGGGCTGAATAGAAAATCATCTTTTCAAGTTTTTTCCCCCTCCACGAAATGCCTAGAGAGGTCAATGCTGATATTTTTTGAACCACTTGAATGTATTCTTCATTTTTAATACTAAGTCTTTTGAAAGGGAAAGATACTTAGGTGAAACATGGTGGAACGATCAACACATGAAACCAGATGTATACGTTACGGCCAGGGATTGTGCTTGTAGCTAACTTTACATCTGGTTTAAAGTATAAAATTACAGTCAAGGATAAAATAGTCACAAACACCTCAAAACCGTATTTCCTTGTCTCCTTCTTAGTTGGCATAGTCTTGGTCAATGTAAGTGAAAAGTAAATCTCTACTAAGGAAGAAATGAATCTAAGTGATGATCGTCATTCACTCCTGATAGAATTTTTAATGGATGGGTCAGGTGAACAGTACCTGAATCCTTCAGACAACTTTTCCTCCTCAGTTTTGTTTTTTTCCCCAGTTTTCAAAAATGTGGAAGGAACAGTGCAATGAATACCTGTATACCTACCTCTTCACATAAATTTGCCAGATGTTTATATTTTACTCCATGCTTTTACCTTTGTATATATGTACTTTATTTTTGTTCTCAAAGATATGAGAATAAATTATATACATCATAAAATGCCCATCAATTTGAACTGTTTGAAATACTCTATATGAGCACAGTATACTTTTCCCACTTCAGGAAGTCATTGTTGTTGAAGTACAATTACCTAAATATATATTCCATCTTCATTTTCCCCACCTGATCCAGTAATGTCCCTGACTGCTATTTTTCTTAGATCCAAGATCCAATCTATGTTACGTATGGCATTTAGTCACCATGTTGTTTTAAAATCATTTAATCTAGGAGTTTCCAGCATGCCTGTTTTAATCTTTCAGGGTGTTGCTGTTTTAAAGGCTACAGGCTCATTCCTTTGTGTTTTGCCCCTCAGTTTGGATTTATCTGGTTGTCTTCTCATGATCTAAATGATCAATCTATTTTTTTTTTAACTTCATTAGAGAAATATTTCAACACATACAAGGATAGAGAAAATAGTGTAATGTACTTTATCAGCTTTTATCAATCGCCCATGTTTGTCTGACTTTGTTTTATTTATAACTTCCTACTTCCCACATTATTTAAAGACAGATCATAGACTTACATCCTTTCAAGGAGAAATATTTCCACATTAGGCTCCAAATGTTGAGGTCTCTTTTAAAAAGAAAAAAACATAACCACAATGCCAATCTCATAGAAAGGAAGAAAGGAAAGAAGGAAGGAAGGAAGGGGGAGGGAGGGAAAGAAAAGAGAAAAAAACAACCTGAGAGAGAGAAAGAGAAAGAAAGGAAGAAAGAAAAAAGAAAGAAAAACAGCCTTCTTGATAGAAGTGCATTGCACCATCTTGAAATAATCTTGCCAGAAAACTTGTACTTGATTCTGATGCACTCTCTAGATCTGTCAGTTCACTAGAAAAACAGAGGTGAGAGTAATGGGTTAGATAACACAAGTTGGAGATGCAGTTGGCAAAATCCACAGAGGCTTCTACAAGAGAATGGCTTAAAAATAATAAAATGTAAAGGAAAACAGTGAACGTGCAGATTGAAAAAGACTTAAGAGAAATATTCAACCAAATGTAATGAGTGGTCTTTTTGTGGATCCTCATTTAAACAAACTATTTAAAAAGGCAAGAAAAGATAGACAACTTGGGGAATATGAATGGTGATAGGCTATTTGGTGATGTTAAGGAAATACTTGTTAACCTGTGCCAGTGGCGTTGTAGTTACAGTTTTTAAAAGTTTGTACCGATTAGAGGTACATACTGACACATTTATTTATTAAGTGATGTTTGGGGTTTGATTCACAGTGATGTGAGATTGGTCCCAACCTGACCATAATTGAAAGTAGGTGATATGAACTTGGTGGTTCATATGCTATTCTGTCTGCCATGTGTCTGAAATTTTACCAAATATAAAGATGCAAGGTGAGGGCTACTGGTTAATCAGTTTTAGGAATTTGTAATGCACATAACCGTTACTGTTTGTTATTATCATATTTCCCCTGATGCTAGTCTCCTTCATTAGCATAATAAAGATGTATACTATTTTGTTCTTTCTTGAATTGTTAGTAAGACTTAATTTTCCCTTTCTGTTACTTTTTAAAGGTAATGAGCATGGTGTCAGGATTTGCACCATTAATTTCTGCAGGTATCTTTTCAGCCACTCTTTCTTCTGCATTAGCATCCCTTGTGAGTGCTCCCAAAATATTTCAGGTAGGTATTTTCATATTACAAGCTTTATTGAAAGGGAAGTTACAGTAATAAATTTCACTTTGGGATTCTTAACTTTGCAAATCTTTCGTTTGCCTTTATATATGTATGATATATATATATGCACACAACTCAAGATAGGTATGTTTAATTTTGTGAACATTTCTATTTATATAAACATGAGTGCATTTGCCTACTGTGAGGATATAGTCCTTGAATTGTCTTTCTGCAAATGGTGATGGATTTTTGTTTTTCCAATATACTCTCATTGCACAAATTTGTATAGTGTCTTACTAAGAGTAAGGAATGCAGTCCAAGAATAAATCAAAAGAATTAAAGGACCTTGTGCACCTTAGCATGATGACAGCCTGTATGTTTTATGAACGTTTGAATGCCTACTATATGCCACACATTGTGTTAGTTACTCAGGGTATAAAGATGAATGAGGCACATGTTATATCCCTTCAATGAACATTAGGTAAACAGCTAACACTAAATAGGAAATACTTTTTATTACTGATCCAACCAATGAAATATTGACTTTGCAGCCTTATTCTTGATATTATAGTCGTAGCCAGTGAGTAGAGTCAATGTAGAATATATTTCTTAAAACGATTTTTAATAAAATTTTAGGGAAAGCGGTTAACTTTTATAATTAGGATTTTTATCTGTTTTAAGTCTAGGATTCAGACTTTTTTCCCTTGATATAGGTCACACCTATGTCATACTCCTCAAGTTTTCAGATTTCTTTTATTTATATGCCTACTTCTCTGACATATTTCTTCATAAAAGAATTTCACCATGACGGTAGGATAAGGTAGATAAAAACTTGAGTGTTATTTTCTACCAGCTACCTTTTAATACTTGAAATGTTTGATCTACTTTATAGTTTGTAGGTAAAGCAGTGTGACACAGTGGGAAGAAAGAGGACCAAGAAGTAGAAAACTTGTGTTCTAATTCTGAGTAACTTATTATAACTGTAAGGAAATCTGTGTGTCTAACTTCATTATATTTCTTCTCATATTTGCCTTTCTTCACTAGGCTCTATGTAAGGACAACATCTACCCAGCTTTCCAGATGTTTGCTAAAGGTTATGGGAAAAATAATGAGCCTCTTCGTGGCTACATCTTAACATTCTTAATTGCCCTTGGATTCATCTTAATTGGTTAGTCATACAAATGATGTGCTAATACAGAGTTTGGAACATTTATAGTATGAGCTCTAAACATTGAATTATAAACAAAACCTTACTTTGCCTAGTAAACTAAGTTAGTTGTTTTTTTTTATGAAATGAAAATGTACATAGAAAATACTGCAAATAATAGTGTTCAATACATGCTTGGAAAAATTACTACCATCAGAGGGAACTCCTAGGTTCTTGTCCCTGGAACAAATAAAATGATAGCATACAGAAAAGAATTTCAGTGGTCTTCCTGAAGGTAGAGGCTTCCCTGATCTACTTTTGGGCACTTTTGCCTCTGATCACAAGTAAGGTAAGTCAGTCTGCCACTGCTAAAGATGACAGTGAACTTCTATTAGAAGTCTGAATTAGACCACCAATTATGGAAACTAATTCTAATGTAATGCTGCTTGGTATCCATTTGGTATGGCTATTTTTGGAGAATAAATCAGTGATGTTGAGTAAAGTTTCTTATAGTCCAATAGTTGTCTTTAGTAGTATATATCCTAAAGAAATATGCGTATATGCCCACAGAACCATATCCAAAGATATTTTTAGTGTCGTTCTTTATAATAGAAAATGAAAGCAACTTAAATACCTATTAACAGAAGAATGAAACTGCAGACTAATATTGAGGAGTAAATATAATGAATAAGTTTTATCTTCGTATATCAGAATATAACAGAATGTATCGTGTATCAGAATCTTTAATAAATGTAACCAATCAAATTACAAAATGACAAATACGGTATTTGTCTCACTTTGGAAATACCCAAGTACTGCATAAAACTTGTGGGCTGTATATGTGTTTAGTAAAACTATATAATTTCGCTGGAAAAATATACCCACTTCGGAAGAATGAGGTATAAAGGGTTCAACTACGGACCCAGGGGTCAATTTCTGAAAAGTGAAGTATACAAAGTATATATTGCAAAATGCAAGTGTTCATTAAATCTTAAGTGTGGGTATAGGGGTATTCCTTACACTATCATCTAAAGGTTTAAAATAATTTCATTTTTTTTTAAAGTTACATAACATGTAACTTTTATAATGTTTATGAAGTATATAACATGTCCATAAATATGCTTCATGTTTCTTTTGCAGCTGAACTGAATGTTATTGCTCCGATTATCTCTAACTTCTTCCTTGCATCCTATGCTTTGATCAATTTTTCAGTGTTCCATGCATCACTTGCAAAGTCTCCAGGTGATTTTACATTTTCTTAAAGTTCTGTAAATGTGTTAATGTCTTTGATTTTAGAGAAAATAAAACTTCAACACATTTTAAAAGATGGTATTATGAGTGATTAGCCCATTAATGTCCAGTCAACCTTTACAGTAGAGTCAAGTTAAGGGAGTCTTCAGAGGTCTCTTTATCGTGAAGTTGACTGGTAGTGTACTGTTCCTTGTCTTGGAAGTATTTAAGATAGTGTTAATCTCAAATTCTGACCAATACTATGAAAGAATTATTTTCTCCCAGTTTTATTGTTTATTCTAAGAACATGGTTATGATACAGCCTACCTGTCCAGAAAAAGATTTTTAACACAGTAAGTTCTGTGGAGTTGTGTTGTAAAGGGTCTCTAGGAACTGAAAAACTGCCCCATTTGCTTTCAGTGAGGGCTTTTTGTTACAAATCATAACAACAGTTGGACATCAGGGAAGGAATTGAAAGAACAAAAGCACTTTTCCTTGTAAGGACCTAAAAGCCCTCAGAACAGGGAAGATAAAATGTAGAACATGGGACACACACATTTTAGAAATGGGTATATGATACTGTAAAAGGATAACATGAGAGATGCTTATATTGGAGTTCTTTGTCTTGACTGTATTAATATCAGTATCTTAGTTATGATCTTGTATGACTTTGCAAGATGTTATCATTGAGGTTAAACTTAGGTAAAAAGTTCCCAGAATTTCTCTGGATTCTTTCTCACAATTGTGTGGGACTCTGCAGTAATTTCACATTTAAAAGTTTAGTTAAAAAAAAGAATATGAAATGTATTGAAATGATTTCTAAATAATATTTTTGGCTGTGGAATGAAAATTTAAAAACATGTTATTGAGCATTTTTTTAGAGTGAACTCAATTCATAAATACTTTATCATATGGTAAGAGAACTTTCTACACCCAATTGTTAATTTTTCTAGCAATTAGGAGACTTTTTAACAATTTTCCGGAAAATTTTGTATAAACTCTTTTGTATATGCATTAGAATATGGATATATTTCATGCTAAAATCCAGAACATACAGGCACACTGTTAAAAACTCAGTTTGAAACCTTCTTTCAATATTTTGTAGTTTTTAGCATTCACTAAGATAGGTTTGATCCCTAGAATTAAGTAGAATTAAATACATGTGCACTCTTCATGGCCTTCAGAAATTCTGAGAATAAATTGTGCTCAATAATGCTCCATGAATTTACTTTTACAGATTAGCCTTTACTGAATGTTTAAAGCGGCCACAAAGAAAGCTATTTTGTGCACAGATATGTACCATTGTCTAAAACACATAAAGTATTTCACGGACTTGTATGTATCTGTTTTATTTGTGATTCTTAGGATGGCGTCCTGCCTTCAAATACTATAACATGTGGATATCACTGATTGGAGCAATTCTTTGCTGCATAGTGATGTTTGTCATTAACTGGTGGGCTGCATTGTTAACATACGTCATAGTCCTTGGGCTGTATATTTATGTGACCTACAAAAAACCAGGTCTGTACTTTTTTTTATATTTATTATTTCAAACTAGAAGATACCTAGAAGTTCTTTGTTATTTTTCCTATCTAAGCTTCGTCTTCTGTGTACTTGAAAGGTGCTTTGTGTAAAACCTAAAATAATTCATTTCCAAATACATGTAATTTTAGTGAAATAATTACCACAAGACTTTTATTCTATGTAATTTCATACTTGCCTGTAAATTTAACTAATGCTACTTATAGAAAAATGACATTTGTATTATTAACATTTTGGTGACCCTCACTGTATTTAAAAATTTTCTTTGGAAGGATTAGACTTTGTAGAATAGCTCTTGTGATAACTGTTAGCCCAGTAAGCATACATGTTAGTACTTCAGTCTTATCACCTGCTATAGTAAGTTGCATGGAATGGACGGTGTATTAGAAAGATAGAGTATCTTCCTGCTAGTTCACCGTATAGCAGGGAGCATTTGACAAATGTGTTCTAACTAGGAAATAGTTAAAGATTTCCCAGAACGTGTTGCATTGATAACTCTTGGATGTATCTCTACATAAGAAGATGATCCTCAGATATACTGGGACCAGTCCAGTGTACTGTGCGTACTGTAAAACTGAGGGCAGAGCCAGTGAGAAAGGTTGGACAAGTTTTGGCCCCAGTAGACACGGTTAGGAAGAAATTACAAGAGTAGCTGCAGTGTCGTCATCTGAAACTGAGGAAGCACTTTGTAATCCAGATATGATGCAATGAGGTTTTGGATTAGAGTGCTGGCTTTAGAAATGAAATGGACAAAGAAGGTAATGTTTTAGCCATCTTACAAACAATTATTTCTCTAAAAGAACAAATTTCTAAGATCATATTTGATGTCCAGGCTGTTTATTCAGTGCACAGTACAATTTGCCTTTTCTAATAACTTAAACTGCTAAGTACTATGAATGGTACTTTCAGAGTTTTTCAGTCTTTATATCAGAGATCGCCTCTTTCTCTTTAGGCCTCTGGCTACATAAACAATAATTTTAAAATTATTTGTGGAACATTCTTGAGTTGCATGCACAGCATGTCTGTAGCCCTATCACCTTGGTCTTTCCTAAATTGTACTTTTTCTTTAAATGCAATTCTGGGGGGCCTGGGGGGGCTCAGTCGGTTAAGCTTCCGACTTTGGCTCAGATTATGATCTCACGGTTTGTGGGTTCGAGTCCTGCGTCGGGCTCTGTGCTAACGGCTAGCTCAGAGCCTGGAGCCTGTTTAAGATTCTGCATCTCCCTCTCTCTCTGACCCTCACCTGTTCATGCTGTCTGTCTCTCTCTATGAGAAATAAATAAAAAACATCAAAAAATTTAAAAAAATGGAATTCTAGTTCAGAGTAGCATGATCATAGTGTCATGCCATGCACTTGAACTATTGAGCATTGTCACTGCATTGCTTTATTTCAGCAATTGATTTTTTATATATGAGACTATCGTTTACTTCTCTGTGCTTCAACCTGGTAATTGATCATTGGTTAATACTGGCGTGTTGCTGCCTGACACTGTCTTCCCACAGACGTGAACTGGGGATCCTCTACACAAGCTTTGACATACCTAAATGCTCTGCAGCATTCAATTCGTCTTTCAGGAGTGGAAGACCATGTGAAAAACTTCAGGTGAGCGGCGAGGTGACACAGAGATATCGGTCTTAGGTGTCCATCACTTCTTTAACTATTGGGTAATATTTTCGTCTGCTGATATTTCCTGAGAAGTTTCCTAAAAGCATAGAATATTGGTTTTTGTTTTGGCTGGTATGAATGGACAGTGTATTCATAAACAAGGGTAAAATGTCTTAGTTATCAAAAATTGACAAAGAGGTGAATTACCTAATTTACAAAAAAGTTGTAAAAGAGAATTCTCTCATTTGAAGGCTTTTAAGTGGCGTTTCAACTATCATAAAATGAATGATTTCTTCCCCCTGTGGCCAGTAAAGTTGAGTAAGCACTGTATAATTACAAAGTATGAGCTTTTTAAGGGTTTTTTTTTTTACATACTTTATTTTGTAATTTTACCAAGGCACTAAATATTTTCATGTTAGTTGCTTTTTTCCTCTCCTCATTGACTTACTGGAAACCAGTTTTGGTGATAAAGTATCAATGTCTTAAAGAGCATTTATACTATTTTACTCAATAAGTGCTATATTTTATATTAGTGTGTTAATCATCAACTTAAAAACTATTCCTTAAAAAATAAAAACTGTTGCTTAATTCAACATGCTTCTAATAATTGATGAAATTCAGTTACTAAAGTGCTACTGATACATACCCCTCTAAATCAAGAAGTCTCATTATTTCCCTATGTTGATTCTTAGTAGTTGTAGATTATTATTTGCATTTTGCAGAAAGTAGGCTTATCATTTTTTAAAAACTTCATCTAAATAGTCTCTTTCATACTGTTCAGTTAAGCCTGGCTGTAAGCAGGTGACTTTCTGTACTCATGAGTACTCATATCTCATTGGCTTCCAAATAATAAAGAAATATGTTCCATGTCTGTCAATAAACCAAAAGGGGAAATACTGTCTAAAGAAATCCTGAGGAGTGAATGAGTGACAGAGAAGAATTGCTCTGCCACTTTTCTCCCAGTAAGAAAAGCCTTCATGTATTCTTGTGTTACTTTTTGGATCCCACCCCCATCCCTTTTTTTCTAGAATGAAAAGTTTCCAGAGACCACAGATGTTCAACTTTGGAGTAGAGTGAAATTGGGAAAAGAAAAAGGAATGAGAGCCCTGGGTAGAAAACTTTAATTTTAGCACATTTTGAATCGTTGATGCCAAGTATGACTGAAAATAGAACATCATCCCTTTGGGTAAAAAGTTGTATCCCAGAACTGAGTGTATGACCAAGACTCGAAGTTAATTTGCCATCAATGCATACCTTTTGCTTTGCTTTGTTATAGTAATGGGAACATTGAAAAGATGTACTTTATTCCAGTATGGCTTTTTAAAACCTTGTCAGAGTTACACATGAACATAGTTGAGAGAGACTAGAGAAAATCATGAAAATCCATAGTTGCCCGACTTCTCCTGTCCCTGTTTGTGTCATGCCACACACAGGCAACCTCTTTCAAGTCTTAGCTGATTGATTCAGTAATTATTTGATATTCCCCAACATTATGGTTGTCTTCCTGTACTTTTCGATTTTTAATTTAATTTAAATTTAATTTAATTGATAGCTTTCATCCACATGTGCCTACTAAACACATGCATTCTTCCCTTTAGCCCAACCCCAGAGTATATTTTTATATAATTATTTTGATTAGGTCATACTTGGTTTTTATATTTTTATGACTTTAAAAATTTTTTTTTAGACAGAGAGAGACATTGTGATTAGTGGAGGGTCAGAGAGAGAGGGAGACCCAGAATCTGAAACAGGCTCCAGGCTCTGAGCTAGCTGTCAGCACAGAGCCCGACATGGCGCTTGAACCCACGAACCATGAGATCATGACCTGAGCCAAAGTCGGACGCTTAACCAACTGAGCAATCCAGGCACCCCTAAAAAAATTTTTTTTAATGTTTATTTATTTCAGAGAGAAAGAGAGCATGAGCAGGGGAGGGGCAGATAGAGAGGGAGAAACAGAATCTTGAAACAGGCTCCCGGCTCTGAGCTGTCAGCACAGAGCCCGATGCGGGGTTCAAACCCACGAGGTGTGAGATCATGACCTGAGCTGAGGTCACTTAACTGACTGAGCCCCACACAGGCACCCCAGTGACCTTTTAAAATAATTCATAACTGAGCCACGTGATAATTATGATTCCTTTTTCTTTCCTCTACAGCTTTCTTGTTTTCTCTGGAACAAAATTTTTTTTCCCTTTCTTTGCTTACTTAATTTTATACATATCACTACCTCATCCTTCACCAAACTTAGCAAAAGATGTTGTTTTCTTCACTTTTTAGTTTCTGTTTCTTTGAAATGTCTTTCTCACTGTTTCCTGTTTCTTGAACTTGAACTGTTTCAGACAAGATTTAGCCTTGTCTGAAGTAACCATGGTCCTTGGCCAGGGAAACTCTGTGTTGGTTCTTGGAGCTTGTCATTGAAGTCCTTAAGAGAGATGAATGTGGCTTTGCTGGTTCTTTGAGAAATTTAAGTCATCTTGAAGGGTTTTTTTAATATACAATTAAACTTCACAGAAAAGAATCTTTGAATATTTTGCTTGTTGATAAAAGTCTTGGCTACTCAAGTTCTAAGCGTCAAGTGGCAAAGGAGGTCTGGAGATCTCACGATTCAGTACGTAAATGTTTTCTCCATTCCTGCCATGATTAAAGTAGCTGCTTCTGCCCTCAGTTGTTGCTAATGTGTCACAGACCAAAAATGTTTTCATTACAGTATAGTTGACATATAAATTAGTTTTAGGGATGCTTGGCTGGCTCAGTTGTGCAGCTGAGTGTTCAGCTCTTGATCTCGTGGTCATTCATGAGTGCGAGTGCTCTGTTGGGCATAGAGCTTACTTACAGTATATTACAGTATTTTTGACTATTCCCAGTGCTATACTTTTCACCCCAAGACTTCTAACTGCAAGTTTATACCTCTTAGTCTCCTTCACGCATATTGTTCATCCCCCCCCATTCCCTCCACTTTGGTGGCCATCAGTTTGTTTATATTTATGTATCTTTTTCTCTCTTTGTTGTTATTGTTGTACTGATTTGTGAGTCTTTTTATTCCTTGCTTGTTTGTTTTGTCTCGTTTTTCAGACTCCCCATGTAAGTGAAATCATAAGGTATTTGTCTTTCCCTGTCCGGCTTGTCTCCCTTAATATAATACCCTCTAGGTTCATTCATGTTGTCACAAATGGCAAGATTTCATTATTTTTTATGGCCAAGTAGTGTTCCGTTTTATGTACATACCATGTATCCATTCATCTGTCACTGGACACTTGGGTTGCTTCCCTGTCTTGACTCTTGTGAAACGCCAGTGCTTGAGCATTCCCTTTTCTCCACATCCTCACCAGTACTTCTTGTCTTTTTGGTATTAGCCATTCTAAGTGTTAAGAGTTGATATCTCATTGTGGTTTTGAGCCCCTTTTTAGCAAATAAGCCTTAGCCTGACAGTATTGGGGAAGGACAGAGAGAGGTATTCATGATGGTGATGAAAGTGACTTGGTTGTTTCTAGTTCTTCCTTATGCAGAGTTGAAACCAGTGCTTCTCAGTTTGGTTTCTTTAATACGTTGCTCCTGCTACTTGGCACTACTGCCCCTAACTTACAGGCATTTTGGTGATTTTTAGGTGTAAAATCAGGTAGGTTCACAGCTTTCTCTTCAGCTTTAGGATTTAGCTTCTTCCTGATTTGGCCTATCCTTTGTTCTCCCATCTCCTTTCTAGCTTTCAGTATTTCCACACTACTGTGTTTTCTCCTGTTCATATTTTTGTTCCTTAAGAATCCCTTTATATGATAGAGTGTTTTGAGGAAGGCATTAAAACACAAGAGCAGATGTTTACCCTCTGTCATTGTTACTCATTCTCATCCCTAATATATTTTGTACTCTGTTTTTTTTTTTTGTTTTTTGTTTTTTGGTGTGATACAACTATACCAAAGTCCGCCTTTGTGGTATATTTACCATGTAGTAGAGATAGGGGCTACCAGTTCTTTAACTGTAGTAATAGATTATGTTAGAGTATAGGTTACACTACACGTAAGGAAAGTTGACAAATAGAGTGGTTATATAAAGCAAACGTTCGTGTTACATGGTAGCCCAGAGGCAGATGGTTGGTTCATGGCAGGCAGATTTAGTGCACTTGGTCATTCAGGTCACACATTCCTTGTATCTTGTCAGCCTGCCGTTTCCTAGGAGGTGTTTTTGTCCATGTGGTCAGAGTCATCAGCTTACAGGAAAGGGAAACAAAGTATGGAGGGCAGCCAGCTTCCTTATATGGGCTGTAAGCCACTCACAGGGTCAGTGGTAAGCTACCAGGAAGGATAGAAATTGTGTAATTTCTAGCTGTGGATCTTTTTAACCTGCTAAAGCTCAGAGAGAGAGAGAGACTGCACTATTAGTAGTCTGGGGCATTGAGGCTGATTTCTTGTTGATTGCTCTAAAGCCCTTCTCCCAGACAGAATTGGTTTTTCAGAATAAACCAATAAATTGCTAAAATTCTGAATAAGTTAGTTTTTTTGTTTGATTTCGTTTTTGTAGTCTTTATTCAAGTTCTCATGCTTACTTTATGAAGTTAGGAACTACCCTACCAATTTAGTGGTGAAGTCAATTTTAGTCTATATGCTTTTTGTTAAAGTCTGTTTTAATTATATAAATTCTTGTTTTAAAGAATCTTTGTTAATGTATCAGCTTATAAATTGCATACTTGAATATTTTTTCATTAAACAACACTGATTGCCATTTCTTTTCAGTTAAAATCAAGTGTCAAGAATTTATGAAAGTCATGCCACTGTATTGTGTTTACAAAGGCAATTGAATTTAATTTTGATTTTTACCATAATTAATTAGAATTAAAACTTTTACTTCAAATAGAAACCTTCAGATCAACCATTGATGATTTTACTGATACAATAGCCATTATTAAAATTAAGCTAGATGACAGGGCTGATATTAGAAAGTAGAAATCATTATGATAGGATCAAGCTAAGAAGGAAGGCAACCTATTTTGTACATGAAGGGAAGGCCAAGCTCTTAGGAAGTTTTGGAACTCTCAAGAACTGGAATATTTATTAACCTTTACAAGTAAAAAATGGTTACATTTATTTTAATTAGCATGGTCATTTCTTCCTGTAATACCTACCAAATCTTGATGTGGAATCTTACCAAGTGATGTGTAATCATTTGGCATGATTATTTGTTATAAGAAGTTTTGTTTGTGTGTATCTCATGTACCGAGAAACCCTGGTTAAAAGTTATCTTCTCTTGAGACTCCTGTGGCCTGTGTCTTGAGAACAACTACATAGAGGAGAGATTCTAGGGTAATAACCTATTCTTAGAGAAGTAGTGTAAAGTATGTGCATGTTATCAAAAATCTATTCTCTAATTTTGTTTTATTTTTCAATCTTAAATTAGGCCACAGTGTCTTGTTATGACAGGTGCTCCAAACTCGCGCCCAGCTTTACTTCATCTTGTTCATGATTTCACAAAAAATGTTGGATTGATGATCTGTAGTCATGTACATATGGTAAGTGTTCACTTTGTTTTCTATATTAAAACATTCTTTACTCTGTATGTAATTTGTAGTTCATGAGACTTTTTAGATGTGAAGTAATTTGACAAGATAAGTATGTTTAGTTTGTTTGGGCGTTTTTGAAGTTAGTTACTTTCTTCAAAATATTTTTGCCTCCAAACTGTCTCAGAACCTCTACTGAGGACAGATTTTAGAGTTTTGATTCTTTTTTTTCTTATTTGTTATGAGATTTTAGCAAACTATATTTCTGTTACGGAATGTTTTGGCTAAGAAAAGTAGCTCCTTGATCACTAAGGAGTCTAAATGAAATACAGTATGTGTGTTTTCTTACTGACATTTCTCATAATGTTCTGAGAACACTGGGAGCATTTACTACCAGAAAAATAAAAAAAGAGGTTGGAAGAGGTAGACAGACATCTAGTATACAACATATAAGAAGGGCAGAGTGCTAAATTTCCAAATTCAAACAGTGTTAAGTTTAGTTGTCCATTCTTTTTTGTTGTAACCATGAGTAATATCATTATTAAAAATAGTGGTAAACTTTTCATCCAGAAGTAATTTTATGTTTTTGTCATCTTGGTTATTGAAAAGAATTGCTAGATGATGGATCACCTGTTCTGTGTGACACATTTGGGCTATTTGTCAGAGTAGCTTTTCTCCCAAACTGTTTTCTTCATCTTGTTAGAAATTTGGGTTCAACGCCCCATGTCGCAGCCTGTGCTATAGTTGCTCTTCTGCTTCTATGGTAGCAAAGTCAAAGCCATGTCTGGAGGAGAACATTGAGACACTGACCCCAGTTGGGACCTGCGAAGTTTTTCAGTTTGTCTCCAAGTTGATGAGTTCAAGTTGGGGTTTGACCACAGGAACTTACAAATGGGGCAGTATTTCTTAACTTTTTTCCTTTATAAAACAAATTGTATTTTTCCTATACTTTCTCATGTACAATGAGGGTGTGCTCTTAAACCTACTTTTAGATTTTTGCTTTATACATTTGCATATAACACATTTTATCTGTTGCTTGCAGGAATCAAAATAGAATTGCAAGTTGAAAAACCTCATTTCCTTAATTCTATTTCATCATTTAACAGAAGTATGAAGAAAAAAATGCATTTATATTTTACAGCAAACTTCTATTTTCAGGTTACTGAGAATTAATAACTCAAACATTGGGGATAAAGGAAAAACAAGCTGAGAAACTTTATGTAGAAAAACAAAAGGCTCAGGGTGCCTGGGTGGCTCAGTAAGCATATGACTCTTGATTTCAGCTCAGGTCATGATCTCATGGTTCATGAGTTTGAGTCCCACATCATCCTCTGTGCTGACAATCAGAGCCTGCTTGGGCCTCTCTGTCTCCCTCCCTCTCTCTGCCCTTCCCCTGCTCACTCATGCTCTCTCAAAAATAAAAATAAATAGGGGCGCCTGGGTGGTTCAGTCAGTTGAGTATCCGACTTCGGCTCAGGTCATGATCTCATGGTTCGTGGGTTCGAGCCCCACATCGGGCTCTGTGTTGACAGCTAGCTCACAGCCTAGAGCCTGCTTCAGATTCTGTGTCTCCCTCTCTCTCTGACCCTCCCCTGCTCATGCTGTCTCTCTCTCTCAGAAATAAACATAAAAAAAAAATTTAAATAAATAAAACATTAAAAAAACAAACAGAAGGCTCTTATTTTTCTCCATGTAATCTCCATCTTTGGTAATTGCTAATTTCTTTCATTTACTTAGTATTGAAAACTACTTATTTATTTTTTAGTGTGTATTTCTTCCTCTTGGCTTTTCCCATTTAGGGGCACCCCCCCATGCCTTCACTGTTGCAATGCAGCCCCGTCTAGTCATTATCTTCAGTACTGGAAAGAATTCACTGACAGGAAAATACAATGATGTTGTCCACCTCTTCTCTCCATCTCCCAGGTGGAGGGAACTTGTTCAAGCTGAAATAACAGGTGATTTTTATAAATGTGGAATAGATGATCTTTCAGTTAATGCTGTTGTTAATATTTTTTTCCAAAAGGGCCCTCGAAGACAAGCCATGAAAGAGATGTCCATTGATCAAGCCAAATATCAGCGGTGGCTTATCAAAAACAAAATGAAGGCTTTTTATGCTCCAGTACATGCAGATGACTTGAGAGAAGGTGCACAGTATTTGATGCAGGTACATTTGTCCTGCCTTTCAAATATCAGAGTTCAAATTCTGTGTAAACTTTTAAAACATTTCACATTCTAGGTTTCATTCTTTGTATCAGTCAAATATCGTTATTACTAAGATTTGTATAATTGGAGAGCATAAGGAGAGCTAATGTGCTCCTGAAAGACAGGGGAGAGCCTATTTCCCTAAGACTTTTCCCCTTCCCTGTCTGCTGTACCTCACTGGGCACAGCATGTAAGTGTGAATTAATGGCACTTCTTAATGCTTTAAAAATTCTGGGTCCTTACTGTATTTCTCACTGTTTATTTACTAAACTTAGACTTCACTTTCAGTTTTGTGTATGACACAGTAGTCAGGATATAGGATTTGGAATCAGTCCTAGATTTACATGTTAGCACTGCCACCCTTATTATGAATTTTTACTCAGCAAGTTCCTTAACTTCTCTGAAACTCAGCCTGAAGGTCATGGGAAGAAATACATGGGTTGAGATAGAGTTTGCTATCTTGTTTATATAGGAACCCCTTTCTTCAAATGAAAGCTTAACCAGAAGCCCATGCACTGTGTTGATTGCGGAGCTGCTGTGTTAAAGCAGAGATGGGAGGCTCACCATGTGTCACCTGCACCCGTTCTGTTCCAATGTCTTATAAAACTTGACAAGCACAGAATTAAGAGTATCTTAGGCAATTCTCAGGAATAATAAGGGGTAGTAGCGGGCTCACTTTGGCAGATATAAAGTCTCGTCATAAACTCTTGTAATTAACACATAGTGGTTCTGAATTAGTGACAATAAGATTATTGGAATAAAACAGAGGGGAAATAGAGCCCCTAATATAGAAAATTTAATACATACAGAAGTACACTTTAAAAGATGAGCTGGGGCAACTGATGATTCGTGTGAAAAAAATAATATAACGGATCCTTACAGAGACAACACAAAAACCATTTCTAGATGGATTAAGGACTTAAATGTGAAAAGCAAAATTTTAAACTGTTAGAAGGAAAATGAGAATAATTTGATGACTTTGGGCTAGGGAAGGGTTTTTCTTCCAGTGAGACACAAAAACGTTGAACTATAAAGTTCAGTCTGCCAGTTCCAAATGTTAGGAGTAGTAAGAACAGTTGGAAATCTTTGAACTGCTGTAGTAACATAGATGGCACAGCCACTTTGGTAATCAACCTGACAGTGTCCTGTACATTTCAAAGTGTATGTATCCTCAGATGTTCCATTCTTAAATGTGTTCCTTAGAGAAACGTATGTAGGAAAAACTATATGAAATTGCATAGCAGCATTATTTGTACTCGTGAAAAAGAAATGGAAGTAACTTCAGCAGGCATCAGCCACAGATTTAAAGATCGTGGTGTAATCTTGCAGTGGAATTCTACATAGTGATAAAAGGGAGTTAATTATACATAGCGGTAGGAATAAACTTTGAACACATAAGTGGTAAGGAAAAATAGCAAACTAAAAAAATAGAAACAATATGTAGATGATATAAAAATTTAAATATAAGTAAATTAAACATGTATATGTATGTTGCACTACATGGTGAAAATACAAAGAAGGTGTGACAAGGATACATAGGGTATTTGAAGTGTACTTGTCATGTTTCTTTTCTTAAGCTGGGTGGTGGGTACGTGGATATTTATTGTCTTTACTTTTCTGTGCAAAGTATTTAAATATTTAAAGTAAAATTCTGTCTCTGGTCATAAGGTAGTTTCTAGTGGGTTAAAATCTTAGTTGCTTTTGTGTAATTTGTAGGAACATTTCTGTAACCACTTTATGTATTTAAGAAATGTTAGGAAGGAAAATATTTCCTTAGAGTAGCAGGTCCTGAACTTGATCATGCATCAGAGTCACGTAGTGGACTTGTTAAAACAGACTGCCAGGCTCACCTTTGGAATGACTTAGTGGGTCTGGGGTGAGCCAGGAGGGTTTACATTTCTGTGACTGCTCCTGGTATGTTGCGGGCACTACAGTTTGAGAACCTCTGCCCTTAAGGGTTACTGTAGTAAAAATGACACTGTTGATGAGAGGTAGGATCCACTGTCCTCCCCATTCTCCTCCAGCTTACATGCTCACGCCAGTGAGTCTAGACCATTTCAGCAGCATGGGGACAAAGGTGGGGTGCATAGCATGTGGTAGTATTTTGAGACTGGCCTGTAAACTGGTGGATACAAGCATTTCGCTAAGATGCCCAAGAAGTTGCCTTGATTCTAGTGGCAGAGCTATGTGAGTAACTGTGTAAAATAAACTTACAAATAGGAGAATTGCCACTGCAGAATTAATCACTGACTTCTTAGTATAAACTGTCACTGACAGTATTTCTCTTTCTTTTGTACCTCTGGAAACTTGTTACATCGAGGGGCAGAGGCCTGTATGTCTTATTAGAGGTTTATAATCTTTGTCAAAAATCATTTTTGTACATTTTTACTCTACCTTATGCTCTGACTTCTCGTTTCTCTCTCCCTCATTTATCTAGTTACTGATCATGAGCATTTATCATTAAATTAGCATTTAAGTATCCACTCTCCAAAATAAAACTCGAGATTCACTATTTTTAAAAAAGGCACTCTTCTCAGTAGTTTGCTTAAGAACCCCTTTGACAGTGACAGGTTAGCATTGCTAGCCTCTTGTGCATTTGGATTTTTCTGTTTAATTTTTTAATGGCAGGAGCCACTTAATTGTCAGTCACTTTTATGTTTTTTTTTTTTTTAATTTATTATTGAGACAGAGAAACAGAGCATGAGTGGGGGAGGGGCAGAGAGAGAGAGGGAGACACAGAATCCGAAACAGGCTCCAGGCTCTGAGCTATCAGCTCAGAACCAGATGCAGGGCTTGAACCCATGAACCACAAGATCATGACCTGAGTCGAAGTTGGACACCTAACCGACTGAGCCACTCAGCTGCCCCTCAGTCACTTTTAAATCTTCATTTCAAAGAGCAAAAGCTTATTGTTCTTACTGAAAATTCAGATTACAGATTACATTATGATGGCCCTTTAAATCAAGGAGATCTCATTCAGAGTATCACTCTAGAAATGACTTTACCTTTTTTCCTGTACAAAAATAAAAATAGCCCAGTGTCATACTCCATAATATATTCTGAGTGTTTTTGATACCTTTCCTCATCATCAGCCACATTTTGAGGTAAACAGTAATTTCTTTTAAATTCTTCTGAAATAAGTAGACCAAAATAATTTAACATTACCAATAAGAATATTAGAAATACAAATTATGTACAAATCCTATAGCCACATCCTAAAGAAATATTGTGCCATAAGATATTAACTAATGATAATTTAAAGCTATTACTAATTTGGGTTTCCTGGGTGACTCAGTCGGTTAAGTGTCCGACTTTGTCTCACATCATGATCTTTAGGTTCAGGAGTTCAGGCCCTGTGTAGAGCTCTGTGCTGACAGCTCAGAACCTGGAGTCTGCTTCCGAATCTGTGTCTCCTGCTCTTTCTGCCCCTCTCCCGCTCGCCCTCTCTCTGAAAATAAATAAATATTAAAAAAATAATAATGAATCTATCCCTAGTGGGTGAATATTTTAACCATCCAGGACTTGGAGCCAAAACTCTACAAGTATTGTTTTCAGTAGTTTTTAAAATAATACAAATCTCACAGCCCTATTTAACTACATTTCAATAGGTAACCATAATATGTAGAAATATTTTTACTTAATAGTGAAAGACAGAAATAAAAAGCCATGTACCATTGTGGAAGTAGTTCTTTCTGCTACAGTAAAAATGGTTATGGTGATGCACAGGAAAATATAATAACAAACTAAAACACATTTCTTATCAGCAAATTCTGGTGAAAGATGCATAGAAAAACATTGCTAACGATCCGAAGAAACAACACAGTGGGAGTGTTTGAAACTAAAGACGCTTGTAATAAGCTTCAGGGGATTGCATTTTGCCAAGTCGGTTTCAATTGTGGAATTCCATGAAAAACTGATTTTTTATGAGCCATTAAAGAAACCTGTTTTCCAGAAAAGACGTATTTTCAGTAATGCATTGTTCTTTAAAACACATGTTTTATGGAAACTGAAAGCATTACTTCTGACTGAATAACTACTTTGATTATAATTTCAGAGCATTTAGGGATGAGTGATACATTTGAAATTTCTTTGCCCTGTCATTCAGGGAAAAGTTATTGAAATAATGAAGTTGAAACAAGTGGACAGAGTGCCGCAGGGTGTTATTGTTAATCTTATAAAAATAAGACCTTTTAATTATTATGTTGTGACAATGGTTTGTTATGAAAAAGAGAATAAAAATAATAATGACATTATTTTGTACCATCAAGAAGTTACTGGTTATCTTGTGGCCTAGTTATTTAGAAACTTCTAAGACTCAAAGATGTTTCTTGCTTTTCTTTTACCAAAAAAAAAAAAAAAAGGTTGTGTGGTTAGTGGCTGTCTTGATACCTGATAGTTTTAAAAAACAATAAGGACTATTTTTTATCTGTGAAGGTAAAGAGTTGTTTTTAATATTGAATGGGGGGGGGGATCTTATTTTTGAAAGAAACTTGTGTATGGAGAGAATATTTTGAGAAATTTAAGTTTTATGTGGTTAGGATATTTCTAATTATCCCAAATCGTATGGATAGTGTCTGGCATATGATCATCAACACTTAATATATATTTGATTAATTTAATTTTGAAATGAGGATTTAATTCTTAATCTTTAAATAGATTAATCTTTAAATTTATTTTGAGAGAGAAAGCACATATGCACACTCTCAAATAAAAAAAAAAATATATAGCCTCTCTATTTGGAGGATTTGATCCTTGATAAAATATTTTGCTGAATAGATTATATTTAAGGTTGTATTTTTCCTTTGTTTCAGGCTGCTGGTCTTGGGCGTATGAAACCGAACACACTTGTCCTTGGATTTAAGAAAAATTGGTTGCAAGCAGATATGAGAGATGTGGATATGTACATAAACATATTTCAGTAAGTATCCTTTTACTTCAGTAACTTGATTCAGAAAATGGAAACTTGTACTGGTTTTCAAAGCCTGCACTGGTTTGTGAAGCCTGTTTCTGATACACTCTCTTATAGTAGAAGCCTAAGAATGAAAAGAATCACATGCGGTTATCTGGGTTGTCACTTGAGTTTTTGACAAAATTTTTTGATTAATTTTTCTGGGTCTTGTCATACATTCGAACATTCACATTCGTGTACAAATGAGCACACAACATATATACTCTGGCTTCCCATTCGAGTTAGGAAGCTTCTGGTTATCCTTACAACTATTGCTGAGCAGATTTCCCAAATGTCAGACCCATTAGCTGGTGTTCTGTCTTTATAGTATCTGGTGCTGAGAGGGCATTTCTTCAGTGATATCACTCCTCAAACGTTTAGGTTTATTCTGTCACACTAATTTACATGTAATTACTTGATTTATACATTAGGTGATTTATATTTTTTTATAATTTTTTTTAATGTTTATTTATTTTTGAGAGACAGAGCCAGAGCGTGGCAGAGAGAGAGGGAGACAAAGGATCTGAAGCAGGCTCCAGGCTCTGAGCTGTCAGCAGAGTCCCACACGGGGCTCAAACTCAGGGACAGTGAGATCATGACCTGAGCCAAAGTTGTATACTTAACTGACTGAGCCACCTCAGATTAAACCAATCTGTTTAATCCACCACAAATGCTTTTTGGAACTAAGTTATTTAATAAAATTAGAAAATTTGGCAAAAATAAAAAGTTTTATTTATTTTGAAATACTTCCTTTTCCTAGTATTCTGGGTTTGCTTAACAGGTCCCTTTATCTCATTTATACTGTTTTTTTTTTTAATGTTTTATTTATTTCTGAGAGAGAGAGAAACAGTGTGAGCAGGAGAGGGTCAGAGAGAGAGGGAGATACAGAATCCGAAATAGGCTCCAGGCTCTGAGCTGGCTATCAGCACAGAGCCTGATGTGGGGCTTGAACCCATGAACCTGAGCTGAAGTCAGACGCTTAACCTACTGAACTACCCAGGCGCCCCTCATTTATACTGTTTTTTAGAGGATAAGGATTCCCTTTCACACTGTTAAATTTTTAAGTTTTTAATTTTAATTCCAATGAGAACATTTAGTGTTCTGTTAGTTTCAGGTGTATAATACACTGATTCAGCAATTCTCTACAATATTCAATGCTCATCATGCTAAGTATAATCCCCCTTCCGCATATTTCTTCCATCCCCCTTCTGACTCCCCTCTGTTCTCCATACGTAAGAGTCTGTCACACCACCACTTTTTTTTTTTGATTTACATAATCTCTACACCCAACATGAGGCTCAAACTCACAACTTCAAGATCAAGAGTCCCATGCTCTATCAACTGAGGCAGCCAGGTGCCCCACACCACAATTCTTGGTTGAATAAATTTTTTCTTAATCTAGCTGCTGATGAAATAGAAATGTCTGTTCCTTCATATGAAGTTTTTCTTTACATACTAACAATTGTGCTTTTTTTTTTTTTTAAATGTGTTTGGTGAAGTAGCTCTATGACCTGATTGAAATCTTATTTCTTTGACTTTTGATCTGATTGCCTTTAACTAAGTAGAATTATTTCCCTTATTGGAACTCCTGTTAGAACCATAATTGCTTACCTGTATCACAGATGATAGTTTTGTTTCCATAGCTACCTTGAAATGTCTTTGAGGGAGTAACCGGACGTAATACTTTTTTAAAAAGTCACTTCATATTGGTTAGTATAGAATGAATAAGTTTTCCCAAATAATTACTAAATACTTTTAGTAAAATTAAAGCTCTTCTGATTCTTGACATACTATGAATCCTCGTTAGCTTTGGGGTTGTTCCTTTTTTGTAAGCATGATTTCATCCTACATTTCTAATTATATCCTGTGCACTTTGCATATTGAGAATTAGGAAAGGAAGGACAGTGTGAAAGGATAAATCATGTGGGCCATCCACCATGGACTGGGCTTTTTCTTTCTCAAGATGCAAGACCAGTGAGATGGAATAATTATCTTAAAATGTAGAAAAAGTGACATTTTTACAAATAATTCTTTGACTATTAGTTGTAGTTGCTCATATGGAAACACTGAAAGAAAGGAATCTTTCTGACGCTGACCCTGTAGGAACTGAAGTGAATATTTGCTCTGAGAGTCAAGTATTGCTCTGAGTGTTACACAGCACGCAGCAATTAAAGGTAGACAAAATGATGCTCTTTGGTTTCCAGGACTTAGAAATCAATGGCAGATTCAAAGCAGTGATATTGCTTATGCTTTTATCTTCTGACACTTAAGTTTTGGTTGTGATTATAAATACTTTGAGCAGTTGAGGTTTGCTTGATTTACTATGCATCATAACAGAAGGGAGAGTCTGAAACTCTAAAGGCAAATTATATAGCTTACAGAAATTTCTTTGTTTATAACAAAAACAGTTAGCCACTTTAATCCAAGGTAAACTCAGGAAGCTATGTACAATGGCTTTTCTTTAAGGAAATTGGTTTTAATTCATTTGTGATTTATTAACTATTTTTTTAAATGCTTGTAGTTACTCTTCTCTTGTGTTAGGTCTTTGAGGGTACAGCTGAGGAAGGTTACTATGTCCATTAATTTCTTTTTCCAATGAATCTCTTTAGACCTTAGCTAATGCATTATAGAAATGAGGCCAAAACTGTCTCCTCATGATTAAAAAACAAAAAGCCAATAAACCATCTTTTACAGTGATGTATTCTTCTTTGTGTCTGTAGGAACAAAAATTTGATTTTTTTTTTTTTTTTGCTTTTTAGCCTTTTCTTTTTGTTATATAGAACCATAGATTGTATATAATTTTTTGAACATAATGAATGTTGGTTTCTTCATAATTAAAAATAATAATGAAAGGTAAAACCAAGCCTGTTACATTCTGGGGAATGACCCAAAGTTTAGGAATTTGTAATTCTTTCAGTAGATTTGAGAAGAATTTGAATCTAAATGATTCATGGTCTCAACAAAGTTTCCAGAATTGAAGTCTGGTTTTAGAGTTGTCTTAATATATTTTGCATGTTATAAGATGATCCCATTCGTGTTTAAAAATCTTGAAAGGACCTAGGAATACATGCCAACAAATGCATATACAATCTTTGGATTACCTATTAAGCCATTTTTGTAAGAATGTAAGAATTACTTAAAAATACTCTAGTTCCAGGACACCTGGGTGGCTCAGCTGGTTAAGTATCTGACTTCAGCTCAGGTCATGACCTCAGAGTTCACAATTTTGAACCCTGCTGTCGGGCTCTGTGCTGACACCTCAGAGCCTGGAGCCTTCGTTGGATTCTATGTCTCCCTCTCTCTCTGCCCCTCCCCTACTCATAGTCTGTCTCTCTCTCTCTCTCTCAAAAATAAATTTAAAAAAATTACTCTGACTCCTTTCAGAAGTCATCCCTTTATACTCTGCAACCTGTTCTCTTTCTCAGTGGACTCTTTTCTTTGTCTTCATGTTATTCTCTTGGTTTTAAGGGTATAAACCTAAATTAAGTATGTTGGGAATACTGAATTTTATTTTTCCTTAATTATAGTTTGTTTCAGATAGCATAATAGTATAGGCACTGCTCTAAATGGCTGTTGTACATGGATGGACCTTGAGGGTGTTATGCTGAGCGAAATAAGTCAGGCAGAGAAGGACAAATATCATATGTTTGCACGTATAGGAAGATTAGGAGGAACTTGACGGAGGAGCAAGGGGGAGAAGAAGGGCGAAAATGGTGGGGGAAAGGGAGAGAGGCAAACCATGAGAGACTCTTGAATGCTGACAAAAACTGAGGACTGATGGATGTGGGGGCGGGGTGGGCATGGAGGAGGACACTTGTGGGGATGAGCACTGAGTGTTATGTGGAAACTAATTTGACAATAAACTATCTGTAAAAAAATAAAATAAATAAAATTATAAGAATCATGTTTCATAAAAAAAATTAAAAAATAAAATAAATGGCTGTTGTAGATAGAGTATCAAGACTACAAAGATCTACACTTAACCAGTTTTTAAGACTATTATAGAAGGAAGGAAAGGAAACAGTATAGGATTTGAAGCAGACATTATGTGGGTCTCACTGTTAGTTTCAAAAGCATATTTTAATAATGCATTTAAAGCTGGAGGCATTTTAGAAATCACCTCTTACTGCTTTCATTTTATAGAGGAGGACACTAAAATTTTTGTGATTTTGATCCCGCTCCCCACCCCCCATTATAGCGACGCCTTTGACATACAATATGGAGTAGTGGTTATCCGCCTAAAAGAGGGTCTGGATATATCTCATCTTCAAGGACAAGGTAAATCTTGCTTGAATAAATTTTTTACTTTAAAAATATAAACGACTCTGTTAGAAAGTTCTGTGTCATTCTCACAAGTTCTTCAATAACTTTAACATTCACTGTTCTATGTTGTGTACTTACCTTATGGCATTTGGAAATCAGATCTTTTCTGCTCCAACTTGGATGTTGGCTGGTGATTACTATTGGAGAGAATAAAGTTCATTGTAAATCATAAATTTAAGAGAAATAAGCATGAGTTATGGTTTTAGTTGCTCGAATTTGTAAAAATACATGGTAAATACTATAAAAGAAAAAACATTAATGACTGCTAAATCATCAGACATTTTCATGTTTATGAAAGTCATGCGTTTTTACACAGAGGTATATTAATAATGAAAACTTGGTGATGCCATTTACTCTGTCTTCAGAAAAGACGCTATAAGTAATTTTTTTAACTGTTTCATTTTGAAATGATTATGAATTCATGAGAAGTAACAGAAGAAATAATAGAGAGGTCTTGTGTATCCTTCATCCATTTCTCCCAGTGGTAACATGTTGAATATCTATCATTATACGTCATAACCAGGAAACTGATGTTGTGACTGTTTACCCACTTTACTCAGATTTCACCAGTTTTACTTAACGTGTGTGTGTGTGTTCGTGTGTTCATGTTTATGAACATGTGTAGTTCTGTTCCATGTATCACATGTGGTTGGTTCATATAACCAGCACCATAATTAAGATAAAAAGCTGTTCCATTGCCACAAAGACCTCTCTCCTGCTACCCCTTCATGCCCCTACCATGCTCTTCATTTCTCCCCCATCATTAACCCCTGACACCCACTAATCTTGTCTCCAAACATGTAATTTTTAAAGCATTTTAAAAAATGTTTTTACATGAAGCTTTAAACCTAATTAAGGTATCCTGATTACTTTTGCAACCTTAATAAAAACTGTGGGAAATTCCATACTGTCTGATGATTTCCTGGTAATTTAACAAATATTGTAAGCTTAAGAAATTGCACACCTAATATTTTACCCTTATCAATTAATTAACTAAATCATCAAAATACCTAAGCCTAAATAGCTGAGAGTCACGTCATGAACTTTTGTCACCTGTTTATGTATTTAAACAGTCGTAATCCTCCCCCTCCTCCCACCATTTTAAGGGTATTGTGCAGTTTTGAAAGGAATGCTTTGAGGTCTTTATCCATGGAACACAAAAGTATGGCTTGCTGAAAATGCATTTTCTTAGTCTGGAGTAGGCCTTGCAAAATACTGTTTCAGTTCTCTCCTGCACTGCCAGTGATTGAGGTTTAGGGTACCTGTTAACTACACGATTAGTTGTGTTCCCTGTCACTCTCAAAAGTATCACAGTTTGACTAACAATTTTACATATATGGTTATAATTTACTGTGATTTGAATGTGACCAGAACTTTAAATAAATATTTTCATGTGTTTCAGTTAGGAAAATAGTTTTGAAGGTCTTGTTATTCATCATCAGGATTTGGACCAGGAATTTGGTTCGGCACTGGATCAAGAGCACAGGGCTTGGAGTCAGATCTCCTTTGAACATCCCAGCTTTATCTCTGAGTACATAGCTCTGTGGCCTGGGCAAATTTGCTCACTTCCCAGCTTCAGAGTCCTCATCTATTAAAACATGATATTTGGAGTGCTGGGGCCAGCTCAGTCCAAAGAGCCTGCGACTCTTGATCTTGGGGTTATGAGTTCTAGCCCCACGTTGGGTGTAGAGATTACTTAAATAAAGCTTTAAAATTAAAAAAAAAAAAGTGATTATTTCATAGGGTTGTTGTAAAGAAATGGCTGTGAAATACTTAGCATAGTTGTTTCTCTTGTTATTTCTCATCATACACATGAATCAGTGATGAGGATTATCTGTCAGCGATCAATTTCAAATGATGTTTGTCTTTGTGATGCATGTTTCCATGGTGGAAGTTAACTGTTTACTTCCCAAAAGATAAAATATGCAGAAAGTGCTTTAAAAATGAAAAGATGGTACTTGTACTGTGAGTTTATCTCCTGGTTTTGTGTCACTAGTCATGGGTATCATTTTTCAGCATTATCTGTCATCTTACATGTATGTGAATATTTGTCACATTTTACATTTTTTACATGTTTAAATGACTTTGAGAGTAGAATTTACTCACATTCTGTACACCATTCTTTTGTCTGCCACATTGAATCTCACTCATTACTAATTCCTCAGCACCTGATTCACATGTCTGATGCTTAGCTCTGGCTCAAGATATTTGAGTGAATAGTCCTTTCAAAACAGATGATTACATTTGTTTACCTAAGAAATCATGTGCTGTAAACTTACTATTTCTTAATAAGCTTTGCTGTGGACTGTTATTTAGTTAATATACCATGGTGCTATCATTAATGGTTAAAATGATATTGAGATAATAATTTAGTTACTTTCACATCCATAGAAGAATTATTGTCGTCACAAGAGAAATCTCCCGGTGTCAAGGACGTGGTACTAAGTATGGAGTACAGTAAAAAATCGGATTTAGATACTTCCAAGCCATCTGATGAGAAAAGTGTTAGACACAAAGGTAATTTTTATTCACAGAAAATTTGTTATTAATGGTGATGTTTAATTTGGGGAGAAAATGGTTTTTATTATATAACATGTCTTATTAAGTAACCCATTCTGAAATTTTACTGTTCATTTCTAGTTGATGAGGTAAAATAGATGGCTACAACATGACTAGCTATTTTTAAAGTATTGAAGTGGATCATAGAACAGAAGCCATGCCAATTAATTATACACTACTAATATGTGCTTAATATATTTTTATATATACTTTTAAATGAAACAATTTAATGCCTAATTTAAATCTGAACTTGAAAGTAACTTGGTAATTTCAGATTAATGCAATAGAGCTTAAGATAACCCTGGAAGGAAAGTTGACCAAAAATCTACATAATTTTTTTTGTAAATCAAGATATTTAAATACCAGGGGTTTTCTTTTTGTGCTGAGATACATAGAATACTTTTTACATCTACTGCACCTGGAGTTGTTGAGGTAAAACCATGTAATAAAAAATCAAATGCAATTGTATTCCTTACTTAGTCTCTCTGAAGAGATGAGCTATTGGTATTTGATTACTGAACTGTTAGGCCATAGTTGCAGACTACTACCCCTGGTGGCCCATGTGGTGTAGGCCACACAAAAGTCTCCAAATCTGAGACTTTGAGATAATTTCATCCATAAATCTGTGTCAATGTTTACAAGATGGAAAGAGGGATGACTTCCAAATCTTACTCTCCCGCCCTCACTCTCCTACCTCTGTTCAGTCTAGTATCTCCATCTGTCCTGGTCCCAGCTGGCACCCAACAAGAAAAATCTGCCCTCTAAATCATCAAACCATATCATACTTTTTTGATTTGTATCAAAGAAGTCTTTTTCTGAAATTGATCACTTTGGACAAATCCTATCTCTGTGAAATTGATCTTTCCCAGATTATGTAGAAGCATTGCTGTTATTTAATATTTCTTTCCTCCTTAGTTACATTGTCTGCTCAGAGTAGAGGTAGTTGAGGCTTTAATTGAGACCCATTTTCCCTTTAAGTTCTTTGCTGGCTTGATTATATTTTTTTTAAATTTCATCTCTAAACCCTATAGAAGATTCTTTAACTGCTTTTAATATTCCTGCATTTATTTTTATTTTATGGTATACATGCTGTCATTTCCTTTTTATTTTCTTGTCATTTTCTTTTTCCTGAAACCAATCCTTCCTTTACAGAACCTCTTAGTAATTGATAGGTAAAAGTGATGAGAAGGGAAGAAGTAATAGTCGTTAAGCATCTACTCTGTGCCTCCCACATTGTAGTAGGTGTTTTCTATACATTAGCTCATTACTGTGTGTCGCAATCTTGTGAAGTCATTATTTTCACACAATAGGAACTTGAGTGAGTACATTACTACTCACCTTTTTATTATAAAAATGTAGGTACCTTTAATGCCTTTAATGTAAATCAGTTTTTAAGTGTCAGGATTTCCTTGAGATTTTTCGAGTTCTCTGAAATGAACACACAATGTTCGCATTTATATCTATAATTGTTATTTTTACTATCATCAAAGACAGATAATATCAAATATTATCAAATATCTACTTTATAAAGACAATAATACTTAATCCTATAAAATTAAATGTAATCATTGAAATGTTTCTTGATCCATAAGAGGCATAAGAAATTAGCATTCAAAAATAGCATTAATTTTGTGTTTATTTTCTATTTTCAAAAGTAACATAGAAACTATAGAAACGTTTATATAATTTAAAGGTATTCAACATTAGAATCATTCTTATGTAGTTACTGTATAATCATAGTTGTTTGGTATGTCTGTCTTGGTTAGTGTGGCACACAGCATGCAAAGGGACAGGAGGAGTGCCCTTTGAATACTTACTTTGTGCTAGGCACTGAGCTAAGGGCTTGAATGCTTGCAGCATAATGATCCCAAGAGGTAGGTATTGTTCACCCTTTTTACTAACAAGGAAAGTGAGAGTTAACTAACCAGTTCAAGCTCATGCAGCCAGAAAAAAGAGTTCGAGGTAATACTGGAGTCCTGGGAGCCATTTGAGTCCAGCACACTATACTCTTCCCTGTCCAGGGCGGGAGTTTGACGTGCCTCAGACACCTCACAGAAGCTTATCTGAAGAACCTGAGATTAGCAAAACTGTTAACGTCAAGAAAATACTTACATATATTTAAATATAGATGGACCAGTACATATATATATATATATATATATATATGAGCAAAAATATGCTTACATTGTATATATCAATTCATATATATATATATATATACACAAACTGGTATATTATATAAACCAAAAGACTGTCTCTGATCAAATTCCTTCCTGTACCAAGTGGTGATTCGTTTTTACGAGGACTAAATACTCATGAAATGTTCCTAAAATTACTTTTCAGTCATTTGCACATTTTGATGCATTGACAGTGTTTAAAATTTATGTGTTATCTGAAATGTCACTTTTTAATGGCCTATTTCTATTCTATAAGCCATAGTCTAGATTCTTTTCAACTTATTTCAAGTATGAACATTTATAAGTTTAAAAGTCCTGTTCAAGTTCTTGTCACTTTTACAGGAATACAATTTAGGGGCGAGCATTCATCAGCAGCCCTGTTGGAGGGGCCTAAAATAGGTTTGCTTTTAAAAATCCTCAACACTCAGTGTAGACGATATCTGTCTTCAGTCTTGATTATTTTTCACAGACTGTCTCTTCATACTATGCTCTGTTTATAAATGTGCTCTATTTACATTTTCATTATTAATATAAAGGCAATTAACTTTTATTTTGTGTTTTTTAAACATAATCTAGATGAGGAAGAGGATGGCAAGACTCCAACTCAACCACTGTTGAAAAAAGGCAGGCATTTTTCATCATTTTATTTTAATCCCCTTTTTCATACTGTTAACTCTTTAATTCCAACTTTGCTATTTTCTTTTTTTTACTTTAGTTTTTATTTCCATGGCGAGGTGCTGCTGCAGTTATTTATTAAATGGAGATTAGAAAAATTATCGCTAGTCCAACTAAAAAATTTAAACCATCCCAGGGAAGGGAGTATATCAAAAACAAATTATTTTAAATCATCATAGCATTTCTGAAATACTGAAACCCTGAACGTCAGTACCAGTTTTTAAATTTAAACTGCATGGTTTAGATGCTAAGCAGAGACACTGAAATGGGTCTCTTTGCCAGTGTCACTTGCATTCTTACCATCAGGTATACCCAGCCAAGCCCTTAATTTTGATACTAATATATTTTTCATTTCAAAAATTACACTATTTCTCACAGCCCTGCTGCGTTTGGGAGATACACAGTCATGTCCCCAGGCATGACTTTTATGAGAAGGAGATAGAGGTGAGAGTTACGGAGCAGTGTGGTTTGGCAGCCATATTATGTCATCATGCACAATCATTCGTCATGTTTGCGTGTATCATGGCAGCATGAGAAGTGAATGACAGACATCCTGCAGAAGTGATCAGATTTCCTCCTGTGGATTCCTGCTTTTAAAAATTTACTGTAGGAGTCTCATAAGAGTCATTTGCTTGCTCATAGAGTCAGTGCTGAATTTTTTTTTGTTTTTGTTTTAAGTTTTTAATTCCTGGGACTATGAAAGGGAACTTCCTTGGTATAGTGCTCTTTAGACTTGCAACAGGTGGTATTCTGCCAAGGAGTTCTCGCATCTTTCTGTGCTTCAGAGAAAGATGTGTGGTTCTATGGCTTTAGCTTTTTGCATCACAGGCCGAGGGGACAAGTTAGGTAAAGATGAGGGTGTTCTTGCTAGACCCAGAGGTTTCACTGTGATAATTGTTAGCTTGTATTCATTCGTCTTCCACTTCCCTCTGTCTTTTATATTACTGATGACATTTTATGTAAAATAATTTTTGGATCTTTAAATTACTGAGGAACAAGGTTACAAACCTCATTTGTCCAGTAAGCCTAAAACAACTTCTCAAAAATTAAAATGTAGCAGTCCATCATTACTGTTCTTGATTGGTATTCATAATTCTCTTTCATTCAGATTGCTTCAAAATATTAGAAATTAGGCAAGATAATTTGGATGAGTTTAGCTGTTATAAAGATGTATTTATCTGTGAACATCATTTTAAAGTACATTTAAGTTATAAACCACTGAAAGCTTATGATGGATGCCAGATAGAACTGTCTGCATTATAAACATTTAAATATACAAAAGTTAGGAAATTATAGGAATTCAACAAAAGGAACTTGAATATTTACCTCCCTTACATGTTATTTTTCTGCTTAATCCTTTAGAATCCAAAGGCCCTGCTGTGCCCTTAAATATAGCTGACCAGAAGCTTCTTGAAGCTAGTACACAGTTTAAGAAAAAACAGGGAAAGAATACTATTGATGTCTGGTGGCTTTTTGATGATGGAGGTAAGGTTGTTAAGATGCATTTTAGCTGTTTTACATTTACTGAAGTTGTGGGAATATGGGACTAGTACTAAGAAATGACATGCCCTCTTCATCCCTAGATCACTTTCGAATTTTGCTGACAAGCAACAGGATTAGTTTCAGAATCAGGTGTTGCACTTAACTGTTACATCTTCATTGTCCTTCAGTTTGAAAGTTGCCCACTTCTTGAGCTCATGACCTCAACGTTTTTTTTTCTAATTTTTTTTTTTAACCAACTGACCATTTTTAGGATGTCACTAGATTTGAAGTACCATTTGATATTTTTTCAGAATTAGTTTAAGTTAAGTAGCTTTTTGGTAGAAAAGTTACACTGTGCTCTCTTGATCTCATCAAGGGGGATATGATGTTGGTTTGCCTCATCACTGGTGAAGTTAGCTTTGACCATTGAGGGTGGTTTTCACAAAATTTTTAGAATGAAAAGTTAGTCTCCCCTTTTTAATTACACATATTAGTGGATGGGGAGTTACTTTTGGATTATGTAAATATACCATTCTTAGGACAATTTTTACCACCATCTTTAGTATCCATTGATACTTTCACCTGCTGTTACCATCGAAGTGGTGTGTTTGTGGCTGCCAAATGATGATTTTTGAATCCTGTTAGTTGTTCTTCATTTATCAGTTGGCATCTCATTATAAGGAAGAGCTTTCTCTTTATTCTATGTTTGTGAACTCATAGGCTGTATTCATTTTGAGATGATTTGTCATTCACATTATTTGTTTTGATGTTCAGATTATTCCCATTTGGCCACCAAGATCCTCTGATGGCTGACTTGTTTGTCCATTTGTCATTTCCCAATCATAAGATGTTCCAGGCTCACTTTTGTACTTTGCCTATACCAGCCACCGAGTCTTCTTTTACCTGAGGAATCGTGACTGCTTTAGTGGAGAATGGTATTTAGGAACAAAGATATGCTCATTGCTACTGCAGTGTCACTGCTCCCAGGCCCTCTCAGTGGACGGGTCTCAGAAACTTACCATAGTATGTTTGTAGACTTCAGCATAGATTGAAAACCCATTCCAGTTTAAACACTGCAGGGTTCAATCCAGCTTCTTCCTTCTCGTAGTTCTCATTTGAGAGAGAAACCTGGCTCCCACTAGGTTCGGTGAAGACTCTCATTTCTTCAGTGCTCCTGGATGTGACTGATCTCCTGGCTCCATTGGGCTTCCCTCCTTGTTCAGGCCTACCTCATGGCTTTCTGACTGAATTATTCAGGAAGGACAGAAGAAAAATACTGTTTAAAATGGAGTTGTGGGGCAGACATGCTTTTAGAGATTAAATTGAATTAAAAGTTCTTAATTGAGAAATTAGCCTGGAGTGAATGATATTTTATATTTTTATCTTTTAGGCTTGACCTTATTGATACCTTACCTTCTGACTACCAAGAAAAAGTGGAAAGACTGTAAAATCAGAGTATTCATTGGTGGGAAAATAAACCGAATAGACCATGACCGGAGAGCGTAAGTCTGTTTAAACAGAAGAGCATTAATCTAGCCATACTTCATTATTACAGTAGATTTGATGGGGTGAAAGAGGTACAGTCGAGAAAATGTGAATCAACTTGCTCTGTTGTACACGGAAGCTGAAAATCTAGTTAAACAACTAAAACCTCATTCTAATTTAGTCTTTATGTTTAAATTGTAGATAGTTCATTTTACTGATACCTAATATTTTTTTCAAATATTGACATTTTAGAAAGTCTTTATTAAAAACTTGCAGCATTAAAATGTTAAGGCACTTTAAAAAAAATCAGGATGTGCCGCACAGTCACATATCCCTATGTGAGACACATTCTGTAGACTTGAAGACAACAGAAATGAAGGATGCTGCCATCACCCCTTGTACTGCCACTGCCCCATCCCCGTTCTATTTCTGGTTTGAGTGGATTTGCCAAATATCCCACGTCTCGTCTCTGACCTTTTCAGCACATACTATACACTCTTCTCCCGAGTTCACATTTGGGAAGTAGAGCTCTGATGAGAAGATACCTTAGCCCCAAATACTTGTAATTTCCTCTCTGTTCATTCCATAGAAAGTCTGTGCTAAAATATGACAAAGCCATAAGCCATCCATCCTCCTGTTGCCCACACTGTGCCTTACACTTCACCTCAGTGTGCACTCACTTGTGCACCACGCGAACTCAGGCTTATACCCCTCTCTGCTCTCCTCTCTGCCCTAAACAGCTCCTCACTTGAAATGCTTCAGCCTTTCAGGTCCAGCATTGCTGTCACTTTCTTCATGACACCTGCCCTCGTGTGTTTTTTTTGTTCCCTTGCCTCCCCATCAGTTGTTACCCTTCCTTCCTAAATAACAGTGTACTTGGTTCCACTCGCTGTATTGTCAGGCCTTTATTAGATTTATTTATTTTCTTATCTTAGAGTTTTGTGGGCCCATAGCAGGTACTTAATAGATCTACACTGGAATTCAGCTAGCTGTTGATTCATCTCACATAGTGAATTATGCAAGAAATACTGGAAGTAATTTAAAGATTAAACGTGTAACATGTCTGTTTTCTAATGTCTTAATGTAGAAAACTCCGTTTTCTTAGAAATTGAATCCCTTTGTACTCATGGCTTTTCTTTTGTGTGTGTTTCCACTTTTCTATTGTTGCCACCAAGGTTTCCTTGCCAACTGTGTCTCCAAGAAGGTATTTCTTTACTGAAAAGTCAGAGGCTTGTTGGAGCTCTTTTCTCATGTCTGCCCCAGTCCCCCTCCCCCTCAAAAATGCTGTGAACTTGATTTGCCATTAGTTACAGCTTTCGATGGCCCCCAAATGTCCTATTTGGGCTTTGAGATAGGTATTCTTCATGGATGGAAGAAGAATTGAAAAATAAACTTGTAACTGTTGACTAGTTCTTGCTGAAATCCATATACTTACCAATATAATCTGCCCAAGAAACCTTTTCATTGATGTATAGTGCCATGCAGTGTTACATTGGTTTCAGGCATGCAGCATAGCGATCCCATATCTCTTGATGTCGTGCTCACCACAGGATTGCTACCATCAGTCCCCATACAGCGCTATGAAAACACCATTGACTGTGTTCCCCAGGCTTTACCTTTTATCCTTGTGACTTGTTCATTCTGTAACTGAAAGCCTCTATCTCTCACTCCTTGTGACAAAAATCAAATTTAAAACCTAGTTGCCTTTCAAATTTCATTATTACTATCCATTAATGATGGGATACTAAGGAGAGATTCAGAGAAACAAAGAATATAACAGCAGTCTCTACTCAGGGAATTTTGAGGTCTATTTAGTTCAATGTACAGTGTAAACTAATACAGATGGACTTTTTTCAGCACCTGATACAGTTTTCCTGTAAATGATGTTTTTCAGATAGAGTGATTCAGCCTGAAATAGAATAAAAATATTTACATGCAGCTTTTATGTATCTCAGTGCTTTTTGTTTTTGTTTTAGGATGGCTACTTTGCTTAGTAAGTTCCGGATAGACTTCTCCGATATCATGGTCTTAGGAGATATTAATACTAAACCAAAGAAAGAAAAGTAAGTTGTTGGATAAATTACTCTGTATAGACTTCTGATCCTTTTATGGATGACCTACTCAGATATTCCAGTAACAGATCATTCAACTTAAGCTAATTACCCGAGGGTTTTAACTGCTGTTAGTTACATGTGAAGTCAACTTTCTTCAGTCTGGTACTGACAGTTGGAATGCCTATAGGTGATACCAAAGTAAGTCTAAAGGGCTTTCAGTTTTCAGAGAATTCAATTAATGCTTTACAAGTAGTTTCTGAAAATCCTAATACCACAGAAATTCCACATGGTTTTTTAAATTTCCACTGTTCATGCCCATATTCACTACCACCACTCACTCAGCCTTTACTCCACATTATATATTACTTGTCACTATTTTGCTTTATAACTAAAATAGGAGAATCAAGAATTAGCTTATAATAATTGCATTCAGAATTCTCAAGAGTTAAAGAAAAGTACACTCATGGAATAATCTACCTGAAAATGGTACCTAGAGGTGGTTAAAATAATATGTATATTAATGTTACTAGTCATAATTTTAATTATTCTCAAGCAGTTGTTGAATAAATGATGACGCTGGTTTAAGGAATTTTTTTTTTATGCTTGAAAAAATTTATTCTGCTATTTTTAGGTATAGTTCTGTAAGTGTCTCCAAGATCAATTTGACTGATCATGTGTTCACATATTTTGTACACTTACTAAATTTTTTTTTCTTAAATAGTTTATTGTCAAGTTGGTTTTCATATATAACACCCAGTGCTCATCCCCACAAGTGCCCTCCTCCATGCCCATCACCCCCTTCCCCTCCTCCCAACCCCCATCAGCCCTCAGTTTGTTCTCAGCATTCGAGAGTCTCTCATGGTTTGCCTTCCACCCTCTCCCCAACTATTTTTCCCCTTCTTCTTCCCCATGGTCCTCCGTTAAGTTCCTCCTAATCCTTTTATACGTGCAAACATATGGTATCTGTCCTTCTCTGCCTGACTTATTTCGCTCAGCATAACACCCTCAGGTTCCATCCATGTTGCTACACATGGCCAGATTTCATTCTTTCTCATTGCCATGTAGTATTCCATTGTGTAGATGAACCACATCTTCTTGATCCATTCGTCCTTGATGGACACTTAGGTTCTTTCCATGTTTTGGCTATTGTTGAGAGTGCTGCTGTGAACATTGGGGTACGTGTGCCCCTGTGCATCAGTGCAAGGAATTTATAAATAGAAAATAGTAAGTTAGACTTTCTAAGCTTATTATCAGGGAAGGATTTATTTCCTGTTACAAAATGATACATACCAGGAACTTTATGTGAGACTTTATACCAAAAAATATTTTTCACATTCCTAGAGGATTAAAATGTTGTTTGTGTTCTTTTACTGTGTTTCATCCTATTAAATTATCTTTGCATCTAGATACCAATTCTGCATCTTCTTAAATGTTTAATATCTGTGCGTTCCTCCCTTCAGAATATTATAGTACCTTTTCTACTCCTACTAGTCCTTTTATTCAGTGGTACTTAAACTAAAAAAGGTTTTGAATATTTTGAGTAAAGGAACAACACAATTTGACATATTGCTCAAAAGGATCATTTTAGCTACTGTGATGAAAATGTATGTAGGTTGAGGGGGGTAGGCATGGGAGCAGGGAGTAGATACAGAGAGATCATTGTTAGCAGTTCAAATAACAATTCTGTTATTGTGAATATGATTCTAAATTTCTCATCAGTTTGAGAAACTAGAGATGGCTCTTTTCTGAATAAGTTGCCAAAGAGATGGTTATAATTAGGGTGTGGAAGTGAGCACAAGAAATGGAAAATGCTGATTTCTCAATTTCTAATTCAGCATTTATGATCTTAGTGTTAGGTAATTCAGATTGTGATGGTCAGTATTTTTTTTTAAGTATTGTAGTATTTGATGAAATGATTGAGCCGTATAGACTTCACGAAGATGACAAAGAACAAGATATTGCTGACAAAATGAAAGAAGATGAACCATGGCGAATAACAGATAATGAGCTTGAACTTTATAAGACCAAGGTATTCCTTCTCTTCTGCTTTCTTTTCTTTAATCTTCCATTGATTTTTTTTAAAAAGATACATAAAATCTAAGTATCAAGAACTGTAATTTGTTATGGGAGGTACCAGTTTTGTAAATTCAGTCTCCTTTAAGTTGGATCTGAATGTGAAGAATGTGTGTAAATCATTAGCTTTTTTTTAAATTAGGGAACAGATATTTTTAATACACCAAAGTTATTTTGGTTCCTTTCTGTTTTCTTCTGTATAGTTCTGTGAACCACAGTAGATTCCATTTTTCAAATGGTCTAGGAATGACTTTTTCCTATTTGCTTTCAGACTTATCGGCAGATCAGGTTAAATGAATTATTAAAGGAACATTCAAGTACAGCTAATATCATTGTCATGTAAGTAAAGTCTATAGTACGAATTTCTTGGGTATTCATTTTATGATAATGCAGTTAGGATTAATTTTCATACCAAGTACATACTGATATATCTCCCAGGAATGATATAGTGGTTATAAGTAGGAAAAAACAATTTTTTGTCAATATACTTTGCTTTAATCATATGAAAAAATCATTTAAGGTAGGAAAGAAAAGCAAAAATCTAAAACTTATATGAATCTAAGTAATTCTTTACCATAATAATTTATTCTGGAATTTTTCGTTATCCTTTTTCCCATCTTTTAAAACTTCCTTGGCTTTGAGGACATCCCAGCATAGCCATCAAGCATTTGGGGTATGAGGGCCTCAAGTTAAACTTTGGACCCCGGGATGGTGGAGAGGCACCCGGCTGGCTGAGTCAGTAAAGCATGCCTTTCTTGATCCTGGGGTTGTGAATCTGAGTCTGACATTGAGGGGTAGATTGTACTTAAATTAATTTTTTTCTGAGAAAGAGAGAGAGAGAGAGAGAGAGAGGCACAAGTGAGTGAGGGGCAGAGAGAGAAGCCTGGCTCACCTTGAGCGGCGCTCAAGCTCATCTGATGCGGGACTTGAACTCATGAATTTGAGATCAGGACCTGAGCCAGATGTTTAAAGACTGAGCCACCCAGGCGCCCCCTCCAAATCAATTTTTTATTTTTAAACTTGCCTTAGATTTTTCAAAAATCTTTAAAAAATCTGGACCCCAGCCAACATCATCATAGAAATAATACCATAGTTACTTTGGGGATTTAATGTAAAAAGTGGTTCCTATCTGAATCTGCACCCCCAAATTTCCACACACAAACTTTACATACAGACACTTTTTTCTTGCATTGAATATAGATGCTAATGCTCTCTGTCTCCCCTCCCTCTCCCCCCCCACTAAATCAGATTCAGTAGATACTATTTCAGCCAGAATTTTCTTTCATGGAGCCTAGGATTCTTCAATAGGTTTAAGGAAAAAGAAAGCTCAGGCCTCCAAAAACATCCCAAATGATGAAATAAAATAATACTAAAGAATTGTTACTTTGATTAACAAAAATCAATACACCAGAAAATTTCACGTTTTGCTGCTAATGATCAGACATTGTAATGGAATATGCTAGAATATAGAAGTCTAGAAAGAAACCCTCTAAAGGGCAACTGGTAACTGCTACCACTATCTGCAAATAGAAATGAAAGCCCAGACAGTTGAGTGGCTCAGACCACTGAGTGTCTGACTTCAGCTCAGGTCATGATCTCATGTTTCATGGGTTCGAGCCCCATATTGGGCTCACTGCTGTCAGTAGGGATCCTGCTTCAGATCCTCTGTCCCCCCTCTCACTGCCCCTCCCCTACTCGTGCTTTATCTCTCTCTCAAAAATAGACATTAAAAAATTAAAGTCCAGAGAAATAAGAGAAGTTGAAAATTAATACATAGAAGTAATTACGTTTGAATTTTGTTTATCCATGTGTAGTTTCTGCTTTCAAAATTCATATAGAAACATCCCTTTCTCCTATAAGAATTCTATCCTTCTTGAAGAAGGGATAATGTGAGGTTTAGCGTTAGATACAAAATGTGCTATAGTTTATAGAAATATTCATTTCAATTCTTATGGATAAATTTTTAAAAATCTTTTGTTCAGACATGTAAAAGGGAGTAGTGAAACATGAATATAGTCATTGCTACACTATGTTCAGAATTTGCCCGTGCTCAAAAACCATGTGTAACTAACCAAAGTAATTTTCACTTACTATTATTAGGAACTCCATATATAATTTGTATTATATTTTCTTTTTTGAACTTAAATGCATTGCCTAATTTCCTTTCTCTTTTTGATACCAGGAGTCTCCCAGTTGCGAGGAAAGGTGCTGTGTCAAGTGCTCTCTATATGGCCTGGTTAGAAGCTCTATCAAAGGACCTACCGCCAATTCTCCTAGTCCGTGGAAATCATCAGAGTGTCCTTACCTTCTATTCTTAAGTGTTCCAACACAGTGGACAGCCCTCCAGATGGTACTTCAGTGCCCAATGGAGTAACTGAAATCTTCAGTGACACATTAACATCCCAATGGCAAACTGTGACTTTTCTTTCACTATTTCATTAATTTGAAAGCACACAGGGAAGTTGCTCCATTGATGTGTGTGTGGAGACTTCAGTTTTAGTCAAATCTGTATTTCAATCTGAATGAATGATGGTGATTCCTTGTTGGACTGAAGCTCATGAGAGTAAAGTTTTCCTTTGCTACTTGAATAGCAATAAAAGTGTGTTATTTTTTGATTGACGAAAGGAGTACAAAAAAGCCTTTAGCCTTGAGGTGCCTTCTGAAATTAACCAAATTTCATCCATATATCCTCTTTTATAAATTTATAGAATGTCAAATTTTGCTGTCAACTCTTATTTTTATTTCTAGACTCTTCCACCTTAAAATGAAATGGACACTGCTTTTCTTCTTCCATTGACCAGTGTTGAGTACTGTATGTTTTCTATTACTTTTGTAAATTTATCTGTTAGATACTAAAGATGAGAATTAGGGCAAGTTAATGAAAAATTTAAAAAAAATGATAACCCAAAAGTGACCCCAAGGTTAGGTTTGTATGGGGTATATATAAAATGTAGATCTAGGGGGAAAGACCCAATAAACCTTTCTTTTTTTTTTTTCTTTTTTTAAAATCTCGAATTGGCTATTATATGTATTTTTACTTGAAATCTTAGGGAAGGTTGAAGATTTATCCAGTACTTCTGTATACCATTCTGAAAAATCTCCTGTTGTCATTCTTTAGACCAAAGTCCTCAAAATCATTTATATCTATTAGAAGGGAGATCTGTCCTAAGTTATAGTTTTCCTCAAATCTTGAGGGACTTTTAAGAAATGCTAAAAGATTTTTCTCGAGGAAAATTAGATAAAGCAATATCATTAAATAGACTATTTCAATAAACAAGACATGGAATTCCACTACACCATCGTTTCTAAATCATTAAAATATTTAATGTTTCATCAAATGGTTAAATGGACCACTGGTTTCTTAGTGAAATGTTTTTAGGCTTAATTCATTCAGTTGTCAAGTACACTTAGTCTTAATTAATATACTCAGGTTTGAACAGATTATTCTGAACATTTAAATTTAATCCATTCTTAATACTTTAAAACTTTTGTGTTAAGAAAAACTGCCAGTTTGTGCTTTTGGAATGTCTGTTTGACATCATAGTCTACTAGTACAATTTTGACAGTGCGTATGCACTGTTACTAAAAGCTTTGTATACAATTATCAATGTGAAGTTTTTCATTTTTATTCAAGGAAGGATTTCCTAAAAACATTTCAAGGGATAGATGTCTACATATCTGTATGTGTGTATGTATATGTATGTGCATACACAGATGCATATGTGTATATATAATGACATTTATGTTGCTAGTGTTTTTGCATTTTAAAGTGATCCAAGATTGATTAGGTTAAAATTTTTTGTTTGAGTAAACATAAGCTCAAAATGAGATTGAAAGATAAAGGTTTCCTGGAGAACAAAGGTGATCATTTGAAGAGCATGTAATACACTTGACACAGTTACCGTTCAGTTAGGAAATGGAGAAAAAGTCTGCTACAGTACTGTTCACGGAGTTCATTGGCATAAGTCTCGGTGGTGAAGAATATATGCAGGTTTTCATGAATCTTGATAGAAATCCCCAAAATTACTACTGTTGTCAGTTGTGCAGTATTTTTGCTGCGTGAACATAAACTAAGTGAATAGAAAAGTGGAGATCCAATGATAATTTTGAATTCAAAATGTTAAAATGAAGTAATTATTTTTCCAATTATTTTTCCCTACATTATAACTTACAGCATTGTTCCATTTATTGCAGGTTGTGTAGTGTTTTGGAGGAAAGACATTAGAAATGTCATATTATTCAGTAAACAATATTGTATTTGAACTTTTTAAATGGATAATAGGGCATGAATTGAGTGCTGCTATCTTGAAATGTGCACAGGTACACTTGTTATTTTTTGTTTGTTTTTGAATTTTTCCCATTCAGGAAATCATCATTGTGATCTATACTGCAGGAACCAAATGTCATGCATCATACATATGTGTATAAAGTACATAAAATATATCTAAATATGCATAATGGGGGGAGGGTAATATTGTCTGTGAAATAATGTAAGAAGCTTTTCACTTTGAAAAAAATGCATTACTTTGACTTAACACTAGACACCAGGTCAAAATTTCCAAGGTTGTTGTAGTACTCTAATAAATTTCAGCAATTCTTAGAGATGCTAGCTAGTGTTGAAGCTATTCTACTCTGTTTTATTTATGCTGAATTTGATTATTTTAATGCCAAATTTTTTTTTTAGTTCTAATCATTGGTGATCACTTGGAAATAAATATGCAATGGCATTGGACAGTTCATTATTCCTATAGGTAAATACTCATTGGGTTTAGAGAGAATGGTGGTGTTAAGCTGATTATTAACGGTTAATTAAATCAAATATTTATTTGTTACATTATTTCATTTGTACTTTAGGTTTCCTTTTACATTCTTTTTATATGCTTTCTGACGTTACATATTTTTAAAGACTATGGAAATAATTTAAAGATTTGAGCTCTGGTGGATGTTGATCTACTAAGTTTGAAAATGTAATATTTTGATAATACTGTACTATAACTGTCACACACATGCTTTTCTAACGTTTTAACGTGGAAAATTGCAGTTGCTGCTTGTACAGAGGTCACTGCAATAAAGGAAGTGGATTCATTAAAACTACTGAAAGTCTAATCTTCTCTTTTATCTGTTTCTAAATCTTTGTCCACTTGTTGATGTACCCTCACTTATAGGATTGTTATTTCACAACGTCAAGAGTTTTTTAGTGGCTTTTACCGTGATATTCATGCCTTGGAAAAGTTGTTTGAAACTGATTGCTCTCCCTAAGCCTTTGACTCCTAATTCATAGTCCCTGTCTTCTCTTTGGAAGACTTTTGGCTAAGCTGATTAACAATTCTATAAAACATTTTCACTTTCTCTTTTAAACATTATTGTAAGTGTGTTCTATATGCAGGGCAGTTAATTTATCTCTGTTTGACTCTTGAGAAAGCAACTTGGCGCAATGTAGGGAGTTTCCTGAGGTCATGTGGTAAATAAGTGAAGAATGTTGGCCAGGAGCCCAGATCTTTCATCTCCTGGGGTATCTCTATTACGCACTCACCGCTGCCGGATCGTAACTAAGAGGTCTGGGATAGACTGGCTGTTTCCAAACTGCTCCTCCATATCTACCAGCAAGTGTTTACTCAGGTAATGCAATTAAAGTTAGAAATACAGGCTGACTACTAGATCTGGAACCAAATAGAGGTGTCCACTGTGTGATCTTTACTTCGTGCTTACTGTCCAGTCATCCGCTATTCAGGCTACTTATTTCTTTGGGGAGTTAAAAGGGGATTCAGAGGCAACTATGAATGTGGCATATCCAAGTTAGTACCCAAAGGTTTTCAAAGCAGGGATACAATTTATCTTTGGCCAGCAGGTACTTTTTGTTCATTCACCAGCAAGAAAAGATAAATGCATCTGATAGAATTGTGTCTTTACGGACCAGTATAGGATGATTGTAGGTACAGAACCAGTAGGTGGTAGTTTAATGTAGAACTGTTGGAACAGAGATGGCACAAGTCCTCGGAAACCCTCATCAGGAAGTACTGTTTGGTTTAGGTAGCTGAGACAGCAGATGCATAGATTGTGTTGGGGGGTTAACCATCTTGACATACTTAGTAGATTCCGAAAGTACCTTAAAGATGTAAGTCTTGTTGCTCTTTATGCAATCTGGATGGCACGGTCAGAGACTTCTTCAGATAGGCTACTAAATGATAGCATTAAGAACTTCAGCCCAGTTTTTCCTCTTGAATCTACCATTGAATTTTGTGTTAGAGTTAGAAAGTGCTGTTCTAGGGGAAACTTGAAGACCTCTGAAGTGTCACCTCCTGTTGTGCGGCCTTAATGTTCACTGTACTCACAGATGAGGAACTCCTTCCCAAAACCGGTGGTGTCTTGTCCACACATATCCTCTGTACCACTCTCCTTGGATACAGATGCAAATTACCAAGATGTTCTGACCACAGCTGCAAAGGAAAATAAATTGTACGTTTTTGATCCACAGAATAAGATCAGACATCCATGGATACTGAACACAAACATAGAGGCCCCTGACTCAATATTTGCCAGAATGTGATTAGGTAACTGTTGAAGCTTTGTGGGTAGGAGAGAGAAACATGCAGATTTTGTCCAGTCTAAAGAAGGGAAGCACTTGACAGGGTCGTTTTATGTCTCATACCCCTAATAATAGGAAAACCAAAAAAAGTCTAAAAATTATGCAGGCAGTGTTTTTGATTTTCATACAGTTTTAGAAGACAATTTGGGAAAGGGGTAGGAGAGGGTGGAAAGTTAAGCTCCAAGAAAGATTCTAGTATTGTGAAAGATAAACCTCTTTATGGCTGAAAGTCTTACTCCTGTTTCTTTTTGGGAAACAGTGGATTGTGCAGGATGGAATTAATTGTTCTCACTGAATTTTAAAATCTTTTCATCATAATCAGCATCTATTAGCTACATGGTACAAATCTCAGAGATACACCCTCCATCCTTCAGATAGCCTGTCTGACTTTCCCACCAGTAAGGATAATCCTTTGTTTACTATCTCTGCACCTGTGAGTCCAGCATTATTGACATAAACTTCACAAGTGGGCTTTTTTCAGAAAGTTGATAGTAAGGAAGCACAGGTGTATTATGTATTGAAACACTAGAACAGTGGTGTGCTTCAGAATCGGCTGCAGAGTTCGTCAAAACCGCCTTTACTGCTGCCAGATCTCTGTTCTGAGTGAAATTCTTCCCTTCACATCTGCTGCTTCTCAGCATAACCCTCCCTTTATGATTGCTTTGTCCTTTACACGTGCCCATTGCATTTCTTCCAAAGGGCACACGTATTTCCATCTCCCCTAATTTCAGCTGTGAGTTCAAATAATGACTTCCCTTTCAAATTCCTCACCTCTTTCCTTTAATATTAATTAGATCTTCCTCGGTGGCAGGAATAAAACCCAAAGAAGGCAAGCAGGAAAAGGAAGACAACTGAGTTCAGGGACTCCGTGTAAGCAGAGACTCAGAACAATGTTCTTAGGGCTCTGTCTGTACCTTTTCTTGTCTCTGGTTTGCCTCTCTAGGTTTGAGTTGAGTCTTCAGGTAGACGATCACCATGTACGGGGCCCACTGGCTTCTGGAATTTAAAAAAAAAAAAAAATCCATGTAGTTTGTCAACAACTGAAGTAGAAAGAGGGTATGTTAGCAGCAAGAAGAACTTCATATGTGTCAGGGGCCATACCCTCTCCCTTGGGTTTGCCTTTAGAGTCTAGGGCTTACGGGACCAGGAAATGAGGGAAACGGCCTTGGACGGTCATTCCACCAGGGCTGGTTTCTCCACGTGCTGGGCTGACCAGGCTCCAGCAGTTGATTCAAAGGTGGACAGCCCTGCAGGCCAAGCCTAGGCTACGACCACCTGTGTTAGGTTCCCAGAGCTCTGCAGCCAACTGCCTTCTATCTATTCCCCGTCACTTTCCACCCCAGGCTGGCAGTCGCACAGCTGTCCCCACTCAAAGTATGTGTTCAGAGAGCACTTGGAGAGCATTCCTGACCCCATGGCTATGGCAACTTCATTTCTGGCACCTGTTTTCTCTCCTTGTTTCCAGTGTCTCTCTGCAACTTCCACCCACAACGTGGCAGGCTCTCCCTGGCCCTGGAGCAAGAACCAGCGTTTCTTTCTCTTCCCCTTTCCTCGACAGCGAATCTTCATGGCCCAAGGAAAATGCAGGAAAGCTCAGCTAAGTAGGCTCTAGATCACACAAATGTCTGCTTTTCCTACAACATCTAGAAGTGCAATAACGATTTAGAAATGTAACACCAGAGTCTTCCCTCACCAAAATAGGCAGAGTATACTTTTTCTGAAACAATGAAAACAATCTGTTTAATTTTCCCTCTTAGGTTGCATTAAATTCTCAGCAGCTCACCTGATTACCCTTGAGTACCTAGATCAATAAATCCAAGAAGCATGGTACGGGGACTCACCTCTCTTTGGGAAGATGCTCATGAGTCCCCAGACTAAAGTGGGAGAGAGGTAGAAATTTAAGATCTTTCGGAGAAAAGCATCAATAGGATTGGGTGATAGGTTGTCCTATGTGCTGAGCAACAAGATGGAGTAGTTATTCCGATTGTCTTGACTGGTTGAGTATTGTCTTCTTACTCCTTATTCAGGCAAGATGGGGGAGAAAAGAGGACCCACATCAACGGAACACTACCCGTATGGTACCTGTTTATATATTTTAACTTATTTACTCTCACCACCCCCCTCTGAAATAGAGAATAGTATCTTCATGGTCAAGTCAAGGAGCACTGTTTAGAGGGATTGTGATCACAGTGAGGAGCAGTGTTGGGACAGAAACCTGGGTCAGCTTCTCTGGAAAGTCTCCTGCACACTTCTGTTTCCTTTCACAGGGGGACCGTCTTGTACTTTTTTACTCCTTAACTTCTTTGAAAAGACATGGTCTCCCATCATAAGCAGAAAATCCTATTCCTTTCACTGAACTATCCTGACTCTTCCAGGTCATTTTTTAAAAATTCAAGAGATGTGGTACCTGGCTGCTTCAGTCAGTACAGCATACAACTCTTGATCTTGGGGTCACGAGTTCAAGCTCCAAAGGTCAAGAAATAGCTCTCATCAGTTATTCTAGTACGAGTTCATCCAGCAGAACAGAGCTCTCCATGCAAACTGAGCACTGAGCTTTCTGCCAAGGAGCTAATTTAGTGCCACAGTTTTACAAACAGAAGAGCTACTTTGACATTTGAAATACTTAAGCCTGTTAGAGATATGACATGACTTTTCCTTTAAATACAGACTGTTGTTTGCAAGAGAGCTGTATCTTTTGGAAATTAATGAATACCTCCATAGATTGGTCCTTATAGTGTACTTTTATAGGATTAGGAGAAAAAAATTCCATGTGATTTAGGTCATTTCTAATGAGGGGGAGAATTAAACCAGAGCATTTCTTCTCTGCATTTTTCAAAATAGTTTATTGTCAAGTTACTTTCCATATAACACCCAGTGCTCATCCCCACAAGTGCCTTCCTCCATGCCCATCACCCCCCTTCCCCTCCTCCCAACCCCCATCAGCCCTCAGTTTGTTCTCAGCATTCAAGAGTCTCTCATGGTTTGCCTCCCTCCCTCTCCCCCACTGTTTCCCCCCTTCTCCCCCATGGTCCTCTGTTAAGTTCCTCCTAATCCTCCTATACGTGCAAACATATGGTAGTTGTCCTTCTCTGCCTGACTTACTTCGCTCAGCATAACACCCTCAAGGTCCATCCATGTTGCTACACATGGCCAGATTTCATTCTTTCTCATTGCCATGTAGTATTCCATCGTATATAGATAAGCCACATCTTGATCCATTCATCTGTTGATGGACACTTAGGCTCTTTCCAGGTTTTGGCTATTGTTGAGAGTGCTGCTGTGAACATTGGGGTACATGTACCGCTATGCATCAGCATTCCTGTATCCCTTGGGTAAATTCCTAGCAGTGCTATTGCTGGGTCGTAGGGGAGTTCTATTGTTAATTTTTTGAGGAGCCTCCACACTGTTTTCCAGAGGGGCTGCACCAGTTTACATTCCTACCAACAGTTGAGGAGGGTGCCCGTTTCTCCACATCCTCGCCAGCATCTAGAGTTCTCTGATTTGCTCATTTTAGCCACTCTGACTGGCGTGAGGTGGTATCTCAGTGTGGTTTTGATTTGTATTTCCCTGATGAGGAGGATGCTGAGCATCGTTTCATGTGTCTGTTGGCCATCTGGATGTCCTCTTTGGAGAAGTGTCTGTTCATATCTTCTGCCCATTTCTTCACTGGATTGGTTGTTTTTCGGGTATGGAGTTTGGTGAGTTCCTTATAGATTTTGGATACTAGCCCTTTATCTGATATGTCATTTGCAACTATCTTTTCCCATTCCATCAGTTGCTTATTAGTTTTATGGATTGTTCCTATGCCGTGCAGAAGCTTTTAATCTTGATGAGATCCCAATAGTTCGTTTTTGCTCTTGATTCCCTTGCCTTTGGGGATGTGTCAAGTAAGAAATTGCTGCGGTGGAGGTCAAGGAGGTTGTTTCCTGCTTTCTCCTCTAGAGTTTTGATGGTTTCCTGTCTCACATTCAGGTCCTTTATCCATTTTGAGTTTATTTTTGTGTATGGTGTGAGAAAATGACCTAGTTTCATTCTTCTGCATGTTGCTGTCCAGTTCTCCCAGCACCATCTGTTAAAGAGGCTGTCTTTTTTCCATTGTATACTCTTGCCTGTTTTGTCAAAGATTAGTTGGCTGTTCACTTTTGGGTCCAAATCTGAGTTCTCTATTCTATTCCAAGGGTCTATGTGTCTGTTTTTGTGCCAGTACCATACTGTCGTGATGATGACAGCTTTGTAGTAGAGGCTAAAGTCTGGGATGGTGATGCCTCCTGTTCTGGTTTTCTTCTTCAATATTACTGTGACTATTTGGGGTCTTTTGTGGTTCCATACACATTTTAGGATATTTTGTTGTAGTTTTGAGAAGAATGCTGGTGCAATTTTGATTGGGATTGTATTTATTGAATGTGTAGATTGCTTTGGGTAATAATGACATTTTAACTATATTTATTCTTCCAATCCATGAGCATGAAACGTTTTTCCATTTCTTTGTGTCCTCTCCAATTTCCTTCATAAGTTTTCTATAGTTTTCATCATACAGATCTCTTATATCTTTGTTTAGGTTTATTCAACAAAAGAAAAGATAAAAACCATATGATCCTGTTGATAGATGCAGAAAGAGCATTTGACAAAATATAGCATCCATTCTTAATAAAGACCCTCAAGAAAGTTGGGATAGAAGGAACTTACTTAAACATCATAAAAGCCATCTATGAGAAACCCTCAGCTAACATCATCCTCAACGGGTAAAAACTGAGAGCTTTCCCCTTGAGATCAGGAACACGACAGGGATGTCCACTCTCACCACTGTTGTTTAACATAGTGCTGGAAGTCCTAGCTCAGCCATCAGACGACGAAAGGAAATAAAAGGCATCAGAATTGGCAAAGAAGAAGTCAAACTCTCACTTTTCACAGACGACATGATACTCTACATAGAAAACCCAACAGACTCCTCCAGAAGCCTACTAGAACTGATCCATGAATTCAGCAAAGTTGCAGGGTATAAGATCAATGTACAGAAATCAGTTGCATTTTTTATACACCAACAATGAAGCAACAGAAAGAGAAATAAAGAAACTGATCCCATTCACAATTGCACAAAAAAAACATAAAATACCTAGGAATAAATCTTCTCTGCATTTTTATCTGCAGCCGTGACACCTTAGAACATTAATGGAAATGATAAATACATTTAAAAAATGTGTCTCTTCTAGGAAAAAGAAACAAATCCAATCAAGAAATGAGAAAAAAATGTAAAAAAGGAGAAGAATATATTTGGTATATAAATTTTGAAATTATAAAATCATGCTCTCTTTAATTGCTAAAAGAATTGGCACTTAATGAAAGATTATTAAAATCGACACAGCAGGGGGCGCCTGGGTGGCTTAGTCAGTTAAGCGTCCGACTTTCACTTAGGTCATGATCTCGTGGTTCGTGGGTTCGAGCCCCACGTCGGGCTCTGTGCTGACTGCCAGCTCAGAGCCTGGAGCCTGTTTCAGTCTGTGACTCCCTCCCTCTCTGACCCTCCCTGCTCACGCTGTCTCTCTCTCTCTCTCTCTCTCTCCTAGAAATAAATAAAACATTTTAAAAAATTAAAAAAAAATAAAATTGACACAGCAAGAAGTAGAAAACCTAAGTAAACAACAGCCTTTGAAAGAACTGAGTGAACATAATTTTAGTACTGTCTCAAAGAAGGCTCTAGTCTCAATGATTTTATTGGTAAATTATTTCACTGGTTCAGTAACTAATTGTCACTGTATCCAGAACCCAGTCTCCTACATTTAAGTAATATTCTAAATACCTCCTCCTACAGGCACAGCTTTCCCCAAATTTGTTGAACTTCTGGCTTTACCTGCTGCCAAATTCCCTTTGCAGATCTCAGGTAGTTCTCTGGGGCCATCCCATTGTTATTTGATTTCCCAGTCAGACTGAGGAACTTCCCTAATACTTTCATATCTCCACTGGCTTATCTTAGTTGTGGTCAGTGGGAGGTTTCAATACAGGAATTTTAAATGAATGAAAATATCAGTTATTTAAAAGGAAAGGCCACTGGGGCACTTGGGTGGCTCAGTCGGTTAAGCAGCCAACTTCAGCTTAAGTCATGATCTCATGGTTTGAGTTCGGATCCCAGCTTCGGGCTCTGTGCTGACAGCTCAGAGCCTGAAGCCGCTTCAGATTCTGTGTCTCCCTCTCCCTCTCTGCCCCGCCTGTGTTCATGTACTCTTGTCTGCTCTCACGCTCTCTTTCTCTCTCTCAAAAATAAGTAAACATATAAACAATTCTTTTTAATTAAAAAAGTAAAGGGGAAGGCTGCCCATGACAGGGAAGTGGCTGAATGGAATGAAGGCATGCAGCCTTAATAGGCATGGAGCTTTTGGAAATGGGTGACTTGGATCAGGACTCTCTAGTCCTAACCAGCATATAATAACAGGATTTGCCTGCTGCAAGATGTTCCACGTGTGCTTGAGTTCTTGAGGCCCAACTTACAATGCAATTACTATTTCCATTTATTAATTTATTTTATTTCCTTCATGCAAATCATTAAGATATTCTTATTTGAAGAAAGGATCATTTAGTAAGTGAATCCTGATTCAGCAAATACATACTGATAGTTATATCCCTAATACTTAGTAAGTGCCTGACATGTAGTAAGTGGTCAGTAAATATACAGAGAGTAAATGAGTAGAATCAACTGATTTAAAAATAGGGCCTGATTTTCCACTGTGTATGTCAATGACTTGTATAAGAGGTAACAAAGAATCACCCCCTCACTTGTTCCAGTTAAGAAAGTAAGCATGGACTGGTGGAGCACTGGCCTGCTCACTGGCACTACGATGCTGCTGCTTCTTACTCCATTGGCATCCCCTCTTTCTGCTTATATGACACTAGATCATTTCCATTTATAAGTGGCCTCTAGGGGATGCCTGGGTGGCTTTGTACGTAGAGCATCTGACTTGGGCTCAGGTCATGATCTCACAGTTGGTGGGTTCGAGCCCCACATTGGGCTCTGTGCTGACAGCTCAGAGCCTGGACCCTGCTTTGCATTGTCTCCCTCTCTCTCTGCCCCACCCCACCCCTCCTCAAAAATAAATACACAATAAAAAAATTTATAAATGACCTATAAAAGGGCACCTGGGTGGCCAGTCAGTTGATTCTGGCTCCAGTTATGATCTCATGGTTCCTGAGATCAAGTCCCATGATGGGCTCTGTGTTGACAGCAAGGAGCCTGCTTGAGACTGTCCCTCTGCCTCTCTCTGCCCCTCCCCTGCTTGAGCTCACTCTCTCTCTCTCTCTCTCCTTGAAAATAAAGAAAATAAACTTAAAAAATTAGTGACCTATAAAGACAAATAATTAATATTACAAATACCTCTAGAATTACTCTAGCCCAAGTACAGTGCCAGGTACATAAAAAGGAATAAGACAGTGTCCCTGTCCTTGAGCAATTCACAGATGCCTGTTGTAAATGAGTAATTGGAAAGCAATGACAAAATCCAAGAACAGCGAAGTGGATTTTTTTAATGCTCTAGAAAAACACTTGTTGGAGCAAAAGGTCAGAACTATTGGCTCTTGTGGGACTTAAAAGTTACACATCCATACCTTTTCCATCAACAGGGTCCATGAGCTGAATGCAAAGAAACGCTTACCATGGGGGAATTCACAGTAACAGCTCCCAAAATTTCCATTTGTTATCTCATTTAATCCTCAAATTCCAATAAGCTAGTTTCTATTATTATCCTCGTTTTACATTAGAGAAAGAGGCTTCCAGATCTTAAATGAAGTCTTTGCCAAGGACCCTGTTTAGACCTCAGAGAAAAATTAGGTGCCCTACACTGTCAGGTGACAAGAGACCAGGAAGCCCTGAGACTGGGGAGCCATCACCGAGAGAAGAAGACCACGCCGGAGAAGAAGCAAGAGGGGCTTTCACTTTCCCAACAAGGAAGCCCAAATGTGGTAGGCCAAATTCTGTCCCAGGCTGAGCCCTTGGGAGGTGAGCATGACCTTGAGACCCTTGCTGCCGTCCCTGGGGTAGAGAGTTGGCAGAGATGAGGTGTGTGAGCTGCGTGGGGAAGAAAAGGGAAGACCCCCCCCGCAAGGGAGCTGAAGAGAAGGAAGCAACAGGCAGAAAGTGTGGGAGGGGAAGAGGGTCTGGGGAGAGAGCAGTGGAGGGGTGAGGGATGGGCAAGGAGACAAACCGGAAACTTGGATGGAGCTGGGGAAGGGATCAGGAGAGGGTGGCCGAGGAGGGAGATTGGGGAGGACAGCTGGGGGGGGGCGGGGAGGCCGGGGGGGGGAGGATCAGCCCAGGGGAAGAACTGGGGAGAAGACCTGGGGCTGGGGAGCTGGGCGACGGGATCCCTGAAGCAGGTGCGACAAGGAAGGCGGGTGGGGAGCGGTGTGCAAAGCCCAAGTCCGGGAGGAAAGGGGGCCAGTGTTTAGCTAGGTGTCCAAGTGTTTACTTAAGGAGTTAGTCACCTGCTGGGCCAAGTCCAGGCCCTGACTGGCTGTTATCTTAAATGCCCTTTAAACGCTCCTCGGTGGCTTTTGTTCTTTGAGGATTATTGAAGATTTGGGTCTCACAGGTGTCCGTTGTTTTTAGAAAACTTGGCTCCGGAAAGTCCGAATGGAGACAAATCTTTGTGTATATTGTTAAACCTCCGGTCTTTTGAGAGGTCCCTTTCGGAGACGGGACTCTGAGGGTTGACATAATCTCGGGGTCGTCCTCCACGGAGCGGGGATTCCTGCGCATCCCGGGTCACCCTAAGCAGGCCAACAGAAGGAGCCTTGGCGATTGTTTCTAACCTCCCTCCTCTCTCTCTCCCGACCATTCTCATGCCCTCTCTTCCAGCCACTGAAACTGGCGGAGTCCCGATTTAATTCATTGCCTTCTGTTTGACATTTCTCAAGTTTCACCATTGCTTCCTTCTTCCTCCTTCCTTCCTTCCTTCCTTCCTTCCTTCCTTCCTTCCTTCCTTCCTTCCTTCCTTCCTCCTTTCTTTCTTTCTTTCTTTCTTTCTTTCTTTCTTTCTTTCTTTCTTTCTTTCTTTCTTTCTTTTTCTTTCTTTCTTTCTTTCTTCTTTGTAGGGTAAGTGTTTTGAAGAAAAGAAGGTGGCTTGAAAATATATTCTACTTTAAAAAAGACTCCCCCCTCCCCCCGCCCTTATTCTGACTCGAATTTTATTAAATGCCAACCTGCGGAGTGAAGACTGCCGTGGCGGGGAGGGGGTGAAGGGTCGGGGGATCGGGGCCTCCGGGCTCAGGGCAAGTCCCCGCCCGCACTTGGAGACCCCGCCGGGGCGGGCTGCGTGCTCCCGGGATGCTCGGCCTGAGAACCGCTTTTACCCCGACAGGGGCTCCCCCGTGTGGCTCAGGCGCTAGTAGCGTCTGTGACTTGAACAGTAATTACCTGAGCTCTCTTTTGAGTATGGAAGGCAGGCCTGGGTCCTGACCTTTTGAGCAGACAGAGGAGATGCTCTTGTTTTATTTTTAGCACGTTTATATCTAGCACATTTCCCAGCTTTATTCAGGCTGACATGATTGGACCCCGGCAGGGGAATTTAGTGATGTCCAGTGTAGGAGTAACCACAGTACAGCGGGGGGAGTGACTCGGGGTAGAATTATTGCAGGAAGCCTCAGGGTTATTCTTGCCATGCAAATAAGGGAAAGGGGAGGAGTAAGACCTATGGAATTGAACACGCTGGGTACCAAGCATTTTATATTATTTAATCTTAGAATATCCCAGCTTTAGTCGGAATTGTCCCTTTGTACAGAAGAGGAAACTGAGGTTCTCAGAGGCCCAAGGTCTAAAAATGATGTATCTGGGGTTCAGACTGTAAGCTGACTGACTCCAGAAGTTTGCACTACTGAGAACTCGGACAAAAGGGAGAGTTTGCTGCTTTAATTCCCTCTCCCTGGAGATGTCACATTCCGGATGACATTCATGTATCAAGTACACCAATGTCACAGCTGTATGACCCATCTGAGTTATCTGAGTGTGTTGCTCCTGATCCCTGAGTTGGTAAAGTATGATGTATTTTTGTATTTAATCTTGAGAACAGTTCTATGAGATTATTTTTTTTTTAATTTCAGCTGTATTGATGTATAATTGACAGCTAAAATTGCAAAGATATTTAAAGTACACATTGTGATATTTTGAAACACTTTTACATTGTGAAGAGATTCTTCCAAACAGTTGACAGATTTATAATCATCACCATCATCATCGTTATTATTGATAATTCATAAAATAAAGTGAGGTCAAGGGAGATGATGACAGCTAGCAAATGGATTCTGCCCCCCCCCCCATTTAGTTATGTGAAATCTATTTTTTTTTCTAGGAGAGAGAGAGAGAGACAGCGTGAGCAGGGGAGGGTCAGAGAGAGAGGGAGTCACAGACTGAAACAGGCTCCAGGCTCTGAGCTGGCAGTCAGCACAGAGCCCGACGCGGGGCCCGAACCCACGAACCGCGAGATCATGACCTGAGCGAAAGTCGGACGCTTAACCGACTAAGCCACCCAGGCGCCCCTGTGAAATCTATTTTTTAAAAAGATTTTATTTTTAAGTGATCTCTACAGCCAACGTGGGGCTCACACAACCCCAAGATCAAGAGTCACATGCTCTACCAAATAAGTCAGCCAAACACCCCAGTAATGTGAAATCCATTTTGATACTCCAATCAAGTGGCCTATAATTTATAGACTAGTTTTTAAAAATTTTTCAAATGAGGATGTCAATGATATCTAAAGTCATATTGGGAGTTAGGGCTTTAACATATGAATTTGGGAGGGTGTACAGGCATTCACTCCATAACAACAACCTAAGCAAATTGAAGCAAAAAACACTTGTCTCCCAAAAGGTCCAGCAAAACCTGTGGCTGCCAGCCACTGGCCCATTTGGGACCATGACCTTGTTTTACTTACTTTCTTTTTTTTTAATGTTTTATTTATTTTCGAGACAGAGACAGAGCATGCGCAGGGAAGTATAGCTAGAGAGGGAGACACAGAATCTGAAGCAGGCTCCAGGCTCTGAGCTATTATGTCAACACAAAGCCCGATGTGGGGCTCGAACTCACGAACTGAGATCATGACCTGAGCTGAGCCACCCAGGTGCCCCATGACCTTATTTTTCTATCAACCACTTTGACTTGACAGGCTGGAATCATGTGAGCCACCCAACGCCAGGCATGGGTCAGCCCTATTGAAATGAGAGGGGAAGAAAGGGAAATTATGAGCTCTCATCAAAGAAAAGGGGCAGGTTGAAGCCAAATGGCAAATAGCTCACAGTGCAAGGCTACAAGACAAACTGAATGCCAGGCTTGGGTGGGGCGGAGGTCTCCTGTGTGACCAAGGACAAGTCATCAAACCTCTCTGTGCCCCTGGCATCACAGGCCAGATCATGGGAAGACCAGGGAAGAGACAGATATGAGAGCACTTAGGAATTCACACTCGTAGAACTGGGGGACTAGAGAGGACCTTATATATCAGTACTGATAGTGAAGCAACCATGAATCGTCTGTCTGTCTCTGTAGAATTGCCTATTTTGGGTATTTCTAAAGAGTGGAAATATTTAATATAGGGTATTTTGGGTCCAACTTCTTTCCTCAGCATAATATTTTCAAGGTTCATTCACATTGTATGTATCAGTGTTTTATTTCTTTCTGTGGCCAAATAATATTCAATTGTACACGTATACTGCATTTGGTTAACCCACTTATCAATCGATGGAGATCTGTGTTGTTCCTACATTTTGCCTGTTATGAATAATGCTGCTGTACACATTCAAGTACAAGTTTTTGTGTGGACATATGTTTTCATTTTTCTTGAGTATATACCCAGGAGTAGAACTGCTGAGGTATGTGCTAACCTAGATTTAACTGTTGGAAGACTTGTCAGACTATTTCCCAAAGTGGCTCCACTGGTTTGCATTCCCACCAGCAGGGTATAAGGATTCTGATTTTTTCACCAACATTTGTTATTGTTTGACTTTTTATTCCAGCCAACCTAGTGAGTATGAATAATCGCTGTGGTTTTGTTTTGCCTTTCTCTGATGAGTAATACTGTCAAGCATCTTTTCTTGTGCTTAGTTTCCACTTTACATTTTTCTTGGAGAAATATATCTTCAGAGCTTTTGCCCATTTCTTAATTGGGGTATTTGCCTTATTATTATTATGATGTAAGACTATTTATATATCCTAGTTATAGGTCCCTTACCAGATATATGATTTACAACATCCCCTCCCCCCCACACTGTAAGTTTTCTCTTTACTTACTTTGTAGTGTCATTTGATGCAAAACATTTTTAATTTTTTTTTTAATATTTTTATTTATTTCTAGGAGAGAGAAAGAGAGAGACAGCGTGAGCAGGGGAGGGTCAGAGAGAGAGGGAGATACAGACTCTGAAATAGGCTCCAGGCTCTGAGCTGGCAGTCAGCACAGAGCCCGACGTGGGGCTCGATTCCACGAACTGCAAGATCATGACCTAAGCGAAAGTCGGTCGCTTAACTGACTAAGCCACCCAGGCGCCCCAATTTTTTTTAAGATTGTATTTTTAAGTAGTCTCTGCACCCCATGCGAGGCTCGAGCTCACAATCCCAAGATCAAGAGTCATATGCTCTACTAATTGAACCAGCCAGGCACATTGCAAAAAGTTTTTAATTTTAATGAAGCTCAATTTATCTTTTTTTTTTCTTTTGTTCTGTGTGCTTTTGGTGTCAAATTTAAGAATTTGTTGCCAAATCTGAGATCATGAAGATTTACCACTATGATTTTTTCTAATAGTTTTATAGTTTTAGCTTTGATATTGGGTGTTTGATCTGGTTTGAGTTAATTTTTCTTATTGACTGTAAGAGTTCAATTTTATTCTTTTGCGTGTTATCCCAGTTATCCCAGCACCATTTGTTAAGAAGGATCCTTTTCCCATTGTATGATCTTGACAGCCTTGTTGAAAATCAGTTTACCATAAACACGTGAATTCTCAATTCTGTTCCACTGATCTATGTGTCTTTGTCCAGTTATCATGCTGTGTGGATTGCTGTTGCTTTGTAGTAACTTTTGAAGTTACGAAGTATGAATGGATCCTTCTACTTCGGAATTCTTTTTCAAGATTGCTTTGGTTTTTTGGAGTCACTTGCAATTACATGTAAATTTTGGAATCAGGTCATCATTTTCTATAAAGATATCAGTTAGGATTCTAATAGAGATTGCACTGGATCTGTCGGTCAATTTGGGTAGTATTTCTATCCTCCTAATGTTAAGTTTTCCAATCCATGGATGTAGGATGTTTTTCCATTTATTTGGAAACTTTTTAATTTATTTTAAGAACATGTTGTAGTCTCCATAATAGACGTTTTGCACTTCTTTTGTTAAATTGATTCCTAAGTATTTTATTCTTATTGATGTGATTGTGAATGGAATTCTTTTCTCTTTTTATAGTTTATTTATTTTGAGAGAGAATATGCATCCATGTATGCAGGGGAGCAGCAGAGAGAGGGAGGGAGAATCTCAAGCTGACAGCATGGAGCCCCACACAAGGCTCAGTCCCATATACCATGAGCTCATGACTTGAGCCAAAGTCAAGAGTCGGAAACTTAACCGACTGAGCCACCCAGGTGCCCCTGGAATTATTTTCTTAATTTTATTTTTAGATAGTTCATTGCAAATATATACGAATACAATTCATTTTTGTGTATTGAGCTAGTATATTTTTGTTAATCTTAAACCAGCTGGAGTTGTGTTTTTGGTACTTGGAACTGACAGAATGCTAACCAGTCTTTTTCTCTACACTATGCTGTAACTGCCTTCCCTGAAGTTTGGAATGTAAAACTATATTTAACTGTGTTTACAGAGAGCTTTCATATGATATTACTTAATCCTTAATCTTGGGAGGCATGCAAGGGTATTTTTATCTGATTTTAAGGTGCAGGAAACTGAGGCGACAGAGACTAAATGACTCACAAAGGACTCGGCTTAGTAAGTGGTATATCTGGGAATAGAACCTAGTCTGCTGACCCTGGATCCAAAGCCCTTCATTGTCCTAATAATGACACCAGGTCATTATTAGGTCACCAGGACCTGACACAGTTACTGTCCTGATGTGCCCGCCAGGAAGGAAGTGCAATGCACAGAAACATTACACCAAATAATGACAGAAACAGGGCCTCAGAGAGTAGGTCCTGACTGAGTTGAAACTCAAGAGATTAAATTCCTGCAGAGCTTTTTTTTTTTCTAATAAAGTCTTAATTCTAAAATGTATGAAAAATGAAACTTCACCCGTGTAACCCATAATGGTTTGGAATATTTGTGGTAGGTAATTTACACTATCTTAGGAACTATATGAACTCTTGTAGTTGCAGGGCCAATAGCTATGGAGGCCAATTTGGCACTGCATTTTTTTAATAAACATAATTATAATGAAAGTTGAAGTAAAGGAAATTCAGTAGAGTATGTGCTGTACTTGGCATCTATCTAAACATCGGAATTAAGGCCAGTGAGGGAGGTCCATTACTTGGCTTGGAAGTTGAAACATTTCTTTATAATTGCTCTCTGCTGTAGGTCATCAATTTTTTTTTAATTTGAAAACTGTTTTAACCCTGTTTTCATATTTCCGTAGGGCCATGACAGATATAACCGCATGCATTAAGAGTGTCTGTTAACGTGAGAAGGAAGAATAGTTAACTAAATTCTCCATCTTACTCTTGAGTCACATTCAAATAGTGAGTTCCACTTAAACAATAGGTGTATTTTATATTAAGTCTTATTCATATGTGCGTGGCAGAGAGGGATGGAGAGCGAGTAGGCAGTGCTAATGGAACTTCTGGTTTGGTTGTCAGATCTCCTATTAAGGGCTTATTTGGTTCACAACTGGCATACAAGTCCCCCTGTGGCTTATCTAAATAGCTGTAAGCTATTTTATAATAATTTGTAGTAGGGAGGGTTAGGGGATTCCTCATTCATTAGAGTCTTCCCCTATTACACTACCATTTTCTTTTTTTTTAATGAATATAATTTATTGTCAAATTGGCTTCCATACAACACCCAGTGCTCATCCCAACAATACCTTCCTCCATGCCCACCACCCATTTTCCATCTCCCCCACCCCCCCCCCCAACCACCCTCAGTGTGTTTTCTGTTTTTAAGGGTCTCTTGTGGTTTGCCTCCCTCCCTCTCTGTTTGTAACTATTTTTTTTTCCTCCTTCCCTTCCCTCATGGTCTTCTGTTAAATTTCTCAAGATCCACATATGAGTGAAAACATAAGATATCTGTCTTTCTCTGACTGACTTATTTTACTCAGTATAATACCTTCCAGTTTCATCCACATTGCTGCAAATGCCAGATTTCATTCTTTCTCATTGCCAAGTAGTATCCCATTGTACATATAAACCACATCTTGTTGACACATTCATCAGTTGATGGACATTGAGGCTCTTTCCATAGTTCGGCTACTGTTTAAAGTGCTGCTATCACACGTACCCCAATGTTCATAGCAGCACTCTCAACAATAGCTAAAACATGGTAAGAGCCTAAGTGTCTATCAATAGACGAATGGATCAAGAAGATGTGGTTTATCTATACCATAGAATACTACATGGCAATGAGAAACAGTGAATTCTGGCCATGTGTAGCAACATGGATGGACCTTGAGGGTGTTATGCTGAGCGAAATAAGTCAGGCAGAGAAAGACAAATATCATATGTTTGCACGTATAGGAGGATTAGGAGGAACTTAACTGAGGAACAAGGGGTAGAAGAAGGGAGGAAATGGTGGGGGAGAGGGAGAGAGGCAAACCATGAGAGACTCTTGAATGCTGAGAACAAACTGAGGACTGATGGATGTGGGGGGGAGGGAGGAGATGGGCATGGAGGAGGGCACTTGTGGGGATGAGCACTGGGTGTTATGTGGAAACCAATTTGACAATAAACTATTTGTAAAAAAAAAAAAAGTGCTGTTATCAACATTGGGGAACACGTGCATCAGCACTCCTGTGTCCCATGGGTGACTTCCTAGTACAAGCACCATTTTCTAATGACTCTATGTCTGTTGAACTAGAAACCCTGTTTATGACTACACATTGTTGCACACGAAGATTATAAAGAAGGAAGGTTTTTGTACTATTTAGAAATAAGTACCCATATGTATTCATCTCTGTAAACCATCTGTGATGATGACCAGGAAGACATAGTTAAAAACATTAAACCCAAGTTGAAGGCCATGCTAGCACTCAGAGGGACCATCTACTAAGCATGGAAGTTGAGAGTTCAGGGCAGAAGCGGGAGGGAGATGAGATAATCCATGCTCAGTCCACAAGCTGGGAAACATAGTGCTTATACCTTGCCATCACTATGTCAGGTCACAGCGACACCCTACTGACAGGGCAAAAAGCTTCCAGGAAGGCCCCCAAACTGGAGTTCTATGGGGGACAGCCCTACTACTGAGCCTGGGTCCAAAGGTCAGGAAAACCTTGGACTCTCCATGCCACCTTCCTGCCTTCCGTTATCTGTACTGTAGTTACTGATGAGGAGTCCCCTCTTCCACCAGGGTTAAGGAGGCAGCCAGCCTCCCGAGAGCAGATAGGTGGCCTTCTCTCTTCCTTTTTCTCTCTTCTTTCTGTCCTTTGGGTCTGGGAAAAAAACCAGAAAGAGAGAAACCTCTGACTTTATGATCCTCCCTTTTCATCTGCTATATACCAGAGTATAAGCTCCTTATCTCCCCATTGCCTTGGGACACTTCCTTGCACAAAACTGATTCCCTATAGATTGTGTTAAAATGAATTAAATCTGCAGTCAGTCTTACTGAACTTGTGCTTTGTTGACTTTACCTCAACAGTGACGATGCAGGGCGGTGGTATGGTGCCTCTCCACATAAGCATCCACCTCTCATTTTGCTTTTTAAAATCCAGAAGTTATTTCTTGCTTGCTCTAGCTGAGGCCCTGAGTGTAGATTAAAAGTGCATTTGGCATTCAAGAGTCTCTCATGGTTTGACTCTTGAATACTGAGAACAAACTGAGGACTCATGGGTGTGTGGGGGGGGAGGGGGTAGATGGGCATGGAGGGCATTTTACTATTTGTAAAAAAAAAAAAAAAAAAGTGCATTTGGCATTCAGAAATATTCTGCCCAAACTGGAGTGGCTATTTCCATGAGAGATCAAGAAAGACTGAGCCAATATAAAGATCCCTACAAAATTTTTAAATGTCAGTTTATAAGAAAGCAAATGCAAATATTCAGGAAAGAAATTCTCTCCAGTGCAAACTCAAGAAAGTATAAATTAAAGCATATTTTAAGTGCCATTTATATCTACTAAATTAGGAAACATCTTCACATGATAATCAAATATGCTAATGTGTTTGTAGAGAATCTTATTTTTATAGCCGTCTTGGGAAGCAATATGACAATGTTAGTGATTATCTACCAGTACGATCTAGGTGAGCACAGCTCTACAATGTTAATCGTGACCTAGCACATGAAAGTATTTATCTCATAATATTGCTTATGGATTTTTTTTTTCCTGAAGGACATAATGCAAAAGAAGTTAAAAACTACGTGAAGGTGTTGAGGACTCTTGGTACAGTAATATTACTGACTTGGTTACCTGAAAACCTTCCCACTACAAACATCTTGAAATGATAGGTAAGATATAATAAATAGTTAAAATAAATGAATTAGAGGGGCACCTGGGTGGCTGAGTCAGTTCAGCATCCAACTCTTGATGTCAGCTCAGGTCATGATCCCAGGGCTGTGGGATCGAACCCACATTGGGCTCAGTGCTGAGGGTGGATCCTGCTTAAGATTCTCTCCCTCCCCCTCTGCCCCTCCCCACGGCTTGCATTTTTTTTCCACCCCCTCACATAATATAATAAAATAAATGAATAAAAATAAATGAATTAGAGTTACATGTATCAACATGGCTACATTCAAACATATGATTTAAACAAAAAATGTAATGTAAGCACAGAAAAAAGTTGTCCACATGACGTGATGGCACTTACAAAAAGTTTTAAATGCTATGTAATAATACATACTGCTTTTTGATACATACATCTATAGAAAAAGTATAAAGTCAGCCCAGGAAGCATGCAAACACTTGACTGGCTAATTCTTCAAAGGGGCTAGGAGTATTTTATCAAAATTGGGCATTCTACCATATCTTTAAATTTTCTTTTCTTTTCATTTTATTGTCTTAAAAACAAAAGATCTGGGGGCATCTGGGTGGCTCAGTTGGTTAAGCATCCGACTTCGGCTCAGGTAATGATCACACAGTTCACGGGTTCAAGCCCTGCATTGGGCTCTGTGCTAACAGCTAGCTCAGAGCCTGGAGCCTGCTTCAGATTCTGTATCTCCCTCTCTGATCCTCCCCTGCTTACACGGTCTCTCTCTCTCTCAGAAATAAATAAAACATTAAAAAAAATTAAAAGAAGATCTGAAGCAATATGACAAAAACATGTTAAGATTTGACAGAAGTATGTATATGGTAGAAATATTTTATAATAAAAAATATCTTCACTCTGGTGCCTTAACAACAATTAGAAATGTCCTAGCTGTTCAATAAATTTTGGAATGATTAAATAACTCCTGCCATTTAAATTTTATACAGCAGTACTCAGTGATTAAAAATGAGGATATGAGGCATATGGTGTAATCAAAATAAAGCAAGGCAGCTTTTTAAAACACAGTCTGCATAGAGAGACTCATTCAAAGAAATATCACTCTGAAATCTAACAAATTATTAGAAAACCAACCTCAATCTCTTCTAATAGCTCTCAAACCTTTATAAACAGCTCCTCCTCCATTTTTTTTTTTTTGAAAGAGAGAGTGAGCCAGGGAGGGAGACATAAAGAGAGAGAGAGAGGGAGAGTGAGTCTCTCTGCACACTTAGGGCAGAGCCCAATACAGGACTCAATCCCATGACCCTGGAATCATGACCTGAGCTGAAATCAATAATCAGATGCTCAAATGACTGAGCCCCTCAGGAGCCCTGATGAGCTCCTCCATTCTTAAGCACAGTCAAATTGTAAGACCATCTTTACATTCCTTCTTTCTTAGATTCTGGATTTATATGTTTGGTTTTTTTTTTTTTTAATTATTTTATTTATTTTTGAGAGAGAGATAGAGACAGCATGAGCAGGGGAGGGTCAGGGAGAGAGGGAGACACAGAATCCGAAGCAGGCTCCAGGCTCTGAACTAGCTGTCAGCACAGAGCCCGATGCGGGGCTCGAACCCACGAAATGTGAGATCATGACCTGAGCTGAAGTCGGACGCTTAACTGACTGAGCCACCCAGGTGCCCCATCTGTTTGTTTTTTTGTTTGTTTGCTTGGGTTTTTGTTTTGTTTTGTTTTGTTTGTTTGTTTCTGTTGCCAGTCACTGTGAGCTCTTTCCACTATTAACCACTCAAGCATGTTCCAAAGTTTTCCATTCTTCCTTCTCACCCACTGTCTCAGTTCCACAAGCTAAACTCCCTGGAGCTGAATTGGCAAAGAAGGAATTATTGACCAGTGGAAGGAAAAGGAGGGTAGTGGCCATGACACACTATGTTCACAGTATATGATGCTGTAAAAGTATGCTAGTAAAGACAGGTGAAGGGTTTAAGACCTACTGTTGGGCAAAGAAAGGTCCACTACAAAACTCATGTGTACTATGACTTAACAATAGATTCAAACTGAAATGTGGGGTGCCTGGGTGGTTCAGTCAGTTGAGTGTCTGACTTCAACTCAGGTCATGATCTCACAGTTCATGAGTTTGAGGCCCACATTGGTGCATTGTGTTGATAGCTCAGAGCTTGGAGCCTGTTTCAGATTCTATGTCCCCATCTCTCTCTGCCCCTCCCTGCTCATTCTTGCTCTCTCTCTCTAAATAAACGTTATGAAAAAAAATTTCTTAAAAACCTAAAATGTGTCCTTTTTCAAATACTAAGGTGGGCCTGATATTCAGATCTACCTTCCCAATGGAGGGAAAAAAGTAAAAATGGAAGGTGAAATACAAAAAAGATACTTTTTACAAAAAAGCATCAAAATGCTAAATAGCAAGGGACTATTTGACTAATATCTTTTTTTTTAAGTTATCAAAGTTGATTTAGTTTGAGAGAGAGGAAGAGAGAGCAAGCAGAGGAGGGGCAGAGAGAAGGAGGGAGAGAGAGAATTCTAAGCAGGCTCCACACTGCCAGCACAGAGCTAGACATGGGGCTCAAACTCACAAACCACAAGATCATGACCTGAGCCAAAATCAAGAGCTGGATGCTTAACCAACTGAGTCATCCAGGAACCCCTGTTGGACTATGATCTAAGTGAAGGTGGGGACTGAAAAAGCTGAAGACACAAGTCCCCAAGAGCCCATATCTGCCCAATGGGAGCATCAGTTTTCAGGACCTCAGAAGCACATGCGACAACAGACAAAGCAGTAGCTCCTTTCAGGAAACTCTGAGAACCCAAGAGTTCTGTTTCTCAAGTAAGGGCGATCTGGAAGTTCCACACCCTAACTCCTGGCTCGGGAAATACCATTACAATTGGTTGGGCAAAGGAAAACAAACCTATAACCAGGAGCTCATCTCTACAAGGATTTACAACAGCAATTTACATTATCAATGTGATCCCCAAACCTCTGTTTATGAGCTTAATTTATAATTATTCCAGAATAATAATGCCCTGAGGTATGAGGAAGAGGCAATACTGACCTTTTTTGAAGGTATGTACTTTATCATATGCTTTATTAAATTCTCATAACTGACTTTCCCAAGAAAAGTAAAAAACAATAACTTAGCAGGATGGTTATTTTCATATGTCAACTTGACCGGACTATCAGATGCCCAGATATGGGAGAAAACTCTAAACTCTTTCTTCCCTCGTCAGTAGGGTGTTTCTAGAAGAGATTAGCATTTGAATCAATAGACTGAGGAAACAAGATCTCCCTCACCAATATGAGCAAACAACATCCTTGATTCATCCAGGGCCCAATAGCACAAAAAAGGCAAAGAAAAGGCAAATTTTTGCTCCTTCCTCTTGAGCTGGGAGGTCCATCTTCTCCACCTTCACAAACTAAAGTGTTTGGTCCTCAGCCTTTGGACTTGGACTGAATTATACAACAGGCTTTCTTAGTTCTTCAACTTACACACAGTAGATAGTGCCACTTTGTGGTCATTGGCATGTGCCAAATCGTTTCTGATATAATATGAATCTCTTCATATCCTATTGATCTGTTTCTCTGGAAAGCCCTGACGAATAACACTCAACGTAAGCAAGAACTTGGAAAAACAAAAGAACAGACCTACAAGCCTCAAACTGGAATTTTCAGAGACAAAATATAAACACTTTACTTACTTTATTGAATAAAAGAAACGGTGATCTAGAAAATTTCTGCAGGGGAAAGGAATAAGTTTTGGAGATCTATTGTACAGCAGGCTCAGCACAATTAACAATACTGTATTATATACTTGAAAGTTGCTAAGAGAGTAGATCTTAAGTGTTTTTACCTCAATAACCACAAAATGGTGATTATTCAGTGAGACGATATCCAACTTTATTATGGCAATCATTTCACCACAATATATACATGCATTAAGTTATCGCATTGTATACCTTAAACTCACATACAGTGGTATGTCATTATCCAAAGAGAGGTGGGAAACAATTAAAACACTTTTAAAAAACAGTAAAAAAAAATTGATCATCTTTAAAGGAACGATACGTTGACAGCCAGCTTCTGAACATAGCAATAAAAGTCAGCAAAGAACGGAATGATGTATTTAATTTGTTGAGGAAAAAAAAAAAGTGCTAACCCAGAATTCTACACACAATAAAATATATCTTAAGGATTGGGGTGAAATAAAGATGTTTGCAGACCACAAAAAGTGAGCTCTTTACCAGTAAGTTTCATTAAGAGAGAATTCCAAATGTTGTACTTGTCGTGAAAACAAAAGGAATCCAGAAAGGACACTTAGGTATGAGAATAAATGGAGAGAAAATAAAACTGTTAATATATGGGTAAATCGTAGTAAGCACTGACCATACATGGTAATTATATCTTGCATGGGGATTTTTTTGTTTGTATATTGTTTGTTTTGTTTTGTTTTAAGCAAGACAGGGACACCTGGGTGGCTCAGTCGGCTAAGCATATGACTCTTGATTTCGGCTACTGTCATGATCTCATGGTTAATGAATTCACGCTGACTGCGTGGAGCCTCCTTGGGATTCTCTGTCTCCCTTTCTCTCTGCCCCTCCCTCTCAAAAATTAATAAATATTAAAAGAAGAAATAGGATATTTAAAAAAACAGTTTAAACAATTTAAAAATTTTGGATAGCTTCCAAATTCGAAGAGAAAAAAATAATGTGAAAAGTACTCTAGCAATCTGCAGAAAGGCGAGAATAGATAAAGAAACTCTTTGTAGAATAGCAGGAACAACCAGAAAACCAAAGATGGAATGACAGTAACCCTAAATGAATTGCATCCTCCCGTTAAGAGTGGGAAAACAATCCCTGTTGACTGTACAAGAACTCAACCATGGCTGTTTAACAAGGTGAAGTCTAAGGAAAAGAGTAATGTGGCTACACTGGTAACAGACAAAAGAAACGTTGCAGAAAATATTACTAAAGTAGGTTCTTCTTGAAGGATAAAAATGTTTAACTTACAAGGGAGATATAATAATTTAAGTTTACATGCATTTAATAACATATTCTCATAATATATAAAGTAAAATTGGCAAACCTCCCAGTAGACATAAGCAAATCCATAGTAGTAGCAGCTTTTAACACACCTCTCTGTAATTGGTAGAAAGAGTGGAAAACTGCAAGGAAACATACAAAGGAAAAAATACTGATGGGATTATGCTTGTTTTTTTTTTTTCTTTACATAGTTTCTTTCACCTCACACCTGTTAGTATGGTTGTTTATCAAATAAACAAGAAACCATGAGTTTTGGTGAGGCTGCAGAGAAAGGGGAACTCCCATGCACTGTTGGTGGGCATGTTCACTGGTACAGCCACTGTGGAAAACCCAATGGAGATTCTTCAAGAAATTAAAAGTGAAAATACCACAGTCTCTAGCACTGCCACTTCTGGGTAGTTATCTGAATAAAATGAAAGCATAAAATTGAAACGATACTATGTAATCTTTGGTCAATGCATTCTTATTTATAATAGCCAAGATGTGGAAACAACGGAGGTATCCATAGACAGATGAATGGATAAAGAAGATGTGGTATAAATAAATACGATGCAATACTGTTCATCCATAAAAAAGAAGAAAGTCTTGCTATTTGCAACAACATGGATGGACTCTGAGGGTATTATGCTAAGTGAAGTAAGTCAGACAGAGAAGGATTGATAGTGTATGATCTCTCTTACATGAGGAATCTAAAGACAAAAACAAACAAAACCACAAGCTCATAGATGCAGGGAAGAGACTGGTGATTACCAGAGGCAGGGGAGTGGGGGTAGGGTGGGAGAAATAGGTAAAAGGGATCAAAAGGTTAAAAAATATATATATATATAAATTTATATATAAATAAATATATATATATATATATAAATTTATATATATATATGACATTCCTGGAATTTAAATTTGCAGTTACAGTTAACAAGAAACAGAGCAGCTGAGGTGAAGCTTGCTATGCCTTCATGTCTTAGGAGACCATGGAAGTTGAGGCTTTCTCTCTTCTGCGAAACATCTCAGTATCTATGAGTGATTATGAGCAGCAGAGCAGGGAGGGAAGAACGTGTGGATCAGGTGTGAGCATTTTGTCCAAACACAATCCTTCCTGCTTTTCTCGAGAATTTTGTTTTTGCCAAGTGTCTTGTGACGCCCTAAAGTAAACCAAACACCTTTCCTGGGAGTAAGCCATGGGCTATGTCCGCTTTGATTCTGATTCCAAAAGGAGCTGCAACAAACACACTTCCAAAGATGTGAAAAATCTCACTTGTTGGAAGTCATTTTGCTTTCTGCCTAGCACGTAAAAAGTGGTTCCCTGCAAGGCGGCGTGCGTATCCTGGTATGAGGTAAAGGCAGTTGATGCTATTTTATTGTCTGTGCGAAATGAACTGTCGCCTCCCAAGTTATGGCACAGGAGTCTTATGATCTTACTTAGAATCTGAGGAACACAGCCAGGGACCAGAACAGTTCACCAGAGACTGCACTCATTCTTACGTGTGGAAGAGAGCCATTCCAAGATGAAAGATGTTTCCCAGTGCCGGGTGAGGTGATGGAAAAAGAAAAAGTCAGACAAGTATGTACACAAATGTAGAAAGGGCACCTCTTCTCCAACTTGATGCGGTACTTAGGGCTTGCTTTTGCAAAAACACTTTTCATACAGACTTTCCAAAACCACTTTACAGTTAGTGAAAAGCTCTCTGTTACTCATGCGTTGGTATGCAGCAACAAATCGTGGCAGAAGCCGAGGGAAAAATGACCTTCAGATGACAGTGCTGTCAGCTGTGCATCGGGCACAGCCCGAGGACCCGGTGCTGGGGGCCCCGCCGAGCAGCTGGTGCTGAGCCCGTTCCCTGCACTCGTGTAGGGTCTTATACCCGCTTTTTCGAGCAGTGAACACAAAGATGGACTTCTCGACATTTCCCCCACCCCCCGCGCCCCTGCCTGTCCGACGTGCAAGGCAGAGATACCAAACCACACAGACTGCCCCTCATTAGGTGAGTTTTAAGCACAGTGATCCTTCCTAATCAACGGCTTCACCTCCGGTGGTGTTAATTACCGCGTCTGGAAGCAGATGAGCCGCATGATGTATGACGTCATAAGTAGTAGCCAAACACTACGTCACGATCCCTGCGTCTCTCATCTCCTTTCACCGTAAGGACACGTGTCATCTCACAGCCCCGGGAGAGGGTGAGTGCAGTGAATACGATAGTTTCAGAGGGAGAGACCGCATTAACGTCACTTTTATTACAGGATAGTGGAGCCTTGAAGAACATGGGGTTAGGCGCACGGGCCCCCAGTGTGGTAAAAAATTCTTATGTTATTTTTGTGTCTCCCCAAACTTAATGACTTACTGTTGACTGATGGCGTTATTCCTAATTCTGTCAAGTGGCACATGCTGGCATGTTCTATGTATCATCTACTGTGTGTACTTCCAATAAAGAAAGTTAGAGAAAGGAAAATGTTAAGTCATAAGGAGGAGATAATACCTTTACGGTCTTGTAAGGAATGTATATATAAAAAAAAAATCTGTGTTAAAGATTATTATATAAATAATCTGTGTATATTGTAGTTGATCTGTTTTATTGCTTTTTATTGTTGTTAGTCTCTTACTGTGCCTCATTTGTAAATAAAACTTTATCATATATATATATATATATATATATATATATATATATATATGGTAGTATGCATAGGGTTCAATACTATCTGTGGTTTCAGGCTTCTCCTGGGGGTCTTGAAGCAAATCCTTTGGGGATAAAGGGGACTCCTGTACAACTAGAGAAAGAAATCTTAAGGACAGATACACATGGTAAAAATGTGGGAGGAGAAGAAATTTGACTAATTTTAGCCAGGGCTCCTTTCCAATCTTGAGCCACCTCAGTCCCCAACAAGAGATTGTCCTACAGTGAACCTATGGAAAACAGAGTTTATTCTGGAAGCTGAAATAGAAGCTAAACTACTAGTCTTATAAAGGAGAAGGTAACAGTTGTCACAGCTTTGTTAAGAGCAATTTCTCTGTGCTGATGGTGAAATGGAAACGGTAGATGGCGATGTTGCCTTTATTTTGGAGGGGGCGGGGCATAGAGTCTGGTGAACTGAGGCAAGCCCTTGAAAACCTGAGGTTAAAATGTTTCAGCTGTGTTAGAAATATACCTGTTGTATCCCACCAGAAGTTAAAGAGTTTCCTTCAACTTTTTGTGGGCCTTTTATACCTTTCTGCAGTGTTCCGGTTGTGGTTTTATATTGTAAGGTATGACCACAGGAGTGAGGGTAGGGAAGGAATTTATGCTAAGACCAGGCCATTCCCTCTGACCTCCTAATATATCCATTGAAGGAGGCAGTCAGCAACTGACAAAAATCTGTCTAGTTACTAGGGTTTTTTGAAATGTTGGTTTATTTTTGAGAGACAGAGACAGAGCACAAGTCGGGGAGGAACAGAGAAAGAGGGAGACAAAGCTCTGAAACAGGCTCCAGGCTCTGAGCTGTCTGCACAGAGCCCGATATGGGGCTCTAACCCACGAACCGTGAGATCTGCCTGAGCCACCCAGGTATCCCCAATTGCCAGTTTTGAAAAAGGTGCTTGGGATATTTGTTTGGAGGAAATAGTAGACGAAGGGCAGGGTCGATATACTTCCATAATAGCAAATTTCAGAAACTAATAATAAAAAAGCAATAGCAGTAATGTTGTTACAATGTATCCACCACTTACTGAGTGTTATAAGTCAGGCACTGTGTCAAATATTATATTTAACTGCCATTATGTAATTTTTAGAAAAATCCATAAAATTGGTATTATCACTCCCATTTTACAGATGAGGTCCCTGACTTTCAGTAAGTTTACGAATCTTTCCTGAGGTTTTACAATTAGTCACTGGATTGCCCAGCGTTCAGTTTTAAGCCTGCCTAACTTTTTACTGGCTTACATGAACTATAAGGAATTGCTTTGACTTTTTAAAGGCTGGTCGAGATAAAGGCAAGTTTACTGCTTTCAGAATGAACCTTCAAAATGTAGATATATGAATTTCAGGAATGGGGAGTAAAATGGCCTCTGGGGTTAAAGGTAATATGTTTGTTTAAATTTTTAGACCTCCTGTATCCTACCCACAATAAGATCAAGTGTGTGTGTGTGTGTGTGTGTGTGTGTGTGTGTGTGTGTTGGAGAGAGAGCTGAGGTGCTGAGCACTTTAAACCCACCTTGGCCTGGCTGACCTGTCATTTGACCGGTGGTTGAGGTTAGCGTGAGACTGACACATGACCCCTTTGCAAGGTTGGCAGCAGGAGACAACCTAGGCTGGTCCAGATCTGAAGCCCGTAAGCTATGAAGGTCAATGATGTATTGATTTTCTGAAAGAAGGCACATCTTGCCCATAGTATCTTTTAAAACTTCGCAAAAGGCAGAACATACAAAGGAAATGATTGAACAGAAGGGGAGGCATCCTGGTGGCTGAATGTTTACCAGTGTTCTGCTTTGGCTCCTGCCCTGTGAAGTGACAGGTTTGAGTTCAGCAGTCTCCAGGCTTCTCTGGGGCTGGCATTTCTGGGATGGGATTTCATGTCCTGGGCTTTGGCATCGTCCCGAGGAGGGGACCCCTGAGTGTTGGCTGATGCTGTTGGATCAGCATTCCCAGGCAGCATAGGTGGCTTTCACGGCCCCCTTGGAAAGATGCGTCACCTCCCTGTCTTCTTTCCTCTAAGAAATCAGTTGTGTGCCAGACCTCAGGAGGTTATGTTCACAATGACCTCTGCGAAAGCACACAGGCTGGTGGTGACCACAATGTTGAAGGAGCCTGCTAGAGGCTTTGCCAGAACCCACGCTGTTGATCCTGGCAGGCGTTTCTGCCCTCATGTGGACAGGGTACTGAGACCAGCCTCCCAAACTCTCACTTTCACTTCCTGTCCCCTACTGTGCAGTAAAGCCTGGGTGTCTGAGACCCCCCCTTGGGAGCCAAGCAGCTTGCCTCATGCTAGAGGTTTGTGGCCTGAGCCCTTGGCCTCCTGAGCAGGCCGTAATGTGCCCAAAATGAGCTCGTGCCTACACATCTGTGGCTGGGCTGCAATGTCATTGCCAACTGGAGTCAGACCCTGGGCCAGTCAGCTCTTCCTGCAGGTCACACCTAAAATGTGTGTCATCTACACAAATGTATCCAGGGACGTGAAGCATTAACTAGGGTTACCCACCTTTCTACCACTGTGTCCTTGCCACTTGGGCAAAGACCTCTGTGTTGTTCCTGAGACAAGGGAGTACTGTCAGAAGGGAGCTGGAGAACAGAGACAGCAAATTCAGAGCCTTTAATTGCCAAGCCTTCAGTTCAGGTTATTTCAGGAACTTGAGATCAGCAACCCACAGCCAGTACGTACCTACCTCATCACACACTCCACTAGCTAAATGTGCCCCTGGCTAGAGGAAGAGTTGTTGAGGAGAGAAAGGAAGTGTGAGTTTGAATGGACCGTGCATAGGGTAATTGAAAGGGAGGGGGGCTCTGAAGCAGAGCCTACTGGTGTGTTTCCTGAGCCAGGCCTGGGGGGAGGAAATAGTAATGTCCCCATTATACTTGTGGTCCCAGAGCAAAGCGACCCTGTGACTTGATTACCTGAGCTCTGCCTTGGGAAGCAACTCCATGGCTTTTGTGTGGCCGTTCAGGCCCTGAGACCTGGGGGAAGTTCATGAAGGCTCCAGCAGGCCCAGCCTCCTCCCTCCACGTCTTGTGAGAGGGTGCCCAAAGTTTCAGTCACCCTCTGCTATAGAAAATAGCAGAAAGAGGGGTGCCTGGATGACTCAGTCAGTTAAGCGCCTGACTTCAGCTCAGGTTATGATTCTGAACCGTTATGAACTCACGGTTCATGGGTTTGAGCCCCATGTCGGGCTCTGTGCTGACAGCTCAGAGCCTGGAGCCTGCTTCGGATTCTGTGTCTCCCTCTCTCTCTGCCCCTCCCCTGCTCATGCTCTGTCTCTCTCTCTCTCTCTCAGAAATAAATAAAACATTGAAAAGAAGAAAGAAAGAAAATAGCAGAAAGAGTCTACAAACCCTTGGGGGCCATGGCTGTCAGATAGGGCATGCACAGGGTGACCTGCATGGATAGGAAAGCCAGGAGGCCCTGGACGTGTCAGGAGATGTGGCCAGGCCATGTGGAGGGCTTGTGGCAGCCAAGAGCAAAGATAGGACTGTGGTCATCAGTGGGAATCAGGCAGAACAGTTCGAGACCGATAGGTGGACTGTTGTCTCGGCAGCACACAGCTCGGGGTGTATATTTTCTAACTCTTCTCTCTCATAGTCCCAGGGTTTTGGCAGTGAGTTTCTGTGTGCAATCTTTGTCTTAAAGTTTTTGAAAAATATACTTTACCATCCTTCTAGTCCATCTCCCTGACCTAATAACACCTGGCATAAACAAACTAATCTCTCTATTTCCTCCTAATAGAATTTGTGTGGGTACTTGTCACACTTTGTCCACAGTTGTAACGATGAGACAGGAATAGTCTCAATGTTCTAAGTAGGTATATTCTCTCCATTTTGGGTAGGAAGATAGTAAGGTTCAGAGAAGTGCAGCACCTCGCTCCGGGCCACACAGCTAGTGATAGCACAGGTACACTTCACTCCCCAAACCTGCCTGTCTCTCAGGTCTTTGCTTCTCCATCGCACCACACAAACTTCTCTCCTACCAGCCTAAGGCAGACATCAAGTTGTACATAAATAAATAATCCAGTATAGAGTAACTTTTAAGCGTATGCACAAATACACAAAGACAAGACAGAAAGAAGAAACTCCACCCAATTCCAAACAAAACAAAAAAATTCAAACCCCATAAAATAATGACCACTTCTTCCTACACTTTATCCACAGGCACCTGAAATACGTGTCCTGCCTTGAGCTCGTTTCCTTTCTCCCACCCCAGTCTGCTCTTTCTCCTGTGTTTCTAAACTTGGTTGGTGATAATACCATCAAAATAAATGTCCCCCCAAATTAGAAGCCATATTGTCAGTTTTCACTTCCTTCTCTCTTACCTTCCTTTCCCCTAGTTCCCAACTTTCAAGCCTTTGGAATACTTTTTAGGAAATCCTTTCCATTTTGTTTAGTTCCTCTGCCAACACTTAAAGAGTGGTCTTCACACTCTTACTTTGCTAATTATTGCTAAAATATCCCCTAAAATAATTTGGAAAAACTGTGTAACTCCTACATATTACCAAGCTTTCCTCTAAAAGGCTCTGTGATCCTCTTAAATGTTTGCGAAGGATCTTCCAGCATTATGAACACGGACATTTGAAAAGAAAAGCATTTCAGTACTCATTAGTACTCTTTAAAATGTATCCAATAAGGGGCGCCTGAGTGGCTCAGTCAGTTAAGCATCTGACTCTTGATTTCAGCTCACATCATGATCTCATGGCTGTGGGATTGAGATCTCCACCCCAGTGCAAAGTCTGCTTAAGATTCTCTCTCTCCCTCTCTCTCCCTCACCTTCCCTCGCTCCCTCCCCCTGCCCCTCCCTGGCACATGCTCATGTGCTCTCGCTCTCTCTCTCCCTCTCTCAAAAATAGACAGAAAGAAAGAATGTGATTCAACAAATGGGGTTGGTGCTACTGCAGGTTGGTGCTACAGGTCAGTGTGAAGAATTAGAAACTCCTTTTCTATCTTTATTTTATTTAACTCAAAATTATCATAGACCTAAATTTAAAAATTGAAAATATAAACTTCTTGGAGAAGATGTTTGTAATCTTGGGTTAGGTAAAGTGATTTTTAGATGTGATATCAAAAGCGTAGTCCATACAAGAAAAAAATCTGTTAAATTAGACCTTATAATACTAAAACATTTTGTTCTTTAAAAAACACTGTTGGGAGGTTGAAAAAACAAGCTGCTAAATGGGAGAAAATATTTGTAAATCATGTATCTGGCAAAGGACTGCTATCTGTCAGAGCCCAATAATGAACAAACAGTAAAATTTTTATAAAATATTTAATTCATTCAGCTAAAAAAAAGATGGCATGTAAGCGCATGAAAAGATGCTCAATGTCATTAAAGAAATGGAAATTAAAATACAATAAGTATCCTTAAGTAATGTATTTTTATACTTGAAAGTCTTTTATTGATAACCCCATTATACTTTTCTCTTAGGAAATGCACATAAATTGAAAATTAAAACATAATTTTTTCATGTGATCATAAGTCTGTATGCATTTTTAAAATGTCTGTTAGAGCTATTTCTGCCACTAATACTAGTTCGGGATGGACTCAGCAGCAGAAATACAAATTTCCACAATTAATGAACATGTTTATATACAAACACATTTACAAAGAAAGTAAACATGTTTTGGAAATGTATTTCTTAATGAGATGGCTGTTAATGTTGTGGGTTGTTTCCTCTCTCCCTGGGACATTGCACCATGGTGAGATTCTAGGGGGTGAGACCCATGCCTGTCTTTCATTGTGGGATGCAAGGAAGAAGAAGGGAGGAAAGTGGGGAAAAGGAGAAGGGCTTCCAGTCCAGCTGCTGCAGGCATTTTCTCAGGCTGACCAGTTTGATGAAGGAGAAGATGACCAAGGTGGAAGGTCTACTCCAGTCGCGCTTGGAAAGCCCTGCCTATCTCCTGCCTTAGGGTCCAGCCCTCCCCACCTCCACCTTGGCCGTTTCATGGGCTCTCATCCCCAGGTTCCCTTCTCCATGCTGCACCCAGCCGTCAGACTTCTCTTTCAGTGACAAGCTTGACCATTTCTGACTTGGCTCCCAGAACTCGTTGCTCACATCTTCCCCTTGCTTTCTCACCCTCCATTCACCGCACTGTCTACAATGTCTACATTCTACCTGTATCCAAACTCCTGAGCGGCTCTCTTCATGACCTGGGTCCCATCTGCCTCCATTATATCCTTACCTGCCCCCACTTCTGCCCTTCTCCCCCATTTCCTCTTCCAGTCTGAATGTTTTCAGAGCATGTTCCATAAATTTCTCAGCTCTGTATTCCTGTCAGGTAACAGGCTGCTGGGGAATAGCAGAAAATTAAATGTCAGAGAAAGGGAAAGAATATTGTGATTTCTTTCCAAATCACCATAAAATGTTTCAGGGTGGAATAGAAGGAGACAGAGCTTATACCTATCAAACATGAAGGTTTATAGGACCCTGAAATGATTGGTTCTTGCATGTGCAGCATTTTAATATTTTTATGAAAAGTATACACCAGATGTGGGCCTTGCCTTTTTTGGCTGTAAAGTCTGATTGGGAGGGGGCCACGTGTGTGTTCTCTTCATTTCTTCATGCAGGGTGGGCTGTACGTATATATTAAATGACAATGAATTGCCAGAGGGTTAGGCTGGTTTGTTAGTCTTGGCACTCCAGTTAACCATGGTGATGTTAATACTGAAATGCTCTATTTGAACACAGCCCCTTTTCATCCACACTATGACATAATGTGGCTTTGAAGTCTCATCTTAGGAAGGGGAGAACAAAAGGAATGTTGCTGTTATGAAGGTCCAATACTGTGTTTCCCCTGAACGCATCTTTTCATTGTACTTCCATAAAAAAATACTGAGTTGCAGGAGATAGGGACTTTTCCCGTTCTGTCCCAGAAGGAAACAGAATGAAATATGCCAATACGTACAAAAGCTTGAGCCTGAATGGGGAGCCTGTGTGTTGACTCTGGTCTTTGAATCAATTTCTTACCAGCAGAAGGTGCCAGATATATCTTAGAGGTAGGGACATGTCATGGAGTCAGCTGACAGTATCAGGCATTGCCTGTCACCATGGAATCAAGGTCTAATCACTTTGGTTCTCAGCTGTGTCCCCCACAAGAGGCTGACTGACATCCTTACAATATTTCAGTTTAACTTGTTGTTGATGTAGAAATCCATAGGTCTTTACTCAATTTAGAATCTCCATGGCCTCTACAGATAATGTGTCATAGAACTATTTATGCCTTTCAGAAGCCCTGGGGCTTCCTGGCAAGGTGAGTCAAGGAAGCCATTAGCAGAGGCAGCCAGAGGTCTGTGTGTGAGTTACCATCCACTGTCAGCCTAACATACCCTCTGGTCATGTGCTATTAATGACTCTATGACACAGCCTCAATGTTATCTCCCAAATTACTGTAATTCTCAACAGCTTTAAGGGCTCACTCAGTGCATAAGAGTATAAATTCTGTCAATGGACTGAGTCTGGAAATTCAAGAACAGAAAATTGCTGTCTTTTTAACTGGAAGAAGACAATGCTGTATATACATGGGTAGAATCGGGAGGTAGTAGGGTCACAGAGAAAGAGCTGAATATTCACTAATAAGGAGAGGAAAGACTATTTCCTCTCTCCTATGGCCAGTTAGATATGGTGTAGCCCTCCATTATTAAATGTCCTCAGAAGAAAGCTAAGGGAATAGAATGACATTCTGGAGCCCTGCTTTGGCCTCGTGGTAGTGGCAACTGGAAAGAAGGAGGTAGATCTGGAGAATGGAGGTGGGTGGGAATGGGGCCATGTTTCTGGTGGTAGGTGGTGGTATCGCTGTCTTAGCCTTTCAAGGCTCAGGCATGTGGAAGTAAGGAAAATACTGTTTTTCTGGGAGAGATAATTGTGCTAACAGGGCAGGCAGTCATAACTGTATGCCCAGAGGCCTAGGGGGATGTGGCCCATCGCCATGGAGAGAAGGGTGTGAAATGTTTATTCTAGGCAGCTGTGATAGGAATAGAAAACCCTCGCCTGGATCTTGCTTGTGCCCCCTCTGTGATTTCTACCTCAACCACAGGTTTCCTTGAGAAAGATTTATAGCCCTTTGAAGAATTGTAGCACCGTATCTATTTCTTTCTTTCTCCTGTATTCACAGGAGAGGTAGTAGTACAACATTCTGAATGTTGTAGAATGAAATCCATCCATCCTGGTGAAGTAAGCTCTGGGAGCTTCCAGGCTTTTGAGTTACAGAGTGTAGGCTAAGAAGTGAGTCGGGACAGGAAGTAGACTCATAAACTTAGGTTAAGTTGGGAGGGACCATAGGAATGATCGTGATACGGTGCTTTTATTTTAGAGACAAGGAAAACAAAACAAAAGTTTGCTTGCCTGATCACACAGCCAGAGTGATAGAGACTCAGAGCAAGAATCCATGCTTAGCAATTGCTCGTTCAGTACAATCTCTTCTTAACTGGGCTGTTTTCCCACTAGGTCCATACCAAACTGTGTGTGTGTGTGTGTGTGTGTGTGTGTGTGTGTGTGTGTGTGTGTGTGTTTATTAGAGACAGGTGGAGTCGGGTACCCATGGGCCCACAGCATACCCACACACATACTTTTAGGCTGATCTATACTAATTCTTAGCAATGACACATTTGGCCATTGGTGGGCTCTCTGTTCTCATAATACACACAGACCCCCAGCCTGGATGTGGTGATGGACAAATACAGCCCTGCCTGCTCTTTTGGCTCCTGTGATGAGGCTGACTCATTGACTTCACAGGCTGCTGGCTAGCTTAGGTAATAGTTTGCTTCCCTGGAAGAAGCTGCTGAGTCTTAATACATACTCTTACTGCATGGCCCCTTGGTTGTTGAAAGGAGGGACCCATACTTGTCCCCACTCTGGGGCTATGCGATATATGGTCGATAGAGTGAGCAGTAGTACACACTCCTGTTATGAATAAAGTTGTATCATTCTGAAACTCTTGGCCACCTGAGCCACTCTGGCCCCACCAAATGTTTTATAAGAACAGACCTCATTTAGCATCATATTTAGGGTCTTATGATTTTCCGTAGACAGATACTATGAAATAAAAATGTGAAATGAGCTTATTAAACATCTATTACCTATACTGTTTAAAAACAATTTTCAAAACTCTCCTTTGAACATTTATTAGAGATATTAATGCCAACCCAGGGATAATTAACATGTGCAGGACCTCACCATGCTGCATCTTAATTACGCTTCATTTGCACCAAGGAATTGAGATTTGATTCTTTCCAAACTGTGCTGTTGGCTGACCTTACCGAGATTAGGTCATTAAACACCAGTAATTCTTAACCAGATTCTCCGCAGACACTACACATTCAGGCAATCATTTGTTTCCCTTTTCCTCTTTGCTAAAGCATCTGCTGTAGGTGGCATTGTTTCAATCCCACTTAATCAACAAATTAAACTTTCCCACGAATGAAACATAGTCCCTAAAGTTTCCTGAACTGCCCTGGCTTCCTCTGGGCACACTTACAAACACAGCCTGGTAAAAACTGAGTGGTGACTAATGCTACCAAAAATGGGTGTTTTGAATCTTACATGGTGGCCTCCCTGGTTTGCCCTGTGGGCAGCATCCCACATGCCACAGAGAATATGACACACAGATGGGGATGAACGCACCTCACAGGCAGAGCCAACTTGCCGGTATATTAGATAATGTAAGAAATGCTCAGAAATGCTAACTTTTCAAACCTCACATTGTCCAATAGTTTATTGTAGTAGGCCCACAGTGAGTACTTCTTCTACTGCCCTCAAAACACATCACCTTAAAAAAAGGGGGCACCTGGGTGGGTCAGTGTGTTAAGCATTCAACTCTTGATCTCTGCTCAGTTCATGATCTCCTGGCCATGGGTTTGAGCCCCGCATTGGGCTGTGCACTGACAGAGCGGAGCCTGCTTGGGATTCTCTCTCTCCCTCTTTCTCTGGCTCTCTACCGCTCATATGTGCACACACTCTCTCTCTTTCTAGAAGAAAGAGAATAAAACAAAACATCTTCTTCTCATTAGTGATTATGTATAGTGATGAGTTAGCCCAATGTCTTTATAAAAGGTGCTTTTAAGTTAATCTCACTTAGGGAAAGTATCCCCCTACCCTTTTATTTTTTAATAGTGTTTTCTGACTCCAGCTAATAAGTAAATACCAAGACTTTCCTTCCTGCTGGCTTCATTCAATAACACCTCACGTTCCAAGGCAAATGTGGGAAATTAGGCTGTTCAGGTATTGTACTTTGGCTTCTTATTGCATGTGCCTGTTTGGTTTGGTTTTGTTTGTTGGCTGTACCAAGAGTGACAAGAAAAATAACTCATAATTCTGAAAAGTTACTCAGAACAACCTCTTGAAGAAAAAAATGCAGGTCCCCCCCCCCCCCATTGATTAAAGACCACAGATTCTCAAGACTCATACCTGGATTTCCTTTGATGTAGGTACAATTTGGGTGTGTCCCTAAGTACTTTACTTGTTCTAGAAAGTTTAAGGAGGGAGAGGCTGGCATGATTAGAAGAGGGAGCTGACATTTCTGGGTTGGTGCAGATTAAGTGCCGTTTGGCAGCTATCTGGTCACTGAGGTATAGAAAAAAAATCAGCCAAATCATTGACTAAATTCTGACACAGAACACTAAAGATAGTGTTCTGGAGGTCACACTGAAAGAATGTGTTCCACCTCCTTTCACCATTTGGAGAGAAGCAAGGGAGACAGTAAGTCATCTGAGTTTCTTGATCTAAACATAGTAAAGTATTAACCACAGGAAAGCCAGTAGTAAGGGAGTGGAGGTGGGTGTATGCTGAGCCTGTCCCCTATGCCTGGTTTTGGGCTAGGAGTTCTAAGTGCCTTATTTCATTTAACCTCAGAGGCAGTTTGGGAGAGGTAAGTATGTCACTTACCTGAAATAATTTGCCAAGGTCATGGCGATAGCACATGTCCTACATAGCTAGATGACCTTGAACCTTTATTGTCTAATTCTGAAGTCCATTGTCTTTGCTTTCCTGGACCCCTTAGGGTTAGCCCAGAAATGAAACAAGAAGCTTCTCTTCATATTCAGTCGATAAGAACTTCTTTACTCAGTGATAAAGACCATTTAGAACTCATTTTCTATAAGGCCTGGACTTGACCCATTTGATAGCCACAAATTCGCATCATCCGCCCTGTGTATATAAACCATTTCAGAAGCAGATTTCATCCTTAGACATAATGCTGAAATATTTCTCCTCCCCCAGATGTGATAGCTTGGCTATTTGTGTCCACCTAAAATTCCTAGGTTGAAACCTAACCCCAATGTGATGGCACATAAAATAAATTTTGCCTTCCCCTGCCAACCAGGAGAGAACATTCTTTTAGATCTTGTGCTGAGCCCAAGGAAAGCTGTATTTTACTATAGTTTTATGGCGACTTCTCCTGGGAGCTGGTAAGGAGTTAATATCATTGTGCATCATTTTTTAATGGTTCGCTCTTGGCTGGGGTGGGGGTGGTGGTGGAGGTGGGGTGGGAAGAAAGCCATAAGTCATTCAGGAATCCTGCAGCAGGTACTCACTTCTTTATTTAGGGACCATAATTTCCAAAGCAGATCTCTAACGAAGTTTTAGCAGAAGGCCCTTCCTTTGACCATCCCCCAAGTGCCTTCCCATGCCTCTGAGTGAACCCTTCATCGATGAGCTCGGAATGTAGTCACATTGCTGAGTCTTCGACAACACACAACCCAAGTGATTCCATAGACTCTTATGCACAGGTAAATAGAAAAGTTCTTCAAGCCCCCTTGTAAACATATTTCAGAACAAAAAACCTCAAAACTAAAACAAACAAACAAACAAACAAAAACCCCACCACTACAATGGAAAATTTTGTCATCTGTTTCTTGTTATTTTCTTATCTGTGTCTCATCCTTCATTTGGGTAGGTACAGTGTTAATTTAGACCCTCGTCTTTCTGAGTTGAGGCTCTGGCGATGGTTTTCTATACATTTTTACCTGTGTTTTTGTCAATGTGTTTTTTATTGGGGGATTGTTTGGATTATTAACCTGGGTGCTCAAATGTAGGTGCTGCTGGCTTACATAGTGCTGGGTCTGTGCTTCAAGCACAGCTGTGAATCATGTTGCATTTTTATGTGGAGTTTTAGGTTATGGCTGCTCCACCAGCATTTTCCCTGGGGAATATTTTTGAATATCTTTGTTTTTTGAACCAGCCTTGTGGTAGATCTGATTCATGACTTTCACAACTGGAGTGAATTGGCACTGCCTCTTTTGGAAGCAATGCTTCTTTATTTGGGAGCAGATTGGAGGAGGAGTTCATTTTGCTGCTGATTTAAGCACCAGCATTGGAGAAGAGACATGGAAGGCTTTTAGGATATTTACTAATTAACTACTTATTAATTGGCTTTCTAGTGCATGTCCTGTCTTTCTTCTTGAAGTCATCAGTACTATTTTCTATCACTTGTCTTATTTTGCACATTGCCAGATCTCTTTTTCTTTTTCCTTTTCTTTTGTGAATGTATTACCACATGGTAGTGATGTTTTACTCATCCCGATTTCTTGAATGTCTTTTTTTTTTTCCCCCTCCTTGTACAGGGAGGGTATGTGGAACTGGATGAGTTGTGGTGCTTTGTTTCCAAGAGCTTGGTTCATGTTCTGCATATAAAATGGATGTGTAGTGCAGGGGCTGATACTGAAAGCACAATGGCCCTTGGGAGAATCTTGTGTTTGGATTTCATTATCTTTACTTAATAAAGTCTACATGTCTTAGGGATATTAAGACTCTTCATTGGAGGGGTGCCTGGGTGCCTCAGTCAGTTAAACATCTCATTCTTGATTTTGGCTCAGGTCATGATCTCACTGTTTATGAGTTTGAGCCCTGTGTTGAACTCGATGCTGACAGCACGGAGCCTACTTGGGATTCTCTTTCTCCCTCTCTTTCTGCCCCTTCCCAGCTTGCTCGCTCGCTCTCTGTCTCTCTGTCTCTCTCTCTCTCTCTCTCACACACACACACACACACACACACACACTCAAAGTAAATAAATATAAATCTTCCTTGGAGATGGCAGTTAGAGGAAAATACTTTTTCTCTCCACTTATAAGATAACTTTGGTGCTAAGTCCGTATGTTCTTTGGGGAATCACTTCCTGGTGAGAAGACCTATTTTAACCGGACTCAAATCAAACTGGTGGAAGTGACTGTACAAGTCTCCTGATTGGAAGCAATGTATGGTGGTTTAAAGAAACTCGTTCCAACAGGTCCTTTACCCTTTGTGGAGCTGCCTTCAGGGTACCGCAGAAGGGACACACTGAAATTGTCTGGTGTTTTCCCAGAGCTTCTGATTAAATGATAGTGAAGGCTGTCCCCACAGGGGGTTGGAGGGGAGGGTCCCAGCACAGTACAACAGTGACAACCTTCAGCAGGCTCAGTCACCATTCAGGGAAGATCCTTATCAGTGTCACCTTTTCCTCCTTTATTTTACTCCCTTATTTTTCCTTTACTACCACAAATCATTCTCATCAGCAAATGCTATGGCCTCCGCCTCAGGTATACCCATGCTTCTCCTTCTTGCCACCTCCCTCGAGTCCACCTCCCTCCCCTAGATTACCGCATTGACTTCCTCTTTAGTTCAACTTTTGCCTTGGCCTCTCCAGGGACAGTTTCCAGAGAAGCTAGCTTACAGGGGAGATCAGATCATTTCATGTCTCCCTTTGAGCCCAGCGGTGGCTTTCCATTTCACTCAAAATGAGATTTAACTCTAATAAAATCCAGTCTCTTTATGAAGGCCTTTAGGGTGGTTCATCTCTTCTCTCTCTCCAGTACCCCTGATTTCCTCTCTTTTCTCTGCATTTTCCCTTCTTGTTCCCAAGCACCTGCCAAGTTCAAGCCTCCTTTGCATCATCTGCCCTTGATCTTCTCTCTCTTTCCCCAGATTTTTGCATGGTTGACTCTTTGTCATTCAGCTCTCAGCTCTCAGATCCTTAGCTCTGCCCAGCTATTCTCCCTGACAGTCTTCACTGAGTGTAACGCCTTCTTAATCCTTGTCACTGCCTGGCATTTTATTGTTTACTCCTCATGTTTTCTGCCTCCCCTTTAGCATATATAGTACACAACATCGGAAACGTGGATATTTTTGTCTCTAGATGCACAGAACCTCAATAATGTCTGCACACTGCAGAGTCTTTGGACAGTGAGTGAATGAAGAAATCAAGAAAGAGTACATACCCAGTAGTATATAAGGAAGATAGTAAACTGGAGAGAAAAGGCCTTCATGTCTAGTCATGATGCATTTTTTTCCTTCACTCTCCATTAATGAATTTATTTAAGAACTATTTTATTGCTTACTCTGTGCTAGACAGTGTTCTAGGTCATGTCAGTAGAGCATAAACCAGACAAGGCCTGTAACGTCATGGTCATGACATTTGAGACTGGGGACACAGGTAGCACATGTCCAGAACATGCTCACATATGATGAAGTCGGTGCCCACAGGATGTGCTATAGAGTGTAAGCAGAAAGGAGTCAGACTGACTCTTTTTTTTTTTTAATGTTTATTTGTTTTTTGAGAGAGAGAGTATATGCCGGGGGGAGGGGGGGGGCAAAGACAGAAAGAGAAAGAGAGACAGAGAGAGAGAGAGGGAGGGAGGAAAGAGAGGGAGACACAGAATCCACAGCAGCCTTTCTGAGCTGTGCACAGACCCAAAGTGGGGCTCGAACTCACAAACCGTGAGATGATGACCTGAGTGAAAGTCAGATGCTTAACTGACTGAGTCACCCAGGTGCCCAGGATGGCTCCTTGAATTTGGGACTGGATGATCTCAGAGGCCCTATCTCACTCTAAGGTTTCATTTCCACCTGATATGCAATAGAAATAAACAGCAGGTGGTTGTTTCACGTTTGAGAGGTAGATACTGCAAAGTTTTGTGAAAATGGAATGAATTTATAAACAGATTCACTCATCTGGACAGCTGGATTTCGCATGAGGAGCACAAGAAATCGCATCCCATTGGGTTCTCTCCAGTGATTATTTTGCCTTATTACATGAACACTGAGTTCTGTAAATGACCAGATTGATCTTTTTGTGGTGGCTACTGAAAAGCTTAATGCTATCCTTTTTGTTGCTGCTGCGTAACAAATCCTCCCAAAAGTTAGTGTCTTAACAAACATTTTAGTAACTCCTGGTTGAGTGTGTCAGCAATTTGTGCTGGGCTCAGCTGAGTGGGTTTTCTTGCCTGGTTTCCTTCGGTGGCTCCAGTCACCTGGTGGCTGAGCTGACCCTGGCTGTTGGTTGGGTGAAGTGTCTCCCGTGGACTAGTCTGAGGTTCCTCACAGGGAGGCTGGTACTGAGTGGTACAAGATGTCTTGAGAGCTGGCCGCTCAAGTTGGACAGTGTGACGCACTGAATTCCCTGGGTCAGAGCAAGTCACAAAACAGCCCATTAAGTTTCTCTTGATGTGAGGAACTTCAAAGAATTGTTGGCCATTTTCTTTTTTAAGTTTATTTGGAGAGAGAGAGAGCATGTGAGCTGGGGAGAGGCAGAGAGAGAGAGAGGGAGAGAGAATCCCAAGCCGGTTCAGTGCTGTCAGCACAGAGCGTGGCCATATACTACATGCCAGATGTGTGGCTTGGAGAAAGTATACAGGATTGATCATACACATTTTGTATTAACCTCACTTCTGGCTCTGTTCTAGGTCCTGTGCTTGTTTGCAGTTTATTTCACTTTTCCCCAGTCTACTTCTTCTTTATGTTTTGTATACCATATGAAACTATCTTTAATACTGTTATTTCTCATACCTTACTATAATTTACAATTGGCTTTCCCCACTCCTCTGTATTTGGGGTGCTTTGTTTCAAAGAAGTTTGCCCATAGGTTTATGTGAATTTCTGTAGTACTTCACACCTTCGTATTATCTCGAAGTTGGTATTTGAATGAGTTCACATCTGGGTCTGGTTAGCAGTCTCTCCAAAGGCTTCGTTTGTCTTCCTGTGATGAAAAGGGGCTATGCCAGCAGGTCAGAGCGGCAAGCAGGAACTGCCTCAATGGACGCTCTGGGGAGTACTCTATTCTCGTCTCATCTCTGTGACTTGATGGATGGACTTTCACACCCTTGCACTGGAAAGAAATGAAAACCCCAGAGCTGGAGGATTTTGGAAGAAAACCGATCTTTGTGGCTTGCTTCTTCTCCCAAGTAGCTGGAAAGTGAAACAGATCTGACTGTAAAAATGAACACTGACATCCTTCCTAACTGGAAGATGATCTGACATGATCCAGTTTCTTTGAGGGTTTCTTACTCTATCTCATGATGTCTCACTACTAACCCAGATTGCAGGAGAGTTGTTGTGGTTCTGAAGACAAGCTGCCTGGTTTCTCGGGTATCTTCTCTGGGGTTAGGGGCCACTGGAAAGAGGTCTTTCCCTAAATAAGTATAAGAGATGTATCTTTAATTTTTCAATTACTTATTTTTTATTTATTTTTTACTTTTTAATCAAAGTATAGTTGACACAGTGGTACATTAGTTTCAAGTGTTCAACATAGTGATTCCGCAACTCTGTACATGATGCGTTGCTCCCTATGAGTGTAGGTATCATTGGTCACCACACAAGGCTGTTAAAGTATCATTGAGTCTCTTCCCTGTGATGTGCCCGTCATCCCCATGACATACTCATTCCATAACTGGCAGCCCATATCTCCTACTCCCCTTCACCCATTTTCCCCACCTGCCCCCTCCCCTCTGGCACCCACCAGTTCTCTGTATTTATGGGTTTGTTTCTGCTTGTTTGTTCGGTTAGTTGGTTGATTTTTAGATTCGACATGTAAGTGAAATCATACGGTATTTGTCTTTCTCAGTCTGAATTATTTCACTTAGCATAATACCCTCAGGGTCTATTCTTGTTGTCACAAATGGCAAGATCTCATTTTTTTGATCTCCTTCCTTTTTGTGTCTCAGTAGTATTATGTTGTGTATGTGTGTATACACACGCACACACACATATATACAGACTCCATCTTTATCCATTTGTCTCTCCATGGACACTTTGGTTGCTTCTATATGTTGGCTCTAGTAAATAATGCTACAATAAAACATAGGGATGCATATGTTTTTCAGATGGAATTCCCGGATCCTGTGGTGTTTTTACTTCTAATTTTTTGAAGATCCTCCATACTGCTTTCCATAGTAGTTGCACCATTTTTCATTCTCACCAACAGTGCATGAGGGTTCCTTTTTCTCCACATCCTTGCCAGCATTTCTTATTTCTTTTCTTTTTGATGCTAGCTATTCTGATAGGTATGTGGCTGTCTCATCATGGCGTTGACTTGCATTTCCCTGATGGTTAGTGATGTCGAATATCTTTTCACGTGTCTCTTGGCCATTGGTTTCTATTCTTTGGAAAATGTGTGTGTATTTATTTATTTATATTTAAAGTCTTATTTATTTATTTTGCAAGGGAGCATGTGTGTGAGTGGGGAAGGGGCAGATAGAGGGTGGGGGAGAGAATCCCAAGCAGGCTCTGTGCTGTCAGCGAACCAGGAGATCATGACATGAGCTGAAACCAAGAGTCGGATGCTTAACCAACTGAGTCACCCAAGGTGCCCCAAATTGTAATTTTATTTTTTTTTAAAAAAATCTGCCTTATTAAAAAAAAAAAAGGCTGGGTTTTATCAGAATACCCCTTCCAGTGCCAGTGCTTTGGCTAAAACCTCTGTCATGTCTCACTTGAATTACTACAGGAAGCTCCCAGCTGCCTTCCCTACTTTGGTCTTTGTCCCCCTACAGTCTGTTCACCTCACAGTAGCCAAAGTGACTCATTAATGGATCTCAGATGACAGCATTCTTATTTCTTTCCCCATTATAGATGAGTGTTGCTTATTGTCGATTTTCTATAAAAGGAATCATTCTGTGAGTGCTCTTTTATGTGAGTCTCTTTCACTTACCATGATATTTTGAGATTCATCCTTCTCACTGTGTTAATCCATAGCTTGTTGATTTTTATTGCTGCATCATATTCCAGTTTGTGAAGATGACAGTTCATCTGTTCTCTTACTGATGAACATTCTGGATTTTTTTCAGATTTGAGCTGTTAGGAATAAAGTTTCAATCAGAATTCTTATATACATTTCTTCATCGACAAATGTTTTCATTTGTCTTGTGTAAGTACTGAGGAGGTGAAATGCTGGGCATAGCGTGGGTGTATGTTTAGTTTCATGAGATATTGTCAGGTACATTCCATCCCACAATTTCTTTCTCTTAAAAAAAATTTTTTTAATGTTTATTTTTGAGAGAGAGAGAGAGAGACAGAATATGAATGAGGGAGGGTCAGAGAGAGAAGAAGACACAGAATCTGAAGCAGCTTCCAGGCTCTGAGCTGTCAGCACAGAGCCAGACATGGGGCTCAAACTCAGGAACTGCAAGATCATGACCTAAACTGAAGTTGGCTGCTTAACCAAATAAGCCACCCAGGTGCCTCTCCATCCCACAACTTCTAAAAGTCTCCTTGTCCTCTGTCTTTGGGAACATTTGGCACTGTCAGTATTTTTTGAATTGTAGCCATTCAGGTAGGTGTATAATTGTATTATGATTTTAATTTTCATATCACCTATAACTAATCATGTTGAAAACTTTTCCATGTACTTACTGGTTATTGCTATATTTTCATTTGTAAAATATCTATTCAAATATTTTGTTCATTTAAAGATACTGGGTTATCTTTTTATTACCAAGCTGTAGCATTTTTTCATATATCTTAGGCATCAGTCCCTGTGCAACATGTGCTTTGTGAATATTTTCCCCTAGGCTGTGGCGTGCATATTATTTTCCTAGTGGTGTCTTTTAATGTGCTGAAGTTACACATTTTGGCAAAGTCTAATTTATTGATTTTTTTTATCTCTTATGGTTTTGCTTTGTTTTTATAGCTTTTGCATTTAGATATATGATCCAGTTTGAGTTAATTTTTTTGTATGATGTGAGGTGAGGGGCAAAGTTAATATTTTTAAAATGGTTATCTAGTTATTCCAGGACTTTTTACTAGAAGTATTCTATTTTTCTTGTAAAGATTATAAAAATTCTGAGGGCTTAGGTATATTGCTTTTCTGTTGCTGTTGTAACAAAGGATTACAGACTTAGTGCTTAAATAATACAGATTTATTACTATCTGATAGTTCTGTAGGTCAGAGGACTGACACAGTATTCCTGGATTAAATTAAGCTGTTGGCAGGTCTGTGCTCTTTTCCGGAGGTTCTAGGGAGAATGTGTTTCTTTGCTTTTTCCAGATATCAGAGGCCACTCATATTCCTTGACTCATGGCCCTATTGTGAGTTGGATTGTGTCCTCCAAAAAAGATAAGTCAAAGTCCTGACCTCTGGTGCCTGTGAATGTACTTGGAATGTACTACACGGAAATAGAGTCTTTGAGGATATAATTGATTTATTTGTTGATTTTTTAAATTTATATTTATTTATTTTGAGAGAGAGAATAGAAGTAGGGAGGGACAGAGAGAGAGAGAGAGAGAGATTGAGAATGAGAGAGGGAGAGAGAGAATCCCAAGCAGGCTCCACACTGTCAGAGAAGTTGGTAACATACCCACAGTTCTGGGTGCAGACATTTTGGGAGTGCTGTTAGTTTGTTTATCATAACTTTAATTTTCTCATTCTGTAGTGAATTGAAAATTGTTTTATGTTCAGAGATTAAAGACATGTCATTTTAAAAAATAAATGATTGTCAGATTCTTTATTTAAAATGTAAGTCAAAAAAACCTTTTCCCATGAAATATACAACAATATTCATAAGCTCGAATGACAAAATTACTGTTTCTTTCTTGACTTACTAATGTATATGAACTTTAAATTTAAAAAAGGAAAGTGTCTTTAAAAGATTATCTTGTAATTATGATATCATACTCCAGAAATAATTATGTAATCTGTATTGGGTATACATTCCATGTAATAAGGAAATTTTATACAATTAACACATTAAGGAACATGCTGTGATATATACTAGGCCAAATATATACCTATCATAGACCTAACATTTATATGCATTAATAGGTAAACCAAATTACAGTAATTAAAGGTAAAGTTTATGTATTTTGAGAGAGAGAGAAGTGGGGGGGGTAATCAGAGAGAGGGAGAGAGAATCCCTGTGAGGGGCTTGAACCCACAAACTGTGAGGTCATGACGCAAGCTGAAACCCACAGTCAGAAGCTTAATTGACTGAACCACCCAGGTGCCCCTAAAGACACTTTCTAATGATCATTTTAAACAGCAATATGGTAATTTCATTCTGAAGATGAATGAAAATAATCAACTAATACTACGCAAATGAGTAGTTGTAGCTTGGAGTAAAAAAAAAAAAAAGTATAGTTTCAGTAAAGTACTGTATCACAAAATAGTTTAGGTGATACTGGAGAGAGTATGCCTTGGAAATCTGTGTTAAATGATTTAAAAAATGCAGAACACACACAAGTCAAAGATGCATGCAAGGAATTTAAATAAAATTGGTTTATAAAACGTGAGTCAAGAGAAATAAAATATGTTAGATCAATAAGTCATTAAAATTTTTTTAATGTTTATTTGAGAGAGAGAGAGAGAGAGAGCGCGCGCACAAGGGAGCATGAGCAGGCGAGGGGAAGAAAGAGAGGGAGAAACGGAGTCTGAAGCAGGTTCCAGGCTTTGAGCTGTCAGCACAGAGCCTAATGCTAGTCTCAGACTCAAAAACTGTGAGATCATGACCTGAGCCGAAGTCAGACACTTAACCGGCTGAGCCACTCAGGCGCCCCTTATCAATATACCATTTTAGATAGGATGCAGTTTTTAAATGGGTGTGTAATTAAATCAGTAAATAGAAAGTAAACATTACTATTTTGTACAATTGCTAAAATTTATAGATTGAGTTTGGCCCCACACTCACAGTGCCTCAGCTGGCTTTCTCTCATCCCAGCATGATTTTGTGGTTTTAGTCCTGTTTTGAAGAGTGATCAGGCTGCTAGATTCCTTGCAGTAGAGATGTCTCTGAGGAGGACCCAGAGGGATGCACACATGCCACCATCTATCCCTTGACCAGCCCTTGAAAGAAACTTCAAGGAGGGGAAGGAAGTGGATGTGTGCAGTTTATGGAAAAAATCTATGCTGTGAAAGCCAATGCTTTAATTATCAAGAGCAAGGGTGAACTTACAGCTACATAAACTTTTGGGGACATGATTGTTATCTTTCCTCTGTTTTGTTTTTTTGCTGTAAAACAAATCCAGGGGCAAAGTAAGACACAGAAAGCAGATTAAAACAAATTTAAAACAGACACCAGAGAATATCCCCCCCCCCCCTGTTCTTAAAACCATTCGTATGTAGCAGGGCCAGGAGACAAGGGTGAAGAATTAAACTGCCAGGTTGCTGGAGAAATAGTTAGCTGACCTAACTGGCCTTTGGAGAAGTGGGTTCTTAAAGATGTGGATTGGCTTTGTTAGGCCACATGCATTTATTCTTTGAAAAATGTCTTGTGTAATTATTTATTCTACTCAAAGCTTCACACACGTGCACTTAGATCATGGCAGGGTTGAACAGAATATTTCTGGAAAAACGAAGGATGACAGCATGGAATGAAATGTAATTCAAGTGGCTGACATGCAACTACAGCATTTGATTTATCTCTCTTCTTTGCTGGGCTATTTCCACCCTTCTTGGGGCTGTTGGGCTGAGTCCGTGGGGATCATGAATGGTCCCTCTTATTGCTGTTTTCCTTGGCCCTTTGTGAATTGCAGAAAAGTAGCTCTTGTCCAGAGGAGACCACACTTTCCTCCAGCACATGCTTCAGAAACAAAGGGGTCTGCTGTGGCTACAGTTTACCTCTCCAGGACTGAGCCTAGCACAGCCCTGCCCACCTCTGTCCTGTCCTGACTAGAGTGGAGGGGGGGGGTATGGGAAATACTGTAAAGAAGGGTCAAAGCTTTTGTGAACAGCGACCCCACCCTGGTTTAGTTATTCATGCTGATGGGGGTACAGGAGATTGCAGTGAGGAAAAATCAGGCTTCCTTCTTGACATCACTAAAGTTGTTTTCTCTTATGCTCTGTATTCTAGGTCCTGTGTTTTGAAACTTCCATACATGTAATTCTCATAACAATCCTAGGAGTTCAAGTTCTTTTTTTTAATGTGTATTTATTTATTTATTGGGGGGGCATTGGGACAGGGAGAGAGGGAGGGAGAGAGAGAGAGAGAGATACAGATATAGATACAGAATCTAAAGCAGGCTCCAGGCTCCAAGTTGTCAGCTCAGATCCCAGTGTGGGGCTCGAACCCACAAGCGATGAGATCATGACCTGAGCTGAAGTTGGATGTTCAACGGACTGAGCCACCCTGGCGCCCCAGGAGTTTGAGTGTTTTATCTTAAGATGCAAGCATTAACTATTGTGACCATGAAAAGTAACCGACTGTAAGGATGGCTCAGATAATTTGGGGAACACTGAAGAACCAGGCTTAGAAGACAGAATGGATCAGCTCCTGGGATTTCAATTGCAGGAGTTGATGCATAGTTTCCTTGGGGTGCTGTTAGGTTGAACCTGAGAACTGTTAGCTGTTCTTGCATTACTCTGCTCAGAGTCACATTCCAAGGAGAGAGACCCCATTGGTGGCAGATGGAGATGCCTGAAGTCTCAGGATGACTGTGATGCTGGCTAAGTAGTTACCCAAAGCAAAACTGGCATGTTGTCATAGAAACACCTGGGAAAAGATGATGCTGATGGGCCTCAAATGGAGACTTAGAAAGATTAACATAACTTGACTAATGTCACCCAGCGAATGAGTGGCAGCCTGGATACAGACCCACTTCTTTTAGCCCAAAAGGCTACCCTTTCCCCATTCTGCCATGCCACCTCTCAAGTCTACCTGTGGACAAGGATCATGTACTTGGTTTCTTTTGTCACCGTTGGCAACAAAGGGACTGAAGTCAAGAAAGAGATAAAACTTGGAGGCTGTGGGGAGTAGATAAAGGTGGGAAATGAGCAAATTAGATTTTGTTAGCAAATTATTCTCATGATACTTTTCTCAAATACCTTCCTATCTCAGCATCCTTGACCCTCTTCTCTTCCGGTTTGACTACCACTTCCCCACTTTGTCTTTCCCTTAGATGCTCTGACAACAACTCTGATTTTATTTCTGGATATTACAGTTTCCCAGGGGTTGGTCTTAGGTCCTCTTTTCTTCATCAGCTCTCATCCATACACCACATGGCCCCTCATTAGCTGTTGTCTACAGGGTAAGGGCTCAATCGCTCAGCATGACCTTAGGGTACCTCACACCCGAGCCCCACTGTGCCCAGTAATCTGCTTTCTGTTCTTCATTGTGCCATCATTCAAGGCCCACTGGCCTATCTTTCCCTGTGTTCCAATATACCATCAAGCTTATCACTTTCAACATTTGTTCATGCTGTTCTTTCTTCCACGTGATCCTTTCTACTCTCTGCCTTGTATCCAAATCTGCCTCATTTTCCAAGGTCCAGCTCAGTCCCTACCAACCTCAGGAGACTGTCTCTGGTAACTTTACATTTCAGTGACCACTCCCACTGCCAAGTCAGAGTGTAGGCCATTTGTCTGAGCTTTTTACCATGATAGTGATCCTTAATCTTAGTTGGTTCTCTTGTTTCTCTGAATTGACCTTAAATTTTGAGGGCAAAATCCCTTTATGACTAGGTTATAGATAACCAACAAATATTCAAGTAGTTGATTTGTTTTAAAAATAAGGACTGTAAGCTCTCTGTGAGAAGAGAAGGTATTCGGCTTTTTTTTTTTTTTTTTCTGACTCCTAACACTTCAGAAATGGCAGCTTCAGTGCACGTTTGGATCAGGATCCCCTCATGGGAAAAATCCAGAGTCAGCCTTCCCAAAGAGGCTTCCATTTGGTGCTCAGCCTGGCTGGGTTCCATGAGGCTTCCTAGAAAGGCAGCATACATCAAGAAGTTCCTCCAAAACGATGGGAAGGATACTTCCAGAATGATCCCCAGAAATCAGTTCAGATTGCCAGTAAAATCATTACTGTGAAGCCACCTACTCCTTGGACAAGGTCCAGCTCCCCAAGGCAGTTCATCATAGTCCATGCTGGGACACTACTACCCAAGGTGGTAGACTGTGGAGAGTCTTAGAATCCTCTGCCTTCCTTCATTTACTCATTGAACATTTTCTGGCCTTGGCTTTGTGACTTACCAGGATGATTAAGTTATAGGCTAATCCCAGGTGCTGGTATGTGGCCATGGGCCTTTACTTTGAGGACCAAGTCTCCTCAGTACAGGGGTGCCCAGGTCCTGTGGAGTGGGAGACAGGGAGCGAACCCAGGAGGAGAAACCAAGGAGGCTTACGCAGGCCAAGGGTTTCCTTTTTCACACTTTTTCAGGAATTGGCCATTCACAGCATATGCTGCTCTTTCATTAATGGAACTCACACATGTAGCAGTAGTTGTCTAGGGAAGGCTATTAATGTTCACTTTCCCTATGGATTGCTCTCAAAATCATGTAAAGCGTTTTCCTGTTTTCCTTTGGAAAATGTCTACACTACATCCTGACATTTAATCTGCAGCCCTAACGGGGGTGACTAATGGGAGCTGTTGGTTCTTGGCTATTTCAAAAGTAAGCCAACTTAATCTAGTAATATCTTTTTTAGGCTCTCAGGAAAGGGGAGGGGATGACAATTAAGTCACACAAGCAACCAGTGTGCTTTCCTTAGGCGCACTTAGTAAAACAAATGTCTATTTGTTTTTAAAGTTTTGAAGGTCTGGTTTAAATAACATGGGTTAACCCTTTCAAAGGCTGGGCGATAGAGTGCTTTTAAAAAAGTATATGGTTTAGGTGGGGTCTGCTGCACGGTGGCCCGTATCTTGGCTTTCTAGCGTGTACACAGATTTCTGGTCTACAGCAGGTTGGAGCGGTTACACAGAGGGTGGGGTAGACAAAACAAAAAGCGGTGCTGGAATAGTGCTTGGAAACATTTGTGGATTCAACGTGAGCCAAAACCATGGGAACTGGACTATATCCTCAGGGTTTAAAAGAGATCCAAACAGGCTTACCATGTAGTGGAAATATGAATAGCACCAGACTACAACCGGGCAGCCAGGGCCCTGGTCTCACCTCCATGGAAACTAGCAATGCAATTAGCTGGGTTACGGCTCCGGTCCTCAGTTTCCTCACTTGTGATATGAGTAGGTTTCTAAGGGCCTTTCTAGCTCTGACATTCCATGACACTAAATCATGCTAAAAGGGATTATCATCTGTCTATTCTCTTTCATGTCTGGTTTCCTCTGGCTCTGGAGATGATGGGACTCTGCTATGCTCGCAGCTCAAACTTTCAGGGCCCTAACCCATGCCTCCAGGAAGCAAAGAGTGGGATAGAGATTGTAGATGCTCAAGACCAGATGAGGACTTCTAAAGATTCCCTAGAGGTGCAGACCATTTAGGAGACACGGCCCGGATGCTATTTATCTGTGATGTGGTCCTACAAGCTAGTGCGGAGGCCATAATTGCGCAGCCATGCTTAAGAAGGAGCTTTTCATGACAATGCGGGCACATTCTCCTGCTAGTGGTTTTGGTAACAGGAGGAGGAGGAAGAGCAGCTGACAGTAAGTATGTGCAGTGGGCTGGGCCCTTCATGCTGACCACACAGCCTGCACTGTCTCACTTAATCCTCTCAGCCACCCAGTAGGGAAACATCACCCTAGGAAAGAAGTGAAGGCTCAGGTAGGTTAGGTAGTGGGGAGGAGGGAAGACAGAAGACGGAGGACGGAGGACGGAGGGAGGAGGAGGAGAATTCACACTGGTGTGCCAAGTGACCTCAGCATCATGTTCTCGCCCCTTTTACTTACAACTAACTGGACAGTCATAACCAAATCAAAGTGCCTTGCCCATGACATCAGGACACCCCAGGGGATTTGTACCAGCCCACTTATCCCAAAGTGGGTAGATAGGATCTTGGAGGGGGCTGCAGACACAAGAGAGAAAGGGAGCCTGTCCCACCCCCATGTGCCAAACTCAGGTGGGCCTGATGTGAAGGTTTCTCTCTTTGACTTGCAAGATGATACTGCCTCAGTGCTTGACATGCTGAATTTAGGGAGCTGTACATTGTTATTTCAGCACTCCACTGTTGTGAATTGCTGAAGTGATTTTCAAAGAGAATTTGGGTTGAACATGTACTTCTTACTAAGCAAGAAAACTGTGGCTTTGTATTTATTTGAGAGAGCAATCATGTTTTAAAAAAAAGAATAACCAGAAGCCAGATATCAAAGGCACGCTGGCTGTGATCGCAAACAGGGCTGTCCCGCTCACTTCCTGTGGGGTGTTAATGAGTCTCTGTCTTTGCCCTTTCTCTCCAGAAACCTAAAGCTTTCCTTTATTATTTTTTTTTCTTAAACATGGTACCATGTTTCAGTCTTTCCCAGTGGATTTGTCACTGTCTTTAGACAGCTTCTAGTAATCCCCTTAAGGTCCCAAAGATGTGTGATTTAGACTCTGTCCAAAGTCTTTGGAGCATGAAAGAAAGTGGCTGTTTGAATAACTTATGCATATTCTCTCCTGGACTATTGTGAATTAGGAGTACAAATGAGCCACAAGAGGCATGGAAAGGAGTGAATGGAATAAATGGTCTTTCAGGGAGAAGGGAAATTTTTCAAATTGCCAATTCATTCTTGAACATATTTTTGTTACTCAATCGAACCATATGAAATTGCCATTCTGTAAGTCATATGTGGCAAAATGTCAGCAATTCCTCCTGGTTCATTTTAACATAGGAATTACCCATTTTCCTTGAGGCATCAGTGATAGGAACATAAAGCTTTGTAGGACTCAAATAGCTTATTGCTCTGTCATTTTAGTTGTATTTTCCACCCTCCACCCCAAGCATTGGTTTCGTGAACCAAGAAAGCAACGAATGCAACATAAAACCTTGGTTATTTAGAAGGGACAGACCATAACGAATGATCCTATTTGACATTCCTAGATTGTGAAAAATGGTAGGTGTGTCAATTTAAATTCCCTGAATTATTTTCATTGTTCTTGTGCAAACGTGACCAACTTGCATCTACCACAAGTAAGCAGCAAAATCAAAAATTGAAAAGAACTTAACTTTTAAAAAGTCCAAGTCGAAGTGCTAATGCAAAGAGAATTCTTTTCACCTTAAGATCAAATTACTGCTTATTATAGAACTAATAACTGTACATATCTTTGTATTTGTATATATATATATATCTAGGCTTACTTACTCTTGTACAGACTTTTCTGTGCCTTAGGCCGAGTACTTTCTGAGGGGACAGTTAATGGGAATGACAAAATGGTACAGAATGTATCATTAGCAGTTAGTTACTAGAGACACAAATTAATCATGCCTGTGCCAGGGCTCAGATCTAAGAGAACTGTCATAAGGCACCCAGAGGTGTCTGAGAAGGTTCTTCCTAGGAGCATCTTGAGGTAGTCATTTCTTTCCAGTACATTCTTCTGTGGAAAGCCCTGCATGGTCTTTGATCCCTTTGGTGTCCAGCCTCTGATAGTATGGATTTTCAAACTCCTTTAGGAGCAGGTTAAAGGAAAACTTAAGAGTGCCGTTGCAGGTGGTTCAGAGTCAAATTTGGTTACAGGTGGTTTCCCATTAGGTGTGCTCCGCGGTACCAGTACCAAATGCCAGATGAAACAGCATACCTGTGCTTACTCCACGCAGCTGACTTCCGGTTGGCAGAGAGCAGCAGTAAGGTCAGTCATAACATATCCTTACTTTCCTATGCTGAGGCGAGAAATCTGGGTGTACAAATTCTCCAACTCTGCAGTGAATGGACTTCTAAGACCTTTCTGTGCTTACTTCAGCAGTGTGTCACAAAACATAGTGGCTCGATAGTAACTTCTCGTGTCTAGCCACTTACCCACTGAGCAAAGTCTGTGCCGCTGTAAGAGATGGGAAGCTTTGGGTTCTTTCGGATGAGGATGCTATTTGGCCTAGGTATGCTCACTCTGTATTTGTGCTTAAAAACTGAAGTTCAGGAAAAACCTTAAGTCAGACTCAGAGAACGTTTGCACTTCCTCACAGGTGCTTGAATGCAGTGGCCCCTCAGAGCCTATGTGGGGATGACATGGACTCTCAGGTGTCTAGAAAGATGGAGGGCTCCTAGGAGTCTTAGAATCTATGCAGAAGGGACCTACTGCCTTAATTTTGGCCTTCTCTGTGAATACGAATTTATGTTGTAATTGTCACTCAAACTCCTGCTTACTTTGTGTCACAGATTGGACAGCATTCTATCTTCCTGTAGTTGTGCCCGGCTCTCCTCTCCTGACACTTTCATACAGGTCCCTATAAGCAAAGCCTCAGCCCCGAGCACACACACACACACACACACGCACACGCACACAGGAATTATAGTCCCAGAAAACTCTCAGCCAGCAAACTACCCCAAAATAAGCTTTATTGCAAGAAAAGTGTCATATTTGATACAAAGACCTACAAAAACAAACAAAACCAAAACCAAAAGTTTTTCCTCACAAACACTTGATTACAAATGTACACTGTTTCTTTTTTCTTTTTATTTCTTCAGGTATTAAAAAACAAAACAGAACAAAACCCCAAACTGGATATAACTGGTTATGAATCTTTGGTCAGCACAGGTGTGAGAGGAACAACCCGGAGCCTGCATGTGCTTCTGGCCATTTCACATATGAGGTTTGGTCACCGGTCCAGGGACAGGTTCTTGGGTTGAGAAGTACGCAGGGACGTCCTTTTAGTTGGCGTGTCCCGGTACAGGATCTTTTTAAAATGACTAAAGCAAACTAAACATCAATTCATTGTACAAACATCTTTCATACACAATAGGCTATGATAAAACGAGGCATATGGTGTATAACTACAGTATTAATGAAAATTCTAAAAAAAATGGATTTAAAACAAAACAACATATATTCCTTGGCTGTACTGCATGATTTGTTTGCACATATGGCAGTCCTGAAACAGCTTGAACATAATAAATGCACCGTTAATCTATGACAGCACCGAACACTAGGGAACGCCACGGGTCCCTCCGCGAAGGACTGGCAGTTCCGGAGCTGCCTGTGGCGCCGCGCATGCGCGGCGCACCCTGGGTAAAATGAGGTGACGTGGGCTTCCTTGAGGTTCTAGGAGGAGGAGATACAGTACGGTCTGGCCCTGCAACGCTACTGGTCTCACAAGCAGTCAAGGTATTTTGCTACAGTGGTTGCGCCTCATCTTCCGTTGCCTGGTGTGTCTGCTGATGTGAAATACCGTCCCGCTGAGCTGCTCTGGCTCTGATCGCCCTTATCCGGGATCTACCGGCATTTCCGTCCTTTACGAGTACTGATTACACGGCCCATACAGCTCTGTGAGGCTTTCTTTAAAACAATCGGATGTGTACCAGTTGGACGACTGGCAGAAAAACCAAAGGAAACATCTCTTGAATCTACTGGATTTTTAAAAAGCACCTCTAAAAGACATAGCTCAAATTTATAAATCTAAAGAAAAACAAGTGAGTTTCCCTTTTTTTTTGTTTACATAGTTTGTTCATTTCTCCATATATTACTGCATTAAAAATAAATAAACATCTATATTTTTTTTTACTTAGCAACTATAGCAAAATACCCAAAGTGTTACAGACTGCTAACAGGAAAAAAAAAAAAAGCTCACATTATTTTTGTGCATTTAGTGCCATATGCTGATCTCTTGAACATTTAGTTTTAGGTTTTTTTTTTAATATATTTTAAAGTGAAGTTATATAAAAATACAGTAACCACGGTTGCCTTTGTACTCAAATCTTTGGCCATACCAGAGTCTCAATCATCCCTCTCTGTGAGGGTCAACGTTCTGCAGTCTGAGCCAGGGAGGAAAGCAACACAAGTTGTCTTTTTCTCCCCCTCTCTTTAAAATGGGTCCTTGATCTCTCAGAGGCTTCTGCAGGCTGGCTGTGCAGGGATTTGAGCCTGGAACCAAGTCTGTAAGGGGTTAATAGAGCTGAATCTGCAGCCTCATTCTGAGAGCCTCCCCGAGCTCCCCTACGAGGTAGTCGTCCTCATTGTGGTCTTCCAGTTTCCTCAGCTCCTTCTTCTTGTAGAGAGGGACGCTGCTGATTTCCAGTGTGTACGTGCCGGGCACGAGCTTCCTCTTGGCCGTGTGCAAGTAGCTGAGCCCGTTCCTTTGGTGGATGCGGAAGATGCCCTCGTCGTTCCCTTGGGAGATGACATAGCGGATGTGGTTGTTGAGGGGCTCGATGGCGGGCATGAGTTCTAGGATGTGCTCCTTAGAGCCAAGGCCCGAGAGGTTGAACTTCATTTTCACGGGGCTGTCCATGTCGACGCTCGCCAGGCTGATGGGTTCAATCTGGAGAAAGAGCAGGAAGGGATGTGGGAAGAGATTCTGAGGTGCAAGCAGAGGGACTGGGAAGGGAGCTGTCGCTAGGGCTGCAGCCACAGCGGCCACCCTGCGTAGGCCCTGCGCCCGGAATGCCTGTGAAGGAGGCTGCTGGGACTTGCTGTCAGCTGAGGGGAAAGGTCAGTCCCACAGAGCTTGGCCTGTAAATCTTACAATCTCTCAGTCACCTTGTCCAGGTTGAGTGACAGGGCTGAGCATACAGAGAGCATTCACATTTAAAAACATTCCTTGATGAGTTTTTGCAGTAACATGCTGATTAATACTAAAATGATTTTTTTTTCTGGAGTCTAGGTCGGAAGTGTAGCTACTGGCCAATAGCAGGGACTATCGTCAGAGCAATCTTCATTCTGAAGGCCTGGTGTGATTTGTGAGGACCCCACAACCGTGAGTAGGGTGTGTTTACTGGGCATTTACAATGTTTAGTGCAGACAGAGGGACCTGCAGTGTACTGGGCTTGGGTCTGAATCTGCTTTGGTAAAAATCCAGTGGGGCCAGGCCCAGGTAAACCAAGTCTCACTTGGACAAAGGGAAGGGAGGTTTTAGAGTGCTAATGTAGTAAGACCGGCAAAAATCTAAAGCTCTGAGTTGATGCCTTTAAGTAAGAACTTGGCTCTGGTGGTGCAGAAGTGCCCAAAAGTAATCAGACAGAATCCTGTCCCCGGTACTAAGGTGAGAAGTTGTAATAAGCAAAATTTCTGGATTTTTAGTTAGGGGCACACAATGAGTATCTCACTTGTCATATTTAAACATTGGTTAGGTACCTCACTCAACTTATGGTAAATGTAACACTGGACTGTTTATTATTATATAATAGAACCAAAGATCTTTTGGCTAGAGAAATCTAGTCTTACAGGTAGTTTCTGAGGCCCAGAAAACTGAAGCAAGTCATCTAACTCACATAGCCAGTTAGTTGTTGCCTTTTTTTTTTTTTTTTTTTTTTGTGGGAGTATTCTGCAGTAATGTTAACTGAAGAGGGTGGTCCTAGCCCTAATCTTAAGGCAAATCATCATCTTTGGATACCAGGTATTACCTGGTGACGTTTACCAACATGTCAGGCACTGTTCTGGGCACTTCACAGGGTCAACACAATCTTCCTGTCAGCCTTCAAGGTTAAGTATTTTAATCTCCATTTTACAGGTGAAGAAATTGAGGTAGAGGTTAAGTGAACATGTACCATGAAACACGGGTAATAAGTGGGGAGGGTCAGGGAACATTTCACACCACACATGCATGGTGTGACACTGCATGTTTTAACTACTCGGTTAAATCCACTGGTAGCAATGGCAGGCAATTCAGATTTTCAGTTCCTTACAAATACACTTTACTTGGAGATAAAAATTTGTATGGGAGGAACCCTTATTCTTACATATGTCACAGGATATGGGACCGAATTGGCTTATCTTCTACTGAAAATTAAAAGCAGCCTGGTGTACTTCATTTGTATAAAGCACAAATAGACAAATTCAAAATAATTTGTTTTTTGAATCATTTTAAAATAGCTAGTTCCTAGACCATTTTTTTTCCCTCTGGCCCAAATCAAAAAGAAAAACGTAGGGTCTGAAACTGTGACTCTTAAATTCCTCCCCCCATAGTCCTTGTGTTTTCAGTTAATACTGCCTCTAATTTTAACATGTCTCTGCCATACTCTGTCTGTTAATTCAGTTACCAACTTTCAAGAAAGTTTCCATGGAAGCTGGAAGTTAGGCTAAAATTTACTGCAGTGCATGTGCGCAGGTGTAAGGCTAAAATCTTGTGACAGAACCAAGCGCAGTTTACTCACAGCTGTGGCCTCCAGGTCACGAACACTTCTCTTCTGTCTGCTGTCTTTCTTAGAGTAGCCGTTGATTTTGCACTCATAGCATGCTTCCGGGGACAGAGCATTTTCCTCGTCCACCTCCGTATCCAGGGACAGGTACTGCCCTTTGTTAAATCCCATGCCTGAGACACAGTGGCTGTGTGCAGTGAGGAAAGGCATTATGAGACTTCACAATGTGTGACCACAGTTTTCCAGTGGTAGAGCAGACTTTTCAGAAACAGGAAAGTAACAGAGTAAACTCTAAGCTCATAAACATGAGCACCTATTTTTCTTGGTAACTTTCTTTCAATACGTAATACAGGAGGTGCTCCCTCATTTTGAGCAACATACTTCTGAGAAGAATTAAAAAAAAAAAAAAAGGAAAGTAAGAATTTCAAAAGGGAATGCTTAGAGAATTTCTGTTGCTTTAGAAGCCTGTGTTTGATGTTCTCAGGAAAGCTCTGTGCTTTAACAGCTGGGATTTCTGAGCTCCTGTTATGGTGAGTGAGAGTCACTGAGTTGGCTGTAAATGACCCTTGTCTGGACCAAGACCTTGGGTTTTAAGCATTATTAGGTACCAGGGGTGGTCAGGCAAGTCTGCACCCCTCAGTGCCTGACTCACTCCCTGTTCCTTCGGGGGAAGGTGACCTTGACTGACTTGTAAATTCCCGTCTCCTGTACTGTGAGGGCCAGCTGCCTTGAAGGAAGGAGGCAGGCGGCCAGCGACTCCAATGTGCGGGAGACAGCCCACTTGGGGAGGTGTCCTTGAGCTGGCGGGAACCCAGCCTTGTGGCCTGGTGCCACACTGACCGGGCACACCCTCTCTCTGCAGTGTACAGCCAGATGAGCAGAGAGAGAGACAGATGCTTTCCTTAGGGACCACCAAGGGAGCACTTGCCAAAATTCATAGAAAAATCTGGGGTGAAGCCATCCCCACTTACACCTCATAACCCTGGTGTCAGTGACAACATGGGAGCAGGGTCTTTAAAGGTCTGCTTGTCTTCGGCTTTGAGGGATGTGAGTGAATCAGTTCAGGCCGTTCTGCGGTGCTGGAAAGGGACACCTGTGTGACAGCGGGTCTCAGGTTCACGGCCGAGGTGATCCTACCGCAGCCCACCCACGTGTCTGCTTGGTGGTCCTCCTTCCCACACCCCACGTCCCGGGACCAGCGCTTTCGCCTCCTGGGCTGTGCCACTGTTTGCTCTCCCTGCAGTGCTGGGACCACACCTGTGTTCCTGTGCGAGGCGGGTGGGTGGCCTTACCCCTGTCCCACTCGGTAGTAGCCGGGCGGGCAGCCACAGAGGTAGCCCCCTTCTGTGTTGGAGCAGCCGTAGTTGCAGGGGTTCTTGGAGGATGAGCACTCGTTGACGTCATGGCAGGCGCTGGAGAACTGGTCGAAGGAGAAGCCTGAGGGGCAGACGCACTTGTAACCCCCCAGCGTGTTGTAGCAGGAAGCGGAGCCGCACGCGTTGGGATTGGAGCATTCGTTCTCGTCTAGGAAGAGAGTAAGAATCTTTTACGTGGGGAAGCGGGCAGGAGGGGAAGGGCAGCCCGGCTCTCACGGGAATGGCAGTTTCACATGGACGTATCTCTAGAACTGTATTTAAAAAATGTTCACTCTGAGGGCTGATTGGCAAAGCTTATAAAATGGAAGAAAAATAAAAAAAACCCTGACAAATCCCCCTCACTTGAAAAAAAAACCCTTGCACTCCCCTTGTATTTTCTGTTGGTGCTATATTTCTGAATAGGATGCAGCCTTTGGGTAAGGATGTTTGCGGTCTGTCTACTGAATAACTTCTATTCTCTGAACCTAAAGTTACTTCAGTTTTTTTTTTAATGTTTTATTCATTCCTGAGAGAGAGAGAGAGACAGCGTGAGCAGGGGGAGTCAGAAAGAGAGGGAGACACAGAATTTAAAGCAGGTTCCAGACTCTGAGCTGTCAGCACAGAGTCCGACGCAGGGCTCGAACCCACAAACCGTGAGATCATGTCCTGAGCCGAAGTCAGACGCCTAACTGACTGAGCCACCCAGGTGCCCCGACCTAAGGTTACTTCAAACGCCTGTCTCTGAGATCCATGGAGATACCAAGTATATCACTACATTTTAGGGGCCACAGGGATGGGAGAAGTGGAAAATGACTCCTCGTGGGTGTGGAGTTTCTCTCTGCGATGATGAAAATGTGCTGGAGGTGATGGCTGTGCACTCATCAGAACATACTGAATACCACTCAAGTGTACACATTGTGTTCTCAATTTTTTTTTTAATGTTTATTGGTTTTAGAGCGAGAAAGAGACCAACTGTGAGCAGGGGAGGGACCGAGAGAGAGGGAGACACAGAATCTGAAACAGGCTCTAGATTCCGAGCTGTCGGCACAGAGCCTGACATAAGGTGTGAACCCAAGAACCATGAGATTATGACCCGAGCTGAAGGCTGAAGTCATACACTTAACCGACTGAGCCAGAGTCCCCTGAACTGTACACATTTTGAAAAGATGACTTTTATGATATGTGAATTACATCTCAGTTAAACAAATCTGTATCTGTACGTGTTTCTGTTCTCCCAGCAATTCTAAATTCAAATATATATAAAATTCAAATATATATAAAAATTCAAATACTCTTGAGTTACAAAGTAATTAAAAGAAACTATTTAACTGATTTACTGAACTGGACATCGAGTATGCCTTTATCTGCTCGAGAGCCCATCCCGTGCAGACTGCACTTTAGGAGAGAGCACTGCATTCAGAATATGCTGACGTACGTTTTGCTAGTTTAATAACCTTACACTGTACGTTTCTGACTGCAGGGTAATTACAGGTTCTACTTGCTGTTGCTCTTACTTTTACAAAATCAAAGCCTGATTGTGCTTTTAACTCTGGAGATTACCATTTTGCTCTTCACTGCCTGGTTGATATATAGTATGTGGCTTGACTCCTCTGGGCTTTATTATAATCCATATTTCCCCCTGGGCGCAAGTCACATCCGCTCCATGGAATTCTTTCAGATTCTCGTGTCCCCATTGGAGCGCAGTGTGTCTGTTTACTTGATATGTGACAAGTCTACGTTTCAGCCCACATGGGGTAGCGGTTCATCTGCAAGCGGATGTGCGTCTGGAATACAACAGCCAGAGGGAGGGGCCTGTGTGCAGCAGCTCAGCCAGATTATGAGGGGTGCAGGCGGAGGTGCCGAGGCCTTGCAGACAGGAAATTTAAGGCCATTAAGTAAGGCACACAGGTTACCAAAAGGGTAGATGTGAATGAATTCGGCAACTTTTGTGTCAGGATTATAGGTTCAGAATTGACCAACAAACAGAGAATGCTGGATCTACAACCTACTATGATTATTGAATATGTATGAGCTCTATGTTTTCATTTCATGGGGAGAAAGTATTTAAATCAATTCTTAGTAACTAATCTCACTTTTAAAATATATTGACGTTTGATACATACTTTGTCTCACACTTCACTATTTTTTTCCATATCCAAGTATTAATATTCACTTACTTTTGATTTTGAATAACTGATAATGGTTGCAAAGATTTGAGCATGTTACCTACCTGTATCTGTACAGTCTATGAGCCAGAATGTTATAAATGTTCTCTGGCAAATGGCTGGTGACTTCTTAAAACCTTTTTCAGTATTAACAAAAAACTGTCATTTTGCTTAAGTGGCAACAGTATTAACAACATTGTATCCTTACAGTTTAATATTATTAAAATTATCTGATGCACTGACTATAACAGTTTTGACCATTTACTAAGAGAATCCAGATAAATAGGTCTGAAATAGTGCCTTCTGTATCCACCCCCCTATAATCATACGAATGACTAATGATACACACACACAGGTAATAGATAAAAATAATTTGTGGCCTTTGAGTTTGCATTTTGTCATAATTCTTGTTCTTCCAACAAGTTGTTGCTTTTCTTAGTTAGTTCCTGATGATTTAATTCTATCCCTGCCATATATCTGAGTTAAAATTCCAACTGGAATTATGTGTGTGCAAAGCAAGGAAGTCAGCAATTACAGTAGAGATCAGCTGGATTCCTCAACCTTGAACATAAGAATCTAGAAACTTCCAAATCCCTGCTGTTACACTGTGTGGGCTTTTCTGGGGTGACTGCCTTGCTGAAGTGCCCACTTAGAGAATTCCACAAAGGGCAATTAGGATGTACCACACATGGGGCACCTGGGGGCTCAGTTAATCATGTGACTCTTGATTTCAGCTCTGGTCATGATCTCATGGTCTTGAGATTGAGCCCCCTCGTGGGACTCCATGTGGAGCCTGTGTGGGATTCTCTCTGCCCCTCCCCAACTTGTCTCTCTCCCTCTCTCTTTCTCAAAAGCAATAAATTTTTAAAAAGGCTATTCTATATAGCCTTGATTCTAAAGTTAGACCAATGGAGTGAAAAACATATTTTTACACTAGATAGTCACAGGCAGAAGCTCCAGGAGATGAAAAACTGGAAGTAGGGATGATATTCCATACACGGTCCTGTTTATACTTATGATCACTATAAAAATAAGTACTTTTAATAATATTTCACCTTTAATGAAATATTAAAAGATCATCCTTTGGCCGTAGTATCCACAGAATTAACTGAGAAATCCGTGTTATTTATAAATAAAGTGGAGGGTCTCATATTTTATAAACAAAGCAATATACTTGTTTTATACTGTTTTAAAGTAAAAGTACTGTTCCCTGTATTCCGTAGGATATTTATTATGCCTGTACTTTGCCACTGTTTAAAAATCAGGGCGAAAGGACATTGGCAACATTTTTGTGTGTGTACAGAAAAAGTAGTATATTTATGAAATCATTTTGATAATCCTTGAAGACTCTGCCCTTAACTTCTTAATCATTAACGGTTTCTGCATTTTCCCGCACAGGTGTCTATTCGTGGGGTGACAAAGCCTCTGTCTTTGGCCTGGCACAAGACCACAGCCTCTTTGTAATTTTGGCAGAGGTGGCTTCCCTCCTTTGAAATTTATCTGGATTTTCTCTGCTCAAGTCACTAAACCGTCATGAGGAATTTCTTTTGAGAAGGCCACAGAGGATAAAATCAGATTAATTTGTTTGGTGGATGCTCAGCGTGAAGTATGTGGAGAACACGCAGGGTAACTGAAATCACTACAGAGGGACAGGAAGGCACCCTGCTGTTTCTCTGTGGGGCTCGGTTCCCCTTGGGCTCAGCTATGCTGACATCTACTGTCACAGTGTGTTGGATGGCGCATCATTGAAGTGCACTCACATGGGGCCAGGAAATCAGGCGTATGCTACGTACATCAGCCGGCTGCTCAAGTACAGAATAATGTTCTCTTTGATGAATCTGTCCTTAAAAGGAGACTTTCTATTGACTATTATCAGTGCAAGGAACAGAGCTAAGGGCCTACAGATTTTATTTTATAAACGTTTTTATCTGGAGTTTTCAACAGAATTAGCTCTAACTGGAAACTTTTTCTACCTTCAAATACTTAACCGTCTTCATTACATCTGTGTAAATGAAGAGCACACGTATATGGCTCTTAATAAGCTGATCTGAATTCTTTTCGATTTATAGGAGGGAGATTGATGGGTAATTCCTCAACCCCAAACCTAAAGATGAGACATTAATGAGAAAAAGCCCCAGACCTTAGCACATGAAGATGATGATTCTTGACACCACCTTTAGAAAGTTAAAATTACATTTAGTAGGAAATTCCAATTATAAAAGCTCTAGTTGAGTTACCTTTTCAGCCCTTAAAACAACATTTTTATTCCAGATATTTTCAAACCTACGTTAGCACAGAGACTAGTGTACAGATTTCTACATATCAGGGCAAAGGACTGGTTTTAAAGTTCTAGGATTCTAGGGCCACCTCGGTTGGCTCAGTAAGTTAGACATCTGACTCTTGAGCCAAAATCATGATTTCAAGGCTCTTGGGATCCAGCCTCATCTCTGCCTCAGCGCAGACAGCATGGAGCCTGCCTGGGATTCTTTCTCTCCCTCTGCTGAACTCCTGCTAGCACACGCGCGCTCTCGCTGTCTCTCTTTCTCAAAAATAAACAAAGTTCTAGGATTCAAAGGCTCCACTGAAACCTCAACCTTTTTTAGTTCATCTTATGCAAAGATAGTTTAAGGTAAGAAAGGCAGAAGGTACATCACAAGCGGAGCTCACCGACACACTGGTTCCACTGGTAGTGCTGAATATACCCTTGAGGGCAGCCGCATCTGTAGCCTCCCAGGATGTTCTGGCAGCCATGCTGGCACCTGTGGTTTCCATCACATTCATCCACGTCTGCAACAAAAATCCCAGCATGAGATTCCTGCAGACTTTCCTCTACTGTTCTGAAATGCACTCCACATACAACCTGGGTTAACGATTATCAGGGACACTAACAAGACACACAGAGGCTTTGAGCTCTTCCAGGTCACATGGTTATTAGGGGTGATAAAAAGAATGGTTCTAAGAGCCCACCTTATTCTATGCTGTCCGCCACACCATCTCCTGTCAGTGCTTTCAATAACATCTTAATTTCAGCAAATCAGTCAGAGCAGCCACAAATGTTGTATATTTTGGATGGATGAATTGCATACGGTGTGATTTATTTGGTAGGTTATCTAAACATATTTGCATTACCTATTCCAGTAGATTCAAATATAATTTGGACACTTTATTCCTCATTTTGAGGAAGATACAGCACTACAGCGATACCATTCAAAATTAATTATATTTAAAATTAAGGTATCCGAATGTTATTTTTATTTATTTATTTATTTATTTATTTATTTATTTATTTATTTATTTTTTAATGTTTTATTTATTTCTAGGAGAGAGAGAGAGAGACAGCGTGAGCAGGGGAGGGTCAGAGAGAGAGGGAGTCACAGGTCACAGACTGAAACAGGCTCCAGGCTCTGAGCTGGCAGTCAGCACAGAGCCCGACGCGGGGCTGGAACCCACGAACCCGCGAGATCATGACCTAAGCGAAAGTCGGACGCTTAACCGACTAAGCCACCCAGGCGCCCCACGAATGTTATTTTTAGATACGACATGGTATTCTTACACATCTGGGATAATTTCTTTGTTCATACATGCATTCTCTTTTGGAATGACACCTGAGGCTTTGAAATCTACCCATAAAGAGTAAAATAAAATTGACATGTCTGATGTGTGTACAACAAATTTATATTAATAAATAATAAATGGTATCTCATGTGGATGGTCACAAGCTGAACCCACATGTGGCAAACAGCCGTACATTCAGAATGCTTTAAAAATTTCAATGATTTCAACTATAAAATGTTAAAATGGAAATTTTTAGAAGTGGATTTTTCTTGGCTGCAAATTAGATGTATAAATGTCCTACACTTCTTATAAAGAGTACATTAAAAACTCAATATATTTCTTAAATCCAAAATCATAAATTCCTAAGAATAATAAAGGGTGACTAATATCAATAAAGACATAAGTTGCCTTAAATTTATAAAAAATATATGGGATGTATATAGTCTCATAATTTTTTGGCATGGTATTTTGTAAAAGATACCAATTCTTATAAATTAACACTTGCAATGAAAATGTTAGAGAACAGTATAATATTTTGTTGGGTATAGGCAAATTCTTATTTTATTCCCAGCTAAACACTTCCTTGGACTTCACAAGAAATACCTATTGTGGGGATGGAGTTACAGAAATTATTCATTGTTGGGAAGAGAGTGGATCAGGAGTTTCAGAACAAAGGAAATGGAAATAGCTATCATTTTCCCCAGTGCTTTTCGTATATTTCTGCAATTCCCTTTCATAATTGGTTCTTTCCTTAGACTTAACTTTCACACAGGCCGTTATCAGGGAACAAAGCCCAGTGTTTTTTTCTGATTTATTTGTATACTACTGTAAACCATATTAGCTATAGAATTCCGCCCCTCTTTTTTTTAGATCAGTAATTAGGTAAAGTAACACCAGTTACTTTAAAAGCTAGTTCATACTCTCAGAATTTCTGTTCTACCACATTAAAGTTTTCCTCTGCTCCTAAAATGATATACGAAAATGTAAGAACAGAAATCAGTTCCAGAGTTCTATTTTGTTAAGTGCTTTCTTTCTTCTGAGATGATCTCATTTCTCATTTAGTGGCCTGGAAGTGAAAAATAGTTTGCTCTGTTAGATCAAGGATTTTTGAGCAAATAAACTGACCTTCACAGTTCAGTCCGGTGGCATCAAGAGAGAACCCTCTTTGGCATTCGCAGCTGAAACTTCCAGGCGTGTTTTGACAGATTCCCTTTGCTCCACAGAGTGAAGGCTGAGAGCCACATTCATTGTTGTCTACCAAGGCAGGAAAGAGGAGTGTCAAGCTTCCCGGTCATTACCTGGCTGAGATTTCACTACACAAAGTGAAAAGTGAGGTACGAAAGCCTAAGTTTCAAGATGTGAAACTTTAGGGAAATGTATGCCCAGAGTCATTGTCATGTTAGAGGCAAAAGTGGCAAGAAAAGGAATATTTTAAGACATGTGAAATTATAGCACCTCTTGGGTTGATCGAGGACATGATTTTTGATAATGCAGACTGAAGGTCTCTTAACATGTATGTCTTCTAACATAAAATAATAACCCACCATGTTCACTAGTGTGTTCTAAATTACAGTGAACCTTTATTCCTATCTTGTCTGAACACATATGGGTATATTTAGAATGCAACATAAAGGCACTGTTTGGAATACACCCTACTGTGCATGTGCCTGGACCATAAATATTTTTTCCTTTGGATATTATTCTTGTGCAAAAACACCTCTATTATTCACCACTTTTCTAGACCACTAATTATGACACACTGGTTCTAAATATGAGTAGTGGGCCATTCGTTATTCTCCCACTTTAAGTATGATTTTTATGCATCTACCAAGAGTTTGCGAGACTTCCCATTTGCAGTGTTGTCTTACCAATACAAGCAGTGTGGTGCTGTGTGAAACCAGGTGGGCATTTACAGGTAAAACCTCCCAGAGTGTTGACACAGAGGAACTGGCAGTTGTGCTGTTTGGTCTGACATTCATCAAGGTCTGAAATGAAAGAGAAGCCAGTGAAAATCAGAGCAGAGTCACCTAGCTGTGCATCCTTTCCCATGAAACCACAGAATGGGTACACGTTCCACTGGGAGTATTTTGTCAAGAGTTGTGGGGAAAGCTTTACAGGCTTCCATATGCATATGGTAGCCCGTTTCTTTTCACACACATGAGCAGTGTAAATATTATGGGCTACTCTGATAGGATGGCTACGGTGATACAGAGCACAAAGTTTTCCTAGAATAAGAAACTGAATTGCGGGCGGGGAGGTAGGGGTGGCGCCTGGGTGGCTCTGTCAGTTGAGCGTGGGACTTCGGCTCAGGTCATGATCTCACAGTTTATAAGTTCGAGCCCCGTGATGGGCTCTGTGCTGACAGCTCAGAGCCTGGAGCCTCCTTCAGATTCTGTGTTTCCCCTTCTCTCTGCCCCTCCCCTGCTCAAGCTCTGTCTGTCTCTCTCAATAATATATAAAAATGTTAAAATTAAAAAAAAGAAAAAAAACCTGAATGGAAGAGTCACAGTGGTTTACATGAACTATTCACAAAGGAAATATCCAAAGGGTATAATCCTTGAATTTAAAGCTGAGTTCAGTACGTGGCTGGCCACTTACTCCTATTACCCCTAAAGAGGGGTTAAATAAAAGTAAAACCATCTGGAAATTGATGAAGATCTGAAAACAAACACTCTATCAGGTTCTCAGGGTCCAAATGAAAATACCATCAAAAATACCAGAAGTAAAAAAATACAGCATCTGGGGCGCCTGGGTGGCTTAGTCGGTTAAGCGTCCGACTTTCGCTTAGGTCATGATCTCGCGGTTCGTGGGTTCGAGCCCCGCGTCGGGCTCTGTGCTGACGACTGCCAGCTCAGAGCCTGGAGCCTGTTTCAGTCTGTGACTCCCTCTCTCTCTGACCCTCCCCTGCTCACGCGGTCTCTCTCTCTCTCCTAAAAATAAATAAAACATTAAAAAAAAAAAATACAGCATCTGTAATTCTGATCATAAATGGAATTTATATTTGAACAGAAAACTCCATGTGATTTTGGTTAGATTAGAACTTAATATATTTAAATAAATATGCAATGCAATATAAGATGTAGACAACACTAATTCATTAAAGCTTAAAACGCACACTCACTAGTTATACTCCTAACAATGCAAAATTAAATTGACTCCTGATGGCTCAATAAATAGGTCAAAGAGAATAGTACTGCTTGCTATTATTATTAGTACTTTTTTTGGGTATTCCTTGGAAATAAAACTTCATCTTCTTAAGAATAACGTGTATTTCAAAATTTTAATTAGACAGGAATTCCCTCAGTCCATTGATTTTATACTGGTGAGGTTTGTGATAAAACTGAATGTATGAATTATAGCATTGGAGCTACAGTAATTGCCTAATTTAGTTTGATAATTACTTTCAATACTACCTAAGCAAAAAATTTTAAATTCAGCCATTCATTTTCAGTCTTCTTCAGTAAACGTGTAAGAATAGTTTAGAGAAATAAAATTTTCTATAAACAATGAAAGAAATTTGATTTTAGTTGTTTGTTTCAATCTCTTTGCTCACCATTTTTTTGTTTTATATCATTTCATCTTATTTTGAATTATGTGGTTTGCTAGAAGAAGCAAACCTCTGCAGTTTGGGTTTTAAGGCTCTGTGGCTCCCATCATGTGTTCTTCAGTAGAGTTTTCTGTGAATAATAAAGTGGTCACTAGGAAGATGTGCTTTCGTGAAGGAGACGCAGGAGTAATCCCAGACTAGCTAAATGTGGATCTGAAAGAAGAGAGATGCGGGTCAGAAAAGCCTGAGGCCTCGCTCACCTTTGCAGGTCTTTGCATCCTCCTGCAGGACGTACCCCCGGGGACAGGAGCACTGGTAGCTTCCCTCCGCGTTCTTGCAGATGAAGTTGCATGGTTTCGGGGATTGGGAACATTCATCAAGATCTAAGGAAAAGGGATGTGAAGATTAAATTCTTAGTCTCAAGGAACAACTGGTCTCCTTCCTCCCTCCATATTTCTACTTCATCTTTTCCTTTTCTGCTTCAACTTAAATGGAAAAGCAGCAAGAGAGAAATGATGCACAACACAATGTCCTCGAAAGTAACATACTGGTTTACTTTGTAGGTCAATCTATGATTCGTGGATAAATGTAATATGTGGACAACTGTCTGGGTTCAAAAAAATCCACTACGTTGTTTTTAAAAATTTTTTTAAATATTTATTTTTTAGAGAGAGAGTGAGAGAGAGAGCAGAGGAGATGCAGAGAGGGAGACAGGATCCCAAGCAGGCTCTGTGCGTCAGCACAAAGCCCGACATGGAGCTCCAACACACCAACCATGAGATCACAGCCTGAGCTGAAGTCAGATGCTCAACCGACTGAGTCACCCAGGTGCTGCTCGCTCCACTATGATCTTTAGATTTAATATTTTGGTTTATAGCTCAAGGATCATACCCTAAAATGTAAGACTTTCTTTCTTCTTTAAAAAATTTTTTACTTTTGAGAGAGAGAGAGAGAGAGAGAGAACAAGCATGAGCGGGGAAGGGGTAGAGAAGGAGACACAGAATCTGAAACAGGCTCCAGGCTCTGAGCTGTCAGCACAGTCAGAGGTAACCGCTCCTTTCAAGGTGGCCCTCCGTGCACCATTTTCTCCTTCCAGGGTGCAAAAACATCTCCCTCTCGGGGCGCTTGGGTGGCTCAGGCAGTTAAGTGTCCAACTTCAGCTCAGGTCATGATCTCGCAATTCGTGGGTTCGAGCCCCCGTCAGGCTCTGTGGTACAGCTCAGAGCCTGGAGCCTGTTTCAGATTCTGTGTCTCCCTCTCTCTCTGACCCTCCCCTGCTCACCCTGTCTCTCTCAGAAATAAATCAAACATTTGAAAAAAAAAAAAGTCTCCCTCTCCTCTTTTTGCCCAGGGGTGGCCCAGCCCCAGCACACAGCATTGTGCCTCTCAGTTTCTACACACTTCGCTTACAGCTTCATTCAAAACCGCCCTCCTTAATTTGTCCCCCTGTGAATATGCTACCTCTTTTCTGCTAAGACTGACAGACAGCAAACCATCCCCATTTCTTCCTAAAACATACCGAGTCAATATGATCTTCTTAACCCTTTCTTGACAGGTTGTTATCAAAACAGGTACTTTAATAGAAGTAAAGTTGCAAGTGGATTAAATATGGAGGACAAAAGACTTTATTTATTTATTTTTTTTGGTCATTGTTGAAAACTAAGTTGAATGCTTTGGAAAGACTCGATAAAGGCAAGCCTCCCAACCCCTGCCCTCAATTGTTTTAGAATTCTGTGTGTGAGACATTAATAAATTAAATTAGAAAAAGAGGCTGTAAAAATGTAGAAGAATTCTGCCCTCAAACTGCTTTGCAACTGGAAATTATACATGATGCTTAATTGGTATATTTTATGCCAAAAACAGCAATGAGGAGCAAAATGCATTCTCTCTATATGTGCTAACACACACGTCCACAGTCAGAAGTCATTTTATCAAGACATTGATGAGGCACCTAGGTGGCTCAGCTGGTTAAGTGCAGGACATGATCTCAGAACATTCCCGAGTTCAAGCCCCACATCAGGCTCTGTGCTGACAGCTCAGAGCCTAGAGCCTGTTTCAGATTCTGTGCCTCCCTCGCTGTGCCCCTCCCCACCTCACGCTCTGTCTCTCTCTCAAAAATAAACATTAAAAAGAAAAAAAGACATTGACAAATGTGTACTTCTGCATTTTAAATTAAAATATAAAATGTTGAAATATTTTTAAAATAATTTTCATGCTTCTCCGATTGAACACTTCCTGATGAACAGAACAGTTCTGTGTCCTGTGCTGTTGGACATGCACAGGCAATGACTGTGATACCTGGAACCACATTCCTAAAGGAATGGCATGATTTGATACAAGGTAAAGTCCATCGCTCCCTGACAAACACACTGCACTGAGAGAAGTGACCTGTAGGAAACGGGAGCTGGCCACTCCCAGAGGGAGACGGTGCGCCTTACCTACACACGAGGTGCCGCTGAGGTCTGTGGTGTAGCCCACCTTGCAGAAGCATCTGAACGAGCCCATGGTATTGATGCACTGACCATTGCTGCAGAGGTTTGGCATCACCTTGCATTCATCGATATCTTTGGGAGAAAATAACCCAAAATGAAAACAAATGTACAAGGTCCTATATACGGCGGGTATAAAACTGGAGAGAGAACTAAGAGAGGTGAAGGGCGTGACGCGAGATAAGTGGCAACACCAACACCCGCAAGTGCTGCTCACGCCGGTGGCTGGCAATGTGGAAGGGAAAGAAAAATACTCTGAAGAGATACATACGTGGAGGGCAGATCTGAAACCCCTGCTTACGTGTACCCATTTTGCAATCTAAGTGTGAATTATCTTGGTGGGATGTAGAAAGCTACCTCTCTGAATCTCCAGTACTCTGGAATTTGTGGTGGTTTCCCATGCCCGGACCTCACATTCACATTTGGATTCAGCTCTGAAGAAAGGGTTTCATTAGCAAAGTAAATCGGGCCCAGGACCAAGAATCTGTGTAGTAACAGAAGAAAATGGTATTTTCCAGGACACCAGTCTATCAGGTGGTTGTACAGAAAAATGGAAACAGAGGACTAATGTGCCAGAGGCTAGACTTATCTCTGAAATTAGAGCTTTTAAATGTAAACTGCTTAAAAGAGGAATGGACTCAGGGACGGGAAAAAAAAATTGGAAACCACTAACCAATTATGAGACTTGCTGGTTTGTAAGTACACTGAAAATAGACTGAGGTCCTGTGCACACTCAAATAAGCAACACTTATTTAAATGATGCCAGTATAGTTTGGAGGGTTACAAGCAAGGTTGTGGGGGTTAGACAGAGGGTTCTGTTGCTGGGTGCATCCCTTAGAAAGGCTGTGATCTCACGAAAATTACTTACTTTTACCTAAGTTTTCCGTTTTCCCAATAAACTCTACCTCTTAAAGACGAAGACTGCATCTTTTCAAGTCTCTAAATCATTAGCAAAAAGCATATACAGACACATATAAGTATTCTAGGTATTGTAGCAGTTTTTCACTTTTCCTTCCAATTTGCCTCAATTAACGCTCATGGTATTGATAACGTGCGTCAGTTTCCTCATCTCCTTACCTCTTCCATCCGTGGTATATCCTGGGCCATGAGGACATATCTTTTTGTACTGGGCAGTTCCCGGAAGTGGGCAAAGCTCACACTGGTGACCCCAGCCTCGCCCCCCGTCACAGCAGCATTCAGACTTTGTGACGAGGTTGCGGCTGCTGGACGCCATCTGACACATGGTCTGCAACACCTCTGCAAAGCAGAGACCCTGTCGATTGTCTGAAATAACAATGAGTTAATAAGCATCAGTCACATGGCATGGACGCTTCTTTTTCGTCTTCAAGTAAAACAGGACAATCAATGTTTTCCTTCCTGGCAGGAATTCTTTCAAAGGTAAGTACTCTTCCATATGAACAGCCACACTGCCTGACAGTGTCATGAATACAGAGGTGTTGGAGAATGAGTTCTTTTACTCTAGTTTATTAAATTTGACAAGAAGTGATACTATACTTAAGAAATAGATTTATTTTTCTTCAGTCCATCAGCAGCTAATTGATAGTAAGCTATCATCCAGCAGAATGCGAATAAAAGGAAAATGAAATGAAATCATTTCCCTATAAATAAGCAAATGAGTATCAGGATTTGTTTCTGAAAGCAAATTCCCGATGTTATGATGTTGGTACATATTCAATCCAGTCTCATATTTCCTGCATCTAAAAGAGTGTTCAAACATTTGGGCTAGATGGTTTTTTTTTTAATATAAATAAAGCAATTTCTATGATGTAAATAAGCAAATAAATCTTTAATACCGTTTTATGAACCATCCTATAAACAGAAAAGTACATTAGACTATGTAGGTTATCTCTTTTATTTCCAGAAAGATTGGTGGCTTGTAAGGGTCCAGAATGAAGGCAACAGAGAACAAAATGTATTTTCTTGACTAACAGTTTCCTAAGATTTAATGCAGTGACATCATTTGGAGAATCTGATCCATGCTGTTTTTCTATCAGGGATGGGTAGTCTTATTTCTCTGTTTTTCCTTAAATTTTCCTACTCCATACATTTACACCTCATAATTAACTGAAATGGCTTATATTGTGGGTATTTTAGCATGCAAATACAATATAATGTCTGAGCTTTATATTTTCCACAAGAAAATATTTTATAAAACATTTTCCTGTACCATAAAATAAAAGTTAATCTTCACTGCATTTTTAAAATGTGGCACTTGCTATAATATTATTAATACAGCAAAGCTTACCTCACATAGCAAATATTTTCTTAAGGAGTTAAATCATCTCCTGATGTAAGTTTTACTAAAGTCACATTTTCCATAGAGCTTAATTAATCTTAATTTTGGAAAGACTATTTACATTACACATAGATGTGCATACAGCACATGGGCAGAAATACATCATTTTAATAGAGGTATACCTTTAGGAAGAGGTATAGTGGATTACTCAGATTGGAGTTGTTTTTAGCAGACAAGATGGTGAGCCCTTCTGTGATTACGTCATAAAAAGGATGTTTTATTTACCAAGTACAATACAACCAGATGTCCACTTACCAAGGCATTCAGTGCCTGAGGAACTTGACTGAAATCCTTCACTACACTCACATCTGTAGCTGCCGACAGTGTTAACACAGCGCCCATTTTCACAAATTCCTGGCTTGGTCCTGCATTCATTTTCATCTTTGGGAAAACAAATAGGGTGAATAAGGAGCAGACTGTAAAATGACCGATTTACAAGTGATCCTTGAGTGGGTTACATCTTACTTAGAAAGTCCTCACCAAAGTACTAATATGATGGGGTAAAAACTAGTCCTATGTGAATATGGATTTATTTTTGACTCCATCCTTCCAGGTGGGTTCTTCCTTAAAGCGTTTTTCTTTTCCCCTCCCCTGCTTGCAGGGGAGGTGTGGTTGCTTGATGGGAAAGGGGCCTCCACATGGCATAGCCCTGCCCTGACACACCATACAGGTGAGGGACAACTCTGGGGAAGAGGATGCCAGTTTATGGGATACGGGAGCGAGGCTGGGGGCTGAGGGTGTTAGGGGAGGGTAGAGAGGAGGCTAAAAGCCACACAGGCAGGGATGAAGGGCAGCCTCCCACACTGGCTTTGAGTCAGATCACAGGAGCAGAGTGGTGTGTGTGGACTGTTACTGGGAGAGGAAATGTAGGGAGTCCTGCTCTTTGGTTGGTGACAGATCTGTTAGGGCAGAACAGATCCCACAAGTGTCCTCCTCAGTGCCCTTGGCCCATCTAGGCCCCCCCCCCCGACAACCCCTCCAGTAACTCTCGTTTATTCTCTGTATTTGAGAGTCTCTTGTTTTGCCCCCTTCCTGTTTTTAGATTATCTTTTTTTCTTTCCCTTATGTCTGTCTGTTTTGTATCTTAAATTCCATGAGTGTCATATGATATTTGTCTTTCTCTAATTTCACTTAACATAATACACTCTACTTCTAACCACGCTGTTGCAAATTATACTTTGAATCTTTAATTTGTTGATATTTAAATTTTTTTTAACATTCATTTTTGAGAGTGACAGACAGAACACGAGTGGGGGAGGGGGAGGGGGAGAGAGAGAGAGAGAGAGAGAGAGAGAGAGAGAGAGAGAGAGAGACAAAATCCGAAGCAGGCTCCAAGCTCTGAGCGCCCAGCACGGAGCCCGATGTGGGGCTCGTACTCACTGACAGTGAGATTATGACCTGACCAAAGCCCCAGTGACTGAGCCACCCAGGCGCCCCAAATTTGTTGATATTTACTCTGCCGGTGCTTTAATTTCATTAGCACTTGCCCTCAATATTTTGTTCGATCCCTTCATTTTCAGCCTACTTCACATTTTGATTTGGCACCTTTCTTATGAAAGTGTCAGACTGGGTTTAAAAAGAATTTTTAAAAGTACATTTGTCTTTTAACTGGCAGTTTATTTAGAACTATCATGACTGTTGATGTGTTTGGATTCTTACATATTTTATTTTGTTTTACATCTACTCTGCTCTTGCTCTCTTCTCTCAATTATTTCTTAAAATAGTCTAGTTTTCTATGCCCTCCTCTTGTTCCCACCTCACGTCCAGAAGTAATAATCTCTCTCTCCTTGCACTGGTAGCCATGACACAACTTCAGCACATACTTGCATGAACAGTTTTGCACAGGCATCAAGAAGCACTTGTTTCTGGAGTTTCTGGCATGAATTCTTTCCGCTCTCTCCTGGTGCCACCTGCCATGCTCATGTGATCTAGAAAGTTTGGTTTGTTACATCATTCCTTTTTTTTTTTTTAAACATGCCACCAGGATCTATTTAAACCAAATAACAAACTTTCCTATATCCCTGGCCTACCTCTGCTTCACGTATACTACAACTTCCTTCTGGATTAACTAAAACAAAATGATGCAGTGTCTAGTTTGGTGGTCATTTCACAGTCATTTCAGAGAGCCATCTCATTATGGGTGGTAAATACTTTAGAACATTTCTAACAATGTCTTGTTTTTTGTTTACTTTCTTACTAGATTGGGTATACGGTTTTAGTTCAGAATTATTTTTGCTTGGAATGTTTGGAAAATACTGCTTCATTGTTTTCTTTTACCCTGTGTTACTGTTCATTTGCAGGAAGTCAGGGTTTTCTCTTTGGAAGCTTTAAGGGTTTTCAACTTTGCTCTCAGTGTCCTAAAATCACTATGCTGAGTCTTGGTGAAATTTTTCTTCCCCTTTTGGGAAAAAACAATCATTAATTACATAATTACAAAACTATGCAAATTTTAAGACTATTTACAAAATTACTGAGCTAAGTTATAGATTTAAAAAATGTACTTTTTTTTGGTATATTGTGTACTACACAGTGTCTGTTATTTCTAGAATCTGAAGGTTCAAGGTCTGCCCGCTTGATCTAATCCTATTCCTGAGGTCATTCACCTTTATTTTTATTTGTTTTTTAGTTGTCTGAATTATTTTATTTTTGAATTTTTTTAAGAAGGACCCTTGCTGGATAGACTGAATTCCTCCATGTCTGATGATGCATAAAAAAGAGCTTTTATGCTTAAAAGATGGCTAGAGAGAGCTCAAAATTTCATATTAATTTGTTCTACTACCATTGGCATGTGAGAAAAAAGTAGCTTGATTTCTTTTTCTACCTTGTAGGTACTTTCTTCTTCTGCTTGGTTGCCTGAAACCCAACAGAATTCACTTGTTTCTTTCCCTTTTTCCATCGCTGAAATCTGTAACTTCACTAGGGAGTATCTTGGTGAGTGATGCTGCACCACCTCTGAAATTTTGATCGCTAGCATTCCACGCTTTATCCTTTGAAAATTTCTCAATGGCGCCAGGCCTGCCAATTATGTCACCTTTCCCCTGTCTGCTACTCCTAGTGCACTTAGCCCTGTCTGCTAGGCGCCTAATGCAGTGCAGACCCACAGGCTAGAGGCAAACACACAACCAGGACGGTCTCACTTCAACTCATGATTCAAACCTCAAATAGGAAGTAATACGTGCTTGACAATCTTACTGTATTTCCTATTATGTCCATGCTCCCATTTTCTAATATGACTACTGCGCAGAGCGACAAGAACTCTTCCATCTCTCGGCTATGAACCACCTATCTGGCCCTCACTTTCAAACTCCTGTCCTTTTTCACCAGCTTCAAGATTCCCTGGTTTTTCTCCAAGGCTGGTCCTTGCACTTGAACTCTGACTGCCTTCTAGGAGTTCACAGTACTCTTTTTTTCAGTGAGTTATTCTCTTAACACACGTGTTCTACGAACTTCCATCTTAAAAAACAATCTCTTTTAATAACGTGTTATACCTCCACCTACTACCTCATTTGTGGTCCCCTTCAGGACAAATTTATTTCTCTTTTCCCTCCTCGGTGCTCTGGCTCCTATTTTATTTCCAGTTTATTGAGGTATAATGTAAAAGGATTCCTCTGTCAAGTGAATTAACACACCCATTACCTCACATATTTACCCTTTTCCTGTGTGAGAATATTTAAGTTAATCTCTTAGTAAATTTCAATTACACAGTACAGTGCTGTCAACTCTGAATCACCATGGTACACATTAGATCCTCAGACCTTATTCATCTTATAACTATAAGTTTGTAGCCTTTCTACCAACCTCTCCTGATTTTCCATACTTCAAGCCCCTGGCAAACATTTTTCTAATCTATTTCTGTGAGTTCTATTTAATTTTTTTTTTTTTTTTTAGATTCCACTTCCAAACAATACTGTGCAGTATCTGTCTTTCTCTGCCTGGCTTATTTCACTTTGCATAATGCCCTTTGGGTTCATCCTTATGTTATCACAGAGGACAGGACGTGTGTACATTTTCTTAATCCATTCGTCCACTGACAAACGCTTAAGATGTTTCCATACCTTGGCTATTGGCAATAATGCCATGATGAACACTGGAGTTTAGGTATGTTTTTGAGATCATGTTTTTGTTTCCTTTGGTTTTATATGCATAAGTGGGATTGCTGGATTATATGGTAGCACGTATTGAACTTTTTGAGGAACTTCCAAAATCCATACATAGTGGCCTTAGTAGTTTATGTTCCCACCAACAGTACATAAGTTCACAGCACACCAGGGTTCCCTTTTCGCCACATCCTTGTCAACGCTTGTTATCTCTTGTCTTTTTTATGACCGTCCTAACAGGTGTGAGGTGGTTAACTCACTGTGGCTTTCATTTTAATCTACCTGATGATTCATGATGAAGAAGGCACCAAATAGAATTACTGCTTCCCCTTCTATATCCTGCACTACATCCGAGCAGTATTATACATGAGTGACCACTCTCTCTAAGTGCTTAAATAAGCCAACTTTTATTTTTTTATTTTTTTTTTTTTTTACAAATAGTTTATTGTCAAATTAGTTTCCACATAACACCCAGTGCTCATCCCCACAAGTGTCCTCCTCCATGCCCACCCCTCCTCCCCCCACATCCACCAGTCCTCAGTTTTTGTCAGCATTCAAGAGTCTCTCATGGTTTGCCTCTCTCCCTTTCCCCCACCATTTCCGCCCTTCTTCTCCCCCTTGGTCCTCTGTTAAGTTCCTCCTAATCCTCCTATACGTGCACACATATGATATTTGTCCTTCTCTGCCTGACTTATTTCGCTCAGCATAACACCCTCAAGGTCCATCCATGTTGCTACACATGGCCAGATTTCATTGTTTCTCATTGCCATGTAGTAATCCATGGTATAGATAAACCACATCTTCTTGATCCATTCATCTGTTGATGGACACTTAGGCTCTTTCCAGGTTTTAGCTATTGTGGAGAGTTAAATAAGCCAACTTTTAATTGCCACGAATCCTATGCTGACCTGGAGAACTTCCTATCTTGCTGGCCACTCATTTCTGTCTTCTAAATATTTTCAACCAGACTAGATTCTGGAGTGTTCAGAGCTCAGTTGCTGCTGCTTCCCCTCTTCACAGTCTTTTTCTTGGTGTTCTTATCTGATCTAGTGATTTTTAAGTGACTGCCTATTTGCCAGCAGTTTGAAGTCATGGCTCATTATCAGGTCTGTGTACCTACTGTTATCGCCTGGAAGGCTTACACATTTCTGACAGTTAACTTGGTCAAAACAGTTTTTATTCTTCTGTGTTTCCAACCACACCTGCTGCTTCCAGTCTTTTCCTTATCAGTTAATGGGCATTCAGTCAACTATTCAAGTAAACTGCTGGGACTAGTCTTCTTTACCTCTCTTCCTTCTTCCATATCCACTCAGTCCATCAGCAAGTTCTGCTGATTATGTCCAAAGTGTATTAGAAATCTAATCCCTTACACCACATGTTTACTTTGCTCTGGCCCTTATCTGAGCTTCCTTCAGCTCTCATTTAGATGATGAAAACAGCCACCTCTGTGAACCCTGCCTCTGCTCCTAACCCCTTACAATGCATGATCCAGTAGGAAACCAGAGATCTTTTTAAAAATGTACATCAGGCAGTAACAATAACATAAGCAAAATTTTACTATACGTCAAGCACTGTTCTCAGGGTTTTATATGAATTAACTAATTCGATCTCCCCAAGAGTCCCATAAGTGCTCTCATTACTCCTATTTGTGTTTAGAGGATGAATTTGAGGCACAAAGTGAAGCCAACTTGCCCCAAATCACAGAGCTAGGAGACACGAATCTAGGTTTCTCACATTCATTGTGCACCTGTGGGGCCGCACTCTGAATCGCTCTGCCACAGCGCGCGCAGGGCGAAACCAGCGTCGTCACCGTGGCCTGCCCTGCGTGAGCCTGCTGTGGACCCCACTTCACACTACTCCCCTGGCACACGCTCCGGGCACACTGGCCTTCGTTCCAGCCTTAGGCATCTGTGCTTACTGCTATTTCCTTTTCATTTCTAGGCCCCAGCTCAGACGTCACTTTATCAGAGAAGCCTTCCTTCAATGTGTCTTCTAAAGTAGCTCCCCTTCAACCACTAAATCTTACTTTCTTAAAAAGATGTACCACTATACAAAATTAGCATGCTGATTGGTTGTTTGCTCAGTTTCTCCCTGAGCAGAACATACATGACTTCAGAGCAGAGTGGGGACAGAGGGTGGGGGTGGGGGTGGGGGACACCGTGTCCTAGGTGAACAAGGTATCCCAAGAACCATGCACACAGCAGGTGTTTGATAAAGTGTAACTGAATAAATGACTATTCTTCGTAGTTTTTCCTGGGGCAGTGTGTTCCCATATACAGGGTTAAATATTTTCTACAAGAATTTAATTCCACAAATACTTAAATATGCTCAAATTTTTTCATTTTTCTTTTTTCTCGCAGGGGGACTCCATTTATGCCATGTTGGATTTTTTGGTCTTCCATCTGTACCATTTTGTTATTAATCACTTCCATATTCACATTTTTGCTTGTGTTTTTATCCTTGGCTACTTTTTCGTAAGTCTGGTGTGACTGGGGTGCCTCGATGATTCAGCTGGCTAAGTGTCCGACTTCGGCTCAGGTCATGATCTCAGTTTGTGAGTTCTCGCCCTGCATTGGGCTCTGTTCTCAGAGCAGAGCCCACTTCAGATCTTCTGTTTCCCTCTCTCTTTGCCCCTACCGTGCTTGCTCTTTCTCAAAATTAAATAAAAACATTAAAAAATGTCTACTGTGACTTACATCCTTGATGGCTTTCTTTCCTGAGCTCTACTAGAACATTCTCTCTTGACAGTGCTCTATCTTCATTTTCAATCTCTTCTATTATAATTTGCATTTAATGGTGTCTCTAAAGATTACAAAAGCTGTATTTCTAAACTTGTCCTCTTCCTTTCCTGAGGTGTTTTGGTCCACTTCTTGTTTATTTTCCTTTCTTCTCCTCTGCCTCATACGTATGCACTAGTTGCAGTCTCCTGGAACTCCTCACCTCTGATGGGCTTTCCCCAGGTGTGCCACACGCTAGGGCACAGTGCAGCAGCACATCGCCAGTGCTGGGCCGGGTGTGACCCGGCTTCACCTCACGTGTGTTGTGCGAGCATCCTCTCACCACGTCAGGTATGTGCTCTGCCCATAGAGCATGCGCACCGAGTGTTTGTGTAGTTTAGAAGGCTGCTGTGGCTCTGAGTTAAGTTCTGTAAGTCTTACCTTGTCAACTATTTTCTCTTTTATAGCTCTTCACACTGAGTGTGGAACTGGTTTCTTTCACCCACCAGTGTCCCACATCTTCTATTTGAAGATGCTGGATGAACTCTAAATCAGGGGCAGTCACTTTGAAAGATGTCTGTATTCTGCTCCAGTCTAATGATAAGTATGTCACTGAGCCTCTGACGTGTTTTTGATTGAAAATTTATATTCTTTGAAAGATACTCTTCAGAGTCTGTAGTTGGGACCATGCCTCACTTAAACGAACAACACTCTTCCCTCCGCTGCTACATTTCTAAATCTTCGGGGGATAGGAGTGAGGTAACACATTTTTATTCCATCGTCTTAAAAGCAAAGCCTTCCTTCCCCTCATTAATATTTCAAAATTCACTTCAAAATGAATCCCCAATAGCATTCTGTCAAGACTTTCATTAAAATTTAATGACTGTGGTAAAGTTTTTCTATTCATTAGGTTTTTCTATTCATTTGTTTACTTAAATTATTGGAGCAGAGTATATCACATACTGAAATTTCATCTGTTGTATCTGGTGAGGGGTAAATACCCAAAATATATAAGTAACTTATACAACTTAACACCCAAAAAACAATCAAACTAAAAAATGGATCGAGATCCTGAGTATACATTTTTCCAAAGAAGACATAGAGTTGGGCAACACACACATCAAAAGAAGCTCAACATCACTAATCATCAAGGAAATGCAAATCACAACCTCAAGGATATACCACTTCACTCTAGTCAGAGAGGCCAAGGTAAAAAAGACCAGAAATAAGAACTGTTGGCAAGGCTGTGGGAAAAAAGGGAACCCTCTGACACTATGGGTGGGAATGCAAACTGGTGTAACCAATGTGGAAAACATCAATGGAGCTCCCTCAAAAATATTAAAAATAAAAATACCCTATAATCCAGTAATTCCCTTACTGGGTTCTTACTCAAAGAAAATAAAAACACTAATCTGAAAACATATATGCACTCCTTTGTTTACTGAAGTATTATTTACAATAGCCAAGATATGGAAGCAATTGAGTGTCCACTGATAGATAAATAGGTAATGAAAGAAGATATGGTACATATACACAATGGAATATTATGCAGCCATAGAAAAGGAGGAGATCATGACATCGGATCCATCATGGATGGATCTCGAGATTATTATGCTAAGTGAAATCAGTCAGACTGAGAGAGACAAAAACCGTATGACTTCACTTAGATGTGGAATCTGAAAAACAAGTGAACAAGCAAATAAACAGAACGAGACCTATAAATACAGGGAACAAAGTGATGGTTGCCAAAGGGGAGAGGGCTGGGGGCATGTCCAAAATGGTGAAGGATGAGTGAAGGAGAGTGGGAAATACCGGCTTCCAGGTATGGAGTGAATAAGTCACAGAAGTAAAAGACATAGCATAAGGAATACAGCTCATGATATTTAAATGGCAGTGTCTAGTGACAGATGGGAGCTATACTGTGAGCACACCGTAATGTTTAAACTTGTTGAACCAGTATGTGATAGGTCTGAAGCTAATTTAACACTGTACATCAACTATACTTAAAAATTTTTAAAAATTCACTTGCGATTACATTTAGTTTTCTTTACAGAGATTTCAGATGTCCTACATAAGTCCAATTTTTTAGCTTGTAATATATTTAGTTTCTGTTGTGTTTGACATTTTAGAGATAATTTTGTTGGATTCCAGTCTCACTGTACTCAGCATTTTTATTGTGGTTGTGTGTGTGTGTGTTGTGTGTATGTGTGGCTTTATCTTTCATTCCGATTCTGACATTTGTAAACAATTTTTATTTAGAATAATATCTTGGCTGTTTATAATGGAATTTCTAATTGTAAAAACATGTCTGTATAAAATGAAACTTCACTACAAAGAGTTTGCTGATGATCAAAAAGAGTTGTGCAGAAGGTTTAGCTTCCAACATGTGATCATGAAAAGCCTGAGGATCAGAAATGTTTTAGAGCCCGTATCTTCTGTAGTGTGTTTTTACAATGAAGAAATTACAAATGTATAATGCTGCCCTAGGTCTTTTCTTTGAAAAAGCAAGTACACGGGATCATAGAATACTAGAGCTCATACACTTCCCCCCTGCCTCTCTTTTCCTCCTCTTCTTTCTCTTTCCATCCAAATCATGTAGTTTCTCACTCTGTAGATGAGGAGACAGAGGCAAAGAGAAAGAAGCCATGTCCAAGTCACCCAGCTCATTTATGACACATCCAGGACCAGAAAAATAGGTTCTGACATCACAACGCCCAATCCCGCGCTCCCAGGAAATATATATATATATATATATATATATATATATATATATATGTAGTGACTGTACAATGTCAAATTCAACTAGTTACAAAAATAAAAATTTTGGGGTGCCTGGGTGGCTCAGTCAGTTAAGCGTCTGACTTTGGCTCAGAATATGATCTCCTGGTCCATGAGTTTAAGCCCCGCGTCGGGCTCTGTGCTGCCAGCTCCGAGCCTGGAGCCTGCTTCAGATTCTGTGTCTCCCTCTCTGCCCCTCCTCCGCTCATGCTCTATCTCTTTCTGTCTCTCAAAAATAAATAAACGTTAAAAAAATAAATTAAAAAAAATAAATTTTTTTTCCTGGCATAAAAAATAAAACACATTTCTATGTATTTTATTTAGTTAACTGAAATTCAAATGCACATCTACACTCAAAAAATTAAAAAAAAAAATGAAAATGGATCATCTGTGCCTTAAGAGGCAGGATGGTTAACAGTGTCTTCCATACTGTCTGCTTGTACCCTCTCATTCGTATCAGCATGTGCCCTGTCCTGTTCTGAGCAACATATGCTAGTCTGTAAACGTGACTCCAAGTCTAGGTATATGTTCTGGGTTTACATCTTGGCAGAATAGTGTTTTTGAAGGAACTACTACATAACTGTACCTCTGAGGTCATCTATTTTTAACTTTATTCAATAGTTATTGTAGACATTTGAAAGTTAATTTTATATTATGTAATTCAGGAATTCACCCTTTGGTAAAAATTCTGTGAATTGTGGTTTCTCTCTTTTTGTTAAGGTTTATTTATTTTTGAGAGAGAGAGAGACGGGAAGGAGGGAGGGGGGAGGAGCAAAGATGGGGAGGCACAGAATCCGAAGCAGGCTCCAGGCTCTGAGCTGGCAGCACAGAGCCCACTGCAGGGCTCAAACTCACGAACTGTGAGATCATGACCTGAGCTGAAGTCAGATGCTCAACCAGTTGAACTACCAGGCGCCCCTTGGGCTTTCGCTTTTAAATTTCTTTTCCTATGTGGTTACTTGCTTGCATATGTACCCACAGGATTATGAAAAACAACAAGGCATATATATTCTGGGACAGACATAACTGCCTGTGCTTTACCTAGAAGCTGTTATGTTGGTATGGAAGAAATCCAGCTTTAGCACAGCCTTGAAATATCTAGAAAAATAGCTGGGTTGAAGTTAGGATGATTTGGAAACAGTGCCGCAAATCTATCTTGACACAGGGTCTCAAATAAGCAGACATCCTCCCTTCAGGCCTTACCTACACAGCCTTCCCCGTCAGGCCGTCGGGTCATCCCAGGCGGGCAGATGCACATGAAGGTGCCGATCAGATTCTTGCACATCATGCCTCTAGATTCACAGTCATGGAGCCCTTCGGCACATTCATCCAGATCTAGAAAACATTTTTCATAGGAAAAAATCAAAACAAATTCTGAGGAGCAGGCTATTGTGTTGAGTTTTACGTCTTAGTTTTGTCTCCCCCTAAAACACTGCTGTGTGACAGAGAAAGGAGAAGCCCAGTCTTTTCCAATTGTTGGCTATATTCTAGATTTATAAAAGTTTCAGCATTGATCCTAATGATAAGAAGTTCAGGGAAGGATAGTCTTTGCTTCAATAAGAGCCCAGGATTGTGACAATGGTGGTTTCTTCAACCTGTCTTATCTTTGACTTACTTGGGCAGACCATCAGGTAGGTGCCTGTTATCTAGGAATAGAAATCTACCAGCAAAATCCTGTCAGATACAGGTCTGTGAACTCCAGAAGAACATAGCTGAGAACTGTAACATCACTGCAATACATTTCCAGTGTGGCAAATAAAGTTTTAAGTACTCTCTTGTCCATGGCCTTACCTTTGCACATCTTCTGGTCTTCCCTGAGGGCATAGCCAATTGGACAAGTGCATTCATAGGACCCAAAGGTGTTCATGCAGCGGAAAGCACAGAGCAGCGGGTTCTGGGCACACTCGTTGATATCTAATCAAAGAAACAGGTAGGCAGGGACTGAGGCGAGAGTGTTAACTGTTTAAATAAACACTGCTGTATTTACTCGGCAGTCATCGAGGAAGCAGTCATATAACAGAACCTCCACTACTGGAAGGGAGAAGTGGGCACCTAAGAAACTCATCCTCCAACAAATAACAACCATAAACTCTGAAAACAAAACAAAAACAAAAACAACTACCTGAAGTAGTTTTTACTGGTGAGCTGGAACTCAGCTAATGACGAGCAAGAAAGAAGTTCCTAATTTTTCTCTTTATTTTTGTTTTCCTGAAATGACCCTGTGGATGGCCACAGTCCTGCCAGCAGTAGCACCCAGCAGTTACGTCTTCGGTAGAAATGTTCTGAGCTTCTATGCAGGGCAATCAGGGGAGGGGGCTAGTGTCAACCAAGGCTGCTCAAGAGTAACGGGGAATCCCAGACAGGAGAGGGCTAGAGATGGAGACACACTATTTTGGATACAAGCCCAAGCTGCCCACGTGCCCCATGCATGTGCGGGGCACAATCAAAGCAGCTAGCCACGCTGGGGCTTAGGGAATGAAACTGTAATCGGAACCAGTGCCTTCCACAGGCCTGAGAGTCTGCTTTTATGTTCATCCAAGTTAACTGCCTGCTAACACAAAAGCACCAACATTCTGCAGAGATACCACTCACACTATCAAGGGAATAATCTAAAATTAACTGGCACGCTGGGGAGCTAACTTCAAGTGGAAATACCATCAACAGATGCCGACTCGGACGTGACCAGGGTGCTGGACCTATCAGACTGGGGCGTTAAAGCAGGTGCTGTGACCACACTCGCTGAGACAGAGGAAAAGACACTTGGGATGAATATAATCATCAGTAGAGTATCTAAACAGGAGTAAAAGCGGAGACCCTTTGTAGATCCAAGAAGAAATAGTATTTAAGAGAGGTATCACTTGCCTTCACAATTCATCATGGGCCCTGGCTCAAAGCCTTCATTACAATTGCATTCGAAACTCCCAATAACGTTGGTGCATGTCCCATTCCCACATGGATTGCCGATGGAACATTCGTCAGTATCTGAGAAAAGGATAAAAAAGTTCCCAAAAATTTAGGGAAGTGTTAGCTTAATATATGCATGCCCATGAATATCCATCCACCTGGCCCTCACACACTGCCAGGATCTGTACAGGCCACACCTGACCGCAACCTCCCTGCCCTTGGCTGGCTGGCTGGCCTTTAATAAGCACAGAGGACCCAAAAGGACCAAGTGGGCAAATCTGGGTCCTCAGACAGCCATGCTTTCCTAAAAAAAAATCACAAACCCAGAGAGGGATGTGGTCTTCTGCTACAGGAGCAGGGATGGGAAGTCACAAAGGAAAAGGACTTCTCTCCCAGTTAGTTGTTTTCGCAAGTGTAAATCTCTGGGCCCATCAGAGTTTGTATATTTGGTGGAAGATAGAGGTTGGGCCACTGTCTACATACTCACATAAACCAGATGAACTGGAAAATGTAAAAAGGGAGAAGAAAACGCAGTTATAACTAGCTGCCAATTCTGGCTCTCTAAATCCTCCCACCACCCGGGGCACCTGGAGATCTTCTGCTGAACATGAGAAATAGAACAGAACCTTTCAATGTGATGTATGTGATGTGGGGTCAACACTCACCCACGCAGCGTACTCCAGTGTAATCAAGGTTGTAGCCCATCGGACATTCACAGCGGAAAGAGCCATCTGTATTGATACACTGACCATTCGAACAAATGCCTGGGCTCTCAAGGCATTCGTTGACATCTAAAATAGAGAACTGTCCATAAACTTCCTCCGTACAAAAGGATACATCAAAACTGTATACTTATTCAACATAGACTTAAAGCTTATAAAACATGTTAACATTTCTTTTAACCAGATAGACTGTATTCAATATACAATGCAATTTTACACTGCTAAATGTAACACATGTTATAGAACACTATGTCTATACATTAAAATATACTATATGTGATACAGTAAAATAAACATTTATATAACAAACGCACAATAGTATGTTTACATGAAGAAAGACTACAGGAATAAAATACATCAAACCACACCTTCACGGGTATCATGAAGACTCGGAACAGTTCCATGGCCATAAGGACACAAGTCCTGGAATGCAACTGCAGAGAACACAAATTCCCCATTAACTGAAGGGTCTCAGCTTTGAGAGAACTTAAGAATTGACTGACAGTATACATAAAACTAGAGTTAATTTTCATCTACAGGGCTGCTTTTAACAAGACTCTTATTTTATTTTTATGATTCACTTCAAAAGCAACCCTGAGCCTGTTTAGAGAAGGTCATCTGGGCTTGCTCAGCTCCTTTCCAGAGTGCCGCCTACTGAGGGCTTCTGGTTCTATTTGCTCGTTTTTTGTTTCTGTTTTTACTTTAATTATTTTGAGAGAGACAGAGTACCGAAGAAGGGCGGAGAGAGAGAAGAAAACTGAGAGAATCCTAAGCAGGCTACACAGTGTCAGCATGGAGCCTGACATGGGGCTCAAACCCACAAATCAGAGGCCGGGAATCATAACCTGAGCTGAGATCAAGACCCAGGCGCCCCTTATCTGTCTGCTTGTTTAATGCTGAGCAGCCCATGACACACAGAAGCCACCTCCAACCTAGGGGCCGGGCCGGTTCTCAGCTTGCTGGGAGGCACCTACAGCTCGGCCACACTACCACCACCAGAGACCCGGGAGGCTCTCGATCTCACCCTGCAAATGGCTGTCACGCTGACTCAGCTCCTCAAAACTTTATGGAAGACTCTGAGAGCCAGAGCCTGTGATACAACACCCACGTGGGACTCGTGCAACAGCTGGGACTAGAGTTTTCACCCCCTCCTTGCATCCCCTGCCCTGCACCTCTCAAATCCATTCCTCTGAAAACAAGTAGTACGGACCTCGGGGGGAGAAATGAAGTAACAGTGACTCTACCCTGCACTCACACATGTTGAATACACACGTTGGAAAGAAATCTCTCAGACTAGGGTGACCAGTTTAGACATGAGGGAGTCATTTCACCTTCAAATATTCCCGAGTTCCATGCTGACTGACAAACACATTCCCAAACCAGCACTAAGTGGAGTCTTACACGCTTGCTCTTACCTTCATCATCTTTGGGGCACAGCTCACAGGGGTCCCCCCAGCCCTCTCCTGGCATTTTACTACAGCAGCATTTTGCCTTGGTGGTATTGAAGGCCTTGGGTACAGAACACTTTCCATTTTCGAAGTTGGTGAAGCAGAAGCTCTGACGGGTATCTGGTCAAAAGAAAGCAAACATCACAGACCTCCTTCCTGGTCATTTAAAAAGATGGGATACTTTGTTTCTGACGGGACATTTCTCACGGGCTGAACACAGGATGCAGGTGAGGTCAGCAGTGAAAAGACAGGTCTAGAAATGGTCCACTGCTGATTTAAACGGACCTGTCTATAACATTTTACATACTTATCTAAAATGTTAAAAGTGTTTTTATCATGTCCCTAGGAAATTTGAGAAATTACGCTTAATATCAAAATGATTTCCATATCCCTTCTATTGTTATGTTATAGCTTAATAAAAAAAAAATCTGTGTAACTTTCAATAAGTCAGATCACATTAAAAGCAACTCATATAGCAGAGGACAAAAAATTAGGTTCAATGACAAATGAAACAGTGAAGCAATAACAGTAATAATAATGATAAGCAAGTTAATGAAAATATTTTTTGGTATGAAATTAAAAAATATGTGGAAACAGGGCCAAGAATTCAAGTGTCCGGTACATTTAGTGTTGAGACCTAGATATTTAACTCAGATGTAGGTGCCACAGTCATGTACTGTGTAGTGACAAACAGTGGTATGATGGGTTACTGTCTAGCTATGAAGTTCTGAAGGGCAAATTAGGACACAGGAGTCATTGCAAAGCTTACCAAAGCATCTCCGTCCGTTATCAGACAATACAAAGCCAGGGGGGCAGATGCACTGGAAGCCCCCAGGGGTATTGGTGCAGGAACCAAACAGACAGATGTTGGGGTCTTCATCACATTCATTTATATCTGGACGACAGCAGGAGAATGTATTAATCCAGCCAAATAGATACACTATTCAGTCTTTGAAAATAAACAGCCTGTCCATACTACAATAACCCACTAGCCATTGATTATTTAATATGAAACACGATTACATAATGCATATGTATAACTTGTTCTTTAAAAGTGAACTACTATTGCTTCAAAAGCCAAAGGACATACCCGGATTCAACCAACCGTATGGCCCAGACAGCCAAGTAGAATTCTAGCTCCTTGCAGTCGATCCAAGGGGTATGTGTGTCCCCCACAAGTGACCAACTGTTCCATATCGTGCAAGTGTCACAGCCTCAGCTGGTCCCCTTCTCTCGTGCTCCTCTCTGCCATCCAACTTAAGATCCTCGAGTCACCTGTATTCCTCCTCCTGACCTTTTAACCTGCATATGCAGGCAGCACAGCACAGGGACCTGTCCCTTCTGCCTCCTCTATGCATTCAAACTCAACCTCACCTGCTACCTGGATTACCATGAATCTAATGGCCTGCTGCATCCCCATCTCCCTTCACACTGCCACCAGGTTGTCTTTCTAAAACACACATGTACTTGAAAATCTGTGCCTACTGGAACCAGGATGACTCGGACGTGGATCTGAGAATTTCATCATTCCCACTCATCCCAGAATGATTCCTTCAAATAAGGATTCCTTACCAGTGACATTTGGCCTTTTTTTCATTGAAGTGCTTACTGAGTTATTTTACCTAAGTGAATAAACATTACGCAGTTCCAGCCATGTGAGAGTTACATGTGAGAATGTAACCTCCATGATGACATGACAGACGTGTCTGGCTCACTGCTGCACGGCTCAGTCTACCACAGTGTGAGTTACATACTACCTTATCCATTTTTATTTGTAGAATTTTAGTGACTGAGTTATTCCAAGTCATAAACTTACAGGGTTCCACCACCTGCCACTCGATGCCCCTTACCACACTCAAGTTGCCTGTGTTTCCCAATGGTCTCCTCTGTTCTGCTCCTTTCTTTGATTAGGAAATTCCTATCCAATACTTAAGAACCACCTCAAGTGTCACCAATCCATTGTGATGGGCTTCTTTGACTTTCTTTTTGCCCCCACCACCAATGTTCACAGGGAGTTCACCCTGAACTCCCTCTGCCTGAAGGTACCTCCAGCACAGTGTCTGACCCGAGTGGACTGCAAGGGTATCTTTACAAGGCAGGTTTATTTACAAAATAGATCTATTCTTTTAGGCAGAAGGTTACTTAAGGCAAGGACTGTATCTTTTTGTATTCCCAGCACCGAAAAGGTGCCAAGTGTTCACTGTCACATACACTGAAAGTTGTCATTAACTTGTGTGTGTACAGGTGTTCTAAGTGTATGTGTGTGTTAAATGTGTATATAGTCACGTTAGGAACCATTTGGGAAAAATTGGTAGGAGAGATTCTAGCCTGAAGGAAATAGTCGCACAGTGCAGATGATTAAAAATCTGTTTTTCAGAAATGCAAAAAAGGAATGTTGCTAATGATAAGAAAAAAATGTTTCTGCAGTTTAATAAAATGTTACTGAATCAGAGATTTTTTTTTTCCACAAAGAGAAAAAGCAGCTGAGTCTTTCTGACACAAAGAAGAATTTGTATCTCTTCCTTCCTAATGGTGGACACACCACTACTATCATTGTTCCACAAAGGGATGGGTTACAGGGAGAATGAAGAACTGAGATTAAACACGGAACAAAGAAAGCGAGAGAGAGAGAGAGAGAGAGAGAGAGAGAGAAAGACAGAGAAAGAAAGAAAGAAAAAAAGAAAGAAAGAAAGGATCTTATACTTTTCAAGACAGTTGTTATTAAAGTGCACCGAGTACTTATTATCTTTTAAGTATTCAAAGCACAAGGCAGTTTTACAGTGTACTACACAGACCAAGAAAGGGCAAAAATATAAAGACCAAACTGGAAAGATGAGGGATATATCCACTCCATGAAATCTCGTGAATGGAAAGATCATTAAATTTGATGAAGTAAATTTTAGCTCTGTCCATATATGTCCCTTGAAAGTGAACAGTAGAGCTACACAGAATTTTTGTTTAACTGGACAGTGAAAAGGCAACAAACAAAAAGAAAACAAAAAAAAAAAACCCAAAATAGAAAACGCTCCGCGATCACTTCATGTTAGAAGAATCACACCAAGATGGTGCTTCTGAATTTCAACAAGACTGTAAAAAATAATTTGTACAAAAGTGAAATTAAGTAACTGTAAAAAGGTTGGCCTTCGTCATGTTCACCAGGCAGTTCTGGAGCCCACTTCTGATGTGGTTACAGTGCTCTTGTGTGCTGGAGGAGTTTCAGCAGAAAAACATCTGTTATGACAAATGGATTAATATTTTCTGTTTTGACATGAGGCCTTCCCAAGGAAAAAAATGTCTCAACAGCATGGTCAAGATTTTCTGCTCCACATTTCTAGGACTCCAGACACCTTTAATAGCTGTTTTAAAATCAGTTGCCAAAGATTACAATTTTTGTAGACTCTCTTTAGATTCAGTAGAAAGTCTCTGTTGACATTTGGAAAAAAGATCAGAGTGCACTGAAAATTCCCTCACTAGTATAACATTTCTGTTCATGACCAGTCCCACATCCCTACATTGTGTATCCCCCCACCACTCGACGTTCACATGGATTCTGACGGTTCTACAATGCAGATGTAGGCAGCTACACGTTGCATCCCCTAGGTCTTTGGCCTGCGCGCTCTGCTTTGCATTTCGTATACTTCCATAGGGTCTGTACCTGGTCTTTATACCAAATAGCTTGTGGACCTCAGAACAAATGTTAACCTTACCAATGCAGTTCTCGCTTTTCACTTCATACCCCGGGGGACAGATGCACCTGAAGGACCCCTCCAAATTCTGACAGGTACCAGGAGAACAAGAGCCAGGAAGGGCAACACACTCATTAGTATCTTTGAAGAGAAACAAGGACAAAAAAATGATTTAACTATGAGATGACTGTTGCCAAATGACATTAACAGGAATTAAACTTGGTCTCTCAGATCTGTCAGGTCACTATGAACAAATTTGCCCTGAGATACTCTTTTGACATCTTGAGTATTACTCATTTGGCAAGAGGCTAATTTTCCTGATTTGTTTCCTCTGTCTCCTTTTATGGAGACATGGATAGTCCCAAGCTCTCTTCCAATAAAAACATTTCAGACAAGTCATTCCCAATTGTTGGCGTAGTTCTTACACCAAAATTTCCCATGGTATCTTATTTTCACCAAGTAATAATGTGATCACATGACTTGGGAACGGAGTTTCCAAGTGTGTGTGTACGGGGGTCACATCATTATTTAACAAAACACCAGGACTGTTTATTGTGTTACTTACCTATACAGTTCTTGCCATCTGGAGTAAGTTCATAACCTTCATTACATAAACACTTGAAGGAGCCAATTTCATTAAAACACCGTCCATTTCTGCACACCTGACCAAAAAAGGAACTGCACTCATCTATGTCTGTAAGCAAATGAGAATTAGCTTTTCAGAAAGAGCTCTTACACATGTATGATGTAACACGTTGCAATGCCAAAGCATATTCATTGGTACGCATTTAGAAACATGCTTCATTACAATTCCTCATTCCCACAGAAAAATGGCTCATAGTATAAGGATCAAGTGACTTAAGATCATACAGATTCCTACTATATTTCAAGCACAATTTTTGATATTAATTTAATGCAAATTTATAAGCAGATAAAAACTGAAGGTTTACATATATTGAAGACTTCCATTCTTTTCAAATGAAAAATACTTCTTTTCCTGGAGACAAAAACGTATACAGATTTAACCGGACAGCCTAGTTTGCAGATGACTTTACCTGGAGATAAGCTGACTATACTTAATGGACAACTAATCGGGCATATTAAATGCAGAAGAATAAATTATATTAAAAATACTCTAGAACTGCTGACATATGTTTTGCTGACAAAACACAGAATCTGAAAGAAAAAAATCTTAAGTTTCAGTTAAGCTTAGGGCTGACTGCATTTGGGTACTTTTCTCAGTTGTCTGAAGGCTATGCGCTCTGTTCAGAGCCATAGTGGTGTGTCTTTAGTTCTCCCTGGTTATACAAAGGGTCTGAGAAACTAGAGACAAGAAGATGGTTGTTGGAAAAAAAAATTCACTTAGCTCTAATTTTTTTCACAATGGCAGAATTTTGAAGAAGAAAACCAAACCAAAACAAAATTGAGAGGTGCATCTGTTGGTGTAAATCAGAGGTGGGTTTGAGCTGTGCTGATCCCATCGTAGTAGAAAGCCGGAGTCGCTTTCACATGTATTACAGGACCATGTGAATGAAGACACATTAGCTGTGATGCCACCAGCGCAGTGCCTGACTTGTGGTCAACATTTATTTGTCCTTTCTCTTGCTGTGTCCTCCACCAACTTCAGGGATCTCCCCTACTCACTCTCAATCCTGGTTTTGATTGCTGTCATTTAGGGACAAACGATACAGTCCTGTACCACACACATCAATCAGATACTTTAAGTTTCCAGTGAAAATTTACAGTTGTTCGAAAATTGAAATCAAATAGGTTTCTGAGGGCTGACTTGTACACCTAGCCACTGTTTCACCATTTCCATGGGAAAAGACAGCCCAGGCCTCAAAGGCTGACAGAAAATAAAGTTTCAAGACACAACATGTTTTTAAGTCAGAGGCTCTGTCAGTATTTGAATATAAATCAAGAATGCGTTGTTTGAAATACTTGGAATAACACTGCAGCAATGACAGGTCTATCTTTGATCCCATTTAAGGGGTAAAAATAACCTCAAACTGTAGAGTAATCCCAGTAGATTTACTATCATCTGCATGGCCTTTCCCCCTGCATCGACTGACTGATTGACTGAAGTGCTCAACACAGCAGATTGTCCTGTGATTATTTAAGCCGATACCGTGGCTTCAGTTCACTGGAAATGAGTCAATGTTATTACATATCTTTCAGCACATGTTTGCAATTTCAGTGATAAAAACATTTGATTTACTCTGGTTTTATTCCTTATTTCAGTATATTGCATGGACATGAAATGGAAGCAACAAAGGACTCAGTACTTACCTAGGCAATCATTATTATGAGTGAGTTCAAACCCTGGGTAGCAGAGACAGTTATAGGATCCAACTGTGTTTTTACAAGTCCCATTTCCACACGGATGCCGCTCACACTCATCAACATCTACAAAGAAATATGGGCTCCAAGGAATTCCATTTTTAAACTAGAAAAACACAGCCTGTTAAACATTTACATTTTTTTTAAAAAAAAAATACAGACTCACTTAGACTTTTCTCATTCAATAATCAGGAACCCCTATTTATTTCAGGAAAATGAGCACAAGGTGGAGAATGCTCTGAATTCTAAAATTATAAGATGAGATGCTGTTGAGTGACTTACAGGCTCATAGAGCTAAGCAAGCATCCCCTTAGTGCAGACGCTTTAATGAATGGGTTTGCTTATCAACTCTGTAAGGAAACCAGTCTTCAGAAACCCTAGACAATTTCAACACCACTCCCCTAGAAATGTACATACCTTAATTTGATTGGCACAACTCAAATGTTAGTTTCCTAAATTTTATGAGTTAATAGAATCCAAACTGAAGAAGTCTATTAGAACTCAGTAGTATTAGCCTTCAAGAAATGGAATTTTAAAAAAATGTTTAGAAAGGTCATTCTCTTAGAACAGAACAGATTCTCTACACAATGAATTCCAGGCAATGGAAACTCTCTTCTATGCAAAAAAAAAAAAGGTAATGTCCCTTAGGAAGAAAGTTTTTTTTAAGAGCGGTATTATTAAGGAGTCTCACTGACTTTTATCATGAATGAATTATTAGAACCAAGGATGTATTTTCTCCATATAAATCTCTGAATCAAATCTCAGATGTTTTTTAGCTAACCATGTTCTCTCTCTTACTGAGTACAGCCAGGAGAAGCATGTGTGAGCAAGCAAGCTGAGAAAGTTCATGCAAATAGGGCTAGATACCCTACTTGTCTTCTGCACAAGCATCTCCTAAAGTTCTTTCTGCCATCATGGCCCATGTCCATAGGGGAGGTCATAGAGGCAACGTTCCCCAGGCAGTCCCTGTTATAAGTCATTAAGGAAACCAGTTCTGTGGAGCTGACATCTAACTTTACTTTTCATATAGGTAGTGCCTTCAATACCAAAATGGAGTAGATGCATAACTTCAGCTTTTCCTAAGCTGAGAATGTGCTAATTATAACTAGCCAAGTTTTTAATGCTATTTTCCTCCTTCAAGTGCAAAGCATGGAGAATGGTTTTGGCCAAGATAGAGTCCATTGTCGACATCAGATTAAAGGAGTTATACGGAGTTCCAAGGCTGCGCTCCATGACGGCCAGCCAGCCCATCTGCCTTTGAAATCTTATCACTTGTCAGCTTGGCAAGTTCTTGCTGAACACTGTTATTGCTCAGTTACCCATTACATTAGCTACGGGGACCTTTTAGAGAGTTTTGGTACATTTGCTCCTAAAAATATTTTTTTAAGAGTTAAAGCACACAAGAAGCAGGTCAGTCCCACATAGTCAATGATTTTGGGAAAAGGTGTATAAAAGGTGTGTACGTGTGTATCTATGTATTCAGCTCAACACTGTTGCTCCTACGACTCTCGCTACTCCCCTGCACTCTTTCAGCTGGAAAGGTTTTCTTATGGGAACAGAGAAGGTGCAAGGGCAGCTGGTTACTCGTGGGGACTTCCACATAACGCAGAGTATCCCAGGGTATGTGATAAGCCTATGAAAAGCATCTGGGCAAAAAGGTTATGAACAGTGAACCAAAGAACATACTGTGGTGTGTCCCTGCTCACAGATCTTACGTTCAATAAAGGCATAAACAATTTAACACAGCTAACTTTCTGCAAGACTATTTCAGACGTGGTCGTCAGTCACAGCAAGTGGCCGACCCATAAACTCTTCTCGGGTCTCAGGTCACTTCCCTCCTGGAACTCAGGTCTTCCCTCTTACCCATGCACATGGTCTGGTCCTGGGAAGCCTTGAAGCCATTGTGGCAGATGCACTGGTAACTTCCTTGCAAATCAACACACAGGCCATGACTGCAAACATTAGGAATTTCTAAACATTCGTTGCGATCTAAAACAAAAAATAAAACACATGTTCCACATATCTGATTTTTATTAAGATTCCTTCATTTTTTCACAGGCGTGTTTCTATAACCTGCTACTAATTATTACAGACAGGCTGAGAATGAACCATAACAACAGCTGAATCAAAATAAGCAAGGGTTGAAAGTATCCAAGACATAAAAAAAAAAGGCAATTTTTATATGGTGATTGGTATCTCACAGATACTATTTCATTTTAGGTCTAATCTTAAGAAAATCCAAGAGAAGAGATTTCTTTTACTTAACCAAAAAAAAAAAAAAATCTAAAATATACGACGAAATAGTTTAATATGAATAAAAAGACTTACTTAGAAAATAATTTCAAAATTATGTCTGAAAATATTTTTTTGGTAGGAAAACGCAGACAACTGCTTAGTGCAGGGAACATAAAGAATGCTGGGCCAGGAGTCGGTGGGTCTCTCTCACCTACGCAGGCTCCATTGGGGGATAGTTTGAAGCCTGCGGCACATTCGCAGCGGTAACTGCCCGGGCTGTTGAGGCAGTCTGCGTTCCGCTGGCACAGATTATCACCATTGCTGCACTCGTCGATATCTGAAAGAGCAACAGTTCCATTTCAAGAACTTCCTTACTGCATTACTGTGACATTCGCTTCACCCGTTTGGTGACCACTCTTCAGTACTGTAGAAGAAACCGTAAAAACTGGGAAACTGTCCCCAAATCATTTATGTCCACCACACTTTCCTGACCAGGGGGTCACACATCACTCAGATTACCTTCACAGACCAGGAGCAGGTCATTGTAACTGAAGCCCGTAGGGCATTCACAGCGGAAACTGCCGATCTGGTTGATGCACACGCCGTTGGCGCAAATGCCTGGGATCTCTTTACATTCATCAATGTCTGAAATTGAACAGATTCAGTCAAATATACACAGTTCTGCTTAATGTATTTACCATAAAAACCTCTGATAATGCAATGGGTATGCTGGACGGAGAACGCACACTCAGTGTCACAAAAATAAATTTTAAGGGTGATATGAATGATACTTTGGTTTACAAAAGCTTATATATAAGGCCATAAAACAGCCTATAATTTCTCTTTAAACAGTGTTAGTAAAATAGGTAGCTGATCAATAGACCAGGTGATTTTACTGTCAATGTAGTAAATAAATTTCCTAGGGAGTCAAGCTTCCTCTTCAAGTTATGTTTCAGGCTCCCCTAACTGCTGCTACTCTTGTAATGATGAAAACTCTGCATCCTTAATTTTCTGTACCTCATTATATACATACATTGGTAATGGAGACTTAAAATTATATTGCTTACTTGATCTTTGAGGAAGAAAAGCAGAATGAACAGAAAGTACACTTAGAAAAAATTAATGTGAATAATTAATAATTCGGCAAATTCCAAGGTAGGTCAGTAGAAAGGGATACTGCAAAAATATACCAAAAACATAAACGTATACTTGATGAAAAGAGCAAGAGAAGGTTACAATATAGTGGATTATTTAGAGTCTTCATGAAAAGGAAACCTAATCAAATGTATGAAATTTTGAGATAGTCCTGGAACTATCCTAACTCAATCAGCAGACTATGCTGACGTAGTAATACCATTATTAACACGTGTGTCGGGTCTGTAAACATGTTAGTTCTTTCTTGCCTAACTATATTAGAGGACACTCCAGATTATTATATTTTATGGCACTTTAAACTTTGAACAGACTTCTACATAATGCTACCTGTCTGTATTAAAATAATCATAATCTGGGAGAACTTACCAACGGCTTTTCCAGTGTGAATGTCAAAGGTGAATCCAGGGATATTTCCACATATGGTCTTAAAGTCAGCTTTAAAATATAAGGAAATGAACTCTTAAAATTCTCAAACTCGTTTCAAGTAACATTTTATCTTGTCAGTGCTTGCACTGACAAATATATTACTCATAAGCAGACATTTTAATTTCAGTTATATTTACTCGCTAATAGTACCAGCTTCTGTGAGAAGTAGATTGAGATATTCTTTACCATTATTTTCATCATTAACTTTTTACTGCTCTTGTATTAGAAGGAAATCATTACAAGATTCAAAATATCTACTTTAGGCATTTAAATTCCTTTGATTCTGGAAATGGGGATCTTTTATAATGGTCGTTTATTTACATACGAAAACCAGACTAGGTTAGGAATTTAAAAAGGAATTACAAATTGCAAACAGGCAGAGGTGAGCCAAAACAGTCTTGTAGTGTGAAACAGACAGACAATGAAAAATGAATGAGACATGAATTCTTATTTTTTTAAACATAAATGTCTGTCTTGTTTGAATGTGAAATTTGAGGCATCGGAAACAATGCATCATAGAATGAAATAGAAACTATAACAGTTATTCCTACTCATAATTGACCAAACTAATAGAAATGTAAAATTCTAATAAAGAAATTTTTTAAGTTTATTTATTTTGAGAGAGGATGGGAGAGAGGGAGAGAGGGAGGGAGGGAGGGAGGGGGAGAGAGAGGGAGAGAGAGAGAAAATTACAAGCAGGCTTCATACTGATAGTGGGGCTGGAACTGATGAACCCTGAGATCATGATCTGAGACAAAATCAAGAGTCGGGTGCTTAACCAACTGAGCCACCCAGGTGCCCCAAAATTTCCGTTTTCTAATATCTACTCTAATCAGATTGCTTCTGATGCCCATGGTGACACATGTGAATAAACCTCCTGAGAACAGTACCAGGTAAAACACATACTGTATATATACTACCTGCCAAGTGCTATCAGAGGAGGAACTCAGGATTTCATCCACCAAAACTCACTGAGGATCCACAGCATACAGAGAGGCACACAATAAATAGATGCTCAATTCAATGGTGTCTAACTGCCTGGCAATGCACGAATTATAATTTATATGCATCCTCTCGTTTACTATAACCCTATGAATGAGTTACTGTCATTTTAAATATTATCTCTATTCTATATATTGGGAATCCATTTCAGAAAGGAGAAAAGGATCTACCAAAGGTCAGATAATAACAAGCAGAGCTTCATTATAAATACAGTGTATTTATATAGTATACAGCATACAATATAAATACACCTAAGCCCTGCCCTTTACTTCCTCTTACAAAAAGTGGTATTTAATTCCCCAAACCAGTGATCTTCAACCTTCTAAATGATGGGAGTTCTTAAATTAGAGAACTGTAAACATGTTTCCATTTGTTTTTTCGAAGGAAAACAATGGCAAGTTAGGAAAATGATGGCAAGTTAGTTAAGAACATCCATCTGCCCAGTAAATTAGAGCCAGGGAGAAAGACTCCACAGGTCACTCTTCATCATTTTTCTCCTTACCTCTCATTTCATTCCCACATTAATTGTATCATCACATTAAACGGAACATTTAAATATATATACCCTAAGCAATACCTGAATCAAATGCACACTCATTGTTCATTTGTCCTATCGGTTCAATGCTTAGTATCAACAATTCAATTAAATAGTATACAACTATTAAAGGTAACCATTTTCTACATTATATAAGAACCTGAATGAGCAACAATTTTAGGACATTTTGTTTGTTCTTTCAGTTATTCTCTTTTAGTTTTTCTTTCAAAAGAATGTGTACTTGTGAGAAAAGTTTTACCATATGAAGACAAGTTTTATTTTCTGCTTAAAAATTTCAGATACCTTTGTGGAAAAGAATGTATAAGAAACACATTGGCAAAAAAAAAAAAGAAAAAAGAAAAAAAGAAACACACTGGCAATAGGCTGCTTTAATGCAACGTTGGCTTCTCAAATCCATTTTTTACATATTTTTCAAGACTGAAACTAAAATAAGGCTTAGGGAATTTGATGGACTTGACATTACTCTAAGTTTTCAAATGAAAATATTATACCTTCCGAGTCAAGCACAATGACACACAATAGTTGCTCAATAAACATCTGCTCGGGGAATAAATGAATAATCAACCAGCACAGCACAAAACAATGAATTCAAATGGACTAGTGCTGTAAATTTTATCTCTTTAGCAGTGGAGCTTATTTTCAAGATCCAGAATCCTCCCCAAACGATATGCCAGAAATCAGTATCTGAACTCCAAGAAGGGCTGCCTGGGAGACCGGTCTTATGATGCTCTTCGATGTTCTCAGAAGCGGTTTTGGTACACATTTGCTTTTTACTACATGGTCACATATGTGTGCGTGTGTCAGCGGCCTCGCTTCCGGCAGAAGCATGAGCCATGTGCACACCTGTTCTGGGTGTTGGGCATGGTTTACATGCAGCTTTTCCGGGTGTTGGGCACAGTTCACAGGGTGTGTGCTCACCTGTTCCGGGTGTTGGGCATGGTTCACAGGGTTTATTCCAGGCTTTGCCCACATTGTACGTGCAGCAGCACATCCTCTTCGTCACGTTGAAAGGCAATTCATTCTCACAAGTGGTTCCATTATAGCTCCGGTAGCAAAAGCTTTTTCTCATGTCTACGTACAGAAAACAAGCCAACCAATCATAACCAGAGCAGGAAGCAGCTAATAATGGAGTCCACATACCTGGAGACACCAAACCTTCTCCATTAACAACTCCAAAATATTCCTCGGTCATTTGGAGGTATCTTAAAATAATTCTTTAAGTTGACTGTAAGTCACTTTTCAATTAACAGCTACGTCTCCTATCTTCAAACAAGAGATTTCGTTTATAATTTTCTCAGGAAACAAAACTAACAGGTATTTGTTTCTCTACTCAAAGGCATTTGTTTAATTTAAAAAGTAATACGTATTAAATACATAATAGTTTAAATATTCTATTATTTGTAAAATAACGTTTACTTTACATGTGTGGAAAACAAAAATTATTTAGGAATAGAAAATCGTAATGTGATGAGACTTTGCATATCACACCTAAGCATTTTAAAGGGTAACCATAGAGTCTAAGTTAAAAAACAGTATGGGACCAGTTTATAAGACTTGGGAACACCTGATCACTCATAAACATTTAATTTCCAAACTTTCTGAACAATAATTCCGAGACACAAGTGCCGCAGACGAAAGGCCCAGACGCTGGCTGGGAAGGCAATAACTATGACCCAATTCCTCTCCGAGACTGCTACCTACCCATGCAGTTGTGACCTCCATTGACCTGCATGTACTCAGGTGGGCAAATGCAGGTGTAATTTCCCAGGGTGTTGTAGCAGGTCCCGGGCCCACACACGCCAGGGTGTGCAAAACACTCATCAATATCTAGAAGAGGCAAGAATACCCATTAATTAATGAAGTTATTTTTCCATGAATTTACATTATTTAAACTCCTAAACAAAGTATATGGCTGATTCCCCAAATCCATTATTTTTTAAAAAATAGTTCATAATTTAAACCAACTCTGCAGAAAACACCCACAAATATGCATTTACATGGCACAAAGTGTGTCTTCTTTCAAAGAAAAAAAAGTGCCAATATTAAAAAATACAGACGATCAAAAGAAATTTTCTAAAGTGGCAGAAATCATGGGAATGGCACCTATCTTTTAAAGAAAATTTTAAGTGAAATTTCATATTCTTCAAATGGAACTGTTTTAAAGCTTACTATCCTCTTATGTCATTTAAACTAGTGCCGACTTTGAATACAGTTAGGAAAGATTTTATCTTTTTTTTTTTTTTTTTTAAATTTGAGAACAGCTGACACACAGTGTCCCATCAGTTTCAGCCGCACAACTGAGTGACCTGACAGGTTTATACATTACCCCATGTTCACTGCTACCCTCTGTCCCATCACTGTGTTACTGCAGTATCAGACTGGATTCCTTATGCCGTGGCTTTGACTCCCGTGGCTCACTCATCCTGAAACTGGGAGCCTGAGTCTCCTTCTCTTCATCTTGCCCATCCTCCCCGCCCTCCCCTCTGGCAAACATCAGCTTCTCTGGGTTTGATTCTGAGGAAAGCCTTTATCTTTATCGCTCCTTTCAAGGAAGTACCCCATTCACAGATGCCAGTTATTCTCTTTATTAAATCAGCCTTCTTCCAGAAGCGTTCACCTAACACTTTCTAAAACAAAGGTTATGGCATCTTCACATTTCTGGAGACAGGGGAGAGTCTCGCATACCCTTGCGAGAGGTCAGAGACGGTATGCGGTTTGAAACGTGGCAGACAACGCAGACCAGCAACGAACTACCAACACCGGAGAAGAGCCCCTGGGTCTCATCAGGCGCAGCCTGGATGAGCGAATTTATATGAAAATCAGAAACCAAAGAGAACTCCCAACCAGATTACATGCTTATGATCAGCACTTAAATATGATATTGGGAGATGTGGAAGAAACTATGACCAATACAGAAAATGATAAGGAAACATATGAAGAGATATATAAGTCCACAAAATGGAATATTCTGATGCTCTATGTCCAGGGAGCTGCACTAGTTGCCTCTCCATTAAGAGTTGGCTGAAACAAAAAATTTATCATGTATGGAATATAGGAGGCATTGTAGGCCTGCCTCTTTATATGTAAAAGGCATTCAAAAGACAAACTCCCCTAATTTTTAACATTAAGAAGTGACCAAGGATCTTTACACTCCTGGAAACCGATGTGCAGATAACTCAAAAATTCTTAAGCTGAAGGGCATTTTTTTTCCAACCCTTTCAATAAATGTGATCACCAAGAAAATAAGAAAAGTTATAATGAAAATAATATTACACATTTAATGTTCATTTTTAGAAGCATCCATTCATTCATTCCACAAATAAACATGGAGATTCTACCCTAAGTCAGAACCTGGAGCTACAAAGAGGATCAAGATATGGGCCTCTTGCCCAGAAGCTCCTAGTCCAGTGGGGAGGAGACGGGCCCCTGAGAGGAAGACTACCTTGCCATGAAAGAAGGGATGAGATGGACGCAAGAAAGACATCAGCGTAATCTTCGAACTTCTTCATACTATGTCTTCTAACATTTAAAAATCGAAAAATAGCAACTTAATAGGTGCATTCAGGTTTACCTATTTTCTGTATGTAAAATATAACTCTTATCAACATCTGAACTAATAACTTATTTGATACTGAATGTTTGCACACAAATCCAGCTTTTTAATAATCAACTCATGCATTCAAGAGAAAAATAATAGTAAATTATAGCAAATGAGCTGGAAATTAATTTATCTACCATCGTCCAACTGAGCAGCATTGAGAGGGAAACATAAAAGCTATGAACCAGGCTAACAGATCCTTTGGCAGAATTTGAGGATGGGCCCTTCCAGGCCTGAGTGGTCATCTTGTTCTCAAGAGCGGTAATAACTTGTACGTGTCCATAGAGCTCACCTTCACAGATGCGGGTTTCCTCGCTGAGGTAGTAGCCTTGCGGACACTCGCACTGGAAGCTCCCGAAAGTGTTGATGCAGTTTCCTCCCTGGCAGAGACCTGGCAACTCCTGGCATTCATCGATATCTGTGGAAGGAGAGACAGATCACTCACAACACACACCAGCGTCGAGAACAAGACTCACTTTTAGAACTTTCCAATGTTTGATTCTCTAAAAACCTTCGGACCCCCAGGCATCTGTGTGAATTCACACTTAGAAGGTAGGTTTCTTCTGACCTTGGAGTTTTTGGCTTGGTCATGCAAATTTGCTGAAATCTGAGAAAAGTGACTGGAGCAAGCTGCTAATGACAGTACAGAGTTTCTATGCAGAGCAGGCAGGTCACTGCCGCGAGTCCTATCTTTCTGGGTTACAAGTACTTATTTGGCATCCTGGTAACTGACTGTACATCTGTCATTTTGCAACATCTTCTTGTTCAGACTGCTCTACACCAACTTTTCTACCAGCTTTTCTCTAAACTCTTTACCTTGTTTAAATCTGGGTGACAATGAGAGGTACACTCACCTTCTAAGATGATTGTGATAGGGTTAGGTCTGAAGCCCTCTCCTCCGGGACACAGGGTGTAATATTCAGCTACAAAACAATGGAAGAGGAGAGATGTGACACCTGTGACTCAAGTGGCTGAGACAAGGAGGAGGCATCTTCCAGCTGCCGGGCTCTAACACACATCGGAAGAGGGGGAAGCTGCTTTTTCCTCAGCACTCTTGCAAATACATTTTAAAAGTATATTACATTCTACTTGAAGTGAGGTCACTGCTTCAAAAATGGCATACACAGAATAACAAACACCATTTGTTTTTGATTAAAGAAAAAAACCCTTCAGTATAGACCATTTATATCAGAGCTTTTTTGGCTAGCAAAAAAACCCCCAAAATAAACAAAAAATGGAAAGATTCCGTTTTGAATGAAACCATTCAAAAGTTTCATCTGTGTCTCTATCGGGACACACGTCTCAACTTCAGACAGCATTTAAGTGACATGAGGAATACACCATGTCTAGGAACTCGAACTCCCACCCATTCTGAGACAGTCTCAGAAATGGTTCTTTCTTGGTGATACCACAGAGGACTGATCACATCACCATTCACATTGGATCGTGGTTAAAAATTGTTTTTTTCTTTTTATCGTATCATAGAAAAAAAAAGAGCAAATGTAATTCCTTTCATATAAAACATTCTTGGCCGGTTTCAGCATAATCACTGAAAATAGTCCAAAGTCAAACTTGGATCCCTCGCCATGGCCCCCGACCCCCGGCACAAGAGTAAAATGGCGACGAGTTTTCAGCTGCCGGTTTGTTCCCTTCCTCTTCCTCAGCTCCATACTCACTGCTGTTGACAGGGGGGCACGTCTCGCAGGGGTTCCCCCAGGCCTTCCCCAGGGAGCAGCAGCACGAGGAGCGACTGACACCCACTCCGATCTCGGTGTTGCAGGACAGACTCCCGTCTCCTCGAGGACCGAACTTCAGGTAGCAGTTGCCCACTCGGTTGTCTGCAAAGCAACACAGGAGCTTAAAACTGTCTGTGCCTGAGCAAGAATTCCTTTGCAGAGGAGAGATCACACAAATGGTAAAGTTCCAAATCCACACATTCATTGTAATCTCTAGCACAACACTATTTCTAGCTTTGAACATTTTCAAGATTGCTTTGTAGGAATTACATTATGACAGACTTTCCGAGGTTCAGAAATCCATACAGATCACAGACAAACTAAATTGTGAGAAATCGCTCAGGTGGGACGTTCTGGGTCTTCACGAATATGAATGCAAGAGTTTTTGCTATAATCAAGTGATACGAATCAAGAGTTTATCAATAATGGAAATGAAATCCCAGAGAAGTCAACCTAAAGCTATGTATCCTATCAAAAAAATGTCGATAACCCCACCTCCTCCTTCTCCTCCCTATTATCTGGTTTTGTTTTACTTTGCACAGAGACCTTTAAGAGTCTGGGGAAAGGCACTCAGTAACACTTAGACATCAAAGAATCTCCGTCTTTCCCTTTTTCCTATCTGTAATTATCATCTAGAACCTCAGGTGCATGATTTTAAATGCTGTGTTTTTGCTGAGAACTCTCAAATTTACCATTGTCTTTCATCTCCCCCCAGAACCTTATATCATTCTGCCAGCTGCCACCTTGATTTCTCAACCTTAGATAACTAATTGTTACTTTAGAGTTAATACATCTAAAATCAAACTCTTGACACTCCTTCCACCACAGACAAATCCTACTCTACTCCTCTCAGCATCTTCCCCAATTTAAACAAACAAACAAAAAGCCCTCCATCGCTTTTTTCAGCTGCTCAAGCCCTAAGCCTTGCAGTCAGTCTTTGACTCCTTATTCATCTCTTATTCAACCCAGGAATAAAATCTGTCACGTCTACCTTCAAAATCTATCTGGAGTCTGGCTATTCACCACTGCCTCCATCTCTACAACTTGAACCAAGCCACCATCACTGCTCACCTGGAACACTGCAAAGGTTTCCTATTTCGTCTCTTGATTTCAGTCCTGGACCTGATGACAGTCCGCTTTCCCCACCATACCCAGTGTAGCCCTTTGGAAGGACTTCCCTTTCCAATCAGAGCATAATCGCACGTCCTTACCATGGTCTACAATGTAGTTTTCATCCCTGGTTGCATCCGAGTCACTTGGGCAGCTCCTTACTATTTTCTCTTATTTTTCTCATTTTGTTGTTGCTCAATCAGGTGCAGAGAGATGAGCTAACTCATGGTTCTGCTCTTACTAGGTTTGCATCCATTCATGCCTCCCATTCTCTCTTTTATCCTTGTTTTCCATTCCCCTTCCACATCCCCTCCTCAGCCACCTGAATGCGTTTAACAGTATCTCTTTGAGTTCTCGCGAAAGGAGTATTTTTGTGTCCATGAGCACATTATAACTTTACACAAATGGTATTGTCATAGATTTTATTCCATTTTTGTTACATTTAATCTGTGAATTCTATGGTGTTCACGTGTCATTCTTTTTTATCTCTCCATCCTCCAGAAATGGTTTCTAGATCCCTGCTGCCAAAAGTACTGTGGCAGCGAACATCTTTACCCAGGTCTCAGGATGGGCCTGTGAGTTACTTTCTTTGCTGTCTACAGCCAGAAGACAAACTTCTCATGAACTGCTGGTTTACAAAGTTTTCATATTCTTAGCCTTCGGTAACAGGAAATAGAGTCACTGTCATTCGCATCTAATGGAGCTTTTCATTTTTTACAAGAAACTTTGAAAATAGTTTTCAGAAAAAAAGGCACAGTGAAACAATTGACCAGAAATTCTAATAAGAATCTAATCCTCTCTAACTCAAAATTTTATTCTGTATTTTCTCGGTTTGGAAGAGATAAATGCCTGAAATGGTCCTATGAATGCAACTAACTGCCCATTGGCTGCCACGCATGAACCTGTAACAAATCCATTTTGTAAAAGCTGATTCCACATTTCAAACACATCTATCACAGCTTCTACCTGATCATTACTTCTTGTGCTTCCTTTCCTTGCATCATTCAAACACAAGGCCTGAGGACACTTTTGAAAACTGGGACAGCTCCTTTTTTTGATGAGGAAAGGACAGCTAGTTTCTTGGCTCCACAAATAAAAACATTTTCATTTTTAGATTTATCAACACCAGCTAGAGCAGTCAATGCAATGATTTTTATTTCTACATACCATACCTTCAATATCCTTTGTTGAAACATCTGCCTTCACTATGAGTTCACTTAAAAACCTAATCAATTAAACATGGTGTCTAAAAGAACCAGGGACCGTTGATGATTCAGGTACTTGTAAAATACTGCATGTTGAAGTTCTCCCTATCGACTAAGACACGAGAATAGTATATTTCCTCTATCTAAATAAATCTATTACTCCCTCTTTTGATTTCTAAATTCGAAAAATATCATCTAGGGTATCAGCGTCTGAAGACTAACAGCCTAGGATTTTGCTTCTATGATCAATTTCACCATCACCTTTGGAATCTCGGCTGGAATCTGTGTTGCATTCATTACCTGATCTACCTGACAGTTGGGAAACAGTTTCCACACTCAATTTTCTTCTCATTGTCACATGGCTAGAAAGAGAAACACTTTCAAACTTTCAACTGTGTTCCATACGTGCTTCAAGAAGATTACAAATAGAGTGTCTCCAGCTTTCTTTTATACCTTCTCAAAAGACAATGCCATCCCCTGGGCAACACAGTACGAAAACTGGAAGATTACGCAAGTGACATTTTATTTCGCTACTGTGTCAATCCTTCAAGATGATGGCATGATTTTCCACTTTGTTATGTTCATGTTTGTTTTGAGCATTACTGGACCTAAACGATGAGTAATAATGAAATAAAACATAAAATAATAAAAAGGCAAAATGTTTTAGGACAAAGGGAAAATAAGATCTACTAATATCTCATAATGTACTTAGATTTTTAAGAGGGTCTAATGGACCATTCTGGTATTTGTAGACAGAATAAGTCTCTGTTCTTTGGAAGACCTCTAAGAAAAAAGTAAGGCCATGCAGCATCAATCCATACAAATAGTTAGAATTGCTCTAAAAACAAACTTAAAATCTAAGTTGATTATATCCAGAGAGTTAATATGGGTGCTGTTGTTCAAGAATATTCTCTGCAAGGCTATCCTGCTCTCCCCTTCTACCAGTAGAACAGAAGGCTCCTTAAGGTCCATGATCCTAACCAACACTTTACATTCTCCAAGTTTTCCAAAGTTTTTCCCGGATATTAGGTATCAGGTTATAGTTAAACACTTGTTTTGATTGTTTTTCTTATTACTAATGGTTTTGGGCATTTGCTTTTGTTTGTTCACTTTTGGAGTCCTCTCTCTAAGTTTGTTTATTTTTGAGAGTGAGCAGGAGCAGTGCAGAGAAAGAGAGGGAAAGGGAGACAGAGAGAGGGAGAGGGAGAGTAAGAGGGAGGGACAGATAGAGAAGGAGAGAGAGGGAGGGGGAGGGAGAAGGGGAGAGGGGAGGGAGGGAGAGAGAGGGAGAGAGAGAAAGAATCTCAGGCATGCTCTGGGCTGTCAGTGCCGAGCTCAATGTGGCTCGAACCCATGAACCATGAGATCATGGGCCTGAGCTGAAATCAAGAGTCATATGCCTAACCCGCTGAGGCACCCAGGCGTCCCTGGAGTCCTCCTTTTATCAGTTGCCTGTTCACAGCCTTTGTTCCAACAAAGCTTTTAAGCAATACTGAGGCCCCAGTGACTCAGTTTCTGGGTGTGAAGCACCATCGACATATTTTTAAGGCTCCAAATGGGATTTTCCTCGCAGCTAGGGATGAGAGCCACTTTGTGATCTGGGCTACTGCTCCTTCTCTGACTCCTCTCCTCATACTGTGCACCCTGCCCATCCCCACTTCCCGTCTTCTTACTACGCACTCTTGCTGCTAGGTCTCCAGCACCAGCACTGCCCTCCCAAAGCCCAGGGCACTGGCTGCTCCTGTCCCTCGGAGGGCTCTCCTCTCAAAGCTGCAACTGGCTTGCTCCTTCCTTTGTGGATCTGACTGCCCCGTCCCCACGTAACCCTTCTTCTCCAACAGCAGCCAGTGCCAGCAAGTGCTTCTGCTTTTATCTGTCTCCCTGGCACCAGGACGATAACACGAGAGCAGAGAATGTGCTCACTCTGCTCCCTGCTGTATTTCTAGCAGCTAGAATACAGGCAACTCAATACTTGTTCAGTGAATGGTTTTGAATTCGAAAGTCAGAACTTGGGGTATCCTTAAATCATAACTAAGTATATTCTCTAAAATGTGAAAGCAGCATATGAATTGTGTGTAAATCGCAGCGGCAAACATTCCCTTCATGTACTCCTGTCCCCTAAGAAAACCGACACTGAAAACACCAGGTAGGCTTCTACTAAAGCAATGACTTAGCCTTTTTCTTTAGTATTCACTCAGGAAATTCCCCAGATCATTTACCCCTTTAGGTAAACGCTCCCTGAGGTGCTGAAACAGAGCAGGTAGTAAAAGGTGGACGATTATCTTCTGATCAGAGACGTCAGAAAAGCTGATGAAGAGACTCAGAATCTTCATGACTGCCTCCCTTGCTTCCCCTCAACCTGCTTTACTCCAGTAGTGGGGCGCATGACATCCAGCTTCAACTCCTCTCATCTCCTCACTTATTTCCTTCCTTACACGGCTCTTCTCATGGGAGAGAGAAACAGGGATTCCAATGACTCTGCCCCTTGTCCTGGCTGTCCTGGCTAATGCACTCAACAGGGAGCCAAGCAACTTTCAAGGCCAACTCAGCTCCGCCCTTCACAAGCCCCGAGACCCCAAGGAAGTTACTGCAGCTTCTGGGGCCCCGGTTCCCAAGTTTGTGAGAGCAGGAGGAGGTTGGAGCAGGTAGCTCAAAAATTCCTGTTTTAAAAATACTACTAGAAGATAAACATGACAAAAGTGACCATATATATTGGTAACCTGGAGTTTCTTTTTTTTTTTCTTTTTTTTTTTTTTTACAAATAGTTTATTGTCAAATTAGTTTCCACATAACACCCAGTGCTCATCCCCACGAGTGCCCTCCTCCATGCCCATCCCCCCCTCCCCCCCACATCCATCAGTCCTCAGTTTTTGTCAGCATTCAAGAGTCTCTCATGGTTTGCCTCTCTCCCTTTCCCCCACCATTTCCGCCCTTCTTCTCCCCCTTGGTCCTCTGTTAAGTTCCTCCTAATCCTCCTAAACCTGGAGTTTCTTAAGGGAAAGGACTATTTTGTTTTCAAATTAATTTTAGCACATACTCCCCACAGTGCATTACCGAGAAAGTCTCCTTCACTTACCAACACAACCCACACCAGTGGGGTTCAGCTGGAAATCGGGGGGGCAGTTACACTCATAGCGACCAGGAGTGTTGACACACAGGCCATTGACACAGTTTATGGGATCTGCACATTCATCAATATCTAGGAAAAGCATGTAAAATGTCCACATTAGCATCTTTACTTTCTCTGTGCACAATGCTATTTCAAAGAATCTGGTGGAATTGTTGCAAATTATTGAAGATCTTTGGAAAGGCCTCAGCACACTGAAATACAGATCAAATCCATGTATATACCTGCAACAGGTAACAGATCAACCACACGGTGTTCATAACAGTACCATTTAATATTTTAATATCTTGAATAAATAATGTTTTTTTCCTAGTTTCATGTCAGATATTTAAGTTGCTTATATTAAAAATGTATCAATTCCATAGTTAAATATAAATGTGTCAGAATGTAGATTTCTTTTTCCAAAACCTGCCTTACACAAGGAATATAACAGGCTAAGTGGAAGGCTAAGCAGAAATTTCAGGAATTTTTATACTTAGCACAAAACATTCATCTCCACTAATAAGAACACATCAAGCCCTTAGCTGGCCATACCTGTACAGTTTCCTCCGGTTCTGTCCAATTCATAACCATCATCACAGATACAATGAAACATTCCAGGCAAATTATTACATGTTCCAAACACACAAATATTTTGGAAGGAGCATTCATCAATATCTGAAGACAAAGAAATAGTAATCTCTTATTTACAAAGGCAATTTGATTTACTGCATATAATGTTAACAAAGTTTTCTATCTCCCCAAATGATTTTATGCAGTAAAAAATTTTGATTTTTTGTTTCAGTAGACCACATAAATGGCCAACAACTAATGCTTTTATATGGAACCAAGACTGAAAAGAAAGATTTTATTTTACTAAGGATTTTAGCTGCCATGGGTTATAATATACTTAAAAAGAATTGGCCTAAGTCATAAAAATAAAAAACTACATTCAAACATATCAAAGGATGGTAAAAAATTAAACATTAAAACAAATTCCAAGATTCTAACAATTTAATACAAAGATGTTTTACAAACATCCACAACAAAGTATATAACATAATATTTAAAGTATTAAATACATCATTAAAATTAATCAAGTTTAACTTTTTAAGTTTTTTATTCTGTAATCTAATGTTATCATAAACTCAGTTGTAACCAAGGAAATAATTTTTTATAATAGCATATAGTAAGATCATCCATTGTCCCACATTCTCACAAATTTCATTAAAATGTCTCCATTGAAGTGAAGTCATAAATTTAGTTTATGAAACTCTTCATGAAGGCTTAACTTAAAGTCAGAAAAGGAGAAGTTACCGCTTCTTATTCATATGAAAATGAAGGCATGTTGTCTGTGTACAGCTGTAGAAATATTCTGTATTTCTACTCGTAGGAAGAGGCTGGACATTTTTGTACACAAATGACCTCATATTCTGAGAATGTAAAGCAGGCATGTCATTTTAGGCTAGACTAGACCAGTCACACTAACATGCTGTCTAGAGACAGATCTTAAGTATAAAAAGGTCTGCAGGTCATTCCTGATAGTTAAAAAAATAGTACGTTTCAACTATATTAGATTTCAAGTGTGGTTCAAACTGTGTTTAAACGATCAACTGATGCATAGGGATACCTGGTTGCCTCAGCTGGTTAAGCAGCTGACACTTGATTTAGGCTCAGTGCATGATACCACAGTTTGTGAGTTTGAGCCCCACACTGGGCTCTGTGCACAAAGAGCGGAGCCTGCTTTGGAGCCTCTCTCTTCCTCTCTCTGGCCCTCCCACACCTGTGCACTTGTGCTCTCTCTCACATGCTCTCTCTCAAATAAAAAACGTTAAAAAATTTTAAAGATCAACTGATGTATAAATGTGACTTTTCTTATGTTGAGGCTATAAATAAACAAAGCTACTCTCTTTATACAAATGAATAAAAAAGACTCATTAAACTTGTGTTCATCTATAGGTGAAAATAGAATTATATTATCAGCCCTCTTCAGAGTCATTTAACTTTCAAATGACCTTTATTACAAATAACTTCCATTTAAAAATAATGTAATAATTGTGTGGTACTTACAGTTACACAAGTGAAGTAACAGGTATTTTAGAATACAGTCTTTTTTTTATTAATGCATACTCAGAAATGCAAACAATACAGAAAAGTTTTGTTACTAAATAGGGAAGACAGAAAGAAACACAGAAAATAAAGCAGCAAAAGCAGAAAATCACTCAGAAATCCATCTACCCAGAATTATGTTTGATCAGTATTATTCCAAATACTTCTCTATGCATATTCACAGACTGAAGTTGATTTCTATGCATCAGATTAACTTGTATGTATCTCACCAGTTCCTAAAATGCTTTCCAATATTAAGAATTGATGAAAAACACTAAAAATTGATCCTCTTTTCCCTTTGTTAAAATTCAAATATGGTTTCTAAACAGTATTAATGGATTCTGTGCCGTGAATGATAAAAAAATGAGCATTCACATTTGCAACTCATTTTTGTTATTTCTGTAACTTTCACTTTTTAAATATGTATGGCATTTATCATAATCTCTAAAGTACTTAGTATTGATTCTTAAGGGAATAAGGTTTTTACTACAACTCTTACATTTATTTCTCAGTTGATGGTGTTGCACTGCTAAGGTTTTTTTTCCCCAAGAAGGGAGGGCCCGCAGGTGTCTTCTCTCTGCATTAATTTCCTAGGTGACAGTATGCCCAGTAATTTTATAACTGACTGACTGCTGAGGTGAAATATCTCAGTCACGTGTGACCTCAGAACTCTGCGGGCATTGTTCTCGTGTCTTTCAGTATCAAATGATTCTGTTTTGTTCCTTTCCTTTTCTATCTAGAGCCTGAAGGATCCTTATCCTTCTCTAGGATTTAAGTCAACCAAAGTAATAAGGCTAAGTATTTGTGTTAGGATTTACCACTTGTAACACTCAGTGCTTTCTTCCATCTCAGGAAAATGTGTGGCTGTTCAGTACTGTTCTCTATTCATTTATTTGGGGCTTTCTACTTGAGGAGCACCAATTGTACTTGTGTTTATGGCCTTAGAAGAGTGTTAACTTCTTCCTCCTTTCATGTTCCTATGGTTTTCTTTGTGTATTTTTGTCCATTCTCTATGCAGGTAATTATGCTTTCATCTCTATCTTTACTGTTCTCTGACATTTCTATTTAATAGTTCTCTAATTTTGCCATGTTGGTACCCATGTTTTTGTTTCCCATGACTCTGTACTTTCCTTTTGTTTTCTCTAGTTTTTATAATCTTTTTGCACTTGTCCACATGTTTGTACTCATATTAAGGTTGTCCATGGCACAAAGCACCTGTGGGAAATGTGCTTTCTTTCCCTGGTAGTGTTTTTAGACTCTGGGTTGGTTCTTCACTTTTTGTGTGTTCTTTGATTGTTCTTCCACAGGACACCTGCAGAGTTCACATCACTTATTTTTAAATTGTGTCTGCACTGCTTGGTCAGCTCTTCTATGAGTTTTATATACTGATACACTTTAGATGGGTGTGTTTTGATATCCTCCTCCCCCTTTATCTGGGCATTATTTGGAAGGCAGACTGGGGTACAAGTTTCATTAAACTGCTCTTCTGTTAGACCAAACTTTCCTAAGGTGGAGAAGAGATGTGGGGACAAATATGAGAAAAGCTTCCCTGGTCACTGTGTGCTCTCTGCTAACGAACCTGGCCTCTGCTCTGTCTTCACACACGATACCAAACAGTCTTCTCCATGTTTACTCCACTGACGGGGTCCTAACCTGTTCCTGAGGAGCTTACTACAGGTTTTGTACTCTCCCATTTTGGTGGAGAATACTGAGAAATGGTCAACTGCACCAAGTGTTTGGACTCTACAGAAATTCTGAGACTGAGAATGCTTCTGTGGTGAGAAGTAGATGCTGAGGAGAAAATGGTGACCAGAGGGTCAATTCAGGGGGGCATATATTTATAATCAGATCGGAAGACCTCAAGACATTAAATCACTGAATTTGGGAGAAACATCAAGGAGAAACAGGCAGAACCATGGAATAACATTTCTGGAATCTCAAAATCTGGCATTTAGCGAAGAGGAGCAGGGTCTCACTGAAGATGAACTCCTTGTGAGCCACTCTGCTCACCCTGGCAGCTGGCAGTTCCCTCCCTGGCAATGATATACTGTGAAAAACCAACAGGTGAGGGAAGGGCAGTAAATACAAAGTGTCCAGCCTCACCTCAGGGAAGGTCTGGGGAGAAGTTCTGGAAGGGCCACGGCCACAGATAAAGGAAAGAATTGCAAAGGGGGAAATTATTACCCACAAAGAATTAATTTTTGAAATTTTTTGTTGGCCAAAGTATCTGGCTGCTGCTCACTTGCTCCTTTTCCCACCAACTCATGTCAGGTTGAGGTGAGTAATAAATCATGTAATCCCAGAACCACAATGACTCACATTTTCTACTAACTGGCTTTGGTGCTTACAAGAAACCAGGACTGGCGGTGGGGGCGGGGGGAACAAAACAAAGTTCAGTCTACAGTGGTCTTATATGAAATGCATTAGACTCTGCTCAATCTAACAGGTCAATGTAGAAGCATGAATGCTTCCAGTTTCTACTGTCTTTCCCCGGGGGCAGTCTTCATTCTCTTGTTCTGAGTCTCTAAAAACTGGTGAACCTTTATGGAAAATGCCGTGACCTTTTAGGCACACTTTCTTCAGTAACACTTCAGGGGGTGAGGCAGAAACAGGCTCTAACTGAGCCATTCTAGCTGGCATAATTGGTTTTTATTTGGTCGCTGCTGCTGAATTGTGTGCATGAATCGTGTGTGCTGGTATTTGCTATTTCTGGTCATTTCATTAGACACTAGTGTCCAGAGAGACTGTAATCTGGTTTCCTTTTATAATCTTTGCCCAGCACTTAGCCTGAGTTACTTGTTAAAGGTTTTCTATGAATCCCTAATTTTGTTAAAGCCTTCTGATTCACTAGTGATTTTTCATCTTCTTTCTTTCTTCACGTATATTTTCATGTACTCCAAATGAACACAGTGACAGCCTAAAACTAAATATAAAGTGAACTAATTTAAGCCTCTAACTTGAGAGAAAATTCCGATTCTTTTACTTGGAGAGCGATCACACGAGTCACAAGTCTTATTTCTAGGAAAGGGGGATGATGTCATTGCTGAGGGGAAGGAGACATTGCTCTCAGGCAAAAGGTGCTCTTGAGGCATCCCTGAGGGGGCCTTCCCATCCCAGACAGACAGACAGACAGACAGACATCAGACCAAAACATGAAGGAAAAAGCCCAAACTGAGCTACTAAGGTTTTGATCAACACATTAAATAGCAATGACTAGAGTAGATAATAGATCACATTTTTAAAAAGCTGAATAGTTTTTCCACAGGTCATTCATTTAGTAATAAAAAGAAAAAGAAAAAAAAAAAGAAATGGTTAAAAAGAAAAAAAAAAAAAGGAATGAGCCAAACTTCCAACTCGTTGGCTCTCGGCCAGGAAAACTTCATAAGAGATGAAAGCCGCCTTCATCATTATTCATTCGGCAAAATAATCCAGGCTTAAACGAATGGCTTTTATATGTGCAGCATGTGCTGTGTAGTCTGCTTCCAGGTGGGGCCCGTTCCAGCCCTTTCTGCGGTTTCATGTGCTGTAGCTGATCCAACTTGGAAATGAGTTGGAATCGCAGTGACCCACCTTGGCAGGACCTGCTGTCGGACGCTGGAGTGAAGCCCATCTCACACTCGCAGCGATATGCACCCGGGACATTGAGGCACTGTCCGTTTTCACAGAGATTTATGTTTTCGGCGCACTCATCAACATCTGCGGAAGAAGCACATTACATCTCTATTAGGTTCCTGACTTCTTGACACCGTTTTCCCTGCTCTGTAAGTCCGTTTTACTGGCTTGAGCAGGTGCTCGTTAAGAGGAGACGACAATCACACTCACCTACACAAGGGCGAACGGCTTGATCACAGAGCTGCTGAACCTACACCCTAACATTCAATCACCACATCACTGACGGGAAGGAGGCAGGTGTCTCCCAGATCCGTCTCAGTTCTCTTTCATGCCAATGTGGTGCATCAGTATGACACTGACATCACTGACAGACAACCAAGAATGTTGAAATTAATCCTAAAATGGTATCTATTATAACATTATGTTGTCAAGTAAATGAACATAGTTTTTCCACTAGTTCAAGTCTGTTTCAAGCACATTAGGGCTGTTCTCATAGAATGAGGAGAATGTCTTTCATGTCACTACAATTATATTCAATACTTCTGTCTTAAATATGCAAATGGGCATTATTCATAGACAATTCAGTTAATTCTATAAAATGGAAAAAAGGGGACAGGGCAGAAAGCAATGTTCACAGAGGGCCTCATATCTGGCAGGCAGTTGCTGGCTGCCTGTCTCGGATGCTTCCCTTCAGTTCACCAATTCTGTGCAGGTCAGAAGAGGAATAACCTGACGCCAAGAGAGGCCAGCCATATAGTAGGAGTCACCAGGAGCCAAACTGTCCCTCAGCCTGACACCAAGGCCAGGCCCTTTCCTCCATCCCACGGTGCAGGGAAATGCTCAGAAAGATGCAATAAGCCAAGGTTTTAAAGGATAAAAACTTTAAAAATTAATTGTTTACTTAAGGCAACAGAAAATGATAAGTCTGTGTTTTTGATGTCGACAATCAGAAACAAGAAAAAAGCTAGGACTCTGTCTTTTAACATAGGGCTTAAAGTGTGCACTGAAATTCAACTGAGGAACACTGATCTCCACAACTTGTCTCCTACTTTATGACCAGCAAGACAATGCAGTCATTCACAGGAGTTTAAGTGGATGTCTTATTCTCAAGGGATGCAGAATGAACAGCAGCTAAATAGCAGCTAATGTTTACTGAGCTTTAATGATGTGTTTTTCTAAATCCTTGACTTGTATGACTTCATTTCTTCCTTTCAATACCGGTGGTGATCTGAGATTCTGACAAGCACATGACATAGAATTAATTGGCTGGAACATAACTTGCATGTTAAGATGCTGAGCAGTTTATCCACATGTCATTCATTTAGCCATGAAAAAAAAAAAAAGGTGCTATTATGGTTACTGTGGCTGTTTTAAAATAGGGAAATTAAGGCCATACAGGTGACATGATTTACTTAAGGCTACAAAGCCAGTAAGCTGCAGAGGCGAAATCTGAATCCAAGGGTCTGACATCTGAGCATAATAAACAGAATTATTTAAAAGTTGTTTAGGTCTTGGTGTTTCGCCTAAGAGAAAGATACATATTCACCTGTATGTCAGATGTAAAAACAGAGAGACAATTTCAGCCCCGTTAACTCTACTTTTCTTCAAATACAGCAAGTTTAGGGAATGTTCTGTGAAAATCGTGCCAGGACACACCTCAAGATTCTCACCCACCTGAACAGGTAAAGCCATCTCCAGTGAACCCTTCAGAGCAAGCACATCGGTAGGAGCCTGGAGTGTTAACACACTGAGCATTGACGCTACACTGGTGGGTTCCGTTTGAACATTCATCCAGATCTGCGTACCAAGGCAACAGAGTGATAGAGTTCAGAAAGGACAATGGAACATCTAAACACGTGAAATGATTTTCATTTGTCTTAATTTAAATGTAACCTGGACAAATGGGATCTGTTTTCATTTACCTATAAGGCCGCAGTTCTAATTCTCTACGATCTCAGCCCCACAATCCAAAACGTCTGTTCTACAAACAGGGACTAAAATGACTAATAAAAGCATTTGTGAGATGCCTAATAAGCTAGAATTTTAATGGCTAAAACATAAACCAGTGCTAGTGTTCTGACTTCCACTGGGGGCAGATGTGATTGCTGGTTTCTTTACCACTAAAAATGGGTCAATTTCTAAATTCAATTACTGAATTTCAGAGCAGGAAAATTAGCAAAGAGTTTACAAGTTCCTTTCACAGATGAGGAAACCAAAGTCAGATTCTTGATCTCATGGAGCCTAGTCTAGAAGAAATGACAAATGCTACAGTTAAGCATCTGACTATTGATTTTGGTCCAGGTCATGATCTCATAGCTTATGAGATTGAACCTTGTACCAAGCTCTGTGATGACAGTATGGAGCCTACTTACTCGGCATTCTCTATCTCTCCTAATCTCTCCACCCCCTCCTCCACTCACATGTATGCACAAGCTCTCTCCCTCTCTCTCAAAATACACAAACATTACAAAAAAAAAAAAAAAACATAGAAAATTACATTACCTTAAGTATGTTGTATGTACCATGAAGAAATGTTACAATGGGCAAGGAGAAAATAAAAAAGAGTATCTAATCTGGACTGTAGGAACAAAGAAGGTCCCACTGAGGAAGGAGTTTTTGGTTAACTTCAGTCCTGAATGATGAATCAGAGTTAGCCTGTTGCACGAAAGTAGGGAAAGGTACTCATTGCAGAGGGAACAGAACTTATAAAGATGCTGAGGAGGAAAAGGAGTTGATGTGATTTAAAAAAAATTAAAGAAAGGCCAGAGTCACAAAACACAATGTGGGAGCGCTTCTATCACAATGGGGGTGATGGAAGATGAAGCTGAAGAGGTACTGGGAAGAGGTTGCAGGGTCCTGTGAACCACTGGTAAGGAAGCTAGATTGTGTCCTAAATTCAATGATTAAAATGACAATTGTCGAGGCGGGTGGCTACATCAACTCAATGTCTGACTCTTGGTTTCTGCTCCGGTTATGATTTCTCAATTCGTGAGTTTAAGCCCTGTATCAGGCTCTGTGCTGACAGTGAGGAGCCTGCCTGGGATTTTCTATCTCCCTCTTCTCTGTGCTCCTCCCTGCCTGCTCTCTCTATACCTCTATCTTTCAAAATAAATAGGTAAAAACTTAAAAAACATGACAACTGTAAAGAGATCAGATCCATGGTTTAAAAGGTCTGTCTGGCTACTATGTGGAGAATGGATTACAGGCCCAGCAAGTGAATGAGCAGACATAAGAACAGGTTCTTTTGGCATCCAGCAGAGAGAGACAGACAGAGACAGAGACAGAGGGAGGGAGGGAAGGGGGAATGACTGAGATCAGAGTGGGAGATGGCGACGGAAAGCATATAATGCATTTGGATGATATTTTGGAGTAGAAGTAGTAGTTAAATCTGTGTTTTGCAATAGTTGGCAGAGCGATGGACAGACAAGCACAAAGTATGGAGGCTAGAAGACAGAAAGCCAGTAGCCAACGGGGCTAAAAACCGGCATGGGGATATGGCTGAAAAACTGTGTGACTAATGACAGAGCAGCAGCTGGGCTAGGAGTGGGTAGTTAGTGAAATGAATGATGCCAATCACCAAACATGACTTAGCAGAGTTATTTGGAAAGCGTGATCATTTAAATCTGTAGTCAGTTCCTAAACATTTGGCAAGTATAAAACAAGTGAAAGGCGAAGAGTATATTCACATTACCGGAGGTTACTGTTAACAGATCTAAGGCTTACTGTGGAATTCTCAAGTTTTAAGGAGTAATCCTAGGGAGGTCAGTTCAGCTTGTTTTATTTTCTATTTTAGGTCGACCCAGGTAATTCTAACCAGCTGGAAAAATGCTTTGTTGTAAAGGCATGTCAAACTGCGGGTATATGAAGTGGTGCTTTGTGCAACATGGAGGGTAACATCCAGCCCTCTGCTCTACAGCTACACAAGGCTTATCAGACTCCAGCTCAGCCAAGATAAAACCTGGAGAATGGCAAGCGCTTCTCCAGTCTCCTCTGGTTTTTCGAATCAGACCTCAGAGTATCCAGCAAACGTTTTTGCTTTCTCTGGAAGAAGAATTCTCTTTTCTGCTCAGAAGGTGGTATTGACCAGGTACAAACTTAGCTTATCTGATAAAACCTTTTCATTTCCTTCATGTATTTCCCTGGGTTCCAAGTCTCACCGATTGCTCTATGAGAGCCTGGAAAATTACGTGAGTCGTTGTTCATCATATATCTGTTCGGATTTCTGGCTACACATCAAATAATTTTACCCAACAACAATACCACATTAAAAAGCAGACTGCCAAGGCAGGCCACTGTGGCTTGATAATTTGTACCAAAGATCAAGGAGACTCTTAGGCAGGAATTACCTTACAAATGAAGGTAGTCTTTGAATTTTCAAGAGAATACGGGCAAGGGAAGAGCGTGCTCCTGTGTCAGTATGTGGGTTAACAACTGTGCAAAGAAAAGCCTCTAAGAATGTCGGGCCTTAGCAAAGCATGTTCACATTTGCAAACTCACCAATACATTTGATGCCATTTCCGACCCAGCCTTCTCTGCAGCTACACCTGAAGCTTCCCGGGACGTTGAGACAGGAGGCATGCATGTCACAGTTGTGGGCACCAATTTCACACTCGTCCACGTCTGAGAAGCCACAGTTAATATGAGGAAGATTAAATACAAAAGCTAATTAATTCTACTTCCAAGTATAATTCTGCATAGGTAGGATTTAAAAATCAATACGGAAATAGCCAAAATGGTACAGAGAAAAAAGAACATCAACATCATTTTTATTTTTAATTTTCGTATTCTTCAACAAGATTTGGAAATTCATGATGTAAGCCAAACAGGCCTTTTCCTAGAGGAAACTTCCAGCCACTTTCTGGTAAGAGAGGGATACTGCCCCCAGGTAGATATGTGTGTCAGGCCCTCCCCACATCGCTGCCTGGGCCCAGACAAAACTCCATGCAGAAGGCATGGTTACAAATGTCAGGAGAAATCGTATTTCCAAAATGAGACTCTCCTATTCTTTCCTATTCATATTTATTACATGTGTTTCATAAAGATTAAAAGAAGACTGACTTTTAAAATAATAGTGCATTCTTGTCATTTCTAGAATCAATACAGTGTAGTATGGAGTTTTTGAAAACTATCATTTTAGTGTGTATCCATCTATTTATTTGAGAATATGTAACATTATTCACTGGAAATTTGACCTGGAAAATAAACAGTATGTATATATACACACACATGTACACATACACACAGATAAATATATATTATACGTGTGTGGAGAAACTATGTAGTTTTGGTTCTCCAAAACTTTCTAGAATAGAAAGAATAATCTTTTCTGTCTGGCTAAATGATTACACGTTGCAGATGCTGAAATCACATGCTCTCACGCACGTACACATACACACACGCAGGCACACAGAACTACTGGCTTTGCATCAACATTCATAGCACTGAACATGCAAAGCACCCCCTCTTCCTCGCTCACCTGTTCCTGGAGGCATCAGTTAAGGGCCAAGCTACAGTCCAAGCCACCCACCACCTGCCTTGAGCAAAATGCCCTACAAGGGTCTTAAACTGAACAATGAGGAAGTTCTTGTCCAAACCACTGACCTTGAGACTTCCTTGCACATTTTATGCTAAAGGCAGAAATGTATTTAACAGAGAAAGGAAACAAGAGACACAGTGGGTGAGGTGAGCAAACAAACTGAAGAGACAAGAGAGAAAGGCATCTGGGGCTGAGGGAAGAGAGGGCAAAAGCAAGTAGAAAGAGAAGAGGGAAAAAGAGAGGAAATGATGGGGGAAAAGGAAGGAAGGAAAAGGGTCTACCTAGAAATCTACATGAATTTTTGGGCAGTTAGAAGGACTGCAAAGACAAGCAACGACTAGGATCTCATAGGTCTGCGGTGCTATGTCCTGATGTCTGTTTGGGCCATGCTCCTCCTAAGAAATGGAGAGCTGTGAAAACAAACAGCCACACAGGAGCCACTCGGGACACACTGCAGGCCCACACACCCACTCTGTGTGTGACCAGAGAAGACACAGACCCACACACACGCTCTGGGGCAGGTGCTCATGATGGCTGGTGCCATCATGGTCTGACAGAGGCAAAGGGACAAATGATGGTCAAGTTGGCCTCTGAAACAGGAGAAGCCAAAGCACAAGAGGGTACAAGTTTGAGACCTACCTGTGCATCCTGTGGTCCCCTTCTTGACAGAATAACCCAGCTGACAGTGGCAAATGAAGGATCCCTTGGTATTCTCACATTCCCCAAACATGCAGATGTTTGAATTCAAGTCACACTCATTCACATCTAGAAAATTTATTTTCAGTACTTTGGTTAATAATTGTTCATCCTCGGAATTCAAAAGCTCTCTTTTACACTCAATAGCATAATGCTGAAACATACAGATAAAAGTCAGAATGTAATAATATATGTGCAAGACATAACATTATTTCTTAAAATTATTTCCAAGTAATTCTTCCATTTCACCTTTCGTATCTTGTATACGGTAGCTTGAATCGTAAAATAACTGAAAAGACTGCTCCCTTGCATGCTTGTGTGTGTGTGTGTGTGTGTGTGTGCACGTGTATCCATGCAAATGTGTGCATAGGATTTAGCCCATTTTTAGGGTACCCACCAATGCATGTTTTCATGTCCATTGAAGCCATGAAGCCGTCATAGCAGAGACAGCGGTACTCTCCAGGAATGTTGGTACACTGTCCCCCGTCACAGATATCAGGGTTATTTTCACACTCATCAATATCTGACGGCAGAAAATTAACATGAGATAAAAACAAGAATGACCTTTATTAAGCTCACATATATATTTTCTTTCCACCCAGATCCACTCAAAATATCTGGAGCGAGACCTGTAAGAAAACATCAGTGAAGTGTACAAGCCTGCATCTTTTCCGTTCTGTACCTGCGCAGGACCTCCCGTCTGGCATCAGGGCATACCCCTCACTGCAGCTGCACTCGTAGCTGCCTTCTGAATTAGTGCACCGCGTGTCACAGCCTCCATTCATTATCATACACTCGTCAATATCTGTGAAAACAACATCGCCACCACATTAGTCTGTCGGGTCTACTTCCTTTAAAAAAAAAACAAAGATAAGCAGTTATTCTTCTTCTCTTTAAACAGATAATACTTAAATGGCTTTGCAGTTTTCTCCCCATTACTGTGTTGGTTTATTGTTGTATTATGGGTCTTTCTTAGCTCTCTACTTCCTTTTAGATATCATTCCATTTGACCTTTAGTCTCAGTAGGTCTAAGATTAAAGAACTCAGAAATATCACAGCTATGGAGTTTTGGGTGTTTTCTGTGATAAAACCAGAGATCCCTCTGCAAAACCACAAAACCGATGGCATCTTACAGCCCGGTCCCCATCTTAGATTCATGTTTAGGACACGGGACTTCCCCTGGCTCCATTATAATACACTCAGTGCCAGAAGCTGTCCAAGGCTGACTTGGGAAATATGAGTTCTAATCCACCCAGCTGTTGCGCACCTGTGCAGCCCTGTCGGTCTGGTGTGGCCTGGTATCCCGGGTTACAGGAGCACTGATAGGTTCCAATCATGTTCACACACTTTCCATTTCTACAGAGATTGTCGCTCAGGGAGCATTCATTTATATCTGTGAAAAGATACACAAGATTAATGTTTTTGCAACAACCGCATCACTTAAAGTATCAAGAAATGTTGTACGGAGCACTGGTCTCCAACGGGGTGCGTGTTCTTTTTTTGTTTCAGTTTTTAAGAGTTTTCATGTTTATTTATTCTTGAGAGAGAGACAGAGCATGAGAAGGGGAGGGGCAGATCCAGAGAGGGACACAGAATCTGACCCAGGATCCAGGCTCAGAGCCTGATATGAGGCTGGAACACACCAGCTCTGAGATCATGACTTGAGCCCAAGTTGGATGCTTAACCGACTGAGCCACCCAGGTGCCCTGTTTATTTATTTTTGAGAAAGAGAAAGAGGGAGAGAGCACCAGAGCAAGAGTGGGGGAAGGGCAGAGAGGGAGGGAGGCAGAAGATCCGAAGCCAGCTCCAGGCTCGGAGCTGTCAGCACAAAGCCTGATGCAGGACTCGGACTCACGAACCATAAGATCATGACCTGAGCCCAAGTCGGACACCCAACCAACTAAGCCACTCAGGCGCCCCATGGGGTTTGTGTTCTTCAGGGGGAAGAACAGGAAGATGTAAGATAACTTCCTGGGTGTTCAAAGAAGATGTTGGAATCTATGTTTCTATTATTTCTATCTAAAATGGTACTGTCAGTAATGCTCTGTACAGTGATGGAACAGTTCCATATCTCCGCTGTCTAATACACAGCTGCTACTGAGAGGTTCAAACATGAACAGAATGAAGGAAATTCATTTTTTCAATTTAATTTTAATTTTTTAAGAGTGAGCTCTTCGCCCCATGTGGGACTTGAACTTGCGACTCCAAGCAAAACTGACTGAGCCAGTCGGGTGCACCAGGAATTGAATTTTTCATGTTAATGAATTTTAATTAAATTTAAGTGGCCACATGTGGGTGGTGAACACTGGAACATGTACATTTAGCACATGCCAGAAGTAAAACTTACTAATATTTAATATATGAATTTACACTGGCATGCTCACCTGGTCTTTATTAGACGGTTAAGAGTAGCCCGAATTGCATGAAGTAACCTGAAGCAAGATGGCTGACTCCACAAGTCACAGGGGCTGATCTCAGGGCCCTCGCCTGTGTGTGTGCTCAGTGTACCTTGATAGGTGGATCTGTGACACCTACTTTAAAATAAACTAACCCTTACAGGAAAGGCAGGTGCCTGATAAAAATTTCTGCAAAGATTTGGAGAATCAAGTAGTGCCATTAACACAATTACATGAGGACAGCAAGGAAAATAGGAGAGTGGAAGATTCCCTCACACAAACTACTTGTGAGACATGATATAAGGTAAAAACACAGACAATAGAATCAGGTAAAACAAGACCTTCAGTCCAAATTCTCAAAATCACCAAGAAGACTATGTGACATATGGATTTAACTCTATGATCATTAAATGCGTATTTTATTAAAGGCACAAAAATATGCATCTTATATCATATTCCTTTGAGGGGTGCTTTTCTCAGCTATAGGATCCACAGAACCTAACATAATAAACTGAATGTGGAAACAGATCTGTGATTCACTGCATCACAATGAACAAATATTCTGTAATCATCTGTTTCAAAAAATTCTTGGGGCGCCTGGGTGGCTTAGTCGGTTAAGCGTCCGACTTTCGCTTAGGTCATGATCTCGCGGTTCGTGGGTTTGAGCCCCGCGTCGGGCTCTGTGCTGACTGCCAGCTCAGAGCCTGGAGCCTGTTTCAGTCTGTGATTCCCTCTCTCTCTGACCCTCCCCTGCTCACGCTGTCTTTCTCTCTCTCTGTCTCTCTCCTAGAAATAAATAAAACATTAAAAAAAAAATTCCAGTATCACTGCTAAAATAAAAATATTTAAAACTTTTAAAATTCACCTATAAAAATGTGTTATGTGTATGACTTAAGACTCACCTAATATATTAACAAAGCGATATAAATACAGTTTATAAATAAATACATGCGTAGTATAAAGGTATGCTCAAATTTCACTTTGAAATGGGGCTGTGTGATCTGCTCTATCTTAAACCATTTCACCTGCTCACACTTGCAAGAACGATTTTTGGTGAAGAAAATGCTTTCTGCCTACATCAAGGTTTTCAAGCTAGTATCCAGAGCCCTGTGAGCACGGAGGCCTCTGTATACTTAAGGAAGGCAGTAGGATGGAAAGCTCAAAGGCCAGCCGCTGGTGCTCTCACTTCACCCCTGCCCCTCAGCTTGGTGGGCCAAGAGACCAGATCTTTCTGTGAGAAGATGGGGAGGAGAGAGCTCATGTGTTCACACACACACAGGAGCATACGCCATGACGACAGGCATGGGGAGCAGACTCTGCTGAGCAGATGGTAGGTGGATGCACAGGTGAGCCACCAGGGAGAGGCCCTTTCGACAACAGCCACTCTGTCCTCCCTGGAGGAGGGAACTACGTGGCCTTCCACAGGGTCCCTCATGCAAGATCCTCTCAAGTGTGCGTGTAACCAGGACAACATGGGCTCCGTTGAGTGTGTCACTGAGGCACTCTCTAGGGACACAATGGAGGGGGCTCTGAAGTTCCAACTTTAACCAGCTAACATTTCACATGTCACGGATGACACGTTTGTTAAACTCAACCCCTGATCTTTAGAATCTCGGCACCAAGTGAGCTGAGTGGGCTTAGTGCTTGTGGAGAGACTCACCCACACAGTCCTCACGTGACGGTGACAGCTCGTGTCCCAGCGGGCAGTCACACTGAAAGCTGCCCTCCGTGTTCACACAGGTGCCACCCCTACAAAGGAGAGGGTTACGTTCACATTCGTCAATGTCTGAAAGGTAAAAACGTGAGATCCATTAAAGAACTCTGAGAGGAAAACAGTCACGCATACAGCATGGGAGAAAAAGAATTATTATTCGAGTTAAGTGTGACTCAAATGTAATAAGACACAGCTATAAGAGGAGATGGGATAACGCTCCCCTCACATTTTCTACTACCAGGAAATACACGGTTAAGTTTTACTCTTAAAGAGTGAGTTGTTGAGGAATTTACTCATATTGAAGCGAGTGTGCTCACAAAAGATAAAAATAAACCATTTGTGTCGTATCACCCTTAACTCCAGATACCGTACATTGCCATCCATTATCAGTAATCAAAAAGAAAAACCAAAAAAAAAAAAAAGAAAAAAAGAAAAATCATAGGCTGATCATCTTCTGTGTCCCGTGTGGGAGTCCCACGAGTCACGCAATATTAAACAGCCGACCAAAAGGTAGACGGTACCAAGGGAATTTGTAATAACACACAAATGAAGAAAATAACACGGGGTTTGCATGGCTGAACATAAACCTGGGGTCACCACACAACATCACGTGTGTTAAATGAATCCCTTGTGAGCAGTTAGTCTGTGTTGGTTTCAGATTCTATGAATAAACAGAACTCAGTCCCACTGTCGCTCAGGCGCCAAGAGGTTGGGGCTCCCCAAGAGTTATCTAGGAGCAGATTTCCTGTCTGACATTCAAATCTGTTCTCTCTCTCAGCACAGCGCCTTGCCAAGTGCACTGCTAGCAGCTCTGCGACATGCCAAGGTCAAGCTATCTGGTCTCTTGGCTGCCGAGCGACGAGCTTCGGCACACTTACCCATGCAGTTCTTCATCATCATGAACCCACTCTCGTAGCCTTCGAAACACTCACACTCAAAGCTGCCAGGCGTGTTGACACAGATTCCACTTCCACAGAGGTCAGGAGAAATCCTGCACTCATCAATGTCTAATGTGCAGGGTTTAAAGGAAATTAAAAAAAAAAAGAAAAGCATGAGATGAGCAGGTATTCAAGAGCAGGGAGATGGGTGCTGCCTTCCCAGGGCGGGTGCAGCACACTGGAGATGCTGGAGAAGGCCAGGGCTCGCAGTAGGTGGGTATGTTTCCAGGAGGTAGGCTAGGGGCCAAAGGGGTCTTAGGCACATTCCTTTCCCCAACTGCCAAAACGGTCACGTGGTGCCTTTTTGCTTGTGAGAACTCTGGAACTGTGGATTTCTCTTGGCAGCTTCGAAGTGATAACAGCATAGGGCGCCTGGGTGGTTCAGTCGGTTAAGCATCCGACTTCAGCTCAGGTCATGATCTCACAGTTTGTGAGTTTGAGCCCCACATCAGGCTCTCTGTTGTCAGCGGGGAGCCCACTTAGGATCCTCTGTCTCCCTCTTTCTCTGTCCCTACCCCATTCTGTCTCTCTCAAAAATAAACATTAAAAAAAAAAAAGCGGTAACAGTATGAGCCAGACAAGGCAGGTGGTGCGGGAGGAAGCAGAGGGCACGTGGACTGAAGTCCCAGGCACCAAGTGACAACGTGACAGTTCTACAACACTAGCCCTCGCCCACCGCAGTAGGAGTATATTGGGGCTGCTGCCTGAGAGCAGGGGCGGCTAGCGACCACAGAGCACCCAGACAGCCTCCGAGGCAGACGTGGCCAATGAACCTTGAGCCAGAGAGCGTGCCTGTATGGCAGGGCTGCGAAACACGCCCCAGATTCACACTCAGATGTGAAGAGGCTAATGACCTGCTTCTCAAAAGAAAATATATTTGTGTTTGTTGCTCTTGACAGATGACAGTAAATAAGAATCTTCAACAGTAGTGTTTATATGATCAAAACCAAGGTTTTCTGAGAACTATCCCATGCCTATCACTGAGATTTTTTTATAGAGAAGTCATGTCTGTAAAATAAAATCCAGGAAACATGATGTATTTAAAAATGCTTTTTGTCACAGTAGGAACAAATGCTTTTCCTGGCATGTCTTTATTCTGAGGAATTTTAATTCTGAAGTCTTTCTATCAAGATTTATCAGGGGATAACGTGTACATGCTCTCTTGGGAATGTGTTAGTCGCAGAAAGTCAGATGCTTCCTCTTGGCACTGACCTTTATTTATTTCTCTAATTGTAGGCAATAATGAAAAAAATTGGAATACTTCCTTTTAAACAAAATTCTTTTCTTTTTATTTTATTTTGAGAGAGAGGGGGGGATAAAGTGAGCAGGGGTGAGGCAGAAAGACAGGGAGGTTCAGCGGAGAGCCCTATGCAGGGTTCCAACTCAGGAACCATGAGATATGACCTGAGGCGAAATCAAGAAAGAGTCAGACACTTAACCAACTGAACCGCCCAGATGCCCCTTAAACAAAATTCTAAACAAAATTCATTAATTCATTTAGACGATTAATGATATGCATGTTACCTCTCTAACAATCTATCAGTGCCTAGAAACTGGTAGTTAGAGCCATGTGAAGAACATGGAATAAATTTGTCGGCAGAGGAGGGACACATTTTGACAGCTGTGGTGTGGAAGGAGCCGGATGGTGTGGAGTGTGGACTCTAGAACCAGATTCCTAAGTACCGGTGCTGGTTCTATCACTACCGGGTGAAGAAGCTTGGGAAAGCCATTTCACTTCTCTGTGCCTCAATCTCCATCGCTGTAAAATGGGAAGTACAGTACAACCCACCTGAAAGGATTAACTGAATCATATTTGCCAAGCGCTGGGAACAGGGCCTGTCTCATACAGAGCACTGTAGCTATGGAAGCTGATCTCTGCTAAAAACTGGTATTTTGGGGGAGGTGGCTTAGAACTCATCCCTGAAGCATGTAGAGGAAGTCTAACTTTAAAGAAGTGGCATCAATGGAAAGACAAGAGATAAAGTGCACAGGTGAAGAAAAATAATGCATTTCAGAGTAACTGGATTGTAGAGGGTAATAATTAGCGCAAGGATGGAGGATGGGTATGATTACTGAGGATGTCAAAACATGGGCTTTAAAATATTTTTTTAACATTTATTTATTTTGGGGAGACAGAGAGACAGAGTGGGGGAAGGGCAGAGAGACAGAGAGAGAGACACACACACAGAATTTGAAGCAGGCTCCAGGCTCTGAGCTGTCAGCACAGAGCCTGACACAGAGCTCTGAACCCACGAAGCATGGGATCATGACCTGGGCTGAAGTTGGACCTCAACTGACTAAGCCACCCAGGCGCCCCAAGAAGACGGGCTTTAAATGCCATGAAGAATGGCAGTCAACAGTATCCCACTGTCCCTTCACATTACATACTACCACACTGCAGTGTGACCAACAAATGTGTTTCTTACACAGTTAAAGAAGGTGAGTTTTGGAATCATTACGTAACTGGGCCAGTGTCACATCAGAAAGAAGTGGAGTCAGAGCTGGAAGAACACTGTTTTTACCCAGGTTTAAGATTGTGGGAGTCACTGAAAGTTGCTTTGGGGGGAGCAACACATGGTGGTTGGTGAACATGAAAGATCAGACTGGACAATCAATAGGACGGCAGATGACGGAAAAAATCTGCCATGCAGATACCGCCATGCGCTGCCTGGTTCCCTTCAGGAAGCAAGGACTTACTGGACTTCCCCCCTCTACCCTTGGAGGTGTTAATGGCACCGAGTCCTGAGATGTAAACTATCTTCAGGAAATGCCTCAGCTAAGAGGATCCTTCCTTGCAGTCACACCCCTTTCTCTGGGCAGATGTATCCAAAGACTAAGCACGCAGGTCCATAAACACCTAGCCCCTCTGCCCTAACCCACAATAGCTGTGACAGGCCATCTTAGATGCAGAGCTCTCAGTGCGGTGGGTGGAGGACCACACCGGGACTGATCGCCGCCCAGCTGCCCCCACTTCCCACTCCTGCTTTCTTCCCCTCCCTCCTCTGTGTCGATCCCAAGAGCAGTCCCTAGTGAACTTCCTGCACACTGATCTCTGTTTCCTGAGGAGCTGGGCCTGCACCTACAAAAAGAAAGTCTTGAAACAGCTACTGTGATGTAAGATTACATATAATTTATCCACTTGTCTGAGAGAGGGAGAGGTCAAAGTTAAGTCTGAGCGTCCTGAGTGAAGTGACGCTATTGCCACATGTGAGGAAGCCGCTAGGTGGTGGGCAGGGGGCCTGGGGGGTGGGACATTGGGAAGCTGAAGCGAAGAGGGGCTGCGGGACGGCAGGTGCACATGTGGAAGGGCTCTGACGCAGCACAGAGTTCAGAGCTCACACCGTGGAATCAGCTCGGCAGAGCCCGTCTGCACAGGCATGATGGTGCATGCAGCGGTGAGGGGCAGAGGACTTTGGAAAACGCCAACGGCAGGAAGAATCCGTGAAGATGAGAGAAGAAACATCAGAGGCAAAGGACGAGGACCAAGATGGGAAGTATCATGGAGACCAAGACAGAAGAAAATCAAGGAAGGGATACGGCCAAGCAGAGAGGTCATGGAGAATATGCATCAACGGACAGAAATTCTTTTAAACTCCACAAAAAGTGTTTTGTGACAGACTGTAGATGTGCCTGAACGAGGGACAGCAAAACTCAAAATTACATGGGCTCTACAGGAGAGATGAGAGATAAAAGTAGGGACACAGGATGGCAGCATGAAGGTAAAGATGGTGGAGGAAATGGTGTGAACTTGCTTTTGGGCCCAGGAAATTGATAGGAAAGAGGGCTACGCTGCAGAGACAGGAGGCAGCCTGCTGACCAGGGGGGAGCAGGTGTATCAGAGGGGACAGAACATGGAGAAGGGGAAAACTGGGGAAGAGGAAATGTCACTCCCAGAGAGAGAGGTGTGCAGGAAGGGTTCTGGCCATGGGAGTGGATGTCCAGAAAGAAGAAAGTCAGTGAGCAGACATCTGAGAGGGTGTGCAGGTCAGAAGAGGTTCAGAAATGGAACAGAGAGGGAGCACGTGGGTGGCTCAGTCAGTGAAGCAACCAACTCTTGATTTCAGCTCAGGTCATGATCTCAAGGTGGGGAGATCCAGTCCCACATCAGGCTCTGTGCTGACAGCACAAAGCCAGCTTGGGATTCTCTCCCTTCTTCTCTTTCTGTTTCTCTCTCTCTCTGTCTCTCTCCCTCTCAAAAATGAACTTAAAAAAAAAAGAAGTGGAGCAGAGAGTCAGTCAGAGACCTGAGAGGTGAACAGTGTCACTGAGCCCTGCTGAAGGCAGATGCCATGAGGTACAGGCAGGCCTCCGCAGACCAGCCACCTGAGCACCAAGCAGGAAAACCATGTGTGGGTGAGGAGCTGGGCAGCAGGAGACGCAGATGGTTCAGAAATGCGCCAGGATGGTCTAGGTGGGGTGAGGACTTGGTGACTCCAGTACCTTATGCCACAGTAAGTGAGGAAGGGCTCAGAAGCGTGTTTCAGGGGGAGATCATGAAGCAGCAGCAGGGGCGAGGACAGGAGAGAAGGAAAATTTCCAAGGAGAGTAGGAATAAAGAGGCTTTTGAAAATAAGATTTTGGAGATAAACTTCAAGTGTTTGGAATAATTTATTTAACGTAATAGAAAAATTTGGACTTTTTTATCTTTTTAAACTAAAAGGAGATGTTGATAGGGATATGGATGGCGACTGGAGAAGAATTATGAAGAAAACTCTTCAAAGATGAGGAGAATAAAGTTAAAACATTTCTACTAAAAACTTAAAAATTTGTTAATATATATTACATATCATTTACACAATTGGTATAAATGATATGCAGTATGTACTTATCTTTAGAATTCATTATCCTGAGAATCAAATTTTTATGTTGTTCTCGATGTAAGACAAACTAGTGTTTTCATGCTACCGTGTAGCTCTTACAAAACCTTGTTTGGAGAAGTGATTTAAGAGTAGAGGTAAAAAAAGAAAAAAAAAAAAAAACCAAAAACCAAAACATGGGCTTTTGAAGGCAGGACTTCGAAACCCAGCCAAAGAAAGAGAGCCAGGGTTTGCCAAGTAAAACACATGAGCAAACTTACCTGTGCAGTTTCTTTCCTCCACGTCTAGAGCAAAGCCACTGTTACAACGGCACTTGAAACTCCCAATGGTATTTCTGCACTTCCCATAGGTGCACATCCCAGGAAAAGCTTTGCATTCGTTGATATCTAAAAGCAGGACAAAGCAGGAATGGTGAGCTGGCTGATATAAAAAGAGTAGGTTCACTGGTTCAAGCTGAAAATCTATCGCGATGAAAAGTAGCGTACCCAAGTAGAAATGGGACTCTTAAAATTTTCGGCCATCACATGGATGCTACACAGAACATTTCAAAAGTGAAAAAGATTCTGCATTTAAAGAGTTATGACCTCTTCCTTTCTAACCAATTGTCTGGTAAGGTTTAGGGGGGATAGGGAACATTTTGCTACATCAGGGCCCCAGCTAGTCAGCTGGGCTAAAGACAGCAGAGGTGCGTGTGCAAAGATATAGGAAACGTGAGATGAGTGGCATGTTTTACAACTTTCCTTTAATACTCCTGGGCCATAAGGTAGGCCACAGATCATGTTTAACAAAGAAAATAAAGTGGCGAAATGTGCTTAAAGCCAAACCAATTCTGAAAGAACATGGGAGGTGAGCTTTAAGTGGAGAGACATCAAAGCGACCCAGACAGTTACCTTTGTAAAATGGCCGTCCTGTAAGAACGTCCCCTCTGTTGGCAAAGCCTGGCCCCCGGGGGCACAGGGTCTCAAACTCCTTGGTGCCAGGTTTCGGGCATTCCTCACACTCAGTGCCCCAAGCTGCCCCAACCGCACAGCAGCAGGCATCCATGCGAAACTTTCCAGGAACAGGATGGACGCATTCATCTTCATCCCACTTCAAATAACACTGCTCCATGCGGATGTCTACACGGCAAGTGAAATCACAGTTTGAGACTAAAGTGTCACATTCATTGATTGTTCATAAACTGAGTTTTCGCTTGGCACCTGGCATGATGCCAACCAAGCTCTGGAGATACGATAATGGATGAGAGACAGGGTCCCTGACCTCCTGGAATGGACTGTGTAATGGATACTCATTAAAGAGAACAAAGGTGAGTTCTTCAGGAAGAAAAGGTTCCCTTGTGACATGACTCCTTCCTATCATCACCCATGATCCTTTTTTTGTACTGTTCATTTGAGAAAGAATAAGATAATTGGAGTGACAGATTCTTCTTGTTCGCTGAAGTGCTTACAGTGGCTTGTGACCAGCTGCTGTGTCCTAATCAGAAACAGTAAATGATCAACTAATTTATTTGCCAACTTGGGACAACTACTAGAACAGCTTTACAAAGGAAAAAAGGTATTTTTGCATTTCAAGTTACTTTTTTTTCTGGTCAAATTTACCTTTTGCATCATGGTTTTTGTCCTGAATTATGTACATCTGCCCTAGTAAGGGGCCAACTTATTTGCTTAAATGTCAAATTTTCCCTTTAATCTTGAAACATACCAAGACCTTAGATTAATCAAGAGTCACAAAATAGGATAAATTAGTGTGGTGTGTAAATCACACATTTATCTGTTAGTCAACAGAGTTTTTGATCAAACTACAGTCAAACATTTGGCTATACGGATAATGAGATAAAAAAGGTTTTCCTTAATCACATCATATGTCTTATTTGATAATGGTATTTTAAGACATCAAACCCTTTCCTAAACCTCACAACTGTTTAGTAGAGGATAAGAGATCCCTCATGGAAATATAAGCATAAACAGATAAATATCTTTACTATTTTAGTTACTGTCAATGCTAATTCTTCCAAGTGCTCAAGCAAAGGCACCATAAACTTTAACAACCTCCTTTAGCTTATAGTTACAAACATTTCCAAGGATGGCAACTACAAAGTGCTATTTTTAAAGACACAAATCACTGTGGTAAATTTTCAGTTTGACTTTGTAGACTGACTATCAGTATTCACAGCAGGGGATTCTGCCTTCTATATCTGAACCAACACCAATCCCAAAGCCAGGCTCTCTGCTAGTGTGCAGAAACAACAGTAATCCACAGAATATCATGATCTCTAGGCAGCCAGGAGCTACTGTCAGTCACAGCCAACCCCATCCAGGGCGGTAAGGATCTTAATAAGATATAGAAGTTTTATTTGGGCACCCTGAGAACTATGGACTGGCTCAAATGGTTTCTGAAGTCACTGAAGTAATTTGCTCAAGAAACGAGATTAACTAAAATAAATAAATAAAAAGCATCTGAACTTCATATGCAACAAGTTATGAGAGGCTGGCAGAGAAATCCCATGTCTTTGCTATGCAGATCCATATCAATATTTGCCTCAGGAATCAAAACACTGTTCACTGGCCACATCTGGCCTGGGAATGTTTCTACTGCCGGGCACAGAAATTAGCATATGCATTTGGAAACTTGTGGATGGTATATGTGCTCTCTCTAGAGTTTGCAGCGGTCCTCAAGACTCCTATTACTACACTCATTTCTGTTACCTGCCTGGCCCCTGAGCGTATTCGAATCTGGACTTGACTTAGGTCAGTTTCTATCAGAGCAGTTTTCCTCTATTTCTGTTCTCAGGATATTTTACATTTTCAAATGTTCATCTCTTCTTGAAACTTCCTCACATCCCCAGACACAATGTGTTTTTGTAGCACAGTTCAAGTAGTGAAAAAAGATTTAACCCAAGTGTGAGAATGAAGACTCCAATATATCCTTTTAGAATATTATGAAAGGCTTGATTTTGAATAATATTATCAGGAACTTTCTTTGTTGAGTGACAATTTACAATGACTGATAATATCTCTTTATATATAGGATCCTTTGGTTACTGAAGGCAATTTGGTATTATTAGTCATTTGACCATACCGATATTGTTATTTGGGATCTTCAAATGATACTTTACTTTTTTTCTAACTTTTGTAGATAATTTAGTAATAAAATTCTGAAAAGAATTTTCCTTTATTGTTAGACTTTGGATGTTATAATTTCTAACCAATTCCATATGATTTTATAGTCATACTTTGTATCTGAATTTAAATATACTGTTAAAATTAACAAAATGAAATTTGCATTAATTATAATAACTAATCTGTATGGTGTTGCAGACTTTTTTTACTACTAACTTAAAAAATCACTGATATATTTAAATACCTTAGGGGCACCTGGTGGCTCAGTTGGTTGAGCTTCCTACTCTTGATTTCAGCTAAGGTCATGATTCCAGGTTCATGAGATCAAGCCCCACATTGGTTCCACACTAAGCACAGACCTGCTTAAGATTCTCTGTCCCTCCCTCTCTCCCCTTCTCTCTCCCCGCCTTTGCCCTTCTGCACTTACTTGTTCCCTCTCTGAAATAAACTTTTAAAAATAAATAAAAATAAATAAATACCTTAAAGATCTTTGGCTATAACACTATCAATGCTCATGCTTTGTCTTCAAACTTAAATTTCAAATACAAACATATATAAAGTTCTTTTGGAAAATAAATACTGTTCTATAGCATATTGGGGGGAAAATCCCATAATTAAATAAAAATTGCTTAGATACAACACAGAATTAAGAAAAGTTTCTTTTCTAATCATGAAACTCAGATCAAGTCAAAATGACATTGATAATGATAAGGTCAGTTATGTATTTCTGTCCTAATGATGTTCAAAGAGTTTCCTCATTTTAGAGTTTTACAAAATAAAGCATTAAAAAATTTAAACTCTCAGGTAGTAAAGGAAGGACTAGGATCAGGCAATATTTAAAAATAAGTTTACTTACTTATTTTGAGAGAAAGAGTGAGTGAGCACAAGCTGGGGAGGGAGAGAGAGAGAGGAAGAAAGGATCCCAAGCAGGGTCCAAGAGTCAGTGCAGAGCCCGATGTGGGAGGAATTGACAAGCTGTGAGATCATGACCTGAGTCGAGATCAACAGTCAGATGCTCAAACAACTGTGCCACCCAGGTGCCCCACTGGGCAGTGTTTTTAAAGAGAAACAATAACCCTGTCCTTGACTTCCTCAATGTCTTGTCTAAGAGTGTAATTTTGATACTGACCACTGTTGACTCTAAATATTAGTCTCCAATTTTTCTTCTATGTTCAAAACATATATAGTTCTCTTACTCCATTGGCCAATGGAAAAGATTGACCCTGCCTAAAATACCTGATTAAAGAAACCAACTTTTGAGATAACTGACCAGTACCAACACTCTGTATTATACAGAAACCATGTCATTTAAATACATTCACTTTAAAAATATTCTCTAGTGATTTCCACCCCGCAAATAACTCACATAAGGCCAGTTTCCAGCTATAGACCCAATGGTTTTGAAGTGGTCAATGCCCAAGAAATAAGAAAAATTCACCTCTGGTTTCATGCATAAAATACAGGAAGATGTGAGTCTTACCCAGACACACACGGCCAGTTCCATCCAAAGTAAGGCCTTCAGGGCACTCACAATGAAAAGATCCTTTGCTATTGACACAGCGTCCATTTGGGCAAACGCCAGGAAATACTTCACACTCGTTAACGTCTGCAGGGAAATGAAGTGAGCAGAGGGATAAAAGATGTTAGAAACAGAAAAAGCAGGTGTAGTCTTCCCATATAGCAGATTCAATCTGCAGTACAATGTGGATTATTACTTGACTTGAACAGAAATATTCCACAATGCAACCACCGGGTTTCCTAGGTACCAGCTGTGATAATTACCATGGCCTTGCCCATCCATAAAACAGCCCAGACATGCTCCCTTCCCAGCTGTTTTGTACCTTAACGCCTCATGGCGATCTCATGAAAATTTACCCACCAGCATAAAAAAGGAGAAGTAGGGTTTTCCAAGAGTATTATTACAAAGCATTCATTGATTACACTGTTCTTATTGTACCTTCAAGGTTTTTAAAACGGATACATCTCGCCAAAGTGAGTGTCAATGTGACATATCATCCAAGTATATTCTCACCTTCACAAGAAACACCTTTAATCCTGGCAAAGCCTCTTGGGCAAGCTGTATCTGTGAGAACAACACAACTTCATGAGGAAAGGAAACATAACTGTTTTACGTTCAAGAAGCAGTATAACAGAATCTAAGTTGAACTGAATAAAAACCACAAGCTGGGGTTTTAGAGGCCAAGGCTCTAAATACCCTCTGATCAATTCGGTAGAGCATATGACATACTGTGGTAACTGCCATCATTGCTGACCCACACTGAGATTCCGATAGTTGTCCTACAATTCAGTTCTGCTTTTACGTGGTCTGCTAACTTACAAATAAACAAGTAAACAGATGTAAAGCAAAGAGACATGATCTACTTGGACACATGCAGATACGGACCCCAAAGCATACTGACAATCACTTAGCAGCTAGATTCCAGCTAGTTCCCTTCCTTGTCGAAGGTGCTCAGAAGGTCTGCTTACAGTAAAGGGAGAAATCAAGTACATATTTCAACAAGTGAGTGAACTTCACCAGAAAAGACATTTTAGGGAGGGTCGTGATGTTATGATCTTCCACACTATGGAAATACACAGTGACACAGGAGCCTGCCTAGGTGAAGGAGCAGCTTTCCTGTGAAAAGCCCAGCCAGAGCCCTGGGACAGCCCCCTACCTAGTTCACATCGTTCACAGGGGCTGCCCCAGGCAGCTCCGAGCGTGGCGCAGCATTCGGATTTCAGAGTGGCTCCATTAATGTTCACCTCACAGCGGTTGTCCTGAATATTCAGCCAACACGTCCCTTTCAGGCTGTCTGAAAAGCAACAGGAAGGGATGGGGAGCTCTCATCTCTGAAGACAATACAACTCAGTTAGACACAACAAAGGCAATTTTTACAGTATTAAACAAGAGCATTATTTTAAAAACGTTTCATGCGTATCTTTTGAGCGTATTTATGTGTACATGTATTTTAAATATACTATCTTACATGGAAGCCAAGTATTATACCATGTACATCTTACAGGATATGATAATTTTTACAATTAAATATAGTGCTACTCTATGAGTGGTCACTGTCGTCCAAGATTTTATGCTGCTGGTATTAACAAACACCATGCATTACCATGCTAAAATCATGACTTGTGTGGAATACACTCACGAGATTTATCTCTTGTGATAACTGCTTTGACGTTTAAGGTTTTACCAAATAAAATGCCTTAAATAATTCCCTTTTCTTATAATTCCCCACCAAACATACCGCACACAATTTACGTTCTATATGAGAGACACCAGCATTTCTCTAACTGAAGATAATTATTTGATGAATAATTTATTTTAATAAATCTACAAGATGATAAAGAAAAGAAATATCACCAGGACACTACCATTAAGACACACCAGGGCTAATAATATCTGATAGATTTTCCATCAGGCATCTGCCCTCACATACCCTATATGCAGCTTTATCTCTAGCTCAAAAAGGAATGCATGCTGGTGGCAAACTATTTGAAGAAACAGAAGAGACCATATAAAAAGGATGTGTGTCAAACTCTCTAGGGGCAACTACTCTTTTAAGTCTGTCTCCACATCAAATTTAAGTGAGGATCTTCCTTATGTGACTGCTGAATAGCTCATTTCGTAATGGTGACAAGGAATCTGGCAAAGTTGATGGGGCAAATGGGAGTTGGGTTAAAAGAAATCATACATGAAGCTGTCCTCAGAGGACTGTGGCTCTCAGTTCAGGGTGCGTGACACTGCCAAGGCTCTTGTTCAAATGTGGATTCACGAGTCTGCAGGTGTGCGGCCCAGGAGCCTGAGGAGTTCACAAAACTCCTCAGGTAAGTGCTACGTGGGTGGTGTATGCAGCAGTTCAACAAAAACTTAACAGCCTACTGAAGCACACGGACTTGGAGAACAATAAAGAAAAAGGTACATTCCTAGACTATTTACCTTAACATTCACTTAATAATATGGGTAAAGCTTACTGCTAGGTTCAACAATAAAAATAAAGCATAATGGGAAACATAGAAAGAGAATTAAAGTAAAATTGGCAGGTCCTGGAATGAAGACCCTGTGGTTTCTGAGTCCCCACTGAACGCAAGCAAGGTAGGAGCAAGTCACTTGTCACCCAAGGCCTTGGGGCCAGAAGTGAAAACTAAACGAGTAATTGCATCCTTGATGACACAAAGAGGGATGGGGAAAAGTTGTGGAGAAGAGATGGATGCTCCCTTTGTTTTTCTCAGTTTTGAGATTCAGTTTGGGTGGAAAATTGTGTGCAAATGAAAAAGACTTTTTCATCAGACTGTATCGTGTCTCAAATGAAAGGCTTTTTATAGGGCTTTTCCCATCTTTATTTATTTGCTTGTTAAAACAGCCTCTAAGGTAGGTACGATTTGCAGAGGAGAAAACTGAGGCCTGCAGAGGTCAGCCAGTTGACCACAAGATCACCCAGGTAGAATAGTGTCAGCGTCACAATTCAAAGTCACACGCGGTTTGATTTCATAGCCTTCACTTTATAACATCATGTTTATTTTGGCTGGCCCGGTATCGACACTTAAAAGTTACAAAATCCGCTGATACACATACCCATACATACAGATTCATTTCTCTTGCTCTGATTGTTTTTTTGTGTGTATATAGACATACACACATCAGATGTAGTTATGTAGTTGTGTGGTAGGGGTTGGGTGGTAATTCTGAAAAAAAATAAAGCAGGATAAGCAATCTTGAGGGTGTACGTTGGAAAAAGACTGTTATACTGACAAAGGTAGTCAGAGAAGACCTGACTCACAAAGTGAACTCCGAGGGAAGACTGTAGGATGGCAAATATTGAGAAGACTAAGGTAAGATAGAGGCTACAGTAATAAGCAAGAAGAGAAACAGTGTGGGCTTGGATGGGAAGTTCTTGGTGGTAGTGCCGAGAAGTGGCTGGAATGTGGATAAATGTCAAATGTAATCAACAAGAATGGCTGATAGATTCAATGTGTATTTCAAAGAAAGGCATCAAAGATGACTCCAAGGTTTTGGGGGCTGCTGCCGATGGGCAAAATGGAACTGCCATCTGAGGAGTCAGAAGTCATTCCGGGAGACACAGGTTCAAGCCAAAAGATGGCAATTAGGTTTTCAACATGTTAAGTTTGAAGCATCTTTTGGACATCCAAATGGAGGCAGTGTACAGACAGATGGAAATCCAAGTCTGGAACCAGTGGAGAGGCTGAGGGAGGAGAGGAACACATGAGGGTCAATGCAGAGGCCATCTAAGCGTAAGTACAGACAGCGAACCCAAGAGGTCCATGACTGACCACGGGGACCTGGTAGCTGGAGGCCAGGAGGATACGGAAGACATAGGAAACTGAGAAAAAGGGGTCAGAAAAGTAAACTGAGAAGAGAAGGCCAAAAATGGAAGATTTCTTGAGAAGAGCTGAGAGAAGACCACTGCTACCAGGTGAGGTTAAGAAAGAAGGAAGGACCACTGTACTGACACCAGGGAGGCCACTGCCCTTGTCACCATCATCTCCATATAACTGAGGACAGCATGCGGACACAAGTCAAAGATGAGGGAAATCTGTCTGGGTCACACACAGAGCCATCCAACGTGGAGGAGTGTCATGAAGGAAAGATTAATCAAATGTACCGTTCTATTACACTGAATCATCATCAACCAGAATACAGTGGTCTCTTCAAGCAGTTTACTGAACAGTTTGTAATTAATTTACACTTAGGGAGTCTGCAGAATATATTCTAAATATCTAAACATTCTAAGTATCTAACCAGTTCCTATATCCTCTAACTTAATTTCAAATTAGTAATCACATCAGGGAGTTTTTATTCAGTTCTAAATAGAGACCCTTGGCTCCTATCAAAGAGCGGTTTGCAGGCTGAGCACTGAGTAGAGCCACTGTCAGTCCTATTAAAATTTTTCATATTTTTCCTGTGTATGTGTTACAACCTATTTCCGTTTTAAAGCTATAATTCTATTTTCAGTGGAAAAAAAAACCCAGATAAAATAATGTCTAAAATTTTTAAGTGTTAAGTAAATTTCTTTCCAAGTAGCTCTAGGCTGGGAAATTCAGTTTGATCATAACCAATAAAAACTCATAACACACCAGCTGAGAAAAATATGGTGGTGTTGAGTTGTCCAACAAACTGACTTGAGAGTAAAAAGTCTTTGTTCCTTTTTCATTAATAAATAGAAAGATAAAAGGCCAAAATAGGAGAAGTCTTTATGATGAAGCAAAACCTAAGATACTTTTGATGTCCAAGTGACATACAGGTTTAGTTTTCTGAGACATTAATTAATTCACATTAATTGACAATTAACTGGCATTAATTAATGCAGAGTTCATTTCCTTTACACAATAAAATGACTCTATTTCAGTTGGCAACTGTGGCCTAGCAAAAATATTTCTGCTTCCCCCCCATCCGACTCCACCCCTCCCCCAAAGGAATTCTATAAGAAAAAAAGTAGTGCCCCAGGCAGATGGCAGTCTATTTCCTAATATGGAAAGCTGGAGCAAGGCTCGAATTTCAGCAGCTGCACCTCACTGGGAGCTGAAGAGCTGCCATTTCCAAAGGGAAGGTTTTCATTGATAATTTTGGACTTGGTCATTTCTCTTCATGTAACAAACAGATACTCTAACATCCAGCTCAATGGCATGAGCATCAGACATAATGAAATGAAAATACCATTGTCTTTCACTAACACTCAAATGACATTCATACTGGCCAGATAACAAAAACTGACAAATAATTTGACACTGTGTAAAACTGAAATCCCGTCTTATCTGGAAATATATATACGTAGTTTACTTTGAAAGTGGACACTAGCTAATCCTGTGAACTGTCCTACCTGGGCCGAAGAAGCCACAGACACAATGGACAGGACCAGATGATGGAGTCAGTTTTTCCCATTACACGTGCTGCACTGCTTCTTGCAGTAAAAGATAGGACGATCTTGTTTTACGTACACCCTACTGTCATTATCACAAACTGACCTTAAAGGTTTTGAGACATGTAAAACGATGCTGGTGTGGAAGATTTGGAATCTTTCTCCTTAAGAGATTTCCAAAAGCAAGAAATGTTATCTTTTCTTCCCTGGGCCTTTCCATGTCTGATTGATGGGGGAAATGAAAAAATAATAAATTCCTTCTATTTGTTTAAAGTCCTCAAATTCTTGTCCTGTTAACTGAGTCCAAATTCTATCACAGTTTTGTTCTGAAGTGTGTTATAAAAAGCATGCAGCAGGGATTTGATGGTCTTGCTTCGTAGGGCATTCTGGAGTAGTAAACATAAATCTGTGTGTGGTATGCAAATGTTCACAGTCTCCAGCATAATATATCTACTCATGTGACAGAACACTTCTTAGAAGCTAACAAAATTCAGGAGCCCGACCATTTAGGCTATCATGTTTTACTCCTATCCCAATAATGAGAGCAAACCACTCAAGTAACTCCTAATTACCAGCTTCCTGTAATCATGTTCCGTTTTCATCCTCAGTAAGGTCTGCGGTCTCTACTTATGTTGGCAGTGAAGCTGAAACACCAGCCCTGTGTATGAATCTTACCAATACAGATCAATCCTGTTGAGCTGAGTTTGCTGCCAGGAGAACATTCACAATTGAAAGATCCAAGGTTGTTCCTGCAGGCCCCATTGACACATGGGTTGCTTTCACATTCATTTATATCTACAATCCAGGAGGAAAAGATTCTGTTAGAATTGCCATGTGTTTCTGGAAAATATTATTCCAACAAGCCATGCTATGCCAAAATGTCTGGTAAACTTGGCTCTTGCAATTTTAATATGGATCTAGGAGGCATAAAGTGAATGGGGAACGGAGACACGAATTTTACAGCACAGATACACACAGACACGACTAGGGGCTCAGCAGGACTATAGGAATCAGCCCAATCTTACGAAAGGGTTTAAGTATGTTACTTGTCACTACTTCACTACAGCTTTACACAAATTGGGATTGATTTCCCCCACAGTAAGATAAACTTGTCCTGTGGGAAATCTCAATTCTGAATGGATGGAAAGCAACCATATTCCTGGGTACAATGTGCTGGGCACAAACAAAGGTTGGCTGTTTCTGTCATTTGTGGCTCTGGGAGGTTTTAGAAAAATTAAAAAAGCCCATGTTAGAGACAATGTATCACAATGCTGGCTTTCATTCCAAACTCCTGGATACAAATCAGGAAGTAAGGGATGAAACTTTAATACTGAGTAGAGCATTCTCTTTCAGACTTTATCTACCTGCCTTTCTCTTTCAGCCTGTTTACATCTACACGTTTGGTGCCAATACTTTTTTTTTAAAACACAAATGACTGGTAAAATAAAAAAGAGAAGAAAACTTTAATTGCTTAAAAGAGACCACTACTGTCATTAACCTGCTTTGAATCCTTAATCAAATCACCATCATCTACATAATCACTATTGCCAGTCATAAGTAAACAGGGCACACCCATGTTCTCAATGGTAACTAAAGCAATTGTCAAGCCAATAAAATTAGTTTAGCAGGAGTTAATTACAAATAAATACAAGTTTCAGTCAAAGTACTAGTAACAATATCCAAAACTGACTCCCAATGTAAATTCAACCACTCAATTTAAAGAAAGGATACATTGATTTCTTTTTGTACTTGGTAAACTGTGTGAACACAGGTCAGCATACCCCAAGGCATTTTTTGTTGCTGTTGACCACTAGCATTTCTGAACTCACTGGGGTCCTTCTTTTTCTTCTTTTTTGTCTAAACATCTCTCTTTTTTTTAAAATATTTTTATTTATTTCTAGGACAGAGAGAGAGAGAGAGACAGCGCGAGTAGGGGAGGGTCAGAGAGAGAGGGAGACACAGACTCTGAAATTGGCTCCAGGCTCTGAGCTGGCCGTCAGCACAGAGCCCGATGCGGGGCTCGAACCCACGAACCGCGAGATCATGACCTAAGCGAAAGTCGGACGCTTAACCGACTAAGCCACCCAGGCGCCCCAACATCTCTTTGAATTAAATATAAAATACTATGTTGAGGAAAACATAAAAATAACTGAAGGGCTGCAATGCTTACTCTTGAACACCCAAGTCAAATATAAATTAAATTGGTTCTGAAAAGGCAGGGCTCACTGTTGATTTGCAAATTTATGGATTTGAAATGCATATTTAGAAATCAATGTGGAAAAGAGGTATATACTTTCCTTGCTGCTTCACAATTACTAAGGAAGTAACCATGTACTAATTTAATTCTCATGGTAGAAAGTGAGGAAATATGAATGCATCTTTTTTTTTTAATCAGGTTGTTTGCATCAAGAAATCCTCTTAAAAGAAAAATATAAGAGCAAGTTTTGTAAACACAGCACAGACTTAAAATGAAAACATCTATTCCAGAATATTGCAATTCTTTTAGTAAGAACAACATAAAGAGGGAATCAGAGAGCCAAAAAAAAAAAAAAAAGCAGATAACTAATCTGAGGACAAACTATATATAATTCACCTATGAATTTCATTTGTAAGAAGCTCCTAAAAAAAGCAAAATGTCAATTATCATATAATTTGAAATCCCTCTTCTAAATTAAGCAGTTATGAACTCCCAAACTAAACACATACAATGACAGCTACAAATATCAATGGTTTAATTTTTCTTTAAATACAATGTTTTTATGTCACAAGTGTCATGCAACCAGAAATTGAAACAGTTCACTGGACATTCCTGGAAATAAACTTCAAAGCACATCTGGCTTACATTTAACTAGTTATGTCACTGGAAACACAATCTAAACCACAGCGCTTGCTGTAAAAATGTTAACTTTCACAGACTCGCGGAGCTCACACAAAAAAAGGAAAATAATTTTTTTGTAACTTCGGTCTGAAATATCATAGAAATTTTATTATTACTCCTATTTATTATTTCTTTAAAATCGCCTGTTGAAAATATGAATGACAAGCAAAATTAGTGGCTGGAGTAAATATATACAGAGAAAGCTGGAGTCTCCAATGAATCTGCTAATAATTCCCTGCCTAGTCTTTGGAAATTAGTTTAGAAAGGACAGAATAAAGAGAAGGGCTTCAGGCAGACACATTTCTGCATTGGCAGAAATGAGTAGACCCAAGGGAAAAAGACAATCATGGCCTTCAAATCTTTTTTTAAAACAACTTAATAAAATGCAAATGACTTAACAGTGGGAGGAAACTGAGAAATAAGCTATTTGGTTTGGTTTCTCACAATAAATCACTCTTATTTCCACAAACATCATTAGGCTAGAGCCAAAATATTTTTCTATCATTTCTCTTCTACTTACATAACATGAGCTTCTTCCTTATGAATGACAGATCCAAAATATATTTCGTATTAAAGAAAACGCTTAGATTTATCACAAACAGTTATCCTTTGGACAAAAGTAAAGAGCGTACATTCTAACCAACACTGTTGCCTGCTTTGATCCTAATGTCCCTCTTATTTATGCAATCAGCAAACCATTCGCTTAAACACCATTGGCTCCTGCTCTTTAATCTTCCTATAGGCAGGTGAGTCCCTGCCTTTTATTTATGTTTTGGTATTTAGGCTCCTTTGGACCAAATGGATTTTAAGACACCATCCATCTCATTCCCCATTATGTGCCTCTCTCAAGATAGCACCAAAGGGTATTTTGACTATAAGCAGGGAAGCCAGTTCATCAACTTCCCAGTGAAACCAAGAAGGTATCCTAAGCTGATCGCTCTTTCAGAGTTTCCTGACATTTCAGAGAAACTTATCCTCAAAAATACAAAAGATAAAAGTGAAAAAGGATAATGGGGAGGAAATGCAGAAAGTTGGGAATAAAGAAAAAAAAACTACAAATTTTGAAATCCCTTCTCGATTCCTCCAAAAAACCGATGGAGGAAATATGACTAGAATTTTTTTTTTTCTTTTTTTTTTTTACAAAATGTTTCTCAGAGCAATTCTGAGTGGATAATAGGTGTTACAGGTGGGTGGGAATGGGTGCTAGGAAACACTGGAGCTGAATATACTGGTGAAGCCTGAGCTTCTTTAAAAAGACAGCTTTTGGGGCGCCTGGGTGGCTTAGTCGGTTAAGCGTCAGACTTTCACTTAGGTCATGATCTCATGGTTAGTGGGTTCAAGCCTCGCGTTGGGCTCTGTGCTGACTGCTAGCTCGGAGCCTGGAGCCTATTTCAGAGTCTGTATCTCTCTGACCCTCCCCTGTTCACGCTGTCTCTCTCTCTCTCTCTCTCCTAGAAATAAATAAAAATATTTTTAAAAAATATTAAGAAAAGAAAATGCCTCCGCTTAAAAAAATAAAAAATAAAAAGACAGCTTTTCAGGGGCACCTGGGTGGTTCAGTCGGTAAAACGTCTGACTTTGGCTCAGGTCATGATCTCATTCTTCGTGGGTTCGAGTCCTGCATCTGGCTCTGTGCTGACAACTCAGAGCCTGGAGCCTACTTCAGATTCTGTCTCTCTCTGCCCTTCCCTGCTCACGCTGTCTCTCTCAAAAATAAATAAACATTTAAAAAAGAACAGCTTTTCTAACATTTCTGCTGAACTATGGAGAAAGGAATCTTCAAGTACTAGGACTGAAAGGAGAGTTGCTCTTTGAGGAGCTCCTGCAAGAGGTGAGCAGTAGAAGGGCAGGTATCAGGACTAAGTTTAGAGAAACTGCCTTTTATACTGAAGTGTTCTTTTCTTATTGTTTTCTTTTTTTTTTCCAGGCTAATTGCTATTTTTCAATGGTCCCTCCAATTCATTCCAAACTTGGAACTGCACTTTGTAATTGCATTTCATTGACTTCAGCTGAGTCATTTGTGTTTTGGCATCTTGTTCAAGCCCTAACTTGTTTCTATTCAGAAGAATGCTTTGAAATGAAACAATAAAATGAAGAGAGAATGTTAACATCTTTTTGCATGGTATTACTATTGCTGTTTTCTTGGCTATGGAGTCACTAAGAAAGAAATACTTCAACAGATAAGGAAAGGTCTATTCAAAATAATTAAAGATGGAATCTTTTTTTTAAAATGCCTTTGGCAGCAGTTTCTGGATTTGAGAACTTCATAGGACACTTCTATAAGCATCTCCCACTCCCACCGTGAGACTTACAAAGAACAATGGCTAGTAGTCAGATAATGGATTATTCACAAATACACAGGACTTTGATAAAGAAACAAAATCATAATTAAACATACTGCTTGCTTAGCTGGTATCTCACTGATAACGAGGCCCTTTGTCATATAAGTCATTCACAAACCATCCACTGTACAAAAATGTGGTTAAAGAAGTTTTTAACCAGTGATTTATGATCTACACACCTAAATGGTAACTTTGAAATCATCAAATAGAAAGGACAATTTTCTTAGACTATAAATTTATTTTAGGTGACCATTTCTATACAGGCCCCAAATGTTTTCTGGGCCCATCTCTGAGGTGTATCAATAAATCCATAAATAAAATACCACAAGGCTGACTTTGCCATTACAGTTCAAGTTTCCCAAGGCAAATGTAGGACAGTAGTTTTTAGATGGGGAAAAGAAAACAAAAATCTGATATTTTATTTCAGCAAGTAAAACAAACTGGCTCCTTTCACTACCCGCTTCCCGACACAAATTTCAAAATGTTTGTTGATATTTTACCTGAATGGAACAAAACTGATGGATCTGTAAATTGGGTTAGGTGCATACTATTTCTTCGTTTTTCTTCTTTTTTTAAAGATATATTTATTTACTTAAGTAATCTCTACAAAGACCTTACAGCTCAAACTCATGACCCTGAGATCAAGAGTCACATGTTCTACTAACTAAGCCAGCCAGACACCCCAGTACATATCATTTCTAACGACTGGCAGATGAGCTGTAGGAGATCACTGAATTTTAAAAATATTCAAACAATACTCTGTTTACTCTCGTTTCATCAGTCTACTTGACAAACATCCACACATATCTAGGTACCTGCTGTTCACAACTAGGCAAGAAGACATCTCTTACCTTCACACGTCTCTGTCTCAGTCCTGAACACATACCCAGGTGGGCATGTGCAACTGTAACTTCCGGGTGTGTTTCTGCACAGGCCATTGTCACAGAGCAGTCTGTTTACCAAGCACTCATCGATGTCTGAAAGCAACCAATGGAAGACAGGAGATACAACATATTGAAATAAACAGCCCGGTGACCAATGACCAATACCCTCCTTGATTTCACCTCTCCTTTTAAAAACTTAATATACTTTTTAATTGACGTAGAGTTGACATGCAATATTAAATTTGTTTCAGTTCTACAACACAGTGATTCAATATTTATATATATCATGCAATGTTCACCATGGCAAGTGTAATTACAATGTTTTTACAATATTATTGACAATATTCCCTATGCTATACTTTCTATCCCTGCAAATTATTTATTTTATAACTGGAAGTGGGCACTTCATTTAATCCCCTCTGCCTATGTCACCCCCAACCCCCCTCAAAAAGTCTTAGGATCTTTGTGCCCACACCACATTCCTTGATCCTAAGCAAAATATATTTGGTTTTACTCATACGGAACATAATTTTATACCATTGCGTCTTTTGAAAATGTTTTCTTTTTATTTTTTAATTTTTTCTGAAAATGTTTTGAAGTCTCTGTAATGAATACACACACGCACGCGCGCACACTTGAAAGCACCAATGAAATTTATCAACAGATTAAACTTACTTACCTATGAACTTCTTTATATATAATAAAAATAACAGATGATTTTTAAAAACTTTTTAAATTAAAATTCTAATACAAATGCATTAAATGGCGGTTAAACAATAGGTGTTTACTACTCTTTTTCCATTATGTTTCTAATTCAGAAATAATTCATTATTATAGGGTATTCGTGATCTATTTTGTATATTCCATTAGTGGTGTAGAATAGTCTAGAAAATATTATCTAATGCTCAGGTTTAAGAATCAAACACTGAGTTTTATCTTTATGTCCATGTTCATTTTTACAAATGTAGTTAACAGAAAAAAAGAAATATTGCAGTTTGGGGAGAACAGTTTCTTTAATGCACAGTTACATATATTTTTAATTTTTTTAATGTTTTTTTTTTTTTTAATTTATTTCTGAGAGAGAGATAGAGACAGCATGAGCAGGGGAGGGTCAGAGAGAGAGCAAGACACAGAATCTGAAACAGGCTCCAGGCTCTGAGCTAGCTGTCAGCACAGAGACCAACACAGAGCTCGAACCCACGAACCATGAGATGATGACCTGAGCTGAAGTCGGACGCTTAACCAACTGGGCCATCCTGGTGTCCCATGCACAGTTTTATTTTTAGTCTTACGAATAACAATTGTACCTTACCAAAAAATATACACAGTATACTGTAACAATTTGGAAAACAAACTGGAAAAATATTTGCTGTAATTCCACCAACACTGATAAACATTATTTTTGTGTGTCTTATCTAACTGTTTTCTTTTGGATGTTATGTTTTTGCTCCAATTCTGAATCTTGATGTTTAAAAACTAACACTGTACTTTAAGCATCACCATATACTTCTCCATGATTGCATGTTGCATTAAGTAGCTAAATCACCAATTATTTACCTACTATTGCATGCTTTGGGTTAAAATGTGTTCCTCCAAAAAAGTTAGGTTGAAGCCAGTATATGACCTTTGGAATAATGAATGTTATAGAAGTAATTAAGCTAAAATGAGGTCATTACGGTAGGATGTAATCCAATATGACCGCTGTCCATAAAAAGGGGGAAATGATGTGAAACACAGCAGGAAGATGATGTGAAAAGACATGGAAAAGATGTACATATGACCAGAGTGATGCATATATAAGCCAAAGAACATCAGGATTGCAAACAAACACCAGAAGCTCGAAGAGGAAAGGAAGGATCTTCCTGTGGAGCCATTAGAGAGAGCACAGCCCTCTGGATGCCTTGATTTTGGATTTCTGGCTTCCCAAATTGTGAGACAATAAATTTCTCTTACTTTAAGCAACTCAAGTTTTAGCAGTTGTTCTTTTTTTTTCAGTAATCCTAGCAAACTAAAACTAAAATTTAGCTCCATTTTAATTTTAAAATGTAGTTTTAATTTTTATCAAATTTATGCATATTTCTATTTTAAAGAGTCAAATAGTGCCATGAACCATGTTCAGGGTATAAATGCTCAATGACTCTCCCTGTTTTCAGCAGTGTGCCCATAGGCTCAATTGCACTCAACAGTTATGCTGGAAGCAATTTTGCTTCTGGTTAATATCAGGTAGCTGGTTTACATATTTTTATAAATGTTCAATAATCTTTGGCTAGTGCCCTTCCTCATGAGCATCAAAATCCATTATAAGTATATGATATTTAATATATCCTTTTACACCTATCTGTACATATGTTTTCAACTCCAGATCAAATGAGTATATTCAATAATAAAAGTCAGTGCCACAAGGGCAGAAAAATATTTTTTCCGAATCATAATCATCAAGACTTGGATATGAGTCATCAGTGATTAGGTGTTAACAATTATTACATAATGATGAATTCAAAGCATTCATTTTATAAAAGTGAACTCAATGCTCTATGAGAAAATCTAAATTCTTCACAAATTCTTGAATTTATGCACTAGTCATTTGAGTGTTTATAAACCTTTTCTTATAAATTACAAAAAGAAACACCTATGTTTGGATATGTTGTAGTGAGTAGTTATTTCCTTGTAAGTGGAAGTTTTCTAAACCTCTAACACTTCATTTTCTTAATTTCCTGCCTTGTTAACTCTGGAGTCCATTTCATAGTGAAAACAATGCACGATTTAGACATATGCAGAAATACAACAGGCCAATAACTGAGGTATATATCTATTCATTTGGGAAAAGAATGATTTATATTCTAAGTTCTGCCACTAAAAAGTTGGTTACTGTGTAACAGAATGGGATGGATTCCAGAATTTTTATTTCTTTCTATAAGAAGGAAAAAAGAGAAACTCTACGATCTACCATTTTATTCACTTATTTGTATTTCAGTTTCTCTCATAATCCATGAAATGAAACTATACAAAACGCTCTTGTATAAATACGGTAACTTACCAATACAGTTCCTCCCAGAGGCATCTGGTTCATAGCCACTGTTGCAATTACAGCGGTAACTACCACGTAAATTTTCACAAATTCCGTTGGCACATATATCGGGATCCAAAGCACATTCATTGATATCTGCATTAAATGTTTAAAGTTTAATGGCTACAGATATTGTATTGTTTAGGTGATATACGTAGGCCTATTAAGATCATTCAACATATGAAGTGTTTAACTCCACAAACCTACAATTTGCCTGGTTTTCAGAAAGGAAAATGAAATGAAAATAAGGAATAAGAGAATAAAATTAAGAGATACAGGACAGTTCCCTGGTTAAGTTAAAAGAAAGTTAAAAGAAAAATGAAGGAAACTGGCAGAAATTCAAATGACTGAACCACGTAATGTGTCTGTATTTATGATAAAATTAATAAAGAAATTTACAGGCAGTTGGATCAAAGTCCAAAGGAAAACTTAACTAGATAAGTATTATAGCCATCTAATTAAAGGACAACCATTTATTAGGGTGACTTATATAATTTTACGGTCCCCAAAGGCATGGAATATTTCTATTTTATTCTCTTTTTTTTTTACAATCAACTAAGTAATATGATCATAAATGTTTCACACTGTTGATAAGTTGAAATTAATGGAGAGGACAGTTCAAACATGGATGCTTGAGAACCAACGTTTTATAAGAAGCCATCAACAGTGACTACTTTGTCAGCCATGGGCAAGACTGAGGAGTGATGTGCTAGTCCGAGCAACCCAGTAGTTCCAACAAGTGGCTGGGTCTGTTGGGGAGCCCATAGTGAGAGGGGATAAAAAATGGTCATAGTATCAAATTTTGGTCATGACGCTAAAATTTTAATCTTAACAACGGCTTTCCAGAATCTGGAAGACCTTAACATACCCCAGAAATGTTAGCTTTTTCATTCTGTTTTTGGTATAAGACCAACCGTATAAAAGTTGGTTTCTGATGTACATGTCAAAGATGCAATATTACTGTCAACTGGTCTATAATGTGTCTAAAATCTTCTCAAATACAAAAGGAGAAGAAATATATGTATGCAGTGAAGATTAACAACACCCTACAGTTTTCTTAAAAAAAAAACACACAAAAGACATTATCTGTGTATATTACATGTGTATAAAAGAACTTTAAAGTCATAAACATATTTATTTAATATTCAAGGTTGCATGGTGGCATTTTGTTAATTATACTGCTAAATTTAAAATAATAAAATGTTAATGAATTTTACTTATTTAAATTTAGAAACATTTCAGTATTCTCAGGCATAAATAATCTAAACAATTTATTTTTAGGGTAGTAAATCCCAAACTTGATCCATGTCACCTATCTCTTAAAGATTTTTTTTAAATCATGTCAGCACCACTATTTAATGTTTTCTCTTTAAACTGACTTATTTTTCTAAACCTAAATACCAACTCTAGCCTCTTTTAAAGCAACGGTACCCACAAAAATATGGGTCTAGTTTGCTAGAAATATTGTCAACAGTGTATATTTAACAGATAAATATTTATCTACTATGTATGTGCATCAACATACATTTAATACATCTAGCTTATAAACCACTATTCTAGGAGATAATTTATTATTTTACACTATATGTTTTTTAAATATTAAAAACATTCATACTCATGTCACAATCATAAAGCTACCAATTATATAATTACTGTAAGATTGAATACTGAATGGGTTACCTCTTCCATCCACAGTGATACCTACTCCACTACTACAAAGACCGTGGAATTCAGCTGGAAGATAAAACAAAATATAGAAATTAAAAACTCTAAACACCATCTCTCTGTATAAGTCACTTACATCACTCCCAAACTACCATGAAGAAAAATTACTGGCAATAATTTTTAAAATGAAAAAGTAATTACTATTTTCTAGCACATAATTATTGTTACAATTCCAAAATCACAGATGAGGGTAAAAAAATAAAATCACTTATGATTACTACTCTGAATATACTTAATACACTGATAAACGTTAACAGATATTTTTTACATTTGGAAACTTTAAAAAAATACAAAATGGACTATAGAGAACGCTTTTTAACTTTTTTTCCCTCCATAAGAAAATAATGTTAGACGATACTTACATACCAGCATTTACCATGTGCCTGGCATTCTAGCATTTTCTATGTAATAATTTAATCCTCCCAATATTATAAGTGAGACAGATTTTTTATTTAAGTGTGGTTAACACACAATGTTACATTAGTTTCAGGCGTACAACATTGTGAGTGGACAATCTGAAACATTATTCTGTGCTCGACAAGTGGAGGGACCATTTGTCACCACACAACACACAACACCGTTACAGTACCACTTATTGTTTCCTTTGCTGTATCTTTTATCCTCCTGACTTACTCATTCCAAAGCTGGAAGCCTGTACCTTCCACTCCCCTTTCCCATGTGGCCTAACCCTTCACTCCTTCACAACCATTAGTGGGTGCTCTGTATTTATGGGTCTGCTTCTGCTTCTGTTTGTTTACTCATTTGTTCTGATTTTAAGATTCCACATATAAGTGAAATCATATGGTATTGTCTTTCTCTGATTTCTTTCACTTAGCCTCACACCCTCTAGGTCCATCCTAGTTGTCGCAAATGGTAAGTTCCCATTCTCTTCTACAGCTGAGTAATATTCACAAACTAGATACCATTACTGTCCTCTCTGACACCTGAGAACACACAGGCAGACATGTAAGTGACTTGCCCAGATCACAGAGGGTGAAAGTGGGGCACTGGCTTGGATTCTCTACATTGTGTCAAAGACCTTTCATATTAATATCCCATTTAACAGACTATTTTTTTCTCAGTTATGTGGATGCACCACATTTATTCAATCTCTTAATGATGAAATCAAGTTTGTCCAACTTTCAGCAATTAAAATAAATAACAGGAAATTCAATTTTATCACTAGGTTAATCCCTTGGAAGTAAAACTGCTCAGAATTAATGCCTCTTTTTAAGGCTTCTGATGGTCCTCTCCCTACATGAGCCAGGTTAGCCTTTGATCAGGCCTATGAGAGTACTCATATGGAAAAAAGCAATCATCTACACTTTACCAAGCTAATAAACAAAAATGACGTCTTATTTTAATTTTCACTTTAGCACATTCTTTCATGTGGCTCTCTGCCATTTGCATTTGTATTTTGTGAAACCTTGTTTGCATACACTGCACTTTTTTCTATGGAGGATTTCAACTTTCCTCACCGATTCATGTAAATTTCTTATAAATTAAGGAAAATATTTTCCCAATTTACATGTGTATTTTAGTCTTTGGTTTCTGCTCTTGAGAGTCCTTTACTATTATAAAATTACAAATAGTTCATATATTCTATAAGAGGGTTATTTTGTAAGGTTTAATGCAGGGAGCTAACTTCATACTTTTTATAATACTTACCAACATTCATTCCTTAGTTCAATCTTTCCTCACAGATCTAAGTGCTATCTTTATTGTATCCTACATTCCCATTTATGGTCATAACTGTTTCTAGATTCCAGATTTTATCAGCTCATTCACCTTTTTATCTAGCCTGTTACCAGTTTTTGTACTTCTTTCGTAATATGCATAATTCACTTAAATATTCTCCGGGCAAGATTTCCTACATTAATTCTTCTTTATAAAAAATGTCATGCTCAGTTCATTCAAGTGGAAGGCTAATGCTCTGCTGAGATTTGCACAATCACTTGAAGATTTTCAAAGAATTACAAGCCATTTCCCTTAGCCAGAATGCATTTCTTCCATCTCCTACCTGCAACGTGCTTATTCCCTTTTTCAAGATGAAGCTAAGCAGACACCCACCCCCACCTTCCAACCCTGTGAAGTTCTTCCCAGTTCCCCAGACCACTTCTCCATCTGGTGTGCTCTCCCAGTTCCCTACTTATGTCCTGCTTTTTTAAAAAGTTTATTTATTTTGAGAGAGAGAGAGAGAGAGAGAAGAGAATCCCAAGTTGGCTCCACCCTGTCAGCACAGAGCCTGATGCAAGCTCAATCTCATGACATGCAAGTTCATGATCCAAGCCAAAATCAAGAGCTGGATGCTTAACCGAATGAGCCACACAGGTGCCCCTATGTCCCTTGTAAGGCACTAATCATACTACTGTAGTTTTTATGTTTGCCCATCTAAACTCTCAACTGTTCTCAACTTGAAAGAAAAGAGGTTGTGTTTATTTTTTAATCCCAACTGTACTTACATAAAGTCAGTATAGGTGATGTAAAAATATGAATAAACAAGAGTCAGAGAATAGTCAAAGAATTAGGCCATGTGATGTGACCCTGTCTGTGAAAAAATTAGTGAATATTACTATTAGTCAGTGGAACTACCGACAGATTACAGCCTAAGACCATGCTGCAGCAAGATTAAAAATAAGGAAAATCAGGGTCTTGTGAATATACTGTAACCCTGAAAGTGACAAGTGGATTTTATGCTGTTCATCTTCATAACAATGTCAATGATCAAAAAATCTGAGGAGTAAGGTATCCATAAAATAAATATGCTGTCACAACCCTAATTGGGTCAACAAATACATTCTTCTGCTCCGTGTGTGGACTCTGGCCGGGGATCACAGGTAAATATAGGCCAAATTTCCTCATTCTGTGCCTCACATATCAACACAGATCTGGAGGTCTTCAACTGAAAATAATGATAGAGCACATGAGAGCTGATGCACTCTTTTGCCAAATATCGAACACTACCTTTCTAGACTCTTTATCAGACGGGACACGGCAAATGGGACTACCTGAATTTTTTGCAGGGCAAGGCTGGCAGGGCTCTCCAAAACCGTAGTCTGGGTTGGCACAGCAGCATTCCGACTTGGTCACTGCACCAGGGAAAGGACGGACACACGCTCCCTTCTTGATCCCGCCATAGCAGGTGCTGCGCATGTGAGTATCTGCAGAGGAAGCAGAGTAATACATGGAGACGGTGAAAGAGAAAAAGATTTCAAAACTGAGGGCTTCTATGAACCTAACTGGCTACGGAAGGGAAGCTTCTAAAGGGCATTTGTCTCTTTTCTTGTTCTTGGTATCTTTAGCATCTAACAGCGCTCAGAAATGAACAAATGTGTTTGTAATGTCAACAATTCTTTCTCTTTTCTACACAAAGTTTTAGGCACCGTGCAAGCATTCGTTATCACACTTGTGCCCACAGGCCTACGTGGAAGCAGGAATAACAAGCCCACTTATGAAGAGCACTTTGTGCTCTAATCACTAGCTGTGCTATACTCAGAATGACACATGTCATTTCTATTTTGGACATGCTCAGGTACAATGAAGTGCCTGGCTGTGAAATTTCTTCATCTTTATGAGTTAGGAGGCCTTTCTTGACAACCCCCAATTTACTACTGTGACTATGTTTTAATCTCAGACTCTCAAAAAACCCAGTTATTAAAAAAAATGGCTACTGCTATATATCCTCAGCATTAGATTACTGCTTTACAGACACTATTATCTCACTGAATATTCTGATCAACAACTCCACAGGACAGTGATCATTATCCACGTTTTAAAGACAAGGAAGGCAAGATTCGGAGGGATTACTTAGATAGCTCCAAGTCCTACACTAGCCACTGCCCATGCTGGAATTCATACTCAGGCTGTATGACTTCCAAAGCCCTTCCTCTTTCCTCTACGGCATGCTATGTCCCAAAGGAGCGTATCCAGCTTAGGCCCTCACTGTGAAGCCTCATAAAATATGCTATTATTTTATCACACAGTAAATGGTGAACTATAAAACACTCAGCTCATCAGTGAGGCCAGAGAAGCTGTATAGTGCTTAAATCATACACTGACATAGTTATTCTCAACTTATTGCAAATAATTTTATCTGCTCATTACACAAAGTAACCTGCTGAATCACCTGCTGCTTTCTTATGATCTGGTGATGTTTCTCAGTAAAACCATGGGATTTATGGCTGCACTAGACAATGAGATATGTGAACATTCACATGGAAGAGGACATGAAATTCGCCACAACAAGCCTACATACAGGACATGCCATCCCATCTGCTTCTGCTGATATGGGGTTTGGCAAGGTCAGCTCGGTATGACATAACAAGAGCAGAGCTCCACTCAAAGACAAGTATGCACAAATACAACATAGTTCATGATTAGCAGTAGGATTTTTGTGAGTTCAATAGGATTTTTGTGATAATGACATCTATTATTTCAGAAGGTACCACAAAATGGTCAATTTTATTACTGTTTTCATGTTGAGAACACAATCCTTGCACAATTTTTATAAGGAGGTTGATTAAAAAGCCTATGGTACTTGCTGGAAGAGGGAGACACATTACATACTGGTTTGGGTTACAGATTAACTCAGTTGTATAGAATACCCAACACCAGAAGGTCCATGAAAAAGACAAGTAACATATGTATAGGTTTTAGGGACATGAACTGTCCTAGGGTCTGGTCGCTATGGGATAGACCTTACTTTAAACACTTAACACACTCCTCATCCATTTAGTAAGGATACAGTTTATATCAGAAACAAGACTTATTAGTTAAGCACTAAGCACAGTGTGTAAGACACACAGGAAATACTCAAAAAATATGGTTACTTCCTTATTTCTCTCTTCTATTTTTAAGGAGACAGTCAATCATTTCCTGTTAACGGTTCCAGACTAGAACCCTAGTCCATTATACTCTTCACATTCAACTGAGACACTGCTCACAGGTAGACAGCCTAAGAGGCATCAGTACCTGCAGCACCATCAGACGTGCTCATATAAATGTTTTTGTGAGGGATTGGATCTCAATGCTATAGAGCTGTATCTTTTCCACGTTACAATTTTCTCCATGACTTTTCTTACTTTAAGAGTAGAATTTTTAAAGGAGTTACTCAGATTCTATACATCATTGGCAAAGTACGTATGGATGCAAAATGCTCATTTTATTTTATTCTTCTTTCTTAACTGTCAGCTTTTCTTTATTGCTTAAAGTAGCAACTCTAAGACAATGGCCTAGATGTGATGCTATGATTCTAATTTAATAAAACAATAATAACTAATAGCTAACTTGCTGGGCATGTGTTAGGCGCCAGACACCATTCAAAGCTTTATACAAAAAAAAAATCTGATATTAATTTACTTAATCCCCAAAAAACTAATGAGAAAAGGAGGCATGCGGAGATAATGTATCTTGCCTACCACCGAAGAGCTATTAAGGAATACAACTAGGATAAAGAAAATTAACTGATGTTGAAATACTCTTACATTAACATAGGAGGATGTTAGAAAGGAAATTTAAGCTGAAATCTGAAAGTGCTATAAATATCAAATAACAAGGTGAATTCTGAGACTACATCCTGAAGGAAGTGGATATGGAAAATACTTGCCAGGTCTTGAAAACCCATCTAATTATCAAAGAAATAGTTAAATTTTTTTAAATGTTTTTATTTATTTTTGAGAGAAAAAGAGACAGAGAGAGAGAGAGAGAGAGAGCGCACACGAGTAGGGGATGGGCAGAGACAGGGAGACACAGAATCCGAAGCAGGCTCTAGGCTCTGAGCCATCAGCACAGAGCCTGACCTGGGGCTCAAATCCACGAACTGTGAGATTATGACTTGAGCTGAAATCAGATGTTCAACTTACTGAACCACCCAGGCACCCCTATTGAAGACACAGCTTTAAAGAGTGGAAATTAAGAGAGGATTTTTTGAGGAGGAGTATTCTGTTTTGTTTTGGTTTGGTTTTCTTGGCAAAGCTGGATTATGAGGTGAGGCAGTACCATCCTCACTACTGATCCAAAAAGAAGAATTTCACAGGGAGCAGAGGAAGAGCTTCATGAACTCCTCTGCCTGTGATACCTACAGGCCAAAGGAAGTGGCTGTTTTTCTAAGGGAAGGGACAAGAGAGGGAGGTGAGTGAGATCTACCTCCATTCATGAGGCTGACAGGGCAAACGATGGGATGTCATAGGGATTACATGGGCCACATTAAGAGGGGGTCCTGAAACAGAGGGGTGATGAGAACACCCTCAGACAGAGCCTACCTGAAATGGACTGTTCAAAGACCAGAGGGTGGGTGAAGAGCACCCCCAGGAGAAAAATGCAGTGTCTGCATGTCAGGAAGGGCAGCTGAATGCCTCTGAAGGAAGTATGAAAGCAAGGGGTGGCTTTAAGTATCTGGCAAACCCAGAAATCTTGAAGCCATCCTAAAACGGTCACCAGTGTCCCTGCCCCTCACCTCTCCTTCTGCACTTTGACCCTTGTGGAGTCACCAAGTTCTTGCTCATGAAGGTTTGAGCTTGCAAGGGAAGCTGTAACTTCAAGTCAGGTTCAGAAATATTATTGTATCTGGGCATTCTAATTTCTATAGTTACACTATTTTCATTACCTAAAGTAGTCACATAGACCTTTGCTATTTATGAACAGTAAAGTTATAGGGGTGCCTGAGTGTTCTTCCTTACTTACTGGGTAAGTGGGTTCTACTCAATAAACTTAAAGATACTTTTCAAAGGGATGGGAGAGACCAAAATATAGTTGCCTTTTACATCCTGCCTGTGAGTCATGCTTCTTCAACATATCAATTACAGTAACGATTTAATTTTTTGAAAATAAAAACTCACACCTCAGTGTCTAATGAAACAAAAACAAACCAAAGAAAAATATGAAATAATAATTAATTAATAAGAATTAACAATAGTGATTCATTCCTGACAAGAGCAATCAATGCATCTCAAAAGCATCACCAAAGGTAGAAGAGATCAAGGAAGAATGTCTAGCAGGTGTCGGGAACAGCAATATATAATTTTATACCTAGAACAAATGGTGTTTTTATTTTCAAAAGTTTAAGTGACCACAGTTGTGAAAACCTGGAGGCTTTGCAACAATGTCTGATGCCTTTTCTGTATGTGGCAAGGAAGAACGATGATTTGTGTTTAGACAGTGACTGAATTCCTCAAAGCTACTTACACACTGGTTGGTTAAAGGAAAAATAAGTTCTTCTTCTAAAACTGGTTTGTACTCATCATAGATTTCAACAGAATCATTCAGGTAAAGGAAAAGGGCAGCTAAATATATTAAAGCTACTGAAAATATTTTAACTCCCTGAAGCAGGAAGGAGCTACATTCTTCTGCTGCTGTATTTAAAACATCCCTGAGTGAAGTGCTGACAATCATGTAAGCTGAAATACATCCTAAATTGGAGACAGTAGATGAACTTAAGTGGACAGATTATTTCCATCTGCTGTTGCTTCTTTTCTTCCTCCTCACTTTGGGATCCAAATGTTTTGATTCCCATAAGGAAGAGTAAAATATTATCACCTATGTCTAAGAAACAATTTTATTTCTGTCATCTATACGCCCTAAACCAATGAGTGTGTCCCCCTTTTACAGAATCACCTGAGAAACAGCAGGTGCATGATGGGTAATGCCCCTCGGGATCTCATGAAAGCCCACTGGAGAGAAAACTGCATTAAATGCATTTTTATAGAAACCTCACTCTGCTATTGTAATCGTTAGGACACATGGTTGGGTTCTGAAATGCCAAAGACATTTTTGATTTACCTCTTTAAATGTGATGCCTGTTAACTCTGGTTTGCATGGAACCCATGTGGCAAAAGTGCCCTTTAATAAAAAGCAAAGTAATTTGGAATAGTTTAGAATAAAATATATATTCTCTCTCATATTCTGCTCTTGTTTCTATAGTTACCTGCACAGCGATAAGGAATAACTATGTAAAATCTTTTCTACCTTTTGACAGAAGTCCAAATTCGACAGTAGAAGTTGCTTACATTTTCAATTGTGTCTGAGCAACTATAGGGCTTATTTAAATACTACCACCACAATCCCCATTTCATCTTATGTGTTATGAACTACAATGTACTTCAAGACTCAGCTAACATTATCAAGGATCTTGATTTAAGTATGATTTCATTTTATTTTTTAAGGATGATTTCCTTTTTCTTCTGCATTTTTTAAAAATACTTATTTTGAGAGAGAGAGAGAGAGAGAGAGAGAGAGAGAGAGAGAGAGAGAGATGAGAGATGTAGGGGCGGAGAGAGAAAATCCCAAGCAGGCTCTGCACTGTCAGCACAGAGCCCAATGTGGGGTTCAATCTCATGAATCGTAGGATCATGACTTGAATTGAAATCAACCGTCAGACACTTAATCTACTGAGCCACCCAAGCACATTTCTTCTTCAGTTTTTTTTTTTCTTTTAATTGCATCCATCAGAGCCTTCTGCAAGGAGTTAGGTGGACTCCCTGTACATTTTTTTAAGCCACTTTACTGAGGTATAATTCACATACCTAAGAATTCACCCATTTAAAGAGTACAATAGTTTTTTTGTTTTGCATAGACACAGAAACATATAACCACCACTACAAGTGATTTTAGAACACTTCACCACCTCAAAGATGCCTTTAGGTACTATCCCCTTCTCCTGGCATCCCCACCCTCTCTGTTCTAAGTAACACAAATCTGCTTTGTCTCTATAGATTTGCCTGCTTCAGACATTTCACATGAACAAAATAATAAACTATCTGGGCTTTTGTGAGTGGTTCCTTTCACTCGGCATTAATGTTTTCAAAGCTCATCCATACTTCCGCATTTATCAGTGCTTCATACCTTTTTATGGCTAAACACTTTTCCACAGTATGGATACATCTTTGTCCCTTTTTCAAAGACCATTTGGACACTGGGGCAATTAGAGAATGGTTCACTTACCAACACAGACACGTCCGTCCACGCCCACAGCCAGGCCTGGGGGACAGTCACAGCGGAAGGACCCTTCGTTGTTGATGCAATGCCCATTCATGCAGATTCCTGGGGTCTGGCATTCGTCCACATCTGTTCAGGGGGGAACACAACTCTGGCCATTAGTGAGTAAATTTAACCTTATTACAGCGTATTCCTGTTGTATCACTCTAGACTAACAACCCTCTGTTTTCCATTTTATAATTTACGGAAGGACACACAGATGTGAAAACAAATCTTAGGTATAAATACAACTCTTTCAAATGCGCTTTCAGAAATACTGACTCAAAGTTGCCTCACTTTATCCATTAGGAACAAAAGAGCCTTACGCACTCATTTTTCATTATTTCTATGCCAATCCTGTTCAACAGTAAATGACATCTAATTCAAGTTAATTAAGTAAAACAAATTCTTTTTTTTTTTAAATTTTTTTTAATGTTTTATTTATTTCTAGAGAGAGAGAGAGAGAGAGAGAGAGCGTGAGCAAGGGAGGGTCAGAGAGAGAGGGAGTCACAGACTGAAACAGGCTCCAGGCTCTGAGCTGGCAGTCAGCACAGAGCCCGACGCGGGGCTCGAACCCACGAACCGTGAGATCATGACCCAAGCGAAAGTCGGATGCTTAACCGACTAAGCCACCCAGGCGCCCCAAGTAAAACAAATTCTTAAAACTAAGGTAAACGTTTGTAATTACCTTCTTTTTTAAAAAGTTTATTTATTTTGAGGGGGCGGGGAGAGGGGCAGACAGGAAGAGCGAGAATCCCAAGCAAGCTCTGTGCTGAGAGTGCAGGGCTCAGTCTCATGAACCATGAGATCATGACCTAAGCTGAAGTCAAGAGGCAGATGCTTATCCGACTAGGTCACTCAGGCACTCCTGTAATTATTTTTACACACATAAAATTCAAACTAAAGACACATGCTTTTCTCATATTAAGTCGATCAATTCATAATAACAAAATATGGAGCACCTCTTAATTTTCAGTCTACTCAGGTTTATCCCATGTAACCCAACAATCAATGGCTTCCCTGAAAGATGAAATAGCCCTCAAAACACAGGGTTGCCAAATCACGAACATTTTAATTTGCAGATGGCAAAAGATCTCTAATAAGGAAATAAATTAAGAAATTGCAAGACAGCAAAAACTATTAAGATTTAGGTCACATTTATCTCTGTATGTAATTTTCTGAGTAAATACTGAAAGTTACATGCTGTAAGGTAATGTTACACCCTGGAATAATACTAAACTCAAATCCTGTATTAAATCCAATTTAGCCAACCTTGAGATGACATCTCAGTCTTGATTTGAAACAGTAGAGCTACAATATTTCTACTGAATAATGTACTCCCCTTGCTTGAATAGTTCAGAAGCTATTTTCTATTAAGAAATATAAGAGTCAGTCTTGATTTTTCTCCCTCAAAACTCCCTGGAATTTTGCTGAAATTATTTGGTATTCGGATAAATGTATAATGGAAGGCAGAATGCATTCAAAGAGTTGATTTCATCTAAAAGGAGAAAACTGAGAAAAAAACCTGCAAAATTTATTCCATCTTACTAAATTCATATTGTGAATACAAACCTAATCATCTTACTAAATTCAAACTGCGAATATAAATCTAATATAGTCTTATTTATTTCCAAGAAGCACTTCTTTGCTTACTAAAGTAAGCACTAAAACTGGTGCTTAGTTTTGAAAACGGCTTTATAAACAAAATTGGTAGAAATATTCAAATTATTTCTTCACTAAGTCAATGTAAGATTTTTAGATAATGATAGAGTCACAATCTGTAAATTAGTTGATGGAAAATATGTAATACAAAATGAGTAATGAATGACAGTGTTTCAGCACACAAAAATGAAAACCTCTCAAGGTTTCTTTCTTCCTCGTTTCTGTTTAGGCATGGGCTACAGAGAAATTATTTCCACACTGTTTCTTCCAGACTTGCTAAGACCAATCTGTCATTCCCTTAATTTTTCCCACACCATTATTATTTTTGTAAAGATATCACTGTTCCTAGACCACAATGTGTGTTTCTCTAGGAAGCTTTAGACACCTGCCTCACTGAATTAGCAAGAGACATGAATAATATAAGATCTGCATGAAGAAACGGAAGTAATTCTTGCATGATTCATTCAAATAGAAAAGATGGTTTCAATCATGGTTATTTTCCAATCTCAGGGTCATACGTACCAGTACAGTAACGCCCATTTGAAGCCAAGACAAATCCCGGTTTGCAGATGCACTTGAAGCTACCATCTTCATTAATGCACATGCCATTCAAACACATGTTGGTAGTCGTACATTCATCATGATCTGCAGGAGAAGAGTGGAGTTACTTCTGCCACCATCCTTGTGGGAACTGGCTCCCTTTCCTTCCACTAACAATCACCAATCACATTCTACTACATAAATGAGCGATGTACTCGCTGATTTTTTTCCTAATCTGAATGCCAACCAAGTGAGAGCCTTTATGCCTTTAGCGTAAGAGACACGAAGACAAAGAAGTAAATGTTGGGGCGCCGGGGTGGCTCAGTCAGTTAAGCGTCTGACTTTGGCTTAAGTCATAATCTTGCAGTCCCATGAGTTCAAGCCCCGCATCCGGCTCTGTGTTGACAGCTCAGAGCCTGGAGGCTGCTTTGGATTCTGTGTCTCCCTTTCTCTCTGCCCCTCCCCTGCTCATGCTCTGTCTTTCTCTCTCTCTCAAAAATAAATAAAAATTTAAAAAATTTTAAAAAAATTAAGTAAATGTTGTACTTAGTTGTTATTCAAACCACATGAGAAAGGTTTTAACTTTGATTAGCAAAATCATTAATATGACTTTAGGAGTACAAGTGAAATGTTCCAGACTTCTATCAGTGGGTATCATCAGTCGCTGTGTGAACAGAGTGTTTCTGTGAGGCACTGGTATCTACTGCATTGCCAGACATTGCCAGGACCTCAAATTTAGAGATCAGATTATTACATATGCTAAGCCATTTTTTAAAACTTTTTTTTAATGTTTTATTTATTTTTGAGACAGAGCATGAACAGGGATGGGGCAGAGAGGCAAGGCGGGACACAGAATCTGAGGCAGGCTCCAGGCTCTGAGCTTTCAGCACAGAGCCTGATATGGGGCTCGAACCCAGGAACTGTAAGATCATGATCTGAGCCAAAGTTGTACGCTCAACCGACCAAGCCACTCAGGTACCCCTTGCTAAACCTTTTTATATTCAGAGGTCAGATAGGAGATCAGAGGTCAGGGGAAGACCTTTTCTAACCTGTTGGTGTTGTAATGGCAAAATGTGAAATAATTACCTACAGTAGAAGAAAAACTGCTATTTTTAATCAAACATATATCACACAGAAAATTCCCAGAAACAGTAAATTATTCACTGTTATAACATTTCCAAACAATCTTTCCTTTTACTTTGAGGGTCTCATGTTAAATGCATTTATATTTTACCTAAGTCATCTGAAGAATTCTCACATGTGTGTTGTATGAGCTTTCATGGAAATAGCATATATGGTTCTAAATAAAAATGTATATCCCTTAAAAATCTTTTGCAAGGGAGCAGGCAGTTTCCATACCAACACAGTTTTTTCCATCTGTAGTTAATTCAAAGCCGGCATTGCAAATGCACTGGAAACTTCCATCTGTGTTCACACATCGACCGTTTTTACAAAGGACCCCATTCTGGATGCACTCATCAATATCTGGGATAACGAAGAATGGCCAAACATTACACTTTTACAGTAACCACAGATACAAACAGTAACTTAATAAATGTGATGTTCAATATCCAATCTGTCTTACATGTTATACCTAAGATCATGTTGCTTCTTTAGCAAAATTTCCATCTCTCACCACCTTTTTTTTTTTTTTTAATAGCTCTGACTTACAGTAGCTGAAGAGGCCAAGAAAGAGGAAAATGGGTTGGCGTGTGCAGGGAAGCTAGGCAAAGGGGGGCAGTGCAGTGGAGTGGCTGGTGCAACTCTTGTGGACACAGTGGTCAAAGACCTCCAAATTGAGTAACAACACAGGAACGTCCAACTATCGGGGTTAAGAGCAACATGATGTCACCTGCTGGGTAAGCTTCTCCAAGCAACTACCCGTGGGTGAATAGGATATGAAAAAGAAGACAAACAGAGTCATCTGCTGAAAAATTCTTAAATGAATCAGTTTGGAGGACGGTGGTGAGTGAAGCCACAAAACTGTGAATCACGACAAGGCCTGACTTCGTGTCGGACTGTGTGTGAGGTTCAAAGGAAACAGTAGTTGGGAATGACTATAAATCTTAAGCTCAGAAAGCAGTAAGGCTACTGATGTGACTTGGAGAGAGGAAGCTATGATCTAGGGAAGGGAGAGAAACTGATATATATATATATATATTTTTTTTTTTTTTTGCAAAGCCAGATATCACATTGTGAGGGTTACATACGCAAATAGTGTTTATGTTTAAAGGAAGCACTTCTGAGGGGAGTATAAAATAAATCTGTAGTAATGTAACAGCACTTACTTCATTCCATGTCTTATTTTAATAAATTTACTTTTAACCTCAACAGCCTGGGTCACTATATTTCATGGAACATTTTCATATGTGAAAGCAAACTGCCTTACCAATGCATGCTTGCTTAGTAGGAGTCCTCTGGAATCCAGCATGACATTTACAATAATAGGATCCAGGTGTGTTAACACAATCTCCATTAGTGCAGGGATTTGATGTGCATTCATCAACATCTGTGAGCAGCAAAACAAACCATTACAGACTTCACTCCCTTTCTAGAAATGTTTGTTTAAAGTACACTGAGGCCCCCCAAATTTGAGAAAAGGCCAGTCAGTGGTAATAGTCTAAATAGCAGAGTATTTATAAATGAATGAGAATTCCTTTCTTCAAATACAGAGGCCAGTCTAGAGATTTACAAAAATATTGCCTATTGGAAAGTACAAGGGAATTTGCTTTAATCATGAAATAATGATTTTTCAATTTGAAAAATGCACAATGACTAAAAGCTCTGAGAAGCTTTTATTTTTTTTTAAAAAGCTGACTGCAAACTCATAGCCATGAGTTCCAAAAAGCAGTAACACTTGTCTATAGCAATCCGGGCAAGTTAATAACCTCTCCACAGCCTCGTACAGTATTAGAAACCCAATAAAAGATGTTTGAAGATATGTATGTATAGATTGTGGAATTTCTTTGTTAGTCTATGTTGTCCTCAATTAGATATGTAACTATGTAGGCACCAAGGTGTGGTTGTTTGAAGTAACATAGGGTGAGGCATAAAATGGAAATTGATTAAGACAAAGTCTATTATATTCAGTAGCCTCAGATTTCTTTAGGACCTTAAATGGGCACAGGAATTTTTTTCATAAATCAAGTTCAATGAAAATGCAAGTTCTGATCCTAAATGTGAGAAACATTACTGCTTTTCATTTAGTCCTAAGGCCTGATTAGAGGCAAACCCATCGCAGAATTCAGGGGCTGCAAGACAAATAGCAGACTGAGGGGCGCCTGGGTGGCTTAGTCGGTTAAGCATCCGACTTTCGCTTAGGTCATGATCTCACGGTTTGTGGGTTCGAGCCCCGTGTCGGGCTCTGTGCTGACTGCCAGCCCAGAGCCTGGAGCCTGTTTCAGAGTCTGTGACTCCCTCTCTCTCTAACCCTCTCCTGCTCACGCTGTCTCTCTCTCTCTCTCCTAGAAATAAATAAAACATTAAAAAAAGAAAAAAAGACAAATGGCAGATTGAATAGTCTGGACTACCCAAAGCCCAGAAAAGTCACATGTGCCAGAGTCAGAAAAAGTTAAATCCATCTTCTCTCAGCAATGCCCATGAAACATAATTTTGAATGCTAGCAAATTAAAAACCTCGCTGGCTGGTGAGGGCATAATGACTTGGCATTTCATGTACATGTAGAAGCCACTAACATATATAATTTTAGCTAAATTGGAGAGCACAACAATCAAATGAATTCACAGGTTTACCATTTTAATAAACAGATTACTCCTTTCACAGATGGTCTTTAAAAAGAAACTGTAATCTATCAAACTCACCAAACTCATTTATATAAACACTCAGAGTAAAAGCAATTAAGCCCTCTCTGGTACAGGAGGGGAACAAAAAAAAAATCTCACAGCAAATTAAATAAAAACAACAGAGAATAACAGGATTCAATGCTTTTTCAATTCATCCAAGGATGCCTTCAGCCCATTAAGATTCACTTACATTTCAACTTTTGGTTGATAACATCAATTCTACTGGGCCAAAGGAATGAAGCAAAATGAGAGAAGACAGAGTTTAGAGCATGAACAAGCAATAAAGTATACTTAATGGACTTTCCAGTATGAACTATCACCCTGAGCTTGCAGCATGGAAGATGCTTAAATTCTCTAGGGTACGTCGTCTGAAATGCAACAATTAAAAATGTGTTGTTGATGCACCTTTTCAGAAGCATCACTGTAAAGCTCTGAGACCATGCACCCAAGCCCCTCTCCTGAGGAAAACTTTTGGGGAATCCAGATGACTTCTCAAGGCCTTTTCCTTCCTTGAAAACCTGTTCCCAAGGCTTCCTCACTGCTATGACAGCTCTGGCCATTATTTTGACATCAGACCCCTTAGCCCCTCAGAGATCACACCAAGGAATCAGTGTACACAGAAAGATACAGGAGGTAACTTATTTATTTCTTCTTGAGAAGTGAAAACATCTATCAAACAAGTATTAGTGCATTTAAAATCCATGACTTTAAAAACCCACTTATATTTTAGGACTGCTGTAAGATTTTAAGTTTTAGCCTAATCAGAAATGACCGCTGCCATGTTCTGAAATGTACATTTCATGGCTGTTGATTCTGATGTCTCAAGACCTAGTACTTCCAAGTAATCACCTCCGTGTCACCTTGTGTAAGGGGAACAGGGACACTGTGCGCTTGGGATTCTTCCCATGTTTTCATTGGGAACTGAGTGCATTTAAGCAAAATTCACAAGTTTTTAAACTTCTGAAATAAATGAAGTCATTGAGAAAAATGCCGATTATCAAAATGGTTACATTCTCAGATAACTATTGGGTAAGAAATATTTAGCCTTGAAAAGTATTTTATATTCCAAGTTAGTAAACAGTTAATTGGCAAAGGCTCTAAGATTATCTGCAGGCCAACAGAAACAGGAATTACTTCTTACTCTCCCAAAGTAGAATGATTTGAGTGGAATTAACACCTACTGCTAATAGCAGTTTGTCTTATACAGACATAAACGAGTGCCAGAATTACATCGGAGAGTAGAACTCTCAAGGAAAGGAGAGAAAGGTGTGGTGAGTAAATAAAACCATTTTCTGGTCTCAGGAGTACTTCTTAGAACTTCTTAGAATAGCAAAATGGATCCAATTCTATTTTACTTGCCTGTGATCCTTTAAAAGAGTTACCACCTTTCATGTTAGGACACTTCATCAGTATGTACCACAAATTCCCAAATAACAATAGCAGTTTGTTATTCCTCAAAACACAGTATAATTAAAGTAGTTACTAGCCCTATTTTGGGCTCCTATAATTTAAAAAGCTAGTTAACTCATATCCTCTGAACTTTTTCTGATGTCCTGACTTACTTATAAACTCAAACTCAAAGTGATCAAAAGCTGAACCTACAGAGAATACTGAAATAAAAGTATTAAAAACTTACTTTCTGAAAATATGCCCTGATACTTATCTTTGTCTCTATGAATTACTATGGTTAGAAAGATAAGCTTGTTTGGGTTTTAACTTTGCAGGACTAGAGGATGAGATCAATCTAGAATGGAACTGTGTAACAATGTTTGGGTAAAGTACAAAAGTTGGAGATATGTTAACATATTAACTGTAAAAATGTGCAATCCCAGTGCTACCACAGACACCGTGTTTTAAAAGGGTGATAGCAGCCCTTCTCATGTGCGTTCCAGAAAAGGAAGAACCTATTTAGAATAACTGCTGTAGGTGATTAGCTCCCATCTTCTGCATCTGGAGTTATACTCCCTGTGCATCACCCTTGGGGGAACCACAGAAATAGTTACTGACATAACTTTCTGTAGGACTTAATTCTTTAGATGAACCCTTGTTGAGGAATGGGTGGGTTGGATGCATGACTACCAAAAAAACCCTCTTGATCCTTAAAGATACTCCTTCTTTATATGAATGGTTCACAAAATTCCTGGAGTACAGGTGTTTTCCTAGGTAGAATAAAGTACACCTGGGTGCTAATATGAAATAAATGGTGACCTGTGGCTAATTTAAACAAAATATTAAACTTCTGGCCTACTTATCTGTAGGTCAGTGAATCATGCAGACACACATGAATGATAAATATTAGTAGCAATAAGAAAAAGTCAGTCAGATTTCAGTTGATTTTCTATGTACGTACAAGATTTTATATATTATATACTTATAATCATGTTTTTCTAATAGAAAAATCATTTACAAGTCATATAATAATAAATATATCAGTATTTCACAGTGATCCAAAAATAATCACCTGGTCTATCACTTAAACAAGTGTCCAGGAGTATCAGTTAAGCCAGGGCTCCTGTATAACCCTAGAGTGAGACATTTAAATAGATTATGTGAATGGTCCCTCTAGACTTGTGCAATGCAAAACTTGTGGAATTGTACATGAGGATCCTGAGCTAAGCCTCACTGAATCATTCTGATCTTATAGCTCTGTATGTAGTTTAAAATGATTGGTTTTTCAATATGATCAAAACATCATACTTGGCTCACATTTTCCTTCATAATCATAGTACACTTAAAACTTTTCAGTTTTCTCTGGCAAAAGTATAATACTCTCTGTTCCTGGTCTGTCATCCGTATGTTGTAACAGAAGACGTGAACCCAAATAGGGTACTTAGGGTTATGCTAATTGTGAAACATACACACAATCATTTGCTAGACTACTCCTAAACTGAAACTATTCTCAAGGGATCTGATTTTTCTGCCATACTTCTCACTTGCCAATACTTTCCTTTCCAAAAGGTACCTTGCGGAACTTCAGGAACATAGAAGTTTCTGGATTATTTTGCTGTCTCACCAAAACTACTGCTCAGTTTTCTTCATGGGACGATGCTACTATTGCACAGGGTTCCAGCCACAGTACTGCCATTATTTTTCTACTCTTGCTGGGGTTCAGCCCGGGTGACAATATTCACCCTCATGGTTCTAATAGCCACCTGTATGTCACTGATACCTCAACCTGTAACTCTAGCTTTAGGCCTTTGTAACTCAACATCCCAGATGCCTAACACTCAAAATGCCCCAAAGTGACTCATCAACTACTTCCTTCCAATCTGCACCTTCTTCTGCATGGTAACGACACCACCATATATCTAGTGTTGCTCAGCAAAGAAGGAAGGAAAGAGAGAGGCAGAGACAAAAATCTAAGTATTTAACAGGTGGAAAAGGCGGGGATTCTTGAAGGGGCCTATCTCAGCAGCAGGTTAGAGGAGCCTATGGAAGACCATGCACAAAGGAGCGACAGGGTGGAAATTAGCTTTGCTTTGAAAGACTTTTGTTTTAATACTATCCAGTCCAATTGATTCCTATAGTCTGAAAGCTATGAAAAAACACAGAAGCATTAAATAATCATGAGCTTACCTATGCAGTCCCCATTTGAATCCTGCTTGTACCCCATGTTGCATTCACATCGGTAGCTAGACACAGTAGGTATGCAGCGTCCATTTAAACAGAGATTAGCGTGGTGCTTACAGATATCTATTGTCTGGTTCAGAATTGCTATACAGAATGAAAGCACAAGTGGTGTTTTCATCATTACAACATGCACTGTTTTTATTAAAGTTGATTTTTAAAAGGATTATTTAATAGTCCACTCATTAGGTGTATATAGCAAATATTCACATTACTCTACATTAAAACTTGAACATTGAAAATCTAAAAAATATTCCTGAGACACATGGTTGTAACTTGGATTTGTTAAGTTATTACATCTGGAGACCTTGCCCATAATGATGTCTTTTCAAAATTTCAGGAATGTTCTACTGTACATTTGAATGCTTTCCATTTCCCTTTCTTCCCCCCTGTAACTGTGCTGAATATTCAGATATAGTAAATAGGCCACATGCCAAAAAGAATAAACAGAACACTGTAGGACATCATTAAATATTATTAGCAAGAGCAGTTCTTATAAAAAGAATGGACTTAAATGTCAAGTATACCAATGCCAGTTCTGGCTTGAAGCCCAAGTTATTCAACAAAAAAGGGTGAGGAAAAGAAAGATATTTCATTAAAATATTTGGATAGGCACAGAGCAAGACTTATTCAGTTTATCTCAGTTGAGAAATGGTTCTGGAAAATAATTCAAGGGGTGTATGAACAGGGCAGCTTCCAAACGGCCAAATGAAATATACTGGAACCAAAAACACGCTCTTTAATGGTGTCATCTGGACTGGAGTGTTACTGTGCTCTCGTCTTTATTTTCAAAGAGAACCTGGGTCACTCTTCCTCTCTTCAATTTAGAAAGCTTAAGGAATAGAAAAATTATATTTTCCGAAGAACTTTTTTACTACTACATTATTTTAGATCCTGAAATACGTTTTTATACACACACACACACACACACACACACACACACACACACACATCCCTCGTGAAAAAAATGTTAGGTATTATAATATCATTTAAGGCAGAAAATGAAAAAGTCTACACAAAGAGTAAACACTCACTTAGTCCAGTGATGATGGGCCCCTGTCCCCCGGCCCCTACACCAGCTCCTCCAACTCCAGGAGAAAAGCCATTGCCTCCAGGGATGGGGATGAAGCCTGTCCCTCCTGGGCCATAGCCATTGCCATTGCCACTTGGGGCAAAGCCATTCCCCCCAGTGCCTCCAGGTCTGGAACCAGCACTCCCTGGAATCCCTCCTATTGGAAGTCCATCCATGCAAAGTCTGCGATATTCCTCTAGAAGAAAAAAGATCGGTTCAACATGGATGGATGCTCTTCTACGTGATATAAGCCATCTGTATATTATAAGATTATTTCAGGTTATCTCTATTATTTGGTCTGAGTATGTAGGGTATTATCTTGATAAATGTTTTCAATGCTAGCAGTAGCAGGAAAAGGTAGACATGTTTCAGAAGAAAACTTAAAACCTATTTGCCATATTTTAATTGAGTTGCATAACCAAAGATTTGTCACTATGTGCATTTTGATTTTATCTCCCCAAGTTTAACTTGTAAAATTCCAGATATCACTATACATCCAAGAAATTTCCTTAAATGGATGAGAATGAAAGCTTTAGTAATTCATTATTTATATTTGGTGTTACTGAAAACTTCATCAGCTTTGCACCTGCACATTGTTCCTATCTCCTTTAAGTGATTAATGTGGTTTCAGAAAATACTTTTTTTCTAGTATGGATTTAACAGAAGACAGTGTTTAGTCAGCTTTTCAATCTTTGCCTTATTACCCCAAGCATCAAAACTGAGAGAAAAGAAGCAAGGCTATAAATAAACTCCGTATTTCCTTAACTGTTCTCAGAATTAGGGCACTGTGACAGTAGAAATGAAAATTGTTAACTTAAGCAACTCTTTCAGTATCAGTATTACTAGAGAGACCATGAGTTTCCAGAATTATATACTATGCATTAATGCTGCTTTTTGGAAAGCATTTTAGTACTCAACTTTGATACGGTATAGCTTAGAGATTTTGAAAGAATGTACCTTAGTATTTTTCTCCATAATGGTACATAGAGATACCTACCTTTATAAGCATAGTTCAAAAGGTTTAACTGTTTTCATAATACTATAATTAACATAAAGGCAGTATAATAAAACATACTGCTATGCCTGTACGTAATTGATAAACATTAACTGTAATTTACCATTCATATTACATTAACAAGAAGAGCTACTTCCCATTCATCCTAAAGAAATTTCCTGATACAGCTTCAGTTATACGGTTAGTTAATATAGCAAAATGAATGACAGATGTCCTTTTACCCTTGTATTATTATTAAGGTTATTAGAAATGAAGAAATATCTCCAAGGACTGGGATACTAGAAAATAGGGGAACTCCTAAAATAAAATATACATGGAGATTACTCAAAGAGAGTCAAAGCTCCGAAATGAAAGATCAGGAGATTCCTAAATTAAATTGAAATACTGACGTTCAGAATAATTTTTAACACTACTTGCACAAAGACAAGTCGTAATCAGCTTTCGGGGATTTTTCTGATATTAATAAAGTGGATATAATCAAAACTGATCCCAAATACACAATGCTGCCCCCTCCCTCCCCAAAACACCCTAGTCATGTTGAATATAGTGACAGGAATACACATATGACTTGACTTCAAGAAGAGCAATGTTACTGCTGCCGATTTTCCTAACACTGCCCATCGCAAGGAGACGAGAATTTAGCTGCTCACCAGAGCCTCTGACGGGACAGGCCTCAGGAATGGTTCCGAGACCCCAGCAGCGGCCGGGCTCACAGCAGCATTGCATTTTTGTCATTCTGCCCGGGAGCTCTTGTGCACAGCGACCATTCACCAGGCCTGAGAAACACGTGCCTGTCCTCTGATCTGAACATGGGGAAACAAAACAGAAGATGTGGCAGAATTATTTCAGGTCTTTACCTTCGTTAGTTTATATATTAGAAGAGGCTAAGCAAAGGAAATTTTACTTAACCTCCATTATACCTATTTGTTCTCTTAACTTCTGTGACACTTGTTCATTTCCTTACTTATTTACTGAGCCAACGCTCATTGACCTATTATGCCATATCCCAGGCATATAGAAATGACAGACATGAAGCAGATATGAACTCATATTACAAATCCAGAGCTTGAAAGAAAGAACTCAAATCGAGCCTAGATTATCCAATTCCCAGTTGACTTGCAGATGCACAGTACTGTTCGTCACTGAGAGTTTATGATTGTTTGTTACACAGCAATACCTGACTGATACAGTTCCTATTCTAGAAAAGTTGATCACAATTAGCTCCTCTGAGATAGTAACATCTGAGCAGAGACTCACATGATGTGAGGGTATGAGTCATGCAGTTATCTGAGGGGGAGGAGGAGGAGAAAAAAGAGGAGGAGAAGGGCAGAAGGGGGGAGGAGGAGAAGGAAGAACAAGAAGGAAGAAGAAGATGATGAAGAAGACAAGGACGAAGACAAAGATGAAGACAAAGACAAAGAAGGGGATGTGCTTGATGTGTGTAAAAACAAGGGACCAATGAGACCAGAGAAGGGAATACAGAAGGGAGAGTGGAAGACTCTGAACTCATTGAGATATCAAAGACAAGTTCATGTAGATGATCAGAGATGGACTTTTCAAATTTATCTGGAGTGCTGTAAGAGTCGCTGGATGCTTTCAATTAGAGGAAAGATAATGGTTTACATTTTTAAAGAGAACTCTTTGGCTGTTGACAGTAGTGAGTGCAGGAATACCAGTGATGGGAATTGACAAGGGATGATGGGGGCCTGGATGATGGTGGTAGCAGTGACAATGATAAGAGTGGCCATAGGGTGGATGCATTTTGAAGGTACAGCTCAGGGGGAACTTGCTTGGGAGTGGGGTAGGAGATAAAGGGTGTCTTGGAAATTTACTAAGTTTTTGACTTAGCAGAGACAGGAAGATAAGGGGAGAAGCAGGATTAGGGGCCATAGTCCAAAGCTTCTCTTTAAAATGTGTTCCATGTGAGATGTTGAATACAGGAGACTGGGACCCTGAGAACAGTGAGGCTGCAGGTATATACCTGTGAATGACCTGTGTACATACCGGGTTGTAAGCCATGAGGCGGGACAAGACATTTTTGAGAATTAGGGGCATTGAATTATGTCAAATGATGATAAGTCAAGTCAGGGGAGGACCCTAGGCTGTAACCATGGGGCCTGGCAGGACTGAGATGGCAAGGAGTTTGTGCGTCATCCCACAGTGTTGGGGGTAGAGGGCTAACATAATCAAATGTGACTATAATGTAAGGTCACTCTGGCAGCAGAGTAGAAAATGGATCAAAATGGAAGACAAAGCCTAGAAGACATCATTGTAAGAGAACATAAAATACAAAGTTGCATAGGGATAAAATATTAATATCACCTACACACCCTGTGGTCTTCAACTAAAATTATCTTTATGGTAACCAATGGAGATAAAATTGTGGGTCTGGTTCATTAGAGATTATTCAGATTTATCAAGAAGGTTCTAAGAAGCTTTGTCTATGACAGCAAGAAGAAAATGTACCACAACAATCAGGAGCTGCATGTCGATAATACAGATGAATCTAGCAATTACAAAAAAAATTCCATTAATAGGTAAAGCCCAATTTTTTTTGTACTAGATACAGACTTTAAAATAAACATATTATTTTCTCAAATGGTCTGTAGTATACCTCAGGATGCTTCTAATCTACTGTTAAATAAGAGACTCGGCTTTAAGGTATTGCCTTTAAGAATGAGAATGACTCCTTCCATTTCCCAAAAGCAGCCTAGTATGGCCAAAAGCAAAGTACTAAATTTGAAGCATGCAGCAAACTGGAGAGCATGGCAGACATTTCATAAACTGTCCAAGCTGAGCTTGGACAGACTGTCACTGGGAGTAAGTTCACAGGTAGGTGTCTACTTCCAAAAATGATCCAGGAAATTAATTTTTGGAATATTTATTCCAGGAACCCCAGGTATAATATTCCTAGATTTACTTGATTGCCACATTCCTCAAGAATAGGGTAAGATAGATAAGAAAGACTTAAACTCTTAGCAGTAATCTAAGAAAACACACTCAGTACAATAAAGAAGGCTGAATGTATTTCTCTCTTCAGGGATTCTGCAAGGAAGAGCTTGTACCATAAAGCGTGAGACAAAATGAAGACAAAACTCAGGAAACAAAACAAAATGACAAAAAAGCAAAACCATGGCCTTGAACTGAAAAAAGTTCTTCCATCAAAATCTTACTATTTGATTTTGCCAGTATATTTAACTCTTCTCCCTCTTGGAACAGGGTTTGTGGCAGAAGTAAATAAAATTGAAAGACCCTGCTTAAAATATGAAAAAAAAATATTTTGAAAATACATTACCCAGCTGGCATGAAAGAAAGTGAAAAACAGAGTCTCACGATGAAGTGCAAACGGGAATCTTGAGAGGTAAGTGCAGAGCTACGTTTCAGCTTTACAGCTTGTACAAAGCTCTGGAGACGCTGAATTTCAGCCCTGATAGTTTCACAGGGTCCAGAGCATAAAAGATAAAAAGCCCAGCTTCTCCCTTCCAGCACAAAATGTAATAGGAAACTTCCTCATAAACGAAGGGCCCCAAGGAACCATATCCTTAGGACAAGGTGATAACGTACAGGAGGGCAGCTCAGAGACTTATCTGCCTCCTACCTCGGCACTGAGTGGAGGTAAAACAACAACAACAACAACAACAACAACAACAACAACAACACTCTCCTAAGAATCTTTAACTCTTCCTCACAGAGACAGTTCTGATGTCTCAATTCATACTGGGCTGTGGTCTGAAAAACTTCAAGGGAAGAATATACTACACAGAGGTCCTCAGGTAGGGATACCACGCAACTGACAAAGGTAAAATACAGGAAATGAGGACTTAATATTTTTTAACTGTTTGTTTTTGAGAGAGATAGACAGACAGACAGACACAGTGTGAAGAGGGGAGGGACAGAGAGAGAGAGGGAGACACAGAGTCCGAAGCAGGCTCCAGGCTCCAAGCTGTCAGCACAGAGGCTCGAACTCATGGAGTGTGAGATCAAGACTTCAGCTGAAGTTGGACGCTTAACCGACTGAGCCGCCCAGGCGCCCCACATGAGGGCTTAATATTAAGCAGATCTCAAAGAATTCTCATAGACAAAGTCCCAAGAGATAGGAGTGGCTAACCACCACAACAAAAAATAGACAGCTAAATAAATGAGTAAATCAATAATACAAATAGAAACAAGGCATAAACAAAAGCAGCTGAATAAACATCAGATATCAGATATGGTCAGGACAATTTGTCATTATTTTTAATGATAATTCATTAAATATTAATTACAACTAAATTATACTTCATATGCCTAAGGAAATTAAAGTCTAAACATGTGAACAGATAAAAAGAGTCCATTAACCATGAAAGAACAGACTTAAAAAATTTAAATGAAACCTCTATCAATGAAAACTATCATAACTGAAATAAAATGCTTAGTGGATATATTGAATAGTATCTTGCACATAGCTGAAAAGGGAATTAGTGAGTTCGAATATGTATGTCAATAATTTCTCTTCAATGTAGTTCAAAGAGACAAAGATGTGGAAAATGTTTAAAATACACAGTGAAGAAATATGGAGGTGAGGTATGAGAAGGTAAAATGCATCTAGTAAGAGTATTAGAACATACTGGGGGAGAGGCAATATTGAACAGATACTACCTTAGAACTTTCTAACAATGTTACAAGACAGTCTCAGATATATGAAGTTCAATGAATGGGAAAAATAAAAAGAAACTCACAGCTTGCCACTTCACTGTGAAACTGCAGACCAACAAAGAAAAAATAGGAGGTTAAAATGTCTAGAGAGACTGATTACCCTACAAGGAATATTTAAAGCAATCACTGGCTTCTTACTAGCACCAATGGATGTTAAAACACAATGGAATACTGTATCTTCTGTATAGTATGATAAAATAGCTGTCAACCTAAAATTCTGTATTCCAATAAACCATCTTTCCAGGGAAAAAATTAAGGTGATTTGCAGGAACTGAGAAAAAGAAATAATTTTCTACCAAAATATTCTTGCTAAAGGAAATTCTAGAATAGATATTTCAGGCGAAAGGAAGATGATTCCAAAGAGAAGGTTTGAAATATATGTGGGAATAATGAGGAAAAATAGTTACATATGTGGGTAAATACAAATAAGCTCTAAAATATTACACAGTAATAATTACGATTAATTTGTCGCAAGGAAACAGTGGCAACTGACTAGAATTTTTAAAAGTTGACGGGGAGATCAAAGTACAGTAACCATTCTAATATTCCTTTTTTGTTTAGTGTATGTATCAGATTAATTTTAGACTTTATGTTACATACGCATCTTAAAATACTAGGATAACTACTAAAACCACAGAAATGCAAGTATATAATTTATAAACAATAAAGTTAAAAGAATGGAGTATGGGGGAAGGAGAGAAACTGATAAATAAAAAAGAGAGCAATAAGGAGGGAAAAATAGAAAAGCAAGATAAATAAGAAGCACAAAGAAGGTAACAGAAGTACAAACAAACTGGTTTGTACTATAATAAACACAATGGATTCATTATATGTAAATACAAATGGATTTAAATCTCAATTTAAAAGACAAAGATTTCCAGATTCTGAAAAAATTAAAAACTTTTTCTTAGACTTAGGCTGTTTAGAGGAGATATATTTACAACCTAAGGAAAAAGAAAGATTGAGAGGAAAAATATACAGCAGGCATATATTTAAACCCTCCAACCCCCACTCATGAAATATGATGCACAATGAGATAAAACAGACAAAAATAAAGTAGTAAGAAATAAAGAAGAAAACAATTTTAGAGAGTCAATATATATTGAACAAAAAAGGTTCAATTCACCAGCAAAACATAATACTTTTAATATTCTTCATTTTGTAACATAACATCAAAATATATAAACAAAAACTTAACCACATGGAGAAACTGAGAATTCTACTATCCCAGTGGGATATTTACATTCCTCTTTCGGTAATGGACAGATAAAGCAGACAAAATTCAGCAAAGAAAAAATGTGAATAGTACAGGTAACAAGTTTCATCTAATGGACAGATCTATTCAACAAGTGGAGAAAACTCATCTTTTTCAAGCCCATGTGGAAAACTTGCACACCAGGGAAACCCCATTCACGATCAACAACTCATGGGTCAAATACAGTATCACACTCCAAGTAAGGTAATATGTGTAAAACTAAGGAGATGCTCTTTAGGAATCCTTTAGGAATCTATACCAGTTCCAGATTTTGGGAATCTGCAATGATACCATGAGAGGTCTACAAATCTGTATTTACAGTGAACACTGAAAAAAAAAAGTATAAAATCCTCACTATATGCAGGCACTAACTGTGATTCTCATATATGGAGACTGCACTGTAACTAATAAAACACAAATTCATTTAAAATGATTACTAAATACCCAGCTGCTTTTTCATAATGCAATTTCTCAAAGATACTGACTTATCCTGAGTGGATCTAAAAAGTATTTTTTATGTCAAAGAGGCTTCTCCAAATTCAATAGATATAAATAACCACTGCTCTACAGTCTGGAAATCTCTACTCAGCCGTAAGACTGTACTGGAGGAAACCATGTCATTTGTGAGAGGGTGGAAGGGAAGAGAGGATTAGAAAATAAATCATAACTTTTTTCATGAATTCTATGATTAGTTTCTTCTAATAACCCCAAAGTAAAAGACATACTAGGATAAGATACAGATCAGTTTGATGTCTCGTCGCTAAGGTCTCCCTAAAAATACATTACAAAGCAAACCAGGGGCTCATTTCTTTGAGTATCAGAAATTGCATGGTTTTGGAAAGCACTGTGTTGAAATGCGTCACATGGAAAAATACCTAGAATAGAAAAGGGGTACCTGATAGGACTCAAGAGTTGTCTAGGTGCATCGTCCCTTGAAATAGGGCATTATCAAGGACAAAGGCAGATGAGGCATATTTATCACGGGCAAATAATTCTAACACTTGGTATATGTTTAACTGCAGGACTGATATTCCAGAACTAATGAAAATAGGTCTACTTTTCTAATAATCTCCTATCACCCTGACCACATTCCTGAACAAGGTTTACATGAAGTCTCATTTAAAGCCACGCTATGGAAGAGGAAGCAATTCATCTCCTCTGATTAAAATATGAATCTGTCTTGAAACAAAATAATGGTACTCTTATCAGAGTTTTCTCATGGCTTGACATTTACTCTAAGCTTGATTTAAGAGAACTAATGGTTAATTACACAACGTGATGAAAAGTCTGTAAAACTCAGGGATTGTACCTTGAAATAAATATATCTCCTGTTGAATGAATTTTGCTCATTAAAAATGAAGGATTTAGCCGTAAAACACCAATAAGGTTAGCTCAGGTCAGAATACTAGTGATCCTCGGTGGTCGATAAATAGAAGCCATTGTCTCAGACTTCATCCCCTGATACTGGACGACTGCACCTGCTTCTTTGATGGTCTGGAGCCAACTTGCATTCCCCTTGATTAATTCTGCAGATTCTTGCTATTCCTAAAATACTTCCGTGTATGCTTTCATGTTTCCATTACACAAGGCTAACTAGAACAAGGAGCAATGAAAGAAACAGAGGCACTGTGGCTCCTAGGTTTATTTTTTCCTTTAAAATAGTGAAGTGTTTTCTCCCTTAATGATCTAACCCTTCCTTGCTAGGACATTCCTTCTTAACTAAAACCAGTATCCTATTCCACCACTTGTCTTCTATGTGATTCTGAAGTTAGAAGTAAAACAATACTCAGTATACTGTTGCATTCCTGTATGCCCTTTTCCCTTTGGTTAAACATTTTTAGGCGTTTCGGTTATCCCTCAAGTGTTTTTGCAAACATGCATGTGCACCTGTGATCAACACTCATACCCACACAGAAACAGCATCTCCTAGTCATCACTCTCTCTTCCTCATTTCTGGCAAAATGTTTTTCCCCCTCACTGATTTTCATCTCTGGTCTCCATCCTGTTCAAAAATCTTAATGTGCTCTCACTGCTCTCTGGATCAATCTGACACTCCTCAGCATAGAAGTTAAGAACCTTAGCAACAGATTCTTTATCTCAACCATCTTCCTCACTTTGTTTCCAACTATTTCCCCCCTTCAGCTCTCTTTCTCAGATAAACTGTTTGTACCCTCTCCGTAGCCTCTCAGACAAAGTTTTTTGTCTCTAATCTTGCTCATACCTTTCTTCTTTGCTTGGCAAACCCCTGTTTCCTTTGTGAAGTGTCTACCTGTGTGCCAAAGTCTATGCCAGTGCCCATTTCTGCAAGAATTTTTGACTTCTACATCCAGGGCCTTCAAAGTGATTTAGCAATTAATAACCTATGGCATCAAACATCCTCTTATTATTTTTTTCACACTATGTTTTCAGGTTTTATTTTCTTAAGACTACTCCAAGGCAATACTGTGCACTGAGACTTTTGCAAGGCTCAACAAAATGTCCGAGGATGTTGTGGCTCTAAAATTTCTGAATGCTAACTCTCATTTTCTGAATTTCACTGACTTCACTGCTGACTGGTGCTTTCGTACCACTGCTCAAGGTCCCTGCTGGCTCTGTTCATAACAGCAGCAGGCACATCGTCTTGCATTCAGAATTTACTCACTGCTCTTATCAATTCATTAATTATGCACTGCTTTCTGCCAATCACTCTCTTTGCCTTTATTACAATGTGGAAATTAGGTATTAATAACGCCAGAGTATTCCAAAATGGCATAAAGGTCACTAAATTGTGCTATATTAAAAATGCTTCTAAGAAAATGATTATTAGGCACATTTCTACTCTTTTTAGAACTGACGTATGTTGTTGGTACTCTGTGTTGAAAAGAAAGCTCTGTCTTGGATATTAAAAAAAATGATAAAGCATACTAAATAAAATTAAATTGGGCATTTGACTTTCATATTTAATATAAAGTAAAATGGGAAAACTATCCTAGTTTAAAATTAAAATGCCCAGCTAAATTCTTCTGTCATATGAAACTGTTTTTCTACCCATAAAAGAAAAAGGCATTTTATTGATGCTTTATAATGTGGTATAGACTCAGAATATTTTTGTTAACTAGATTAAGAAATTAGGGCAGCATTATGCCTTCATGGAGATAACATACGTTTTCATATTCAAGAAAAATTTTTGAGTCCATCCAACTCATTTTTGTTAGTATGTATGTGGTTATAAAATCAACAACATGGAAATATCCATGCCGTACATAATTAAATCATAAACAAATTCAATCTAAGAAAATACAGACTCAATGTTTTTTAAATTTAAAGTCAAAGATCTCTTACACAGTAACAGGTTAGATTTGTTTTTTCTCCTATGTGGAAAACACATACTTATTCCAAATGTAACACAGTTATTCAAAAATGTTTTAAGATGGCCACTTAACAATGGCTTTATAATTTGGGAGTGTCATTCTCCCATCCTAGGGGATCTCCTTGTTTCTGGGTCAGGATGTCAACACTGAAATGAACGGCGACGCTCACACTTTAGCACAAGACTCAAAGTGCCTCAGCTCTTGCAATCTTAAGCAGACTCTGGTCTTGGGGACATCCTGGACTACAGCACACCACATCATCAGGACGTCTGACGATATAAAGCAGTTATTAACAAAAACAAAATTCCTACATCCAGCATCATCTACTTCACCCTTTTGTTGGCTTGCCTATCCACTCGTAAAAGATTTATTGAGCCCACACGTCTATACCAGTGACCATGTGAGGCTCTCAGGGAGCAGCGTAACACAGAACCAATGGAGCTTATAGCCTGTCCAACATATAAAGCGCAAGTATCTGTGCAATGTGAGAAAGCCAGAAACGAAGGAATATTATGGGATGGGATGATTAATTTTGCCTAAGAAGAAAATGTCACATCTAACCAGGCATTCAGAGAATGAGTCAGGTTTTAACAAGTACAGTGAGGGGACATCAAGATGCTTCAGAAGAGAGGCTATCATGGGCAAAGGCATGGCAGTTTGGTCACGTACAGTAGTGACAGAAATGTGAGTGTGAGGCAGCAAGCTATTAGCAATGGATCTTGAATAAAGGCTGGGACCAGGTTCTGAAGGGCTCTGAATGTTCAGGTAAAGACTTAAAACTTTACAGGGACATGCAAGAGATGAAGAGAGTTTATTGTAATTTCATGGTAAATCAAATATCTGACACCAAAGAAAAATAATCTCCATAAATCACTGTGAATCTTGATCTTGACGTCTGAATGTAATGAAGAATATGCCTCCTTTTGAATGCAAAAAAAAAAAGTGAACACAAATTTTGTTTGACTAAATATTTAGAAATTTCAAAAAATCAAATATGAAGAAATAATTTAGAAATATGATATAAAAGACTAACATTTGTTGTGTCAAATTATTCTTTCTAACTAATTTATTTCTCTTCACATCCCTTAAAAAACCTCTATTCCAATCCATTCTTGAATGCCTTCAATTACTCTACAGTGCCTACCAAATAAAATACAAATAAATACCTTACTTGGATTTCCAGAACTTTACAATAATAAAGTCATTTGTGTCTCCAGTCTTTCTTTTTCATCTCACCATATTCTAGAACGTAAGTTTTCTGAAACCAGGGTCAATGGCATCCAATCAATTATGTTCAACGATGGTTTCCAAATGTCTATTTCTCCTACAGCATTGGGTCTATGTCTGTTTCAAGCTGGTGAATGTGTGGATGTGTGTTTACACACACTTTTTTCCTACATAGTTCTCGAAAATCAAGCCAAGTAGAGGTAGTTGTTAACTAGTTTTCAACTCTCTTAGAAGCTGACTTCGAAATTATGTTACATGAATTGGACTTACATGCAGTGAATGAATGGGCATACTGACCCTAAAACTGATTAAATTTTTTCCGTGTTCTAGACTTAATATTCCACATAAAATGTCTGACCTAAGGTTAAGATAAGAATTTTGATGCATTCATAAAGAACAAACAACTATCATTCAAACCGCGTCACTCTAAGAGGGGAGAGGAAGGCAGGAAGCAGATATCCTACCGCTTAAAGCAGACTGTCAACATGGTGCTGAAGAAACCACTCAGGCTAGAGACCTTGACATCTAGACAAGGGTATCCACTACCTTAAAGTAGGTAAGGAGGCAGGGTAGTGGGGCAAAAACACAGATGCAGGTGTCAGAACAATGTGGATGAGAACACTCATTCCATCGATTGGCTCTGTACCACTGTGTAAGTCACTTAATCTCTCTGAACTTCAAATGTCATTGTCTGCAGATCTGAATAATTACACCTATCAGTCAGAGTTATCAGAAGGATTATGTAACGTTCGGATCCAGTTGATGAAGGGGATGTGGGGGGCGTGAGCTAAATGGGTGATGGTCATTAAGCAGGGCACTTGTTGGGTTGAGAACTGGGTGATACACGTTAAGTGATGAATCACTAAATTCTCCTCCTGAAACCAATACTGTACTATATGTTAACGGACTTGAATCTAAGCCAAAAAAAAAGAAAAAATAATAATAAAGAATATTTTACTGCACATTTACTAGAAAAAAGTGAAATCCAGACAGGTCAGTATCTTGTTCAAGGCCCCACAGCTGTGAGATAATGAGATAATGTAGCTGTCCAGTGCATGACATTTGGCATGTATTTCATAAATGGTAACTATTATTATTTTTAAAATTTTTTTTAATCTTTATTTTTGAGAGAGAGAGAGAGAAAGAGAGAGGCAGAGTATGAGCAAGGGAGGAACAGAGAGAGAGGGAGACACAGAATCCAAAGCAGACTCCAGGCTCCGAGTTGTCAACACAGAGCCCGAACCGGGGCTCAAACACACAAACCATGAGTTCATGACCTAAGGTGAAGTCAGACTCCCAAATGACTGAACCATGCAGGTGCCCCATAAATGGTAACTATTATTTTTACTACTGCTACCTCTGTTTCTTCTATGAGAACCATCACTTCTATTATTTAGGATGACAGCATATTATTCTGAAGGAGGGAATCTCCATCCTTCATGTTCACTGTTGCATGATGGTCCCAAGTATAAGCTTTGCTCAATAAAGGATGATCTAAACCATGACTGAGAAGCAGGGTTTCATCATTCTAATCAAAGGAAAACAACAACTGTATTTGGCTCTACTTTGAATATACTTAAAATATAAAATTAAAGGTGTCAATTTCTTTTCTGCAGTAACTGTTTTCACTAGAATAATCAAGCTCTAAGTAAATAAGACATTGACTACATTCATAATGCATAGCAATAAAAGAAACTTTAATGACTACATTCTGGCGAACAGGCAGGTCGAAAAACAAATCTTTCTTCAGGCCTTTTTGTCTCTAGTGCTAGGCAAGGGCAATGTCTTGAGGAAGTCTTTCTTCATTTCCAAAATGACTCTGACAACATAAAACAAACCCAGATGGCTTCTGAAACTGAAGTCTTTGCAAAGAGCACCTGGTCTATCAATTCCTCAATAGTGGTACCATTTATTTTAAACAACCTTTTCAGCCATTTTCCCAGTGATTTTATAATCGTTGCCATCTTCATACATGTTTGGGCTATTCTGTTGTTATAAAGGAGCTCTGTGTATTGTGCCTTCAAAAATCCAAGGCTTACCGATGCACCGAGAACCATCTGTTGAGGTTACATATCCACGTGGACAAATGCAAAAGTAGCTTCCCACGGTGTTGGAACATTCTCCAGTCACACATATCCCAGGAATGACACTGCACTCATCGATGTCTAATCAAGGAAAAGGAGGAGAAGATGATTGAGAAAGGCCTCCATTAAATAGCTTTTACAAGGGATTTTTTTTTTAAAGAGTATCAGAGTACTCATGGTTGATTAGGTCAGATCATATAACCCTGAATATACTCTAGTTTCAGACCCTGAAGAATTTCTCACACACATCTATGGGAACAGAGATGAAAGCAAACTCCCATGGCAGTAAAACAACGCCAACTAAAGCAAAACTCTACCTCCTTTTCTCCCCCGAAATGCAACTTAAATTGAAAAGATGTCAGTGTTTTAGTTTCCATTCTATATCAATTAGAGAATTATCCTTCTACAGCTTTTAAAAAACACATACAGGGATTACATGTGGAATAATTAAATACATTTAAAAATTTATAGCTAATTTTCACACTAACTATTTGAGCCAACAGAGGGTAGCAATTTTTTTTCCTATTTGGCTTCAGGATATGTTTCTGTACTTCCATTTGAATATGGGTATATTTGACATTCTGGGAATTAACTTGAAATCTAAAATAATACAGAAGCATGGCAGAGGGCAAACTTGGGAGGTGTCCAGTTTTTCTATTGTACCTCCCTGCACTTACCCATTCAGCTTACTCAATGCTGAGACTAGGCTATTCCTTTGCACGTTAATGAAAGATCTGTTTTCTTTTAAGCTTTCGCTAAAGCAGAAAACCTGGCCATTTATATAAGCATTAATGTATTTTCTAGTTCAGTAAGCAGAGAGAGGTCAAAAGTCAAACAAAACTACAATTAGGTACACTGGGAGCTAATTGCTAATACATTTAAAAGGAAATGAGCAATTGTAAGGGAAACTCAAGGAGTTGGCCATCTTCTTTAAAGCACAAAGACAGGGAAATGAATACAGGGAAAAGTCATAAACGTTGATGATTACTGAACAGAAAAACTGAGCTTTTAGATTCTTTGGGTTTGTTTTAGTTGCATGAATATCTTTTAATGCATCAAAACACAGGAAAATATATTCTTGTAAATACAAGGAAAGAAATTTTAAACCCCACAATTTTAAAAAATGGTTGGCAATGCCTTTCTTGAATTCCTCTATTAATCTAATCATTCTTTCTTCCCCGTTTATTCTGACAAGTTACTCTTGCCTGCAAGCTGCGTCATGAAATAACTATAAGCCTGTGTGTCTTCTTGGAATGTTCTCATAAAAAAAGTTATCAGATTCAGACATTCTCTGAAATAATATCTTCATTTGAGGCTTAGCAGTTAGCCACTGTAGGCACAGTGGTACAAATCAAAATTGACCAATTCCCTAAGAGAGAGAATTCTAACACGAATTGACTTCATGAGAAGCAAATACATAATGTGGTACAGTTACTATTAGATTTAATCCAACAAAATGAAACCATGTGTGCAAAATTAGGACCTACTGCATCTTATACTGCTCTTTGAGTGCAATGGATCTTAATAAAATTGAGCATGGATTCAGAACTGAAAGGAAACTATAAATTTACAGTTTAATCACCAAATACATTGATCAATCACTCCAGGATAAGGAAGACTGTAAAAGAGAACAGCACAGAGTAGAGGTGAAACAGCACAAGTTGCCTTCTGATCCTTTAAAGTCATACCAACAGTCAAGGCACTTAGGAAGCCCAGGATTGATCTAAATTCTTAAAAATTAGAAACCTTAAGTCCTTCATTTAAGCATTAACTCTTATTTCCAGGCATTTCCTTTCACAATAAAGAACTTCTTTGTGCTCTATGTCCACATACCCTCCCTGACAACAAAGAGGAGAAAACTGACAGATGTTTGAAATTTTTTTCCTTAAAAAAATCTGGAACAGAGAAGAACACAAGGAGTGCTATTAAATTTGTGGTTTTGTGTTAAATATTTTATTGTACAAAATCTCCATGTTTCAAAATTCTTAGAATTATAGAAAACTTTAAAAAGTTAGCTTCCAAGCAATTGTACGTAAAAGGCTCCCACTCAAGTATTTAAGAATCCCATATGAAAAATAGGAATTTATTGTTTGGTAGTTTCCCTAACCTAAATTTTAAAGATTCAGTGCTTTGGGGCGCCTGGGTGGCTTAGTCGGTTAAGCATCCAACTTTCTCTTAGGTCATGATCTCGCGGTGCGTGGGTTCAAGCCCCGCGTCGGGCTCTGTGCTGACTGCCAGCTCAGAGCCTGGAGCCTGTTCCAGTCTGTGACTCCCTCTCTCTCTGACCCTCCCCTGCTCACGCTGTCTCTCTCTCTCTCTCCTAGAGATAAATAAAACATTAAAAAATAAATAAATAAATAAATAAATAAAATAAAAATAAAAATATTTAAAAAAATTCAGTGCTTTATTTTTAATTGATCAAAATAGTCTGCATTTCAAGGCACTCATGCCCAATATTTATCCATCAATTAATATTTAAATTTAGCATTAATGTGGATGGTAAGAAGGATGTGTGCAAATATAAAGTATACCTTGCCTGGTGAGATATACAGAAGTGTGTCTACAGGTGAATGAATGTATTTAGAGGAAAAGGCAAAGTCTTATTAAAGAAGTTGGTTTCATTCATCCTCTATATATCTAATGTGCCTCCACCCACATTCCCTTGAATTTTTTTTAAAGTTTATTTATCAGTTTGGAGGCTTTCGTATGCAGATGTCAGAAACACCAGTCTAAGTGGACATAAATGAAAAATTTAATAGTTTCCATACTTGGAAGTCCATAGGCATGGACATCAGGATTGGTTTAAGCCAATGTCTCTTGCTCAGTTTCTCTGAGATGTGTTCAACTATGCACTCCGCTGCTTTGACTTCATTCTTAGGCTGCCTTCCTTGATGGGAGCAAAATGGCTGGAACAGTTGTAGGCTAGACCTTTGACAGGGACATTTAGATGGAAGACAGGGGGTCTCTTCCCAGGGCTTTCTCTTACGAGAGAGAAAACCTTTTCCCAGGAGCATGCAGCAAATCTTCCCTTTTTGTCCAAATGTTTTGATCTCTATTCATTCAGCCAGGAGAATATGCTGACTGGCAAAGGGCTAGAGTCCTGAACCAATTACTGTGGCAAGTAGAATGCAGTCAGTTTTAGACTAATGAAGAACGACAAAAACACAAACCAGCATCGGTGAGTATGTCTGAAAAAAATACAGCACAGCAGGAGTATGGAAAGTATACCAGAATGGGTGGGAAGTTGATTGAAATTAAGTTTAACTAGTTAGCCATACGATGAGTCCTGGAGAGTCCTTCTAAGGACTCTGACTTTTATTCTGAGGTGATTTATGGTGTCTCTGAAGGAGTTTAAATGAAACAAGAACAATACATAAACAAATTAAGTATTTTAGAAAGGTAATTCTTATGTTTAATGTAGACTATGAATAGTCCAGTGATCAGTGATGAGAGCATGTAGGAAAGGATAGGAGATGAGAGCACGTAGCACGAGAAAGGAGAAATCAACAGGATTTTTGCACCAGGATTTTAGATATCTATCTTGATTAGCAAAGGAGACAATGATAGTGCTATTAACAGAGAATGGGGACACGGAGGGACATTTTGAGGTTAAGCTGGATTTTGGCCTTTTTGAACTTAAGATTTAAAAAACATGGGCAGCAATTCCAACTACACAGCAACAGGATTGAAACTCAGATATAAGGAGTAAAAATGTACATTTGTGATTTATCACCAACTCAATGGACTGTATTTGAATTATAGCAATAAATGAGATGTCCAAAGAAGATACATGAATAAAAAGAGTTGACTTTAAGGAGCAAACTTCTGAGAATTCCCACCATCTAAAAGGAAGTCAAAGGAAGAAAAGCCAAAAGAGGAGACTGGGAAGGAAAAATGAAGGAGAGAAGAGAGAGAGTGTGAGGGACATGAGTACCAACACTGTCAAATGGAGAGGGTTTGTTGGGTGTGGCACTGAAGGGCTGGAAACCGCTTGGTAATTTGAAGAAGTTGCATACAGAATTTTTTAAAAAGAAAATTAGATCTAAGCAAAACCATCTGACAGATTTGACTGCCAAACCACAGAACCTCATATTTGTCAACCAACATTTACAACATTTACTGTAAATCTTACTCTAAGCAGAATATAATGAATAATTTAGTAAGTAGTGCTAAGTGTGATCTCAGATATCACTGAATTCTAAGAACATTGCCCCAGAGATTCTGTCAATTCCAATATGGCTGTAATAGGATAAAGCCACAAGACGTTTTGTTTTAAACAAATTTTTGTGTTTTCTTTCCATCAGTGCCAAGGAACTATATGTATTTGATCTAGTAGGAAAAAAGTGTATTTCCATTTTACAATGAACTATTAATTAATATGCTATTTAAATTTATTACTAAATTTTAAATGCAATAAACTGCTACCTACTTCAAGCTTTTATGAGGACAATAGTCATTACTGAAATGAAAAAACAAGCTGTAAGGGAATAATGTTTGCTTTCCCCCTTTCAGATTTTGAAAGCATGGAGCCTATTACCTATACTCAAAATTCCATTGTCTATTCATAAACAGCTTTAATTAAATATAATATTATATGATAGTATAATTCACCCACTTATAGTGCAAACTTCAATGGTTTTTAGTGTATTTACAGGGTTGTGCAACCACCACAACTTAATTTTAGAACATGTTCGTTCCTCCAAAAATACTTCTATGCCATCACTCTCCTGATCTCCCTCTAAGCTTTAGGGAGTAAGGACTCTACGCATAACTAAAAAATCTACAACCAATAGTAAGTCATCCATCTCTATAGGTTTGCCTGTTCTGGACATTTCATAAAAATGGAATTATAAAATATATGGTTTTTCATGACTGGCATCTTTCACTTAGCATCATGTTTTCAAAGTTTATCAATGTTGTGGCATATATTGGTAGTTCATTCCTTCTAATTGCTGAATAATATTCCAGGGTATGGATATATCACATTTTATTCACTCATTCCTCAGTTGATGGATACTCAAGTTGTTTCCTTTTTTTTTTTTTTTTTTGGCTGTTTTGCTCTGAACACGTGAGTACTAGTTTTATGTGGACATTATGTGCTTATTCCACTTGGGTATACACCTAGAAGGCAAATTGCTGTGTCATAAGGTAACTCTACGTTTAATTTACCTAGGAGCTGCCAAACTGTCATCCAAAGCACCGAGTGCTTTGAATTCCCATTAACAATGTATGAAGGTTCCCGTTTTTCCGCATCCTCGCCAATACTCATGATTAGTTTTTACTGTAATAATATGAAGTGGGATCACACTGTAGTTTTGGTTTGCATGTCCCTAATGTCTAAAGACGTTGAGCACATTTTCCTGTGCTTATTGGCTTTTTATATATCTTCTTTGGAGACATTATCTATTTAATTGTTTTGTCCAGTTTTTAATTATTTGCCTATTTATAATTGAGTTGTAAAAGCTCCTTATGTGTGTCCCATTTCTGAAACACGACTTGCACGTGAATTTCCAATATGAAGCTTAAGATGATAAGATGGTCCATTTCTTTTAAAAAAAAGAGAGAGAGCACATTGAGATTGTGTGGCATCTTTGCAGAACAATTTGGGATGTATTATCATCTTAACAATATTAAGTATTCTAATTTATAAACATGGGATGTCTTTCCACTTATTCAGACCTTCTTTAATGTATTTCAAAAGATTTTGCAGTTTTAAAGGTAAAAGTAATTTGCTTTCTTTAAGCATTTTATTCTCTTCAATACTATTATTAATGGAATCCTTTTCTTAGTTTCACTTCAAGAATGTTCACTGCTAGTGTATGCAGATGCTTTTGGTTTTCATATATTGATACCACATAGCATCTATCTGGCTGAACTCCTTGACAGGATCCTCTAGGACAACTTCTCTCCTTCAGTGGGTGCCTTCTTATTCACCTAAGCTGACATCTTCTCCCCTAAAGGCTGGTCATCTACCCAAAGACGGTTTCACTTCCTCTTTTAAAGATTGGATACTCTATTTCTTTTTCTTGCCTAACTGTTCTGTTAGCCAGAAGCATTCATTCTTTCCCCAGGAAGTATAATGTTAGCTATAGTTTTTCATACATGCCCTTTATCAGGTTAAGGTGTTTCTTTCTATTCCTAATTTGCTGATCATTTTTATCATGAAAGGGTGTCAAATTTTTTTAAAGGCACTTTTTGCATCTACTGAAATGACTGTACGGTTTTTGTCTTTTATTCAATTATAAGATAGTGTATTACATTATTTGATTTTTCAGATGTTGAACCACTACCTTGCATTCCTGGAATAAATATGTGTATACATTGAGAATATATGATTATAATGTATAATGATGCATAATTCTTTTTTAATTTTTTAATGTTTATTTTTTAGAAAGACAAAGTACAAATGGGGAAGAGGCAGAGAGAGAGAGGGAGACACAGAATCTGAAGCAGGCTCCAGGCTCTGAGCTATCAGCACAGAGCCTGACGCAGAACTCAAACCCACAAACCATGAGATCATGACCTGAGCCGAAGTTGGATGCTTAACCAACTAAGCCACCCAGGAGTCCCTATAATCCTTTTTATATGTGGCTGAATCTCATGTACTAATATTTTCTTGAGAATATTTTCATCCATTTTCATAAGGGATACTCATAAAGGATATTCGTCTCTAGTTTTCTTTTCTTGTGTTTTGTTTTTAGTATCAGGGTGAAATTGTCCTCAGAGAACGAACAGGGAGACACTTATACCTTCTGTATTTTGGGAAAGAGTTTAGGAATGATTGGTATAAATTCTTCTTTGAAGATCTAGTATAATTTACCACTAGAGTTATCTGTGATTGGGATTTTCTTTCTTGTGGAAAATTTTTAAAGTACTAATTGGATCTCTTTATAAATGCTTTACAATGTTACTATAATGTATTGTTATAATTTATTCAGACTATTATTTGTTCTGGAGACAGTTTTGGTAGTTTGTTTCTTCATAGGAATCTGTCCTTTTTGTCTAAGTGATCTAATTTATTGGCATACAGTTGGTCGTCATATTACTTTGTAATAATTTTTATAAGTCAGTAGTAATGTCTTCTCTTTCATTTATGATGATTTATTTGAGTTTTCATCTTCAACAAGTCAACATTTTCTTAAGTAGTTTAACTAAAGGATTGTCAATTTTGTTGATCTTTCAAGCAACCAATTGTTTGTTCTGTTGACATTCTGTATTGTTTTCTAAGCTTGATTTTTACTTATTTCCAGTCTAGTATTTGTTATTGACTTCCTTCTACTTGTTCTCATTTTAGTTTGTCCTTTTATTTCCAAAATGGAAGAAAAGGTTATTGGCTTGAAATCCTGGTTTTTTACTGTAGGTATTTAGGTTAGAGGTTTCCCTCCAAGGAAAATGAGGATGCTTTAAACACATCTCACAAGTTTTGCATATTTTGTCTTTGTTCTCATTCATATCAAATTATTTTCAAGTTTCCGGTGTCTCTTCTTTGCACAATTGCTTATTTAGTATTCTGTTTTTTACATACTTGTGATTTTCTAAATTTCTGTTATACACTTCATACAATTCAATTGTGGTTGGGGAATATCCTTTGCATAACTTCAAGCTTTTTAAATTTATGGGGTCTTCTTTTATGGCCTAGCATATGGCCTAACATTCTGTGTACTTTTGGGAAGAATATATATTTTGCTGTTGTATGGAGTGTTCTTCAAACGTGTGTGAGATCTAGTTAGTTTATAGTGTTATTAATTGTTCTAGTTCCTTGATCTTCTGCCTTGTTGCTGTATCTGTAATGGAAAGTAGAGCACTGAATTCCCCACTATCATTGAAAACTGTCTATTTCTCCCTTCAATTCTTTAAGTTCTGCTTCATATATTTGGCATTCTATTACTAGAAGCATATATATTTTTTTTTTAATTTTTTTTAACGTTTTATTTATTTCTAGGAGAGAGAGAGAGAGAGAGAGAGCAGGGGAGGGTCAGAGAGAGAGGGAGATACAGACTCTGAAACAGGCTCCAGGCTCCGAGCTGGCAGTCAGCACAGAGCCCGACGCGGGGCTCGAACCCACAAACTGCGAGATCATGACCTAAGCAAAAGTCGGACTCTTAACCAACTAAGCCACCCAGGCGCCCCTAGAAGCATATATATTTTTATAACCATTATAACACTAATGCATTAATCCTTTTATCACTAGGAAATGTTCCTCTTAACTGCTAGTAATATTTTTAATTTAAAATCTACTTTCTCTGAAAATAGTTTAACCATTCTAGCTGTTTGTGGTTGGCATGATGTATCTTTTTTCATATACTAATCTTCAACCTATCTATATTTTTTATTTTAAAAATAAAATTTATGCCTTTTATAGACTGTACACAGAACCAAGTGGTCAAATGTTGTACTTACAGCTCCTTAGTTAAATTTTTTACCCCTTACTGCTGGATATGCATGTGACATAGAGGATGCCATCATAGTTCAAATCAAAGACTTTATGGGTCTTTTCTTTTTGGTCTCACGTACAGCCAGTGCCCAGTAGCATGGAGGTGATCTCATGGATCTCACTTGAAAAGGCACAACTTTGGGCATGTATGTAATTTCACCTGGGCAAGGATGTCTGTGCTATGATTTTTAAGCCTGGCTTCCTAGGAGTCACTCCTTGGTCAGAGTAACTTCAATTATTCAGTGTTTGGTAAGAGGTTGTGCTGAAGCCTTTCGGGCCAGTGAGGCCTCTGCCCTGTGTTGATGGGTCTCTGTGTTGCTTGAGGAATGTTTTCAAGTATGTCACATAGCCCACTCTGGTCCTGAGTGGGTGCAGCCCAAGCACATACTGAAACCTTCTCAAACCTCAAAGTTGACTGGCATCCTAGGAGGGCTCTTCTGGATTTTTTCCCCCTAATTCTATTAAATTTCTGGCTGTTACACTGTTTTGCTTGAATTATGGAGATCCTAATTGTTTCCTATCAAAATTTCTACTGAGTATGACTGTGCCCTTAGGTATGGAGTTCTCCATTCTATGTTCCAAATAACATTGCCCTTCAGGCAGAGCTAAGGACCTCTGAGTCCTCATGGACTGCCTTTTCCCTGGGCACTACAGGGATACTGGAGTAAGGACTCACTTCACCCGGAAGGGATGTCCCTGCTCTATCAGCAGGTACTGAAGGAAGGAGACTGGCAGCCCTGTATTCTCCATATAGCCCTCCCTGAGTGGCATCTCTGCTCTAAGAGCAAGGGAGAGTTGGTGTCCTTGGATAACCACTAATATTACAACCTGGAGTACAGCTCCCACCTACCAGTGGAAGCTGGGTGGAGAAGGGAAAGCAGTCCTCTCTTGTTCATACCTGTATTAGGGATTCTAAAAACGGAATGAGGGTAGGGAAAGGGGATGTGAAATACCAGGGGCCTGGACTATGCATTTATAATCTATTAAGTGGTATAATCAAAGCAGAGTACTATAATCTATCAAGCAAATGTAAAAGGGCCCAATTTGATGGATTCTACCAGAGGAGACTGACAATATACATTCTCAATTCAGTTATGAGGACAAGAAAAAGCCCTTGGGAAGACACAGTAGTAATTAAGAACCCTAGAGCACGGAGCGGAGCTCCAACACAGACAGAAGATGGCGGAGCTTCTTTCAGGCACAGGAAACACTATGAGCCAAAGTACAGAGGTGACTCAAAAGTATGGATGAGGAATGCCCATGAGCTGAGAGTATTTTATAAACGAGTAGAAGATACAGCTGGAAAGTTAGAATGCCATTTTCAGGGATCTGTCCTTATTTTGTAGTAATGAGGAGCACCTAAATCACTAAGCCAGGAAGGAGAGTAAGACTCTTCTTTTTTTTTTAGAGAGAGAGAAAGAAAGCACACATGAGCGGGGGGAGGGGAGAGAGACAGAGAGGGAGAGAGACAGAGAGAGAGAGAATCTCAAACAGACTCCACCCTCAGAATAGAGACGAATGTGGGACTTAATCCCAGGAGACTGGGATCATGACCCGAGCCAAAATCAAGATTTGGATCCCCAACTGATGGAACTACCCAAGCACCCTAGAATTTTACTTTTGACGGGGTTTAATGAGTACACTTACCAAGATGAGAACTAAGCAATGTACAGAAGTATTGAATCACTATATTGAACACCTAATATAATATAAAACTCTAAGTTAACTATACTGGAATTAAAATTTAAAAACTTAATAAAAAATTTTTACTTTCAGTAAAACTATCTGCCAATGTTGATAAAGAAGTACAGGGCTAAGGCAAGAACAGGGCAAGGACAGTAGAGATTAACAACATGGTCCAGGCTGCAGTTAATGAGGAGAGACAAAGAAAGGAAACAATAAATGAAAGATATGTCCTGAAAGTTAAAGCAAGAATAAGAGAAAGGGACAGTAAGATTTCACTACTGAACTGATATTAACAAAATGAACAACATCAAGGAAAGATATTTTGGGGGAAGTTGATGGTTTCATCACTAACATGTTGAGCTAATAATATCTAGAAAGTAGTTAAAAATCCAGGGTCGATCTTTATAAAGGGATTGGCAGCTATGGATAAGGACAGTTGAAACCATCAATGGGAATAAAATCAGTAATAGAGAGGTTATACTAATTTGAAAGAAGAGAAGCAAGTGAAGACAGAATAGTAAAGAAAGGTCACCAGGATTACTGAAAAGCAATTTAAAAAAAAATAAAATTTAAATGATTTAAATTTTAAAGAGGTCAAATGTGACAGGCAAGATAATGGCTCACCAATGGCAGAGTCCTAATCTGGGGTATCTGTGAATATGTCAGTTCATATGACAAGGAAGAATCAAGCTCACTAATCAACTCATCTTGAGAGGAGTTGACCCTGGGTTCAATATAATCAAGAGTCCTTGTAAGTGGAAGATGAGGCAGAAGTATCAGATTCGGTGAGAGATTTGAAGATGTTGCACTGATAGCTTTGAACATGGAAGGGGTCCACAAGCCAGTAGTGAAGAGAGTTTCTAAAAGCAAGAAAAGTAAAGAAAATGAATTCTCCCTTAGACACTCCAGAAGGAAATAGGCAATCCTCAGCCTGGTGAGTCCCATTTTGGACATGTGATCTCCAAAAGGGTAAAATAATAACGTTGTGTTTTAAAAGTCACTAACTTTTGGTGATATGTTGTAGCAACATTAGAAACTAAGCTACCAAAGAATAGTATTTAAGAAGAAATAAGGTAACCAAGAATAATAAATACTATGAGGGATTCATGAGAACAAAGGCAATTTTACAAAGGGGTAAGAAATAATTGGTGGGGTGGAAGACTGCTGCTACAGACTATGGTTTTAGGAAACTTCACAGTGAAAAAAGCAGAAAAGAATATAGTGATAGGAGCCTTAAGAGACAGCAGACATGGGGCACCTGGGTGACTCAGTCAGTTGAGCGTACGACTTCAGCTCAGGTCATGATCTCATGGTTTGTGGGCTCAAGCCCCGCGTCAGGCTCTGTGTTGACAGCTCAGAGCCTGGAGCCTGCTTTAGATTCTGTGTCTCCCTCTCTCTCTGACACTCCCCTGCTCGCTCTCTCTCTCTCTCTCTCTCTCTCTCTCTCTCACAGAAATAAAAACATTTTAAAAAATTAAAAAATGAGAGACAGCAGACAGAGGTTTTGTGTAGATGGTCTTGATTGCAAGTCAGAGAAAGAATTAGGAAAGAGAAGAGACACAAGCTAGAAACTGAGTCAATGAAGAGCAGGAGTCAGGAGAGTGAGAAAGGTGATGGAGTAAAGTACAGAGCTGAAACATTCTGCTCTGGAAAGATAGGAAGATACTTCATCAAAGGCAGGGAAAATGGAAAATGAGGTTGTAGTAGGAGAATCTGAGGTTGAATAAGTCAAATAGCTTCAGTCTTCTAGGTAAAATGGAGCACAGAAGCTACAAAACTTTAACGTGCGCGCACGCGCACACACACACACACACACACACACACACACACACACACACAATCACCTGGATGGCTTACTAAACATCACAGATTGTGACTTCCAGTCAAGATGCTCTGGTATCTCCCTCTGCTCCAAACACAGAGCAGCGACAGATGACATACAAGAAAATAAAAGAGACCAGTTGGTTCCAAAACATGAAATAAATGTGTCCTTGGACCACAAACAGAATAGCAAAGCTGTGAGCAGAGCTGAAACCCATGGTGTGCTGGACTCTTTCTCCAGAAGCTGGTGCTGGTGGCCAAGAGATCAGAATTATACCCGATGTGGATGCGGTGTGACCAATAGTGTGAGCAGTGCAACGACCAGTGCAGGGGGAAGGGAAACACAGAAGAGAAATGAGTCAGGAAAGACTTTCATGGGACATTCACAGTCCCACTGAAACATGTCAGAGAAAAGGTCCCCACCAGGCTATGAGATGAAGTGGAATACTGTTTTCCAGGGAGAAGGAAGAACATACACAAAAGGTGAGGCAAGAGGCAGCGTGATTTATTTGAGGGGGTAAGTGATGTTAATGGCCCAGAATCATAGAGTGCAAATTAAAAAATGAAGCTAGAGAGGAAAGCTGAGGATGGTCATGCAGGGATTTTATCAAGAAGTTGGGGGACTCCAACAGAGGAGGGACATGGCCAACCATGTACTTTGGAAAGATCACTGTGAATACGATGTGGACAAAGGACCAGGGTGGGACAAGGAGGAGGTAGGGAAATCCCAAAGAAAGGTGGCTCAGTAAAAGAGATAATGGAGAGGAAGGCGCAGAAAAGTGGACAAAGTCGAGATATATTTAGGAAGTATAATCTACCCAAATATCTTACTGATAAAAAAGTGGTGTCAGGAAATGGAGGAGTCAAGAGTGGGCCCACCTTTAGGATTGCAACAAAGTTGTGGGAAGCGCTGGTGAGGTTCACATACACAGGCTGGGTATGGGGGCACTACAGACGTGATATCTGTGCATGCTGTGGCTGAGATCACTGGGGGCAGGGTACAGGCCTAGGGGGAGGCTGCACACTAAGGGAGGAAAGGCAGGAGCCAGACACAGGCTCGCCAAAAGCAGGGGTTGGGGGTGGGCAACCTAATGTAGATGATTTTTTTCTGCAGGAATACCAGGCAAGTTCAGGAATGAGAAAAGTCCACCTGGTGGTCTTGATGAAATGAGTTTCATGTGACTGCACAGACTACAGAGGGTTCTAGAGTAAATCAGAATATAGGAAGTAGAGGCTAACTGTAGATAATTCCCAATTCTGATAAGAAGAAAGAAAAGAGAGGGCAGTAGTTCAAAATGAAGGTAGAAATGAAAATGTATATTTTTAGGATGATGGAAAACACCACAACCCACTATATATTCACTGTACAGTGATGTGGTCTATCCTTTACTATCAATATGTTTGTGGTACCTCAGCATTTTGCTATAGTGCTATTATCTATTCCTTTTTGGTACCTCTTTCTTCTTGTTATTGATCTACAGAAGTACATTTAAAATAGTCTTGCTGTTTACATTAATGGGCACTAAAGAGACTTTCTAGTTAAGTGGGTTTTGTTTGTTTGTTTTTGGCTGGGGGCATCTGGGTGGCTCAGCTGGTTAAATGTCCAACTCTTGATTTCAGCTCAGGTCATGATCTCATGGGATTGAGTCCCATGCTGTGCTTTACCCTGCCAGAGCGGAGCTTGCTTGGGATTCTCTCTCTTCCTCTCTCTCTGGCCCTCCTCCATGCATGTCCATGGTCTCTCTCTCTCAAAATAAATAAACAAACTTTAAAAAAGGTTTTTTGGTCTCTTTAGGCAGAATAATGGCATTCTTTACAAAGGCCACTCTGTAGCCATGTAATGAATGGTTTCCTTTTGGCCCGAAATCAATACTGCATCTTTCTAACCACTAATTAGGAGTAGCTCAGGCATGAAGTAACAGCGGCAAAAGGCAGTTCCATTACTGTGCTTTTTAAGATTAAGACAAAAGTTGGAAAGATATTTCTATTTCAAAAGACATAAAAGTCACTGATAATACAGTGAAACAATAAGAGCTCACATTGTCGGTCTGCATCCCCAAATGATATTTCTTGGGAAGTGTAACTATTTACCAGAAGTGGTTTTCCTTTCCTTTCAATTCTCTCTCTCTTTTTCCCATTTATACAGGGTGGAAACATTATGTTACCCTTTTTAAACAAGTAAGATAAAATCATTTACAAGTTCTGAAATGATGAAGACTTAAACTGAGGGATGCTGAGCTTCTAGAGGGGAACACTTTAAACAACTGAGTAGTGAACTGTTAAAACTTATGTCCTTCAGAAGCTTTCTTTCTTCCTATCCTTCCTGCCTTCCACAATTACCTTAAACATTTAAATACATCGAAATTAAATTGAAACGCTCCTTTAACACTGGGTAAAACCTACAATTTCAACAACACAAAAGTCAGGAAATTCCAAAGTTAAATTTGCTATAACCATTTGGATTTGGCCAAAATGCAAGAATTTAATATTTTTGTTCCCATTTTTTTTTCTCGTTAAGCATTAGTACGTTGAGTGTAATTATAAAACCCTAAGGATTTCAAAATGTATTTTGGCTTAACATAGTAAAAACCTTGATTTAAGAAAACTTGATCAGTGGGGGGAGGAGGGGGCGAATTAAGAAAGTGGAGCAGCATGGAGACCCTTAGTTTGTCTTGTCCCTGAAACACAGCTAGATCAGCACCAAACCATTTTTGCACACCTATGAAATTGATCTGCATGATCACACAAACTTTTTCTGGGTCAAGGTGGCACCCGGCAATTGCTAAGTGAGACTCTCCCCTAAAGGGTCAGCATGAGTCCAAGCCACAGGGGCCTCTAAAGTGTGGAGCTTTAAAACATCTCATCTGAGATAAAACTCATCTACATGCAGCTTACAAGAGACCCATTATAGACCTAAAGACACCTGCACATTGAAAGTAAGAGAAGGGAGTACCATCTATCACGCTAATAGTCATCAAAAGAAGGCTGGAGTGGCCATAATTATATCAGACAAACTAGATTTTAAAATAAAGACTGTAACAAGAGATGAAGAAGAGCATTCTATCATAATTAAAGGATATAACTACCAAGAAGATCTAACAATTGTAAATATCGATACTCCCAACATGAAAGCATCCAAATATATAAATCAATTACTCACAAACATAAAGAAACTCATTGATAATGGGCTTAACACACATATTCAGAACATTTCATACTAAAGCAGCAGCATACACATTCTTCTCGAGTGACATGGAACATTGTCCACAACAGATCATATAATGGGACACAAACCACCCTTCACCAAGCACATAAAGATCAAGATTATACCCTGCATGTTTTCAAACCACAACACTATGAACCTTGAAATCAACCACAAGAAAAACTTAGGAAAGACCATGAATACTTGGGAGATTAAAGAAAATCCTACTAAAGAATGAATTGGTTAACCAAGAAATTAAAGAGGAAAATAAAAAGTACATGGAAGCCAATGAAAATGAGAACACAACAGCCCATAATCTTTGGGATGCAGTAAAGGTGGTCAGGAGGGAAGTATACAGCAATCCAGGCCTTCCTAAAGAAGAAAGAAAGGTCTCAAATATACAACCTACCCTGATACCTAAAAGATCTGATAAAACAACAGCCCACAAAGCCCAAAACCAGTAGAATAAGGGAAATAATAAAGATTAGAGCAGAAATCAATGATATAAAATGACCCCACAGAACAGATGAATGAAACCACGAGCCAATTCTTTGAAAGAATCTACAAAATTGTCTGACTTCGGCTCAGGTCATCATCTCACCATTCACAGGTTCGAGCCCTACATCAGGCTCGTCAGCACAGAGCCTGAAGCCTGTTTCAGATTCTGTACCTCTCTCTCTGACCCTCCCCTGCTCGCTCGCTCTCTCTCTCTCTCTCAGAAATAAAACGCTAAAAAAAATTTTTTTTAAAAGGGGCACCTGGGTGGCTTGGTCGGTTAAGCATCCGACTTCAGCTCAGGTCATGATCTCACTGTTCATGGGTTCGAGCCCCACGTCAGGCTCTGTGCTGACAACCAGCTCAGAGCCTGGAGCCTGTTTCAGATTCTGTATCTCCCTCTCTCTCTGACCCTCCACTGCACACGTTCTCTCTCTCTCTCTGAAATAAAACATTTTAAAAAATTGTTAAAGAATCAACAAAATTGATAAATCGCCTATCCAGATTGATCAGAAAGAAAAAGCAAAGGGCCCAAATAAATAAAATCACAAATAAAAGAGAAGAGATCACAACCAACACTGCATAAATACAAACAATAATAAGAGAATATTATGATCAATTATATGCCAATAAATTGGCAATTCTGGAAGAAATGGGAAAATTCAGAGAAACATATTAACTGCCAAAATTGAAATACAAAGAAATAGAAAAGTTGAATAGACCTATAACCAGTAAAGCAAACGAATTAGTAGTTAAAAATTTCCCAAGAAAAAGGAGTCCAGGGCCATATGGCTTTCCAGGGGAATTCTACCAAACATTTAAAGAAGAGTGGGCACCTATTATGTGGAAGCTGTTCCAAAAATTAGAAAGGAAGGAAAACTTCCAAACTAATTCTATAAGGCCAGCATTACCTTGATTCCAAAACTGGACAAAGATCCTTGCTAAAAAGGAGAACTACAGACCAATATCCCTGATAAACATGGATGCAAAAATTCTTGACAAGGTACTAGCAAACTGGATCCAACAATACCTTAAAAGAATTATTCACCATGATCAAGTGGGATTTATTTCTGGGATGCACAAATGGTTCAATATTTGCTAATCAATCAATGTTATACATAACATTAATTAAAGCGGTAAGAACCACATGATCTTCTCAACAGATGCAGAGAAAGCACTTGACAAAATACAGCATTCTTTCTTGACAAAAACCCTCAAGAAAGCAGGGATAGAAGAATCATACCTTAAGATCATAAAAGCCATACATGAAAGACCCACAGCTAATATCATCCTCAATGGGGGAAAACTGAGAGCTTTCCCCCCAAGGTCAGGAACATGATAGGGATGTCCACTCACCAATGTTATTCAATAGAGTGTTGGAAGTCCTAGACTCAGCAACCAAACAACACAAAGAAATAAAAGGCATCCAAATCAGCAAGGAGAAAGTCAAACTCTCACTCTGCAGATGACTTGATAGTCTACATGGAAAACCCAAAAGATTACACCAAAAAAACTGCTAGAAGTGATCCATGAATTCAGTAAAGTCGCAGGATATAAAATCAATGAATAGAAATAGGTGCATTTCTATACATCAATAATGAAACATCAGAAGAAATCAAGGAATCAATCCCATTTATAATTGCATCAAAAACCAAAAAATACCTAGGAATAAACCTAAACAAAGAGTTGAAAAATCTATACCCTATAACTATAGAAAACGTATAAAAGAAATTGAAGACACACAAAAAAATGGAAAAACATTTCATGCTCATGGATTGGAAGAACAATTATTGTTAAAATGTTGATACTATTCAAAGCAATCTACATACTCAATGAAATTCCTATCAAAATAACACCAGCATTTTTCAAACAATCCTCAAACACGTATGGAACCAGAAAAGACCCTGAATAGCCAAACCAATCCTGAAAAAGAAACGCAAAGATGGAGGCATCACAATTCCCAACTTCAAGCAGTATTACAAAGCTGTAATCATCAAGACAGTATAGTACTGGCACAAAGACACATAGATCAATGGAACAGAATAGAGAACCCAGAAATGGACCTACAAATGTATGGGCAACTAATCTTTGTCAAAGCAGGAAAGAATATCCAATGGAAAAAAGACAGTCTCTTCAGCAAATGGTGCTGGGAAAACTGGACAGGAACACGCAAAAAATAAATGTGGACCACTTTCTTACACCATACGCAAAACTAAAGACAAAATGGATGAAAGACCTAAACCCAAGACAGGAAGTCATCAAAATCCTAGAGGAGAAAACAGGCAACAACCTCTTTGACCTTGGCCACAGCAAGTTCTTACTTGACATGTGTCCAGAGGTAAGGGAAACAAAAGCAAAAACAATCAGCAAAACAAAAAGACAACTGACAAAATGTGAGAAGATATTTACAGTTAACATATTGGATTAACAGTTCATATCCAAAATCTATAAAGAACTTATCAAAATCAATACCTGAAACCAAATAATCCAGTAAAATGGGCAAAAGACAGGAATAGACACTTTTCCAAAGTAGACATCCAGACGGCTAAAAGACATGAAAAAATACTCAACATCACTCAGTATCAGGGAAATACAAATCCAAACCACAATAAGATACCACCTCAGACCTGTCAGAATGGCTAACATTAACAACTCAGGCAACAACAGATGTTGGCAAGGACGCAGAGAAAGAGGAACACTGAACTATCCTACCACCCAGCAATTGCACTACTAAGGTATTTATCCAAAGTATACAAAAATGCTGGTTTGAAGGGGCACATGTACCTCAATGTATATAGCAGCGCTATCGACATTAGCCCAAGTATGGGAAGAGCCCAAATGTCCACTGACCAATGGATGGATAAAGAAGATGTCGTATATGCATACACTGGAATACCACTCAGTTATCAGAAAGAATGAAATCTTCCCATTTGCAACAATGTGGATGGAACTAGAGTGTGTTAGGCTAAGTGAAATAAGTCAGAGAAATCCAAATATCATATGATTTCACTCAAGTGGAATTTAAGATACAAAACAGATGAACATAAGGGAAGAGAGGCAAAAGTAATATAAAACCAGAGAGGGAGAAAAATCATAAGAGACTCTTAAATACAGAGAACAAGGGAGGGTTACTGGTGTGATGTTGGGTGGATGGATGGGCTAAATGGGCAAGAGGCATTAAAGGAGACATTTGGGATGAGCACTGGGTGTTATATGTAAGTGACAAATCACTAAATTCTATTATTGAAATCATTATTACACTATATGTTAACTAACTTGGATTTAAATAAGAAAACAACATCTTGGGGCACCTGGGTGGCTCAGTCTGTTGAGCAACAGACTTCAGATCAGGTCATGATCTTGCAGTTCAGGGGTTCGAGTTCCGCATTGGAACCTGCTTTGGATTCTGGGACTACCTCTTTTTCTCTGCCCCCCCCCCCACTCATATTTGTCTCTCTCTCTCAAAAATAAACAGTAAAAATTTTTTAATCTTGACCTTTTTTTATCAATACTCTAATGATGCATCCAGTTATTCAGTTTGTATCTTCTGAAGAAATGGCATCAAGTGAAAAAATAAATCTGTCCTACATTCCATGACAGAATTATGATATAAATACTTGTTAACCTCTGTGCTTTTTATGGTGTTTAGTTGAAGGAAGACATTTTTTCCCTTATTCCCTTCTACATTCATTGGCTGGCCTAATAATTGACTTAAGACAGATCTAACAAGTGAAAAACTAGTTTCTTACATAAGAGAGTCCACAGAAAAATGAGACTCAAAGAAGTGACCAAAGCAGGCAGATTTTTATGCTTTTAAATAAGTATAAGGAACATTATTTGTGAAGATTTGACAAAGGAATTTGGGCTTGGAGTAGCAAATTAATGAAGTAACAAAGTTTCTTTATACAGCTTCTTGGCCCTGAATCCTCTGTCTGCTTAAGGATGCTGTCCAACCTCCAGGTGGAAGGGGAATTTATTTCCTGCTTTCAAAGGTATAAAGAGAGGGTCAGAGTGCCCTTTTTGCACTGCTGTTTCTTAAGTAATTTTAATTGAAAAGAAGCAATCTGCCAAAGTGGTATTTTGGGGAGGAGGTCTGCCCTGAATTCCATCAATACCATATAAATAAACTCAACCAAAATAGTAGGCCTAGTTACTAAGACACATACTATGTACAATTTTTATAAAGAAAAGCTAATCTTATAATTGATATAGTTGTATTTTCTTGGGTTTGGCTGATTTCCTTATTCGCCTGACAAGTTAACATTCATATACACTCAGTTTACTTTCAATAGTAACTACAAACACACTCAACTATACAGACCTATCTGTAGAGGTGCACAAAATGAGCCTGTAGGTGTGGATGTGTGAGTAGTACAGAGGGGTCCCTCCTTAGACTCAGCCTCCAACAAGACATTCATTAGCTATCTCTACATGAAAGAGCAAATTCAAAACATCTGACTGGATAGGCTCACCAAGACTTTGACTAGGCCTCAGTAGGGTTCCACTCTATATGGACTAATGGAGCACAGACACACATGGGTAGTATATGCTAGAATGACTGCTTTATGGTACAGGACAAAACTGTTGCTTATTCAAGAGGAAGTTACCTGGGCATTTATCAGGGACACCAAAATGCCTCAGAGGTTCTTTCCTGAGACTGTGAAAGACCTTCGTGTTAAAGACTCCCAAATTTACATATATTGCCAGCCTCCACCATGCCCCTGAACTTGACTGGTACATGCAGCAACAAATGTCTCTCTGAATATCTAGCAGGTGTCTAAAATTACCCATTTTAAAGCAGAGATTCTGGTATCTTTCCTCTGCAACTATGTTCTATCCACAGATGTTCTCCATCTCACTTAATGGCAACTTTGACCTTTACCATTCCCCAAACCTCAGAATTACTTGATCTTTTCTTCTCTTACTCCACGAGTGGTCGGTCAATAAATTCTGCTGGTTCAATCTGCAAAATCGATCTGGAATTCAACCACTTCTCATCACTTTTACCAATAAACCCCTGGTCAGGCTACCATCACCTCTCACTTAGCTTATGTCAGTAGCCTCTTCACTGGTCTCCCTGCTTCTCTATCTCCTCCCTTATTATCTCTTTACCACTTCACAGCCAGAGTAGATCTTTCAAAATTAAGATCAGAACATGTCACTCCTCTGCTTAACACCTTCCACCTGGCTCCTATTTCAAGAATACAAACTAAAGTCAAAGTACTTAGCCCCACCTTCACAAACCACAGAAGGCGGTGGAATACGGTCCCAGACTATATTCCCAAACCTAACTCTTACTTGACTATATTCCCAAACCCATCTCTTACATGTCTCTTCCTCGCCACCCTGTTCCAGTCACACACACCTCAGGGATGCCGCTGTTTCAGGGCTGCTGCACTGGCTGGTTCTTTCCTTCACCTCCTTCAAATCTTCAGTAGCATTTTATAGGTTCTTCATCCTGCTTTGTTTTTCTAGTGGTTTTATCACATCTCCCTGTAGATTTTACTTGCTTATTGTCTGTACCTTCTAAAATAACTTGCTCAAGAGCAAGGATTTTTATCTGTTTGTTCACTACTCTATTCCCAGGGTATAGAGGTATGCCAGGAACAAATAATCTTCTGAATGAACTTGGACACCCCTGCCCTCTGGGCAGGATACCTATAAAGCCTAAGGATTTACTGATATTTAGGAAAAGCTCCCAGTGCTCCAGTGCTGAGGGTCTCTCACCTCTCACCATCAATCCGAGGGATAACTCTTCTTTCTGACTACTTAGAAGCCTCCGATCTGCCCCAGGATTCTGACAATTTATCCTCATGCTAGGATCACCTACCCTACAGGAGTCCACCTGGGCAGAAACCATCTCAAGGCCACAGAATTCATTTCCATGAGGTCCTCACCTGGCAAATGAGAAATGTATCCTTTGCTTCTAAAACTCAGGATATGTAGAAGGGAGACTTTTCAGATTTGTTCAGGCCCCATAGCCTGGAGGAGAGGGATGAGTCACTAAACGTAGAACAAGCTCTCTTTCCCCCGCCCCCTCCCCCATTTCCTCTCCGTTAGCTTACTTCTGTTGTTCACAGGTTATTCAAATAATGAAGACAGCAGTTATATACTGCTCACAGGTTATTCAAATAATGAAGACAGTAGTTACATACAGCATGCTAATATTCTTAAAAGAACAACATATGATGAAATTTTAATTATCTTCTCAAAGAGAAGATTCTACAATACATTACAGTTATGAGATCCACACACTTTCTTGATGCCAGATGGAAATATGAATATGCAATTAACTAGCCACTATATACTAGTACAAATGATTTATACAAGATACAATATTATACTCTGAAAAAAGAGAAGACCAAAAATCTTCCATCTTGAAACTGTAAGGAAAATAACCCTACAGAAAATATTTTAAAATATAAATCAAATTTCAACCAATGTGTATACTTCTTGGTTTTTCATTAATGATGAAAAATATTTTTTCCATCATGGTAAATTAAGGCAAAATCTCGCATGTGGTAGGAAAAATTATGACAATCTAATTTATGAATAGCTGTATTCTATGAGTGTGTTAACTTGAATTTATTTTCTAAACCTACAACTAAATATTCACAATATGGTTTTACTAAAGTATTGAACGGCAAGAATTTTTTGCAAATTTCAAATGTTTTCTATTATGAAATATCTTCAAGGGCTTCAAATCTGTTGTGCTTTAACCCAACAAAGCAAAAAAGTAACCTCTGATATTTTTTTTCTAAATATCACTGAAAGCACTTTTTTATAAGCCTTCATGTTAAAACAGAACCTACTTGAGATGCCTGGGTGGCTCAGATGGTTAAGTGTCCGACTTCAGCTCATGTTATGATCTCATGGTTTGTGGGTTTGAGCCCTGCATCAGGTTCTGTGCTGGTAGCTCAGAGCATGAAGTCTGTTTCAGATTTTGTGTCTCCATCTCTCTCTGCCCCTCCCCGACTCATGTTCTGTCTCTCTATGTCTCAAAAATAAACTATAAAAAAAGATTTTTTTAAACAAAACAGAACGTACTCTAAGCATACAGTACTACTTTTAGGAAGACTTTGCTCATAGTTTTCTTTGAAAAATGATATTTTAAAAATAAGAGACTGACTACAATAGCATCCATATCCTTCTGTTTAAGTGTTAGACTGATTCACATCCAATATAGTACACAGATAGAGGCAGAAGAGTAGAAAAACTTAGAATGAGGTTAATGATGTTCAAAGAATTTTCTTTCTTCTAATTTCAGGAATGGTCAGGTTTCGAACAGCAGACAAGGTTAGAAAAAGAGCAACACTATAAAGAAAGGCAGGAAGAATAGAAAGTAACTGAAAAAATGTAGACCTACAAACAAAGATACTGGAGCTATTACATTTACTTCAGTCATAGTGGGCCATTCTTTTTCCTTTGGAACTCTCTGACAAATACAATGATAGATCTGAATTCCTTCTTGAAGAACATTTATTTTTGGAAGTCAAATTGCTTTTTGATAGTAATAAGAATAATAAATCTTACAAGTCATTTCTCAAACTCTAGGAATTAAAGAACTCTTTAAAGAGTATATACATTAAAGAGTTAACATGAAAGGATTTTTAAGCTAGTGAAAATACTGTATGATACAATAATGATGTATACCTGTCATTACACACTTGTGCAAACCCAAAAAATGTACACTAGCAGAAAGCTAAGTTACAGAATTTGGTTGATAATGGTGTGTCAGTGTACATTCATCATACTTGTAACAAGTGTACCACTCTAGTAGGAGACACTGATGATGGGGGAAGTTATGCATGTATTGGGTCAGGGAATGTATGGGAAATCTCTGTACCTTCCTCTCAATTTTGTTATGAACTTATACTGCTCTAAAAGGATAAAGTCTTTATAAAAAATGTAATATAAACTTTGTTCTAATCAAAAACATTTTCAAGAATAACATCATAAACACGGTTCTGACATACCAGTTATGTTTTGTCTTAAAACATTTTAATATATCATAATCATTAAAATTTATTTATCCATGATCCATCATCTAGCCAGTCACTAAGAAAGTAGCTGTAAAGTTAGTAGGGGAGAGACTATTTGAAATAGGGCAAGAATAGTGGAAATGAACAGGGGTTGGCAAACGACACCCATTGCCTGTTTCTATAAGCAGAGTTTCACTAGAACAAAGCCACACTCATGTGTTTATGTATTTATTATCCACGGCTGCTTTTGCACCATGGTGGCAGAGTTGTTTTTGTAATAGAGTGATTTCCATATTTTAAAATACTGATTATCTGGTTCATGACAGAAAAAGTTTGTCAGCCCTGATCTGATAGGTTCTGTACTTAGATAGAGTACCTCACAGATGTCTTGAAGAATGGGCTTCAATTTTTAAAAAATGAAAGCAGAAAGATAAAAACACCAAATCTTTGGGTGAAGCAAAAGCAGTTCTAAGACAGAAGTTTATAACAAATAGGCCTACTTCAAAAAACCAGAAAAACCTCAAATATACAACCTAACCTAACCTAGAGGGGCTAAAACAGATCAACAAATAAAATTCAAAGCTGGTAGAAAGAAGGAATTATAAAGATTAGAGCAAAAATAAATGAAATAGACACTTTAAAAAAAGATATAAAAGATCAATGAAATCAAGATCTGGTTCTTTGAAAATATAAACAAAAATTGATAAACCTATGGCCACACACATCAAGGAAAATAAAAGAGGACCCAAGTAAAAAAAAAATCAGAAATGAAAGAGGATAAATAACAACTGACACCACAGAAAAATAAAGGATTATAAGAGAGTATTATGTATATGTATATGTATATATAACATAGTTAAGAGAATGAGATGTCAACAACCTGGACATCCCTGAAGAAACTGATAAATTCCTAGAAACATACACTCTTCCAAAACTGAATCAGGAAGAAACAGAAAACTTAAACAGACTGATTATTAGTAATAAAATTGAATCAGTATTCAAAAACTCCCAACAAAACAAAATTCAGGACCAGATACAGGTGAATTCTACTAAACATTGAAGTAGAATGTTTTTCCTCAAACTCTTCCAAAAAAAAAAAAGGAGGAAAACCAAATTCATTCTCTCAGGCTCACTTCTACCTGATACCAAAGTCAGACAAAGACACTACAAGGAAAGCTACAAGACAATACCTGTGATGAATATAGATGCAAAAATCTTCAGCAAAAAATGAGCAAAACAAATTCAACAATACATTTAAAAAAATCATTTGCCATAATTGAGATTTATTCCAAAGTTGTAAGGATGGTTCAGTATTTGAATATTAATCAATTTGATACATCACATTAACATGAGAAAGAATAAAAACCATATGATCATCTCAATAGACATAAAAAAGCATTTGACAAAATAACAATTATTCACAATAAAATCTCTTCAGAAAGTGGGTTTAGAGGGAACAAATCTCAACATAATAAAGGCCATATAAAAAAACAGCCATACAGCTAACATAATACTCAATGGTGGAAAACTCAAAACTCTTCCTCTAAGATTAAGAACAAGATAAAGATTCCCACTTTCACCACTTTTATTCAACATAGTACTAAAAATCCTAACTGTAGCTATCAAATAAGAAAAAGAAATAAAAGGCATTCAACTTGCAAAAGAAGGAGTAAAACGGTCACTATTTGCAGATGACATAATACTATACATAGAACCCACAAAGGTTTTAAATCAAAATGCTACAAGTGATAAATGAATTCATTAAAATTGCATGATACGAAATTAATACACAGCAATCTGTTTCATTTCTATACACTAATAATAAAGTAGCAGAAAGAGAAATTAAGAAAACAATTTCATTTATAATTGCACCAAAAAGAATCAAATACCTAGGAGTAAATTTAACCACGGAGGTGAAAGATCTATACTCTGAAAACTGTAAGTCACTGATAAACTGAAGATGACAAAGATTAATGGAAAGATATACCACATTCATAGATTGGAAGAATTAGTATTATCAAAATGTCCAAATTACCCAGAGCATTCTACAGACTTAATGCAATCCCTATCTAAGTATCAATGACATTTTTTACAGATACTCAACAACTAATCCTGAAATTTGTACGCAACCACTTGAGACTGCAAGTAGCCAAAGCAGACTTAAGAAGAAAAAAGCTGGAAGTATCGTATTCCCAGATTTCATGATATACTACAAAGTTATAGTAATCAAAAGAATATGATAATGGAACAAAAATAGACACATAGATCAATGGAAAAGAATAAAAGTCCAGAAATGAACCCACACTTATCTAGTCAATTTATTTATGACAAAGGAGGCAAGAACATACAACGGGGAAAAAGTCTTTTCAATCAATAGTGTTGGGAAACTGGACAACCACATGCAAAAGAATGAAACCAGTCCACTTTCTTATGCCATACACAAGAAGTCAGAATGGATTAAGGACTTAAATGTGAGTCCTAAAACCATAATACTCCTAAAAAGAAACCCAAGCAGTAATTTCTTAGACATCAGCCTTAGCAAAAGATTTATAGATGTATTTTCTCAGGCAAGGGAAATAAAAATAAAAATAAACTATTGGGACTACACCAAAACAAAAAGCTTTTACACAGCAGAGAAAAACATCAACAAAGCAAATGGTAACCCACTGAATGAGAGAAGATACCAGCAAATGATATATTTGACAGGGGTTAATATCAAAAATATATAAAGAACTTAAAATAACTCAACACCAAAAACAATCTGATTAAAAAGTGAGCAGAGGTCCTGAATAGATATTTTCCCAAAGAAAACCTATGGATGGACAAAAGATGCATGAAAAGGTGCTTAGTGTCACTAATCATCAGGGAAATGCAAATCCAAATCACAACGAGGTATCACCTCACTCCTATTGGAATGACTAGCATCAAAAAGACAAGAAATAACAAATGTTCATGAGGATGTGAAGAGACGGAACACCTGTGCACTGTCAGTGGGAATGAAAATTGGTACATCCTCTGTGAAAAACAGTATGGAGGTTCCTCAAATATTAAAAATAGAAATACCATATTATGGGGCGCCTGGGTGGCTTAGTCGGTTAAGCGTCCGACTTTCGCTTAGGTCATGATCTCGCGGTTCGTGGGTTCGAGCCCCGCGTCGGGCTCTGTGCTGACTGCCAGCTCAGAGCCTGGAGCCTGTTTCAGAGTCTGTGACTCCCTCTCTCTCTGACCCTCCCCTGCTCATGCTGTCTCTCTCTCTCAAAAAAGAAAAAAAAAAAGAAATACCATATTATCTAGTAATTCCTTTACTGGGTATTTACCCAAAGACAACAAAAACACTCATTCAAAAATAATATGTTTATTGCAGCATTATTTACAATAGTCAAAATATGGAAGCAACCCAAGTATCCATCAAAAGATGAATGGATAAAGAAGAAATGGCATCTATACACAATAGAATATTACTCAACTATAAAAAAAGATCTTGCCATTTTCAATAACATGGATGGATCTAGGGACATTATGTTAAGTGAAATAAGTCAGATAAATACAAATACTATATGATTTCACTTATACGTGGAATCTAAAAATCGAATAAACTAAAAACAGACTCTTAAATAGAGAAAACAAATTGGTGGCTGCCAAAACAGAGTTGAGTTAGGGGGTGGGCAATATTGCTGAAGGGGATTAAGAGGTAAAAACTTTTGGTTATAAAATAAATTAAGTCACAGAGAAGAAAAGTACAGCATAGGGAATATAGTCAATTATACCATAAAATGTTGTATAGTGATTACACTATAACCACTGAGTAATGTATAGAATTGTAGAATTACTATGTCATGCATTGAACTTACGTGACTTCAATGAAAAGAAAAAAGTCAAACAGGAACTCACACATTTTGGTGAGGTTAAAGAAACATTGAAAGCTCAGTATAACATCTGGGAAACTACCCTCAAAAACGCTTGCATGCTCCCTGTAACAGAGGATTAGAAAATGATCTACAAATATGGTTTAGGTTAAACTGGAACAGTAAAGGATATATTACTTTTATGATCCTCTTCTCTAACAGGATTTTTTAATTATTATTAACTGCCAAATAATACTGATTGGGTTGAATCAGAGGTCTTCACTGTAGTCCTTGATACAGATAAGAACTAAATGAAAAGCTGTTTACTTCTATGGTAGAACTATTACAGTATTCTATCATAAATAGGAGAAGGGAAATTTTTATTCACAGTTACACAGTCCTGGTGGCATTTCCAAGAGTTTGGAAGATGAAATCTTATAGCTAAGGAACATGTTTATTATGCCTCAGATAAGCATCAGCTATAGCTAGTTAAATCAAGTCATACTAAATTCAGTATGACGGCAGACAGATGTTGGTAAATATTCCCAAACTGTCTTTTGCCACTCACCAGAATTTAGCCATGCTAGATAATACAAACCAACAACTCAGCCCGGATTTGTTTCTATTTATATGTTGCTGTTCTCTGGGACAAAAATATTCCTCAGATAGTCTCTAAAAAATAGATAAACTAAAGGAGACTTGTTAACATGGGAAATATGAAACCACATCCCTAGTAAACCAGAGCTTATAGAAAACACAGTAATTCACATACTCCCCACATGATGACACTGAAAGAAACCTGTTAATCCTATAACTGAATTCATTTATTTGTTTATTGATTTTTACTTTTGTGTCCTTGGAACGAGAACTACTTAAAGAAGTTGTCTTTTGTGAAACAGCAGGTACTTGGAGAAACGACTGACCTGGCCATGTGGCCAACAGAGCAGTGGAGTACAGCTAAAATCTTCAATATCACTGACATCATCTTTAAAATTAATTGTACTAATGTTTAGCAACGGCAAGTATAGATGAGAAATACCTCATACTGAAATAGGAGAGGATTACATTAAGAAAAAGATTCCTAGCTTGGGACTAAGAAAAAAAAGACAAGTGAAGCATTATCCCAGCTTTGTTTATTTACATGTTTAGTAGATGAAAGCATCTATAAGAAATTAGCAGCCTGTGAAATTTTTCTTCAGTTCACACATTTTTCAATGCCTGGGTAGTGAATGACTATACAGAAGGTCAGTAAGTAACAATACTTGCAAGAAATGTAGTTGTGGACCTAGGTATTGTATTTCAAGTTTTGTTAGGTTTTTACTTGACTACAGCAAGATATTTCCTTAGAGTAGACCAATTTCCTTCAGGCACTGAGCCATGGTAATTGGTGAAATAGCTTTTCTTTTTCTCTCTCCCTTTTTTTCCCATAAAGCTAAAGATACACATCCAGAAGATTATAAAACTAGCATTTTATTTTGTTTATTTTGGTCTGCATTATTGCTTTTCCATCTCCATTATGAAACAACATTTATTTGGGAAGTAAAATGAAGAAAGAAGGAGGCGTATTTCAGTTTGTATATTTTTTTCCCAAAGGCAAATTTCAAAAATGTTCATCTGATCCTTTAAATCCAGGGTAGAATAGATTTTCCTATCAGTAACACACAGCTAATTTTATTTCTCTGAGAAAGGGGTTTTGGAGGCTCTCAATTTTTCCAGTGATCTTCAGCAGGCATTGAACTTCAGGAATAATGTATATTACTTTACCATGCTTTCTTATTCGTATTTTTTTAAAAAGGATTTAAATAGACAGTGATACTGAGGAAACAATATTGGTTCCCACCATTTGGGAAATTTTTCCTGAGTCCACTAAAATGTAATTTCCTGACCACTGTGTTATGCTAAAAAAATCAAGTCCTCTGGGTCTCAAATATCCATTTCTATGATTTGGGTGGGACTGAGGCTAGGGAAATAAAACAGGATGGCACGATGTCAGGAATTAATGGATAATCTTGAATCCCCACTTCCACGTTCCCTCTTCATGATGATGATGAATTTGGGTCCATATAATTGTTTGTTAATATTTCCATCAGACTAGGCAAATACATGCATTTGTAGGTCTGTTTTTTTTTTTTTTTTAAGAATGAAAAGACCTCATTTATAGGAAACTGTTACAAGTCATAATTGAAATGTTATAGTAGGACTATCTTACAATTATTTTTTTAAGATCTCAAATCACATGATTTACTGGATTTTTTACAACTCATTTGTGCTCTCCTTGCCGTATTTAACAAAGCCCTAAACTTCCAGATGCTTTATCTTATATGATACTCATAAAAAGTTTCCCACAAAAGATCATTATCTCTATTGTAGAGCTGAAGGCATTAATTTGCTCAAGATTACACAGTTTGCACATGGTGCAGCTGCAGGATAGGCCCTAACATTTGGTTACCAAATCTTGAGCTACTTGGCCACTATACTCTGTTCTCTCTGCACGATTGTTTCCAAACTGGACTTAAAACTTAGATTACCATTTCTCTCTACCACAGTCTCTTGCTATTAGAATAAAAACTTTAAAACATAAACCTGTAATAAAACAAAGTTAAAATGTGATCTAAGTATTCCTAATTTTGATTCACCACCCCAGTCACACGCTACAGACTATTTTTTTTTTTTTTTTTGTAGAATGATTTTCTTTTGGAATATTTACTTTTCCAGACTTCATGTTCATAACAATTATGTGGGGGCACCTGGGTGGCTCAGTCAGTTAAGCACCTAACTGCAGCTCAGGTCATGATCTCATGGTTCGTGGGTTTGAGCCCCACGTCGGGCTCTGTGCTGACAGCTCAAAGCCTGGAGCCTGCTTCGGATTGTGTCTCCCTCTCTTTCTGACCTTCCCCTGCTCACGCTGCCTCTCTCTCTCTCTCACAAATAAATAAAACATTTTTAAAAAACATAACAATGATATGACCCACTGTGCCTCAAATAAAGAATTCTTTCTCCTCTAGGCTTTCACAAAAAACTGTGTGTGTCACTTTCCATGTAAACCATCTTGTTTAGGTTGAAATTAGGGAGTGAAGTCACTTCAGAAACTCCCTAGGAAATACCACTGTTAGCTAAGACTGTCAAGGTAGTGTCCAAGATATTTGATGCATGTGTTTTAATAGTGGAAATCATTTGTGGGAAGAAGCTGAAAGTGTTTAGGCTGGCAACTCCTGACAAATTTACTAGGAAGTGATATGTGCTAATTTTGCCTCAAATGGCAGCTCTGGACTGCTGTTTGGCTGCTCACCTGGACACCTATATCGCTCTTTCCCACTGGTCACGCTTTCTTGGATGTGTTGTTTTCCACATATGAGACACACAGGGACTTTCTAGACGTCAAGCCTGGAAATGCCAATGTAGGTCTGGCACCTGGTCATACGCCCTCCCCAAGTGGTTTACAGAAGTATAAATGCTTCAGATTTCCATTTTGGATTTTAATTCTTCAAATATCTACTCCAAATTTCTAAGCTACTCAGTGCTCTGGTTACCAACGTGGAAACATCCTGAAAAGGAGATTCCTTAACGAGAAGAACTTTTACTACCAACATCTGATTACAAGCAACTGTCTATTTTAACGGGGGTAGAGAGAGAGAGAGACACTAACTGTGATGGATTTCACTCTTCGGCCTAGCACACACAGGAAAGCATGACGAATGGAGACAGGCTTTGAGTCTCAAAAAAAAAAAAAAATGACGAAAAGGCACAGTGCACGGTGTCTGAAAATTAGATTATAAGAACCAGGCTGGGGAGTTAGTGATACAATGAGGAGTTGAAAACAATTTAGTTGTAGGCACCAAGATATCACAAGGACATAACCAAAAAGAAGTTTCCATTACTGTCCCTGTGTTAAAAAAAAAAGGGGGGGGGGCGCCTAGGTGGCCCAGTCATTTAAGCGTCCAACTTTGGCACAGGGCATGATCTTACAGTTTGTGTATTCGAGTCTCATGTCAGGCTCTGTGCTGACAGCTAGCTCAGAGCCTGGAGCCTGTTACAGATTCTGTATCTCCCTCTCTCTCTTACCCTCTCCTGCTCTCTCTCTCTCTCTCAGAAATAAATAAAACATTAAAAATTTTTTAAACAAAAACCAAAAACACTCCTAATTTTGCTCCTAGGGGTGAGAGTGCGGTGATCTGGGAGAGGGAAGGCTGGGGACTAAAGTCAGAAAGATGAGCTTTAGCAATCTCTGCCAGTTTGCTGGCACTGCTCAGAAGCAATCCTGTTCTCAAGGAGTAGTTAGGCAGTTACAGGCTCCATCCCTTTTCTTGATGTGTCTTAAAAATAAGACTGAATACAGAAAGCTGCAGTCAGCAGAATGCTGTGTTCAAGAGGTGGTCATGCTTAGTACATACTCTGGGGAAATGTAGATTAATTGTAATATTTATGAAACAAAAACTAACACAAAAGATAAGGGAGATGTTTGCAGTACTGTTTCTCCTGTATGATTTCTTAATCTGTATAATGAGCCCAAACCAAAGCCACATGGAAGAGACATAATGAATAATCTAGAAGATTGAGTTAGTCCTGTGAGCTAGGGGAGGGCCACTGGATCACTCAACAGAAACTTCTCAGGCAATCTGGGGAGAGGGCTGGATAACCCACAGGCCTGGTAACAGGTGGAGGTCACCCTAATTTGCAGGGTATTACGATCTTTGTTTCGCAGTCTGTCCCCGTGCACCAGCAAAGGAGAACAAGGTTCCAGTATGCCATCACTGCTATGACCTAAGCTGCTTACACATACATCAATCATAGTAAAAATGTAAATAAGTCACCTTTCAAAAATAACTGGGCCAAAAAAGAGGATAAATAGCCCTCTGAAAAATCAAGGTAACCCTGAATCTATGGTGTAGCTCTGTCCACACTGAGCAAACCAGGGGAAACACTGGAAGGAACTACCCGGGACAGCAGGGAACAGAGCGTACGGAGTATCCATGTCTGAGAGTATGCTGGCCAATATCCACAAGAGAGAACCAGTAACAACGCCCACCAGTTGGTAAGTGGATAAACACACCAAGACATATCCACATAACAGGATATAATGGGTTATTCACCTTAAAAATGAATTAGAACAGTGTACAACAATACAGAGGAATTATATCATTATAGTGCTAAGAGCCTGGGTGGCTCGGTTAAGCATGTAGCTCTTAACTTTTGCTCAGATCATGATCTCACGGTTCCTGGGTTCAAGCCCCCCATTGGGGTCCCTGCTGCCAGTATGGAGCCTGCTTAGGATTCTGTCTCCCTCTCTCTTTAAAATAAGTAAATGAGCATTTTAAAAAATCTTAAGTGAAAAGAATAAGTTTCACACAGTACTACAACCTTTTTAGATAATGTTTAAAAACCTGAAATAGATGCATCTCGGTGCCTTAGTTAAGTGTCAGACTTCGGCTCAGGTCATGATCTCGTGTTTTGTGAGTTCGAGCCCTGCATAGGGCTCTGTGCTGACAGCTCAGAGCCCAGAGCCTGCTTCAGATTCTGTGTCTCCCTCTCTCTCTGCCCCTCCCTTGTTTGTGCTCTCTCTTAAAAATAAATAAAACATAAAAAAATGGAAATAAGAATAATAAATGGAGTATCTGTAGGTGTAATAAAAGTATCTAAAAAGAAAAGAAAATGTGGAGTCCTGGATTCAAGGTGATGGTTATATTGTGAGAGTGGAGGCAGGTGGGACAGTACCATGGATACACTCAGTTATTGTTTTGGTCCCAGAACCTTGTGTTTTTGGTGATTTTATGGGTGCATATTAAATTACTGAAGATATTTAACTAAATAAAAGTAGGGTATGGGTAGAATAATGAGATTATGTCATGAAATAAATTCTATGATTAGTATAATTGTGTGCTTCTGAGAAAAGGACAACACAAACACACACACAAATATGTGTGTCTGCGTACATGTGTATATTTGACAGACAGACAGAAACAGAGGCAAATAAAGAGACAGAGAAGAATCTATGAAATAAACAAATGCAAACACCACAGAGTAGAGAAAAATTGCTCTGTTTTCTACTTTGAAAGTCCTAACCCACATAATTGCAAATGAGCAGCCTGTGTTTTGATACCTAATTTCACTGGGCCATGAAGTGAAGTTCTAGTTTCACTGAGCCATGTAGCTCATTCGCAATCTGATGACCAGAATTTTACCAGATTTATATTTAAGATGATTTAAGAACAATATCTCCTTTCTTCATAATACGACTATGCTATATACTCTTTTAAATAATACTTGTATTTTGGCCAAAAGCAAATTATAATCAGCCTTACTATGATTAGCATCTCTGACATGCCTCTCTCTTATGACTTTATTTCCAGGCACTAAACATATTTCAATTAGATTTTTTTCCTGAAGAGCAATTAATGAGAGAACCATTAAAGTCAAATATATTTTATTCAGAGCTCCTAAATATTTATTGATTTTCAAAAGTAATAGTTTTCAGATGAGGTGTAATTATGCTCAAATCCCAGATTTTTATTTCGCATTGGATAAGTATTAGATATGCATACATCGTCCACTTGGCAGCGTGTAATGCACTGTGGACATACTTAGTGCTCCAGGGGACAGAGGTTGCAATCTAAATGATCAGAAAGGAGACAAGAGTTATGCTACAGGAATTTGATGAAAATTTAACAAGAAAAGTAACAAATAAATGAGGCTTCTTTTCACCTTTCTGTTTTTAATTTTTTTGAATAAAGAATACATTTACATGGTTAAGGTAAAAAAAAACAAAAAACTTATGTCAGAGCACTCCATGAGAGGTCTCTTTTCCATCCCTTTCTCTCAAAATATGTTCACCCTCAAAATACTGAATGATGCAAATTTCTAATATTCTTCCATGGACATTCTATGTATAAATAGGCAAACCCATCCACACACAAATATATTATTTTTGAATGGAAATGTTTTACAACCGCCTTTGTCATGTAACGGTATGTCTAAATCACACTTTTATATCAATATATAAAGTGTCCACAATGTTTTTTAAAGATATCTTCCACTGTGTATATGCTTCATAATTTTATTAGTTTACTATCATGTGTATGTTACTCTATTTTGCTATTACAAAAAAAGACAAGAGAGATAATCTTGTAAGTCCATTATTTCTTGATTGCGTATAAATAGGTAAATTCTTATAATTAAAATTTACAGGCTAGGGGCACCTGGGTGGTTCAGTTGGTTACGCTTCTGACTTTGGCTGAGGTCATGATCTTATGGTTCACAGGTTTGAGCCCCACATCAGGCTTGGAGCCTGCTTCACAGATTCTGTACCTCTCTCTCTGCCCCTTCCCTGCGTGTGCTCTGTTTCTCTCTCAAAAATAAATTAAACTATTTCTTTTAAATTAAAAACATAAAATTTATGGGTTAAATGTTAAATACATTTGTTAATTTTGACAGATAATTCTAAACTGTTCTCTGCAGAAGTCATATCAATTTTACATTCCTGTCAGGAATTTGTGAAAGTATCTGTTTCCAAAACCTTCATTAATAGTTTTACATCAGAATTTTCATTTCATCAGAGTTTATAGGTAAAAATGGTATCTAGTAGTTTTATTTTGCACTTTTTTTTTTTTTCTAGGATAGAGAGAGACAGCGTGAACAGGGGAGGGTCAGAGAGAGAGGGAATCACAGACTCCGAAACAGGCTCCAGGCTCTGAGCTGGCAGTCAGCACAGAGCCCGACGCGGGGCTCGAACCCACGAACTGCAAGATCATGACCCAAGTGAAAGTTGGACGCTTAACCGACTAAGCCACCCAGGCGCCCCTACTTTGCACTTTGTTATTTTAAGTAAGGATCAGCATGTTTCAGGGTATTTAACAGTCACTGGTATTTCCCTTGTCAACAGTCTTCATATCCTTGAACAATTTTATTAGATATTTTTCTTAATGATTTGTAGAACTTATATATTAGAAGAATTTGTTTTTGTGTTACAGGTTGCAAATGTTTTTCTTAGTTTATCATTTGTCTTTTATTCTTACTTACAGCCCTTTCTTTATTGCCACACAATTCATATTTTATGTAGCTGAAATCACTGACCTATACCTCCGTAGGTTTCAGGTGAAACAACCTACTAGATAATGCTTTCTCAGACTTAAGGCAATATAAAAATTCTAATTGTTTTCAAGCTCCCCCCTCATTTCTTCTTTGAATAGTTATATTTTTGGTTCATTTAAGATAATCTTCAATTCTGAAGTCATGGGGAATAGGGTATTTTAGCACAATGGTACAGAGTAACTTTTCATTTTAATGAACAGAAAACATGGTAAAAACCCATTGACTAAATATCTAATACGGCACCCATGAGAGACAGTAAAACATACATTAGAGAGAAAAGTTAAGCTTTTTCAAGAATTAGCCCTTGTGGGCTAACCTCCCCAAAGGCTCCATGGAAACCGGCTACATGTGAGTGTTTAAGCTGGTCAATCCTGGTAGAGGGCTGAGATGGTGGATCTGGGCTGCAGCCAGTGAACAATCACATCATGCATTTGCAGTCTCAAGTCTTAGACCCCTGAGCCCTGATACACAAAGGGAAGTTTACCATTCATGAAGGTTGAGGTGAAGAAACAGACCTGGAGGTCAACGTTCCATATTTTTTCAGCCTTGATTGTATCAAAGGAGAGAGATGATGCTACTTCTGACCATCCAAACTCCACATCTAGGGCCAAGATCACTAAGCTAGGACTGATTCTGGCCTTGCTGGACTGCAGCGCACGACCACATCATGCAATGAACAAAGAAGTGAACCACAATCCTGTTGTTGCTGCTGACTCCATGGGCTCCCCCTTGCAAATGTGATCTGTGGGCTGTATGTGCTGCCTGGTCATTCTCCCCTTGTTTGCTCAACCCCTCTAGCTGAGTGAAAACCCAAGTCTAGCAGAGTGGAGTCCTGGTTCTGCAGTTCCTAAACCACAAAACTTTGACAAAGTTATTTAGCTTCTCTGTGCTTCAGTTTCCTCATCTATACAGTGGATTAATGATAGCAACCAACCTCACACCACTCTATTGATGATTTAATGAGAAAACCCACTTATAGTGGGTTTAAGAGTTACCTATAACATACTAAATGCTCCGTTAAGTATTAACTTTTATTAAAATATTTGGGTGCTATAAATAAGCTGCTGGTAAACAAGAAAAGTAGTTAAAATACAATGTAAAAAAAGTGCTGTGATAGAGGAATAACTTATTTGTTCTGGGGCAGAAAGTAGGGTTAGGTTTAGCAGCCTGGGCTTTTTATTTAGGGGAGAGACAATTTACGTTTAAACTACATTTTAGTGTTGTAAATTTTTAAAGGATTTTTGTTTATTTCTTTAACATTTATTCATTTTTGAGAGACAGAGAGAGACAAAGCATGAGTGGCAGGGTGGGGAGAGAAAAGGAGGCACACAATCCGAAGCAGGCTCCAGACTCTGACCTGTCAACACAGAACCCGATGCAGGGCTCAAACTCACTAACTGTGAGATAACGACCTGAGCTGAAGTTGAACACTCAACTGACTGAGCCACCCAAGAGCCCCAAGGATTTTTTTTTTTTAAGTTTATTTAATTTTGAGACAGAGAGAGAAAAAGAAAGAGGCAGAGAGAGAAGGAAAGAGAGAGATCCCCAAGGAGGCTCCACACTGTCAGTGCAGAGCTCAAAGCTGGGATTGAACTCATGAACTGTGAGATCATGACCTGAGCTGAAATCAAGAGTTGGACACTTAACCAACTGAACCACCCAGGCTCCCCCAAAAGGATTTTAAAAGGATAGTGCTGTGATTTCTAATCTGATGACCTAAAAGGTTTTATGTGTCCAGTATTTACAATCCCCCTATTTAAATGCCAATCTTAATATGTATTTTTCCTTTTAGAAAACAGTCAATCTATTAATTATTTACTTTAAAGTTAATACAGTTTTGGTAATATGAGTAAAAGAAAGCACTTTTCAGCTTGGGACAGAAGATTATTTTCCATGGTTTATCAAAGCAGAGTTGGAACAGCAACTAAAGATACTGTGCCAATGAGTTTCATGAGTTTCATGAGCATGAATATATATTTTTGTCACAAATCTCAAACAACGAAATGCTGTGGTAATGGAACAAAGCTGAAGACTCTTCAAATAAATTGCAAACAACTATTTGACATATAAAGAGCCATTGAAGGGAAACTTTCCAATTCAATGATGCTATTTTCCTGCCTTCCACTTAAGCCAGGAAAGAATAAGCAGCTCAAAGAATGTTAAAGAAGGTATAGTGTGGAAGAGGGGGGTCATGCCAGGACATCTGGCATCTACCTGTGCTTTCTCCAAGTGGACTGAAATTCAGAATAGCATCTTTCATTATAAAAAGAAAACTGCTGGGCACTTCTAATATAAGCTTTCATATTCTAGTGATGTGTGCTACCTCCCTTCTTCATTTAAATTAAATGGTTATTTGGATGAATGAATGTTTGAATAAAGTAACTGAAAAAAACCTTCTCCTCTGATGTGAAGACATAGTTGATTCCAACAAGAGATCATTTCTCCGCTGTATGACAGAATTAGGAAAAGATTTTGGAGCCAAAGTAGCCCAGGAGAAATACAACTTGACTTCAGTAGACCTGGGGGGCTTAACTGAATCTGGGACCCTAAGTGAATGAAGAGGGGAAATAACAGATTCTCCCTTAGAGAGAAGACAGCCGCATACATGTGTGGGTGTGCACCCCACCCCCAACCCCCACCCACACACAAGAAGTGAATACTCCTTTCTGCTTTGGGCACAGATTGTCAGGTAAGCAAATCCACCCAACCAATGATATAAAATGAAAAGAAGCCTCAAGACAGATATTGAGTCATGCATTTCAGACACTGAATCAGGAGATGAATGCCAGCCCATCATTTTTTTTTCCACTTTATTATAAACTATGTATGTCCAAACTTAAATTTTCAGCAGGACAAGCCTTTCAGGCTAAGATTTTAGTTAAGAAGACATCCCAATGAACAAGCAGAAGACAGTTCTTTCTTTTAAATAGACAGGGAAGGTCCCTGACCTTAGAAGTATTACCTGCAGATGACCAAGAGGAACAATGACACAAAGATCTAAAAATGCCAAATTGCACTTCACATTTATGCTCTTTGTCTCTGAATAGCAACCGGAGCAAAATAAGATTGTTAAGAAAATGAAAAAAAGAAAGTCAGATAAAGGAAAAATTCCCATAATAAGGAACACTGGACTCTTTCCAAACACAATTTTAACTCTGGCCCCATATTTTACCTTCTTGGACATTCAACCCAAGTCAAGGAAATTAACTCATTATACATCCTACTCCCAATTACTCAACACATATTTTTTAGGAGCTTGCAATATAGCAGAGCAGTTCAAGGCTCTGGGATACAGCAATATACAAGACAGAGTTTGTGCCCTCAAGGAACTTACCCAATGGTCAACAAATAGATATACACCAAAACAAAACAAAACAGAACAAAAAACAGTAACACAATTTTTTAAAGTTAATAAGCTCACTTTGCTGTTAATGGTGCCACCATTTCCCCAAATCACTCGGATTCAAAATGCTGGTTACCTTTATTACTTATTTTTTTTCTCTTTTTTTGAGAGAGAGGGAGAGAGGGAGAACCCCAGGATGAGTCCACAATGTCAGCACAGAGCCTGATGAGGGACTGGAACTCATGAACCATGAGATCATGACCCAAGCAGAAGTTGGATGCTTAACAGACTGCGCCACCCAGATGCCCCTTTATTATTTCCAAACATACCTAGTAACTTAAAGATTGAAAAAAACTATTTCTTTAGAGAATGTCATTGCTGTATGAATAGAAATAGAATATGTGCTACAAGAGACACAGAAAGGGCATCATTTTCATGTAAATCTTCCAGTACTACTACAGTTTATGCTCACATCATATCCACATAGAAAACTAAAATATCCTACCTTTGACAGTTGGTCAGAAGTAATTGTGATAGTTACAATTTTATTTAGGGCAATTACTAACTTTAAATTCATGTCAACATTTTGCACTGACACTGTATAAACTGCACATAAACTGACTAATTCAAAGCTGTTGTTGAGGACAGCAATAGTTTACAGTCTTTCCAGATACATTACACTATCAATTCTATCAAATAGTTTTATGTAAGGAAATATCACTTGATATTTTACATAAAAGAATACCATTACTTAAAGAAAATTGATAATAGTTACTTTTAAGACATATCCAAATAAATAGGACTTATACACAAAGTAAAGACTTCATGAAACCTTTAGTTTTCAAATTCTAATCACCACTTCTTCCAATTCTGCCATTCCCCACCAATCCCAAATATTAAATCACATAATTCTTTCTGGGCAATGGCTAAGTGGATTTGGCTGCCTGGGCAGGAAGTAAGGAAGGAGAGGACTGGATTCAGGCTCTGGGTGGTGCCTACATTACATCAACAGCCCCCTTTCCTAAAGAACATAGACAAGTGTGAATAAAGAGTTGCACTGTCCCTCTCCAAACTCTGCCTTGGCTCTATATGTTGTTTTGATGAAATGTGATGTAGAAAAGGCTCATTCTATTTTCAACTAAGAAGAAATACATTATATGATGATTAATGGAAATGTCACAACCACTTTCATCGGTCAGTGGCTGTGCCTTCGCACCTACAATCAACCCCTGTCTTTGCTCCTAAGTTCACAACACTTGCATCTCATTTGGATAGTTATTTCAGAAGTCAAAAATGAAGCCAAGTGACAAAAGGTTGAGTCACAGAATAACCCCAAAAGAAGCCAGGAAGGAAAATACAAGAAGTAGCAAGGACACAGCAATATAACCCAGACCTTATGCAGGTCCCCAAATTGCTGGTTCAATTCCTGTGCTCCCTTAGATAATTTCCCCATCTTCCAAGAATGTTTCTAAACCTTTCCAAAACAGGCAGACTCTCGTTATCAAAACTGTATTTAAGCAGCACAAACTACATTGACAGTCTTCTTCCTAAGAGTTTTAGAGAGAATTTATGGGGTTTTTAAAATAATTAACCACATTTTATTACCTTGTCTATTGGAGGAGCATGAAATTAAGTCGTAATGATATAAAATATATAAAATTATAAAGATTATTTTAAAGCAGAACTAGAAAGGCAGCGGGGCAAATACAAAACGTAGATTGATACATGTCCCCTAGTTTCATGCAATTATGATTTCTGGTGTGGAAACCACAGCATAGAACCCCATGCCTCTACCTCCTGTCCAATAAAACAGCTGATATTCTGTATTCCGATGTTTGTCTTCCGTAATTATATTTTAGATTTTACCCTTTTCCCATTGTTTTTTCCTACAAAGAAGGATAAAACTTTACAACCAAGCAACGAAAAGTAAGCCGCAAAGACTGCCTTTTGTAAAGAGAAAGAATGGAAGACTTAAGTATGTACACTAAAAGATGATTTTAGTTACTAAAGGTAAATGGGTCTACATGAACTTGCACCAATTTCTTCAAGGGAAGCAATTATAAGATACACTTGATACTTTTAGTGTACATAACTTAAAAACTACTTCCACGTACGATCAAAGCAAGCAGAGAGAATAGAGCTCCAATTTACTGAATTTCCCATGTAAGTTCAGATTCACATTTATCTATCTCAGATAAGCCAGAGTGCCAAAAATAAATTTGTGGAAGAAATTTTTTCTAAACTTTCAGTAGATAAGAACGCTGATGTCACAAAAAATTAGAATAAATATACTATTTATCTTTAGAAAACTATCTTAATGGGAATAAATTGTTTTAGGTAGTAATTCTAAAGATAAGCATTATATTTCAATACTAATATAAGTATCAACATTATTGTAAGTATCCATGTTAGGAAAGCTAGACACCTTTAGTAGCTTCTTGAATTTCCTAATAGTGATGAAACTTTTGAGCACATGTAAATTTAACAAGTGACTTTATTCTATTGGAGGAATGCTTATGGAGTGTACATTTCAAAATTATGTTCAATTCACCTTCAATATTATAATCACATTACAGAAAATTATTAATTTTTTGATATCTTTATTTGAGAAAGCTATTCTTTCACAGAATACCTGTTGTGATATTTCCAAATTCTCTCTGAGTCAAACATTCTTTTTTTTTTAATTTGGCAGCCACCAAGAAACAATATTCACTAAAAATCCCAAATATTTATTTTATAATACAGGACAGAGTGCCAACTTCTAATGCACCGTTTAACATAGGACACTGTACTTCACTCAGAATTTTAATCTTTGATACAATTTTGAAGTAAAATGGAAAATGACTTTATTAAGGAAAAAATATAAATGGCTGGATTACTCCCATTTCCAATGCAACAGAGAAACTGAGATACATACCCCTTGTAAAATGCTCATCAGCTCTTTCCAAATCAAGCCCATTAAATACACAAGCCAAGAGGTGCACCTGGGTGGTTCAGTCGGTTCAGCATCAGACTCTAGGTTTTGGCTCAGGTCATGATCTCCAGGTTTAGTGAGTTTGTGCTCAGCATCAGGCTCTACACCTGTAGCATGGAGCCTGCCTGGGATTCTGTCTCTCCTTCTTTCTCTGCCCCTCCCCTGCTAGTGCTGTCTCAGTCTCTCTCTAAATAAATAACCTTAAAAATATATACAAACCAATACAAAACTATTCTAAAATCTATGCCTTTATTTTCATATTAAAGAATTGTAATTACATTCTTCAAAATTGAAAATGAAGTTATTAAGAGTTTACTGGATTCAGAGTCATCAGTTAGACATGTCCCCCAAAGTAGAGACACTCACCTTCACATTTTTGAGTAGTTTCACTCTGCTTGTGGCCAGCAGGGCATTTGCATTCAAAGGAGCCCACTGTATTGATGCAGTTTCCTCCCTGGCATATCCCAGGAATAGCCTGGCATTCATCAACATCTGCAGGAAGAAAGGACTGTGAACACAGACACCAAATTTTCACAATATCTATGTATATTTCTTTAATGTACAGAAAAAGCTGAGTTGTTTTCAAGAGAATGCCATAAGGGGAACTGGGCCCCCTTTGTATGCATATGTTTTAATTTATATAAATCATGTTATAAATCTCATTTTGGTTCTTGGTATCTTCTTTTGGAATTTTATTTTGAAAATCCATCCTTGTTGTATATGGACAACCAATCTTGCTTAGATTTGCTGCGGAACACCTCTGAATGTGTTCGCTCTCCTGGAGATGGGTACACGGTACACCTCCAAATTTTCACCACCTTAGCGCATGATACAACGCAAGTCCCTACCATGTCTCTTTACTGAGTTGAGTACAGACTGTGAAGACTTAAAAAGACTCTTCATCCCTTTGTTGTCAACCCAGGGCAGAATTACTAAATCACAGAGTATACATACTTACAATATAAATACAATGCTCGACAGTCAGAATGCCTTCATACCACCAATAATCTAAACACCTATGAGTAGTTCACACACTTCCGTTGTCCATGAGGGTACTTGGGTTTTCTCTTCCCTGCTAACACATGATATAAATATCCAATATCCTAATTATTGTTAGTCTAATAATTATAAAAGGATATTAATTTAACCTTTCACTTCTTAACTGTTCATTTCTATGCATGTTAGCTTTTAGATTTCTTCATATGGAAGTTCTCTCTTTGTATCCTTTAAACATTGTTATATTGAATTTGTCATATTCTTGGTGTTTATTTTCAAGTTTTTATTTAAACACCATTAGTTAACATACAGTATAAGATTAGTTTCAGGTGTAGAATTATATCACCACGCAGTACTTATCACTAATGTCTTCCTTAATTGCCATCAACTATTTAAAATCAGTAATCACATGAAATTGAAATGGCATTAGCAATTCAATTAAAGGCTGACACTGCCCTATCGAATTTTTAAAAAGATGTAATTTTACACTACTTATGACAAATCCAGCTTAAAAAGTAAATGGTTGAAAAGATGTATCATACTCAATCAAAAGATGCTCAGGTGGCTAAGTTAATATTATACAAAGTATTGAACAGAACAAGAATTACTACCAGGGATATAGACGGTAATTTTTCATAATGACAAAGGGGTCAACTCATTAAGAGGACATAATAATGCACACTATATAGGGGTGCCTGGATGGCTCAGTTGGTTAGTGTCCAACTCTTGATTTTGGCTCAGGTCAAGGTCTCAGGGTTTGTGAGTCTGAGCTCCATGTCAGCCTCTGGGATTCTTTCTACCTCTCTCTCTGCACCACCCCCCCCGGAAATAAAAAATAAAACATATAAAAAATAATTTACATTACGTATATACACTGCTTATAAAATGTTAAGCACCCAGAACAAAAAGTGACAGAACTGAAAAAAGAAACAAACTCCCAATTATGTTTAGACACTTCTACATTTTTTAATAACTAATAGAAATGCTGAAAGTCAGCAAAGATACCTAAGACTGAACTATACTTTCAAACAACTTGTCCTAGTTCATGTTTATCAAGCATCCCACCCAACTTCAGCAGAATATGTGTTGTTTTTAAGTACACATGGAATATTTATTAAAACAGACAATATTCTGAGCCTATGTAAAGAGACTCATTGAATATAAACAAATTAAAATCATACTTAGTATTTCTCTAAACACCACAGGGTTAAACTAGAAGTTAATAACAGAAAACATCTGGAATACACTCAAATATTTGAAATTTAAGTAAAGTATTCTGAAATAATCCATGGTTCAAAGAAGAAATCACATGGAAGCTGAAAATATAGCATATCAAAATTTGTGGGATGAATGCAACTAAAAGTGGTGCTAAGAGATAAATATGAAGCATTAAAATGCTTATTTTACCAAAAGAGCAAAGTCTTAAAATTGGTTACCTGAGTTCTTACATTAAGACATTTTAAAAAAGAAGAGCAAATTAAACCTAAAGTAGACAGAAGGAAGAAAATAATGATAGAACAACTGTCAAACAACAGAGATAATCAGTAACTCTAAAACCTAGCCCTCTGGAAATACATGTAAAAGTGACAGATCTGTCCAGACTGAACAAGAAAAAGGTATGGGGAAATGAAAGATCAATATTAAAGAATGAAAGTGGGCACATCAATATAAATTCTATAGAGATCAAAAGGGTCAAAGGAAATAGAATGAACAACTCTGTAGCAATAATTCAGCAATTCAGATAAAGTGTACAAATTCCTTGAAAGAGAGCTACCAAGGCTCACTCAAGAACAGATCGTCTGAACAGACCTGTATCTACTCAAGTTAATTTAATTCATACTTTAAAATCTTTGCATAAATAAAACTTCAGGCCTAGGTGGCTCTACTGTTGAATCCTTTCAAATACTTAAGGAAGAAACAATACCAGCTGTACAAAAATTCTTACAGAATAGAGAAGAGGGGACAATGACCTACCCATTTTATTGGACTAACATCACCCTGACCCCAAAGGTACACAAATACGTTACAAGAAAGAAAACAACAGAATAATATATTTTTGGAATAGGCACACAAAAATTCTTAGCAAGGCAACTTTAGAAATATATTAAAAAGTTAATACATCATGACAAAGTGAGGTGAATGCCAGGAATTTAAGGTTGCTTCAACCTTCAAACATCAATCAATATAATTTATTATATTAACATGTTGACTAAGGAAGAGAAAACACATGACCAAGTCATAATGTGACAAAAGCAAGGGACAAAATTCAACACTCATTTTTTTTAATATATAGAGAGAATGCAAGTGGGGAAGAGGGGGGACAGGGAGAGAGGGAGAGAGACAGAAAATCTTAAGCAGACTCCACGGGGATCATGCATGACCTGAGCCGTAATCAAGGGCCCGTTGTCCAACCCACTAAGTCACCCAGGTGCCCCTTTAAAATCTCAGTAAACCAGGAATACAAGTCTGTACAACAAAATATGGCTAACACACTACAGAGCATTGATAAAACTTTTGATTTGGAGTTTTTTAATCTGTCATATTACATTCATGTACATTCCCCTTAATTTCTTTCTCTGTGAAAGGTAACAATTTCTAATTCAGTACAGTGTAATGAGAAATGAAATGTATTGAATATATTAAAAATACATGAAATTATATAAACTTATGCAAATTTATATTACCTATTAAAATCTATAGGCTAACATATTTATTAATCTATCTTTAATTTTAAAATATGGTATGCTCATGTAATAACCTTAAAGTTGTAGAAAAATAGAAAGTTAAAGAGATACCACTGATAGAAGTTAGCAGTCTGTTCTTTGAGACTTTTATTCACAAACACATTTAGAGCATTAGCCTGTTCATATAACAAGAATAAGATCACGCTTGTTCTGTATCTTGCTTTATTTTCATTAAAAATATTTTATGGATAGAACTGTAAATCAGTATATCTTGATTTGGCCTATTAGTTTTTGGTAAGACCACAACTTTGATGTATCTTAGGACATGTAAACTACAGAATTTAAGCCTACAAAAGAGCTTAGCATCCTTATTATTTCTTCCTCACTTATCTGTCTATAAAAAGTTACAAGTCCAATGTTTTTGAAACTATTGAAATTAAAGTAGATTTTGTTGTCTTATTAAAAGACATCTGATCCAAAAAGAAAACTAGAAAGGAATATGTAACAAGAAATTTATTTATTGAACTATTTAATTCAGAACATTTCAAACCACATTATTTTTAAAATGTACATTTCCACCCTCATTACAGTGTGGTATAAAACATCGCTAGAAACCTCTTTTCCTGGCAGATAAATCAGAGAAAGAATATCATGATATAAGCTGAAAAATGAGGCCAAACCTATAAATCCCTTAATACTATTCATAAAATCTTTGACTACATATTTAGTGGATTCAGTAATTTTTCAAAGGAAAAAGCAAACCAACATTACAGTGCTTATTCTGTAATTGCCTATAAAGTATTTTCCTAGAAGGAAAAATGAAACCTTTGTTTTTGAAGTATCCTAGACTACGCAGCCATACAGAATTAATTTCTTGTGGACAGAAAAAGTTAATTATTAAAATGAAAAAGAAAGTTGTGAAGAAATCTTATAGAAATAATCAACTTGATCCTAGAAACATACACAGGTACTCTCTATACAAAGAAGCAGGCCTCAGACCTTTAAACTATGCAAGCCTTTCTTTCCACAGCTTCCAAGTGCTAACATATGCAACTACTCATGTCTGATTAGTTTCCACTGTAGCTGTTATAAAGAGGTGTTCCTTCCTTCAGTTTAAGCACAAACTATTTCTTAAAATGTTGAACAACTTCAAATAACATGTGAGGATTTCAGAGAATAAAATTAAATCTTTTTTCTCAAGTTTTTATTTAAATTCCAATTAGTTAACATATGGCGTAATATTAGTTTCAGGTTTAGAATTTAGATAAATCTTTTGAAACTTAAAAAACCATTCAGTTCTATGCCTATTAAGGTTATAAATAATCTAACAAGGTAATAGTAATTCTAGTTTATGAACTCATTTATTCTATAACTTCTTTAAATAAACTTGCCCTAAAAGATTAAACTGAATTTATTATATAAATATTTGATGGCATATTATTTTTAGTTCACATTAAAATATGGAAAAATAAATGCACTGGTACAGGTATATAAAAATGGTTCATTTAATTTATATCTGTGGGAACTAAGGACCAATTGCTATTACTATACCTTTAATAGCACATGTTTTTCTAACTTTGCTTGTCACTAAATGAGACCCATTTTTTAAATTTAAGTTCTCATTCCTATACTCCATAGATATTCACACATTTCTCGTATTTCTGCAAAAATGAATGCCGGCCATTAAGAATAGCAATTGAAGAATAGATGTGCCTGTACCTGGAATATGAGAAATACGGAGTATTTTGGCAATCATTCAACACAGTTTGCATCAGCCAGAATACCTATTCATGTATTCACAAAAATTCAAATGCTCAATAAGTGATCATCCTAACAAGCAAATATTAGTAAGTTACTCCCTGTAGAACTCTGAATTTGGAATAAAAACAGAGCATGCTTCTGTGTCTAAATCTTCCTCATCTCAACAAACGTAATCATCCTTTATCCTGATGTAAAAGTCAGAGATGCAGGACATACATTCACCACCTCCCTCCCACCTGTCTTACTTGATTCCATCAGTACCAAGTGCTTCCTTCCCAAATACGCCTCCAGTCTTCCCTCTGCCTCTATTCTGGTCTCACCCTCTGTCATGTATCACCTGTACCGCTGCAGCAACCTTCTATCTGTTTTTTTTTTTTTGCATCCATACTGGTCCCTCTATATATACTCCATAGAAACACTCAAGTAATTTCATTTATATATAAACAAATCAACAGAGGTCATCACCTCACAAGTCTGCAGACACTGCCATACTGTTTTCTGGTCTATGAGTTGCTCTAGAGAAGTCCAAGACCAGTTGGAGTACTTCCTTTGAAAAAATACTTGCTTATTCTATCCTATTAGGCCAAGGGGTTCCATTTATCTTCTATTTTTATTGAGGGTTTTTGCCTTTCAGTCTACAGACTGATAGCCTTTCTGTATTTTAGAAAATTCTTCTGTTTCATCTCTAAGATTTATTTTTCAGTTCCTTTTCTCAGCTTTTAGTCTGACTTCATCGAGTATGAGATTCTTTATAATCATTGCTTATTTACTGTTCTTGACATTATGCTTTGTGAATTCGTTAACCTTAACCTTGTCATCAATTTTTTTTCAGTTTTATGTATGTAAATTTATCTAAGAATTCTTTCCATTTAGGCAAACTTTCAAATCCCTCTTCAGTTTCTTTTCTGGGTACTACTAACCCACTTTTTTTTTTTTTTTTAATCCCTGATTGTCTGTACTGAACTCTTATAACTCTATTTTGAGCACCTTTTAATAGAAGGCCCATATTGCTTCTCATTTCCTTAGGCTAAGAAAGAAGGATATAAATGTTGTGTTTATTTGGGTAATTCTTCCTTGAATCATGTTCACCTCCCTTTTTCTTATGTTTTTTCTACTTTTTTTTTCAGTTTTTACATGTAGGTACTCATCTTTCAATGGGGCTATTTCCTACTGAAATAAGAATGGGGATGGGGGCACCTAGGTGGCTCAGTTAGTTAAGCACCTGACTTCAGCTCAGGTCATGATCTCATGTTTCATGAATTCGAGCCCCACGGTAGGCTCTGTGCTGACAGCTCAGAGCCTGGAGCCTGCCTCAGTTTCTGTATCTCCCTCCATCTCTCTCTGCCCCTCCCCCTCTCATGCTCCATCTCTGTCTCTCAAAACTAAATAAACATTAAAAATTAAAAAAAAAAAAAAAAGAATGGGAAGAACCCAAGAAAATATTAGTTGGTTTGAAAGATAGTTCTGTAGGAAATATTTCCTGATATCTACTCACCAAACTCTCCCCCACTTTTTTTGCCTTGGTATTAATTTTTCAACTTTCAGGTGGGGGTGTGACATCCCCCCCAAATCTGCTCTTTCAGACACAGACTCTCCAAGAGACTCATTGGTGGTTCCCACTTCCTCTCTCTCCTTCTTTCTCCTCCTCCTCCTCAGGGACTGCTCCTGGGCAGAGGGTACTAGAGATGGCTTGTCTCCAAAGACTCTTGTTCCCCTATTTCTTTGTTACTCAGAGGGTCTTCAGTAGATCTCGCACTCACACAGTGTCCACCTCTCTAAGAGGACAGCCACAACCTCTGAAGAGCCTTTCAGAATGCTGATGCACTAAGTGCTCACAAGACTCTTCCTGTCTCAGTGACTTCCCGGCAGCTACATGTGGTGTTCATCGCTGCTTTCAACTGGGGGTAGTAGAATTTTATTTTGGAAGATCTTGTTTTCAACTATAGGTTTTCTTGTTAGTTTTTGAGTTAGGAGGACTTTAACTCCTAACTTTAAAAAAGTTATCTTTTTTAAATAAGAGTTACGATGAGCACCGGGTACTGTATGAAAGTGAATCACACCTGAAACTAATATGACACTGTATGTTAACTAACTGGAATTTACATACAAGCTTAAAAAAAAAAAAGAGTAAGTGCATGGGAATGGGCCTGTTCTTAATGAAACTACACTGTGTGTAATTTGTCTTTCAAGTAACAGCATCTGTCATTAAGATATAAGTCTTTGCAAATGTATGTGTAAAATCACAAGGGAATAGCTGAAAGCTTATCTCATTGAAATTAAACTGTCTAGGGGCACCTGGGTGGCTCAGTTGGTTAAGTGTCCAACTTTAGCTCAGGTCATGATCTCACAGTTTGTGGGTTCAAGCCCTGTGTCAGGCTCTGTGCTGACAGCTCAGAGTCTGGAGACTGCTTTGGATTCTGTGTCTCCCTCTCTCTGCCCCTTCCCTGCTCAAGCTCCATCTCTTTCACAAAAATAAACATTAGGAAAAAAAAAAAAAAGAAACTACACTGTCTGTAAACCGTCATTCAAGTCACATCTTCTTTTGTTAAGATACGTGTTTATAAAGGTATGTGTCGAAGTATGCAGGAATAGCCCTGAGCTTAACTCATTGAAGCTTCGCTGTATACAATGTGTCTTTCAGGTAACATCCTCTTTCAGTAAGATATAATACACAACACACACATATACCCCCACATACACCATTAAAAAAAAAGAGTTTCTACAATTATGTTTTAAGTAAATTTTATGGATTGTACAGGAATGGCTTGTCTTCACACAGTTTGAACAAAAGTTAAACTTTATAATGGTCTGGTTAAGTAGCTCAATGTAGACAGCCCAGATAAATTTGTCTTTAATAGTTTATAGTAATCAAATGAACCGAATCTCTATGTTGTACTATCTAGAAGGCCTTGAAGTAACTTTTTACTGTGGGCACCTTCTTCTCAAACTACCATGCCTGCTTGGGTTCAGGTGAAGTTCAATTTTTCTACAGTTTTCATGTGCATCCTGAGTAAAAGAATTATTTCTGAACAATTGAAAAGAACACGCATCAGCATTTGTTCTGTGTGTACTGATCTAGGGTCTGTACTGCTGGGTTTTTTTGTTTTGTTTTTTTTATTTTTTTAATGTTTTATTTATTTCTGAGAGAGAGAGAGAGAGAGAGAGAGAGAGAGAGAGCGAGCGAGCAGGGGAGGGTCAGAGAGAAAGGGAGACACAGAATCTGAAGCAGGCTCCAGACTCTGAGCTAGCTGTCAGCACAGAGCCCGACACAGGGCTCGAACCCACAGACTGTGAGATCATGACCTGAGCCGAAGCCGGACACCCAACCGACTGAGCCACCCAGGTGCCCCTGCTGTTTTGTTATTCAAGTCTTTGTCTTGTGTGCTAACTGGGTCCCGACTCCGTCATGTATGTTTGATATCTCACACCTCTCATGTCGCATGGACAGAACAGAGGCTCAACGTCAGTCTGTTACTCTTGTCCAGGACAGAGCAAAAGACAGAATTTAAGGAGGAGATTTCTCCTGCTCTATTTTTAGTTTGGGAAATGGATGGAATAGTTTAAAAGGCTAATTCCTAAAAACCAAATAACAAATTAGTAACGATGTAAATTTTAGTATATTTCTTAAAATTATAAATGTACCCTGTTCATTTGAAAATCTAAAAGACTCAAAATCAAGGATGAAAATTCAATGAAATATCCATTTAATTAGAGTAGATTCATAAAGACTGTAAAGATTAAAAGAGAATAAGAAACTATAAGAAAATAATATGACAGATGTAGGTGGCAGTTTTTGATATATTTAAAATGTGTATATATTCTTGGAAAAGGGCTTAATGTCATTTTTTAAGCAAATTCATTTGTTTTATGATAGCTTAAATGTTAAGGTCTGTATTAGTTAACTTTGGGTATTAATAAAAAGAAGAAAGTACAAGACTTGGGTATAAGAGGAGAATACAAATGGCTCTCAACCCACGACGACTCACAAATCGTTATGACAGAGCACGTAGCACCTTAGGAATATGCATGCCTCTGACACTGTTTACTTAAGTCCACAAAGTCACATGGTAACAGCTAAAAAATTTTTTTAAGTGTACTGGTCTCTTCACAGCTTAATTTTCTTTCAGTATCATCTTAGTTTTCATTTAATTACCAACTTAATTTAAGTATCATCATAAAAACAGATTTATAATGGATATAATTTATAATGGATCTTATACTCTAGTTAAGGGAGAGTTAAAGCAACAACGACAATAAATAACCAAGTATATCAGAAAGTGATAGGTGCTGGAGAATAAACAGAAAGTATTACCCTAGTAAATCTAGTTGATAGTATTCCAGTAGATCTATATAGTATTTTCTCTTTAATAGGAATCCATATACATTTCATGGAAGTCTACATCTACATCTGAACTATATGATGAACAGTTTATCATATGAACTGTTAATATATGAACAGAATATTATATTATCATATTTCATGTCCTCTGAAGCCACAGATAAGACAATTCACTAACTTCATCAACTACAGAATAACATTATGTTTAGAACTTAAAAAATGTCCCATATTTAAAAATGACCCATATTTTAGGACCAATATTAACTATTTGCAGTCAACAACTATGCATCTGTAATTTGTTTTTAACTCTAGAAAAATTTTCAAATATCTTATCAAAAAGATAGCCACTATTTTAAAAAGTATGACATGTACTATCATGTTTTATCACATTATTTTTTTAATGCTGTGTATCTTCCAAATCAACTTGGCAATGTATTTGGGAAACAGTCTAGGAATTTAAAGGGAAAATGAAATCACATGTAAGATAGAGTCTTAAAATAGCCCAAACTGAGGATTAGTATTTAACAGAGAACCTTCTGACTATGCCATGATTTTGAAATAAAGCAGAACTTTTTAAACTTGCTTTTCCAGATATTTTAACCATGTGGCAAGTTTCATTTTGCTCCAGCTGCTGTATTTGTCCATTATATTTTTAGGCAAATGGAACTGAAAACTTATCTTCACTGCATAAACAAAATCAAACAAATAAGCTTTCAGACATTACTAAATCCCAAAGGATATTTTGGAAATCTGAGATCAGATCACACATTTTAATAACTGTGTTCAGAAAAACTATGCCTCTCTGACAAAATACATAGGCTTAAAAAAAAAAAAAAAAAAGCCCAAGTACAGATAAAGATGAGAGTGAGTAATTGGGATGTTTTGGTTGAAGTTAAGAGTTTTTCCCAACTTAGACTATTTTCATGAAATGCGGTTTTGGGAACTATGTTAATCTTAATCCCATTTACTAATTCAAAAGATAGTTACTGAGTATCTACCACATGTTAGGCACTCTTCCAGATGTCTCAGAGACATTAATGAATAAAACAGATTTATGACCTAATGGATCTTACACTCTAGCTGGGGGAGAGTAAAAGCAATGAAGACAATAAACAAGCAAGTATATCGGAGAGTGCAATGTGCAAATGAATAAACAGAAACTATTATGTTAGTAAATCAAGTATTAATCTAGTAGATTTATATAGTATTTTCTACTTAACAGTAATCCATATAAATTATATAAATTTAATGGCAATTTATATCTAATCTAGGAAATCTATATAGTATGATAAATACTATATAGTATATTTTCTATAGAAAATACAACTGCTTTATCTGAAACTCTATACAATAAGACTGGAAGTCATATCAAAGATACAGAATTGTATTATTCATAGAAAACAAGGGCTTAAAAATAACGTTTCCACAGTTTCCATATTAGGTCTGACCTGTGGTAAGTATGGAGACAAAACAGGGGGCGCCTGTGTGGCTCCTCACTTAAGCATCCAACTTTGGCTCAGGTCATGATCTCACGCTTGTGAGTTCAAGCCCTGCATCAGGCTCTGTGCTGACAGCTCAGAGCCTGGAGCCTGCTTCAGATTCTGTGTCTCCTCTCTCTCTGACCCTCCCCTGCTCTCCTCTGTTTCTCTCTCTCTCTCTCAAAAATGAATAAGCATTTTTTTTAATTAAAAAAATAAAAGACCCAAAACACTAACAGCGGACACTGCTTTTATATGCAATTCAGGAAAAAGTGGCTAATCCATTGAGTTGCCAGTTCATCCCTTGGGGACCCCTATAGTTGTGATTAGAAGAGTTCTGAAAGAGACCAGTTTTTCACATTAACTTTTATGAAACTACAATCCTATCCCAAATCTTTAGAGGCCACTGTCAGCGACATGTTTATAGCAAATTATGCAGAGCGCCTAAATGATTATTGTTCAGTGAACTAAAGGTACAGGCAGGCTTCCCAAACTACAATTCTCACTTGGGTTTGGGGATACCGGACTGGCTTTCCCCAATACGTCATTTACAGGCATTGGGCATGTGACATCTGTGCCTGTGACGCTGGTCATTAACATCAGTTTGAAAGACTTCAGGAATCTAACCTTGTATATGATTTCATTATAACAAATAAACCCAGCTCCTCATGTCTCATATATGAGTAATATCATTTCTCTGAATAAAAGTCATTTTCCACTTTCCTGTGATCCTTCTGCCAGTTGAGAACTCATTACAGAGCTATTTCCGAACTCTAAAAATGGGTTTAATATACATATGATATCAGAGAAGTGGCAAAAAAACAAAAACAAAAGGGTAAGAAGTGTGTTGGTTGAAAATTAATTAAAATAGTTATCCAGTACCAACGTAATAATCTTTGGCTACTTGGGTTGGAGTCTACTGTTGTAGCATCCTCAGGGCCCCAGTCTGGCCCTAACATAGAAAATATTCACCACGATGTGGCAGGGGAAGACTGCCTGGGGACCAGATTGTAACCACCTTGAATTATAAACTCTTAACTGCATTCACTGACAGGGATCACACTTGGCCTCTAAAGATACTATTCTCCCTATTACCTAAACCCAGATTCCAATATCTTGAATGAGAATACAAGGAAGACTGTTTTTCCAGGGTACTTATGTGGGTATACTTTGAGGGGTTGTAAAAAGGAGCATTTAGTGTCAACTGGATGAAGACATGGGCATGGTTTCTCTGACTATATGAGATATTTTAATCTGTTTTTTTTTATTTTCCCCAATTTTTCATATTATCTCCTCTCTTCTCCATTTATGTCAAGAGTTGAAAAATAATGATCCATTAGGTGGCTGACAAAAAGTCATCTCTAGTCAGGCTTGCTGATGACACCCCTCTTGGGAATGGGGGGAGGTTGAAGGGCATTAGGTATTAGTAGCAGATGGAGCGTTGGGAGTGCAGTAAAAGGAGATGCACATGGGGGCCTGGGCAAACAAGCAGACAGTGAACTCACCTTGGCAAGCTCCGGTGCGGATGTTGGGGATAAAGCCCCGTCGGCAGGGCTGAGGCTGGGCAGGACACATCTCACAGGGGTGGCCCCAGGCCCGTCCAATGGTGGCACAGCATAGGGTCTTGGTGCAGACGATGCCTGTCAGCTGCCCTTGGCACATCTGGTTGTTGACCTGAGTGAAACAAGGGCCTGTCCTGTAATCTGGAATGTGAAAGAAGATGGAAAGACAGGTTTTATGACCATACGTGAATCTTACACCAGTAGCTCCAAATACATAAAACAGAGGCTATTACTTCTGACTCAAGTGTCTAAAGACAAAAGCCTGGAAAGTTTCATTTTGAAAATTCCTAATTTTTCGATCATGAGGAGTGCATTAGGAGACTTCAATGTATCTTACACTAGACACTGTAAACGGGTAACTCAAGGGCTGTGTCTGGGCCACAGATGTGCTTTCTTGGCCTGCATAATGCTCTGAAAGAATTTAAATTACTAGCCAACATTTTTAAATTGGGAAATTTCACATGAAATTTCTATTTCTGACTTTTCTTGAAAAGTTGGAAGATCTGGCCATGCTAGGCCTGCCGTGCTACATGGCAGTGGGAGAGTGAAGTGTGTCCTTCTTCAGGACAGTGAGCTCCAGCCACTCCTTATCCTGATACTCTTCACTCACTGACATTCTTCACCTGCACGCTGATGGCACCTGCTTTAATGACTCCTTTTCACCTCGCAAAGATTTACTTTCCTGACTGGGTGGACATGAGGTTGGAATATCAGAAGAGAATCAATAATGACACATCCTTACATATCAGAGACATATTTGAACAGTCTGGTTTTTCTATTAACATTAAGTTCTAACAATTTGATGTTTGTTTCCATGTCAGTCTGTTTAGTTCTATGTGCAGTTCAGCTAAGAACACTGTACTAATAAGGCAAATAGTCATGGATTCTTTCTAGGTATGTTAATATATACAACCTCTGTTCTCTAAATAATGACTATACCGTTGTTTAGCTCTGTTATGATCATGATAAAAGCATTAGCAAATGCATGCCACAGATCATTTCCTGGCAGACTTCTATGCATATTAAGGACGACCAATTGGGACTGTTGCATCTCAAGGTGTGGCCCATGGACCAGCAACATGTACACCACACAGGAGGTGGTTAGACATGTGGACTCAGGCCCCAGCCTCGATTCACTGAACGCGAATCTACATGTCCACAAAACACTCAGGAGATTCAGATACATCTTCAAGTTTAAGAAACACTGATCTAGACTACAGGCAACTTGAAAGCAAGGCATTCTAACTCTACCCCACTTTCTTTTATAATTCACCTCAAGGAACATTTTAGATGAAGAGTATTTACTCTTTTAAGCGAAATTGAATCATTAACCAAACAGTTTTTAATTTGAGGGCTGCTGTTGCTCTTTGCAGAGACACAGGAAATCAGAGAAAAGTGAGTTCCTGAAGACTAATGAAATAATTCACATTTGTTATAAAATTACAACAGAAATAGTGAAAAAAGGTTTTTTCCTCCTTTCACAGAGACTGTATGAATACAGCTTATTAACTCTTGGGAATGTAAGATAATATTCAGGATTTCCTGATAAACCCTCATGCAAATGACATAATTCATGTGAAGGGGAAAGTCTGAACAAGTTTACTTCAGACTTCCAAGAACAAAACAATCTCACATTCAAAGGAAGAAGAGTCAATAATCTTGTTAAGATTTTTATGAAAAATGTACTGGAAAAAAAGCAAACTTGGATATGACTTAAGATTCAAAATGCTAAGCTAGAAAAACTGTGATATCATCTGAATGCTATCATATGACAAACAAATATGACTTAAAACCACATAAAACTTCTATTTTTTAACAAAGATTAAGGCTTTCTCATAGACAGGAAAAGCATATTTTTAAAGTTTAATATAAAGAAAAAAATCTAAAATAGGTAACTTTCTTTGCAAGCTGGATTAACACTCTGTTACTCTGCAGCTGAACTTCAACAAAAATAGCTCATTTTAATCCCTTACATAAGAACAACAGATGTCCTGGCTGCAAATCAGATTTTTGAAAAAGACAATCATTGCAGTATACGTGTGGCTATGTCAACCTTATAAAAAAGCGCACTTCCCACACCGCAAATTGCCAGGTTGTAAATTTTTTAAACCTATCTATTGTCCTTCATACAACACATTATTTTGCCATTTTAAATTAAATACTAGACACAATAAATTAAATCAAGTTCTGAACCAGTGGGGAAAAGTCTATTTTTCACAAAGGATATAGAACACATTTTTCTGTAGCTTCTTGCTCTCATATACCTGTGTTGACATTCTGTATACTTTTAGGATTCCCAGAGAGAAGCCTGAATACCCTCTCTCTTAATCCCATCCTTAAGCACACCATATTGTCAGGAAATTGGTTCCTTCTTCTAACTAAAACACCTTCTTTTAAAAAATTTTTTTCTGAATGTTTATTCCTTTTGAGGAAGAGAGAGACAGAGCATAAGCAGGGAAGGGGCAGAGAGAGAGGGAAACACAGAATCCAAAGCAGGCTCCAGGCTCTGAGCTGTCAGCACAGAGCCTGATGCAGGGCTCCAAGTCACAGAGTGTGAGATCACGACCTGAGCTGAAGTCAGACACTTAACTGATCAAGTCACCCAAGCGCCCCTAACTACAACACCTTCTTAAAATTATGTCCTCTCAGCCTGGTCTTTTTGGAAAAGAAGAGTATCGGGACAAGGAGAGCTGTTTATCCTCTGAAATGACCTTTCATGTTGAAGGCTCTAACAAAGCTAACCCCAGATCTCCCCTCCTGGGAAAAGAGCCTACCATAACTTATTTCTTTTGCCTACCCAGTATTTACCACCTTAAAAACTATGCAGAACTATTTTTGTATGGGACTACATTTTGCTTCCTGGTTGGCAACTGATTAGTTTAAAACTTATAATTACTGAGGCACCTGGGTGGCTCAGTTGGTTGAGTGTCCAACTCTGGATTTTGGCACAGGTCATGATATCACAGTTTGTGAGATCTAGCCCTGTGTTGGGCTCTGTGCTAACAATGCAGAGCCTGCATGGGGCTCTCTCTCTCTGCTACTCCCCTTCTCTTACTCTCTCTCTCAAAATAAATAAATAAATATTAAAAAAAATAAATTTTAGGGGCACCTGGGTGGCTCAGTCGGTTAAACGTCCAACTTCAGCTCAGGTCATGATCTCACGGTTTGTGGGTTCAAGCCCCACGTCGGACTCTGTGCTGACAGCTAGTTCGGAGCCTGGAGCCTGCTTCAGATTTTGTGTCTTCCTCTCTCTCTGACCCTCCCCTGCTCACGCTGTCTCTACCTCTCTCTCTTAAAAATAAATAAAACATGGTTTGCCTCCCTCCCTCTCCCTCACTATTTTTCCCCTTCTTCTCCTACATGGTCCTCCGTTAAGTTCCTCTTATCCTCCTATACATGCAAACATATGGTATCTGTCCTTCTGTGCCTGACTTATTTCACTCAGCATAACACCCTCAAGGTCCATCCATGTTGCCACACATGGCCAGATTTCATTCTTTCTCATTGCCATGTAGCATTCCACTGTATAGATAAACCACCTCTTCTTGATCCATTTGTCAGTTGGTGGACACTTAGGCTCTTTCCAACAAACTGAGGGCTGATGGGGGTGGGGGAGAGGGGAAGGGGGGTGATGGGCATGGAGGAGGGCACTTGTGGGGATGAGCACTGGGTGTTATATGGAAACCAACTTGACAATAAACTATTTACTAAATAAATAAATAAATAAATAAATGAATAAATCATTAAAATAAATATGTAAATAAATTTTAAAATTACCATGTTACCTAATTATTCAAGAATTACTGACTTGTAAAATATGAACAAATATTATCTCTTGAAAAGGGATACAGAGTTCTTGCTCAGATTAAGTAAAACATTCTGTCCCAAACTTGGCTACCATTTTCACTGCAGTCAAAGAGTTCTAAAAAGAATTTTTTTTAAGATTTTTTTAACATTTATTTTTTTATTTTTGAGAGACAAAGAGACAGAGTATGAGCAGGGAAGGCAAAGAGAGGAGTCACAGAATCCAAAGCAAGCTCCAGGGTCTGAGCTGTCAGCACAGAGCCCGATGCAGGGCTCGAACTCATGAACTGCGAGATCATGACCTGAGCCGAAGTTGGCCGCTTAACCAACTGAGCCACCCAGGCATCCCTAAGAGAATTTAATGTTACTGACTATGCATTTTTGTCATCAAGTTTTTACCAGGGGCTATTACTGTATACCACATTACTCATTCATAGTCAGGGACATCCACACAGTGCATTAACAAAGATTAAAAGGAAAGAACTGCTTAGCACTTAAGGTGTGCTGGAGCCAGTGGGTTAGAAGCAGGTATTTTCCTCATTACTGTATGACCAAGAAAATGCTTTTAAAAATTAGCTTGTGAAACACAAATACTGCTTTTTTGATTTTCTTACATCTAAATACTATACGGCATCTTTACTTATTTTTTTTCCAAATTTCACTTTTATTCACATTAAGCAACTGATGCAATGAGAAACTTCATCAAAAACTGGCTGCTCACTTTTTTTTTTCAAACAACTTCATTAAGGTTTCATGCATGTAACATAAATTCACCTACCTTAAATGTACAAATCAGTAACTTTTAGTAAATTTATTGAATTGTGCAGCCATCAGTAAAATCTGATTTTAGAATATTTGCACTGCCCCAAAAGATGCCTTTATGCCCATTTCCAGTCTCAGTCAACCACAGTCCTGTCACTATAAATTTGGTTTTTCTGGACAATTCACTTCAGTGGAATCATAGAATATGTGGTCTTTTCTGCCTGTCTTCTTTCACTTAGCATGATGTTCTTGAGGGACATCTATGAGATAGTATGGTTCCTAGCGTTTCGATCCCTTTTTTATTGCTGAATAGCATTCCACTATATGGATATACCACATCTGCTAACCAATCAGTTATCTGCTCAGTTGTATGGTGAATTTATGTTTAACCTCTTAAGAAGCTGCCAAAATATTTTCCCAAAATAGTTTCACCCTTTAATATTCCTATTAGTAATAAATGAGGGTTCTAATTCCTCCACATCCTTGCTAATATTTTCTATCTTCTATCTTGTGATAGCCTATGTTACCATTCTACTAGAAATAAGTACAAATGAATATATTTGGGAATTTTGATATAATTTCACAAGTCTTCTTAAGATGCTAACCAGTGTTAGATAACCAAATTGAGCAGTATTATACAAACAACTAGACAACCTTTGAAGAGGTCTCCAGAAGGTAAAAACAGAAAGAATCAGGTCTGGTGAAGGATCTGGAATTGAGGGAGAAGGATTTTTTGTTGCCCTCATTTAGTTTTTTTGCTTATTTTTCCATTTTATATTTGTGCTTTGTTTTATAGAAGAGAAACATTTCTGAAAGTCATTGGGAAAGACCCAGTTGAAAGGGAGGACTTATGATTACCAAAGAAAATAATAATTTCTAGTATAAGATCCCTGAGAAGTCAGCCTGATGGTGACACCAGAATGTGTGAAGGGGTTATCCTTAAGAGAAGGAAAGCACTTCTCTTGTAGCTTGAAAAAAAAGGGCAGGATGCACAGAGATGTAGACATATTTATAGAGTCAAGGGAAAAGCAACAATGTCCTTTCCCACACCTTCTATTTTCTTTGTGAAACAGGAGGTGGGGGTCAGCTGGGGACTCAGATATTTGGGGCTGAGATATAGTGCAGCCACCAGGAAAGCTTCAGAAGTTGACGTGAGAATCCAGCAGGCTCCCAGGTGACAGCCGGGGTCCCAGGGTTTCTCTATAGCAGATGCACAGGATGTCCTGATATAGGGACAAATCTGCCTATCTGGGACCTTCCCCAGCATCCTTACGCAGTTGAGGGGCTCACTCAGAAGCTGGGTTCATAAGGATTAGGGTTTTGTCTCTCAGATATGAAAAAAATCAGAATGACAAAGGAGTTGAGGGTATTGTTACACATACTTTACAATAACAAATCATGAGATCTGTGCTAGATGAAACAGGAAATGGGAAAAAGGAGGACTAATAAATTAAACAGAAAAAAGCAGGAAGATCAATGGACTAGGTGTCTCCATGAGGCTTCACATGAAGGGAAAATAGTCACAGTGACAACAACACATCAGCTGCCTGTGTGGCTATAGTATCATTCACTTAACTGCCAGGAGAATGCAGCAGCTCTGCACACTGCACACCTTGGGGAAGATACCGCACATATCGTAAATGTCACCCCCTGGAGTTGTGTGACCGATGGCCCTCTTAGAGACCTTTCTACTGTAACTCTTAGTTTAACAACAGCATAAGATGTCCAGAATTCCATCCGTTCCCACTTTAGAATACAAAAAATTGTACGATCCTAGAAAGTATATGAAAATATGTGGGAGTTCCCATCAAGTTGCACATTATTTGGAGTTAGGCAAGAAGGCATTTCCAGTCTCAGGAACCAAAGTAATGCAATGTGTGGTCAAGTGGTCACAGTCTGTGGGAGTTACAAACATGAAAGAGAATAACTAAGAAGCATGGACTGTGCGTAACTGGTCTAACGATCATGGCTGTGGGACTATCTCCTTTCAGTAATGGAGTTTCTGACACAGCAATTATAAGTAGTGTTTTAGTGCACCCTATTAATTGAGAACCTAGTCACTGCACCAGCTAAAATATTTGATAGTAAATACAACTGGAACATGCAGGAAAGGCAACTCCACAGCTTATAGGGGATGATACAGCAGTTTCCTTAGTTTCAATAAAACCTGTCCTGAATGTCTGCAGATACAGACTTCATGCTCATCAAGTATTCAGACTTAAATAAACTCAAGCAACTGAGATGATAATGGATTTCCTGGAGGGAAAGGCATCCATCAGCCTCAGAAAATTTTAGAATTAAATACAGAAATGTTTAAGAAAATCAAAGCCATTCAATTAATATTTTTGCTTTATGGACTCTGTCCAAAAATTACATACCTGTAATGTTTAACAGCTTTTGTCTCAGACCATCAGACTGCCTTGTAACCACAATGTAAAGCAATGAAGTGACTTATTTAGAATGACGTTTTTTAAATCACAGAGAGAGACAGAGCATGAGTGGGGGAGGGGCAGAGAAAGAGGATGACACAAAATCCGAAGCAGGTTCCAGGTTCTGAGCTGTCACCACAGAGACTGATGTGAGGCTCGAACTCACAAACCACGAGATCATGACCTGAATGAAAGTCAGACGCTTAATCCACTGATCCACCAGATGTCCCCTAGAATGATGGTTTTTTAAACTTAAAATGTGCCTATGCTTATATACAGGATTGGATCATTTTAAGTGAACTTAAGTGAACTTATAAGTCTACATTTATATAATATATATTTATATATTAACATATTTAATTTATAATTTTATACCTTACATTATAAATTTATAAGTGTGAGTATTTATACATTTACTTTTTAATTAGCTTTATAAGAGTTACTTGAGTGCTTGCAAAGGTTTTTAATTTTAAGTTGCACAATTGAAGTACTTAAAGTTATGTGCATTTAATATAAAAAAAGCAGTTTAACAGATACGGAGGTGTTTCATTAACTATGTATTACACTGGAACCAAATATTATTTAAAGGCCTTTTAAAGTGATGACTAAAAACTGCTTGATTTATTAACAGATTGGAGATATTTATAAGTTGGACTTAAACGTTCAAGGAATATACCCTAAGGAGCTGAAAGCGAGGACTTGAAGAAGTATCTGTGCATGCAGGTTCACAGCAGCATTAATCACAAGAGCCAAAAGGTGGATGCAACCCAAGTGTCCATAACAGATGACGAACAAACAAAACACACCCTATAGAATACCATTCAGACCTAAAAAAGTAGGGAATTCTGACACATTCTCCAGGACAGATGAACCCTGTGGACATTATTCTGAGTGAAATAAGCCAGTGACAAAATGAAAACTATGCTGTGATTTCGCTTACATGAGATACCTAGAGTAATCACATTCACGGGGCAGAAAATAGAATGGTGGCTGTAAAAGGCTAGAGGGAGAGGGGAGTACGGAGTTTATGTTTAGTAGGAATAGAGTTTCAGTTTTGCAAGATGACAAGAGTTCAATGGATGGACAATGATCACCACTGTTGTATAACAATGTGAAGGTACTAAGACCATTGAACTGTAGTCTTAAAAATGGTTACGATGGTGGGGCACCTGGGGGGCACAGCTGGTTTAGCATCTGACTTCAGCTCAGATCATGATCACACACTTCATGAGTTTGAGCCTCACATCAGGCTCTGTGCTGACAACTCAGAGCCTGGAACCTGCTTCAGATTCTGTGTCTCCCTCTCTGCACCTCTCTCATGTGTGCACGCGCTCTCTCTCTCTCTTTCTAAGATAAATAAACATTAAAAAATTTAAAACATGATTATGATGGTAAATTTCATGTTATCTGTATTTTACCACAGTTAAAAATATTTAATTTTTATTTTTTACATGTTTATTTTTGAGAGAGAGAGAGACAGAGTGCAAATCAGGGAAGGGCAGAGAGAGAGGGAGACAGAATCCGAAACAGGCTTCAGGCTCTGAGGTGTCAGCACAGAGCCCGATGTGGGGCTTGAACTCAAGAACCGTGAGATCATGACCTGAGCTCAAGTCAGACAATTAACTGACTGAGCCACCCAGGCACCCCAAAATATAGATTTTTAAAAAGCTCAAGGAGCAATCAGGTTTTTAATAGTATATTTACATAAATCAAACCTGAGGTGTTAAGACCAAAATAAACTGCCTTTTTCATATACTGAGTCACCACTGAGGGCACTGAAACATCCCTCCCTTGTAACCCTGATCACCTGCCTTGTGATGGAAACGTGTGTTGTCACAACTCATCAGAGTGCACACAGTGCTGCATGGGTATTCTTCAACACATTTACTGACTATGTGCTTGGGCTCTCGGTAGGCTCAAGTCCTAGCACTAGAAATGCTGGGTCGAATGTCCACTTTGAAAAATATCCAACATACTCAGAGCTGCTCCCTAAGACAGACTGATTCTCACACACTGCCTGACACAGAGTAGAGGCAACTGGTATGATTTTTACTTGTTTAAAGGAAGAAATATGGTATCTTGTTGTTCCTGAATTATGAACTGAGTGTCCCAATTTTTTGGCAAGAAACAGAAGAAAATTAACTCTGGCAGGCACTTTATATTATAAAACCCATTCTATAAGTTATCTTTCAATTCTGAAGGGCTAAGAAAGTATTTTTGCCATTATTATAGAGGAAAAAATTCAAAGTCAGAATTAAGATCCACATGGAGAATGAAAGACTTAGAAAAAAGTGAAGGAGAGATTGAACTTAAAGACCCACCTCCCTCCAGGGCTGTGCCGTCCATGCCACGTTCATCAAACCCGAGACACAGATCATCGCATCCACAGCCTCTGGTAGTTTTGCCTACTCTTAACAGACCAAAGTCCTTCACCATGTTAATGACTACTGTCACAATCCCCCAAATGCCTTCGGCCTCCCCCAGGTATGATCTCCCTGCTCCCAAATATTCCACGAACCTAGTCTTGCTTTGCTTCCAGTTTCTCCCAAAGATGAATCTCTTAGCCATGTTCAGTTAGGGAGAAATTCTTTCTCTGTACGTTGAGAGGAACATTAAAGGCTTTTGCTTCTGCAAATAAATGAGTAATGACTTTATCACAGATGTTTTGCATTTTGTTTCTAAAGCAAAACCATTATTGAAAATCTCAGTCGAACATGGACTCAGTAAAGAAGGGGCCCTTTCACCATTCTCTAGTCTTTCAAAATACAAGACATGAAAGAGCTCTGCAAGAATGAAGAGGCAAGGAAGATAATTAGGTGCTAGCCAATGGTGCAAACAAAATTGCTATCATTGATGTCACATTTCATAAGGATGAAGGCCATCAAAGATGTGGTCCTAAACCTCATGGCCTATGAACTGAAAGTGCACTCTCCCAAGAGCACAATCAATTAATTTATTTCATGCATAACAAAACAAAAATGCTGAAGATTAAAAACTAAAAAGATCATTTAAGCAGAAGGATATTATCACTTTTGAAAAAGAAACTTAAGAAAACAAAAAAAAAATTTTTGTCATGAGTAATAAGGAGGCCAGAGACATATATGATCAACACAAAAGATGGACCACATGCCAGTCAAATCAACAACGTACCAAATTTTATGATGTCTAAGAAAAACACATAGTACAGTTCATTAGGCAGGAATGATTCCAAGGAAAACTGGTATGTGCTCACAAAAGATTTATCCACTATCAATAAAGTCATATGCAAAATCAGTGGGAACCAATGCTGGAAGAGATCTGATCTATCACCTGATCCAAACACAATGACATCACCAGGCTCAATCACAGTGGCAGTGAATAAAATGTTAAGCACAATTTGCTGATAGCCTTTATACACTAATGTGGATTCAATGTATTATTTTCTTAGTGAAATGTCTGCTGACATCAATTCCTCCTGAGATATCTGTACATAGCCATATATATGTTATTCAGTCATTCAACCCTAATAAATCATACTCATCCCAGGAAAAAGGATGCACTACCTGCTCTGTGATTCTGCCCTGACAAAGTTTCTACTGTAACACTGTTAGATGTTGGAGAAGCAGGGATTTGTCTTCAGGAAAAAGTAAATGCCATGTGATTCACTGCTGGGGTTTTAATGATTTGGGGGTTTTAGGGAAATGCTGAAGAGTAAGACAAACCATTGATCATATGGCCTTCTTTTTTTTTTAATTTTTATTTACTTTTGAGAGACAGAGAGACAGAGCATGAACAAGGGAAGGGCAGAGAGAGAGGGAAACACAGAATGCAAAGCAGGCTCCAGAGTCTGAGCTGTCAGCACAGAGCCCAACGTAGGGCTCAAACTCAATGACCATGAGATCATGACCTGAGCTGAAGTTAGTTGCTTAACCAACTGAGCCACCCAGGTGATCATATGGCCTTCTAAGAGAATATAGGTACAATCTGTAGATAGAACCACTTGCCTTGCAAAGGGAGAAGCCCTGCCTCCATTACTTGCTGCCTAAATTAACAGCAGGGAGTCAACAAATCCCTGCAGGTAGTGGTGGTTCAGCATGGGTGGCGGTCTACACTGCCAAAACCAGTCATTCTTGGCTCTCTGGTTGGAGCCTTACAGCTGTTCCTCATACATACGCACCAGGAGAGGCTCAAGAGCAAAAGGATACCCCAGTGACATCTCAGCAGGAAGGTTACAGTACTGTTATACCAGTTCAGTAAAATAAAAATGGACATATCTTACACCATCACAAGTCTGCAATTGCCAACAAGCCCATGAAGCCTGACTGGAATGGGTAGTGTGGGAACGGACTTCGCAGATACACAAATACAAATGGAAAGACTGAAGTGTTTCTTTGGTTCATGAAAGTAAACCCTTTCAATATTCAGACTCAACAGAAGAACAGAAAACCCAGTAGTCACTGCTTCAAGCTAAATTAGTTGTCTAGAAGATCAGATGGAAGAAACAGCTTGCAACAATACAAAATCTCTAAAAAAATTAATATCGTAAGTAACAGAATGACTTCATGGACAGAAACTAGAAATGAGAATGTGAATAATATGAATTAAAGAATAAAGAGGCTAAAAAAATAGTAGGAAAAAATTTCCTAAGCTTAAATAAACAGTAGTTTTCACCTCCTGCTTAAAATGGTGCATGCTGTAGTAGACAAGAATAATGAAAACAAAAAGACATATTCCAAGGAAGAGCTTCCTGCGATCTCTGTATCTCTGAACCTCAAATTAAAAGGAAAAACTATCTTTCCATTTCCATAGAGGAAAACAAAACAAAACAAAAGGTTGCCTACAAAGAAGATGAAATAGCCTGGCATTAGTTTTATCCTATATGTTATGGGGAATTAAAAATACAGCATACCAACATTTACAGATTATTAATTTATGATTTTTGAGAAAGGATTCTTCAAATAAAACTCATAAGATACAACTTAATAACAGCCTGATATAATGACAAGAATAGGTAGATGGGGGAGGTATTTGCCATAATGAGGACGTGAAAATGAATTATTCCTAAATTCTTCACTCGGAATTGAGAGATGTAAGCATGTAAGAATCTCAGGGTAAGAGGAATAGAATTATTTAATTTTGATACTGTACAACAGTTATAAGAGAGGAAAAGAAGTTTCAATATAATGGTGAAAGATAGAAAGGTAAGCACTATACTGATGAAGAACACAAAATGTCTTAATTAAGAAAGAAGGGCAATGGAGAAAGAAGAGTAAAATATAATTAAAACTAAAAATTATAACAAAGATGAAAAGAGAAAAGACACAAAATATAATGACATATATATAATAAAATGGTGTGAATAAGCCATACAGACTGAAATAATAATAAATATGAATATGCTTAGTTTCTGACCAAATAACTGGTAAACCTGATTAAAATAACAAAATTCAGTTCTACTCTGTCTAAAAGAAAACCATCAAAATGAAATGATAAAAAAGTAGAAGATGGAAAGACAAAGAAAAATCAGGAAAATCATAAATGAAATAAACTGGAAATAACAATAATATCAGACAGCATGGAATTCAAGAACAAAGGGCATTAACCCAGGTAAAGAAAAAATAACAGAAGGTTAAAAATTATAATGAAGAGGATAGATTTGTATGCTAAAAACTGTATTGAAACACCAAGAGTTAAAAGTTCTAGAAATACAAAGGGAGCTTAAAGGCATAAAGGGGATCTTTTCAAATTTGACAGAACAGGTAGACATAAAATAAATAAGAGAAGCACAATCAAAAAGCTTGCCTTAATAGGCAGATTTGCTATTCTGCGGCACGTAAAAAGAGAATGTAATTATTATTTTTTTGTTTTCAAAGAACACCCATTAAAGTGATCAAATATTTAACACACATCATTTCAGTGAGACTCAAGAGATTTTTAGTTTCTATCAAGTATCCTCTCTCACAGTGTGAAACTGAGACTTGCTATATATAGCCCCTTGTGTAGATGGATTTTAGGTAACATGGTTAGGAACAGTCACCATAAAGGAACAGTGTGTGTTCTTTTATTAAAGGGATTATGACCAACTTTTTAAACTGCAGAATCTGTCTGTGACATCAAATTCAGTATTTTGGAGAAAGAAATTTTTGCAGTTATAAAATTTCACACCAATGTGGTTTGCTGTAATCTATGGTTGTGCTGTCCAAAACAGTAGGCACTTAGCCACATGTGGCTTTCTAAATTTAAACTTTAAATTTAAATTAAATTAAATAAACATTCAGTTCCTAATCATACTAGCCACATGGCAAGTGCTTGAGAGCCACATGTGGTTAGTGGCTACTGTACTGGCAGCACAAAGAGCATTTCTACCATCCCAGAAAGTTCTATTGATGCACGTTGGAGTGGCAGTCTCCCAACACCACGGGGAGATGGGGAATGAGAAAGCGTCTGGTACTGAGGCAAGAGTTCTTTATAAGAGGTGTCTGCACTGCAAGATACCCATCACAAGGTTATCTGTACAAGCTCAAAGTCACACAAATGGTATGTAACAGAGCCAGAATTTGAATGACAAATGTATCTGACACCAAAACCCAGGATCTTAACCACCACACTCTACCACTTCACAGTAGCGCTGATAATCGTGTGTATATGGGAGGCAGTTTCTGTGCTCCATCATTGGTTCTTGCTGTACATTAAATGCCCTTTTCTGCATGCATTCAGTCTTTTAAGATCATAACCCTTTCATTCAGCTAATAAATGAAGCTCAGCTCCTTAACTGCTTCACTGACCACTGTGATAATGCCTCCAAAGCAAGACACCATGGTTCTCATGGCTGCGTGTCTGCCTGGGTTTACACTTTCTACTACTTTAGTGTGCAAGTACTTCACACCTATGGGCAGTCTGTTTCTGCAGACACTCCGTGGCATCACGGCACAATCTACTTCAAATCATATCAGCAGCTTCTCTTCTGTTCTCTAAGTGGACTCCCAATGAGGATCACTGCACACTGGGAGAGGCTGTAGTGCTGGGCTGGGATGGAGACAATGCTCAGTGTCCATGAAGCCTGACACAGTATCTACAGAATGAGAAACTTTTAACGTTCTGTAAACCTCCAAATAATCTGCAGTGTTAGGTAGGTTCTGGGCTTTACTGTCTACTTCCCAAAAGGTATCCGGGTCATTCTAGATGATACATATAAATGCATTCTGAGAACTGTAAAGTGTTATTTAAATGTATTTGTTTCCAGGGGAGCCTGGGTGGCTCAGTCAGTTAAGCGTCTGACTTCGGCTCAGGTCATGATCTCACAGTCCATGGGTTCAAGCCCTGTGTCCGCGTCGGGCTCTGTGCTGACAGCTCAGAGTCTGGAGCCTGTTTTGTTTGGACTCTGTATCTCCGTCTCTCTCTTAACCCTCCCCTGCTCACACTGTCTCTCTCTCTCAGAAATAAATAAAACATTAAAAAAAATTTTTAATAAAAATTTGTTTCCAATACCAACTTTAAGAGATGATTTGATTTGATCATGTGATTAACAAAGACGGAAATAAAGTCCAGAATGTTTCTGTAATTGGCCGGACGTCAAAATGATCTGATGTTAACAGCTTAGGTCTCCTGACTCATTCTCTTGCAATATTCAACATAAAGTGGTAATTAGAAGCTTACAGTTGATGGCATCTAGGGTGTCAAGGGCTTTTCATGGCAAATTGCTGAGCTGAGAACAAGAAGTATGGTATAACTCAGTATTTCCCAAAATGAGATCAATGAAATGCCAGTTTCAGGGAACAGTAAAAGTATTATTACATCAGAGAGTGATTCTGTGGTCAAATACATTACAGAGTTGAACAAAGACAGAATGTGTGTGTAAGTATGAGTGTGTGTGTGTGTGTGTGTATGGACGGGATCTATAGGACTTTCAGGAGCTCTTACTGTCCTTATGTGCATTATAAACTGCCAAGAGGAGACTATAGTAGGCAATGTTCAAAATTTATTTGCTCGTAAAATAGTTTTATTCAATAGCATTCCTCAAAACTAGTGTGGGATGAAACACACTTTGGCAAACACTTATCAGCAGATGAGTCCCTTGTCGTATCCTCAAACATGGCTGCCTGAAATAGATTTAATAAAATGGTATCTTTTCTGTAATTGGCTTTCTTCCAGGTGACATCACTACCACCATAAGTATCGCAGAGAATTTTTAAAATCTGTGACATGATTGTAGCACTCCAAGTTTCTTACCAGTTGCCAAACTATTGCCTGGATGCCTAATAGTATTCAAAATATTTAAATGCTCAGAGTTCAGAGGTTTTTCTGTGTTTTCTGCTTTATTCTTCTATACACCAAAGATCACATCTATTCTTCCAGGACCTAAAATCTGATGATCCATAATTGGTGATGGGAAGCAAAGCACATGATCCCACAGTGCTGTGTAGGATTCTGGCAGCAATGCAATGCAGAGGAAATTTCCTTTTAAAGCTACTGACAATAATGAGGTGAGGTACCTATGTTTGCTCCACAAAGTACAGAGATTTTTAACTAGTTTATAATCTAGCTGAAAACCTCCACAGGTAAACTGTGGTATTTTGCGGCTCTAGCATTCTATACATAGAAAAACATTTAGCATCGTGACTAGAGCACAGGATTGCAGGCAAACAATTCTGGATTGACAATCCGAACCCAGCTTCACAAACTACCTGCCAATGGTCTTGAATAAGTTCCAGTAACTCCAGCTTCCTTAATTGTAAAATGGGTATAATAAGAGAACCTGACTTACGGTTTATGATGTGGATGTGTGTGTGTCATGAGATAAAAACGTCAAGCGTTTAGCACAGTGTCTGGCTTTTACTAAACGCTCGGCACCTGGTAGCTGTTCTTACTATGGCTGTTGTGAGCGTTAATAAACCTTACAGAGTTCTTTCTAGTTTACAACACATTCCTATGCTTTCTTTCATACGGCCACTACAGTGCCATTGCAAGGTGAAGGAAAAGGGAAGCAGAGAAACCTACGTAAACCTCACTGTGGCTTTGTTCCTCATAATTATATATGGACACAATTTTCTTGGACGTGAAAGCTGGAAGAAACCACTTAAATGGATACCAGGATCCTTCCAAGAAATAATATACTTCCTTACGGAGTTATTTTCTCTATTATTCAAGCTCCCTTTTTCCCAAAGATCTGTTTGGAATCAAAGCCAAGTTTCACAGCCTGAAAATTAATACTGTGCAGCCAGAAATAAATTATTTTGCAAAGAGAAATACCAGACCCACATCATTTTTACTCAGTGAAAAAAAAAAAACCCTCCCTCTCTACCTCGCCAGAAAGTACAACGGACAAATATAAAAGCTCAACGTTTATCCGTTTATGTGGTCTGGGAAAGAGAGCTCCCCTTTTGATTCATGACTCAGCCTCAATTCCAACACCACTACTCTGGCAAACAAAAGCACACCATCAATTTGTGATTAGGCATGACATTATCTGGTTTTCATATTATCTGTTTGTACCCGCTGCCTCTATCCCCTCGCCAGGAGACTGTGCCTCATGCCACTGAGAGAAAGCCCTCGGTGGGAAGGAAGATGGCACAGAAAACGAGACTGTCAGTGTCTGAGCTTATGGGAGAGGCTCTGACTGCCTGATGAGGAACATCAAAGGAAACCCCAGTTAAACGTCCACATGTTTCCAAACTTCACGAACATTCCAGATATAGAAAAACATCCTGATGCTTAAGGAAATTTAAAAATTTCCAGCCAGATGGTTGTAAGGTTGAGTGTCTTCCATTGCCTTCAAAAATTAGAATATTATGATTCTTATTTTATATTATCTATTTCTATCTTCTGTCCCTTATTAGCAAAGGAAATCAAACTTGAAATTTTTCCTAGGGAAAAAAACATTGTTCCTTGAGTTTCTATAGAAATCTACTCAAACATTTCACATTGTCTTTTTTGGTGCATAAGGCTTGTGCCTATCCCGTTTCTACTCCATAAACAAGACTGATCCAGTTCCTGGGAACTACAGAATGCTTATCTTAATTTATAGATAGGAAATAAGAAGTCCCACAGGGTTTCCATAATTACTCTACATTTTGGGGGTCAACTAAACCGTTTACCAAAAGGTTCTATTTTAATTATGCACAAGGTTGAACAGCTGAGACCCACAGGACTGCTGTCATTGTGTCCAGTATTGTCTCATTCCAAAAATGGATTCCCAAAAGAATGGATTTATAGAGTCCATAGAAATCATTGTCAAAATATATTTTGAGACATGCAGACGAAATGTTAATGTATTTGACTTCCTGTATCCAAACACTTCTTCCCTTTCAGAAGAAATCTGCATTGTGTGAGTCTTGGTGGAAAGAACTGAGGCAGACACACATTGAGAAATTTTTCTCAGCAGCCGGAAGACGACAGAGGCAGCAAAGGACTAACAAGGAACTAACAAGCCACGGCCTCCACTGAGTTTTGTGCTGGAAGCACAGGTTGGTTTTCATCTATTCTCAAACCCTGCTTCTCTACATAACCTATCTATTCTACATCTACCAATGTCTTTCTACTGCATCCCTTTTGTTACTACTGTTTTTAATTCAATGAGTCAGATTTGTTTTGTTTGTTTGTTTTTGCCATCAAGACCCCAATTTATGCATGTAGTACCCTACTGGCTATAGAAATTTTGAATGAAGATTTAAAAACTTAGCTAAAACTTAAGGACTCTACATAACTCCATTTACTCTCCTGGAGGTAGGAGGTGAAATGCATAAGCAGCCATGATTCTTTGCACCTGTGTCTGAGTTTTGATTAGCATTTTAGAGTATTAGAATATTTTTAAAATATTCTGCAGTGGGGTCCCAATTCTTTAACCTTTCCGGTGAAACCTAAAATATCAAATAAGATTTTAAATGAAGCTTAACCTTTACAAAGGTACACGTGTTTGTTTTAGTAAAGATTCTTGGCAATCATTATAATGTGAAAGCCTGCCTTTGCCTAATTCATACTAACTTGCCAAGTTGTGAGGCCAGCCATGAGGTTTCTAAAAGTCATCTATGAGATCTCGGGGTGCACTGATTTGGGCTTGACATTTATAAATAAAAAGCATTTTTTTAAAAGCTGACATTCAGCAAGTCATGAGGAAAAGGCATATGAATTAAAAACAGGTTCTGCCTTTTAGAAAACTACCTGGATGGGGGGCACCTGGGTGGCTCAGTCGGCTGGGTGTCCAACTTCAGCTCAGGTCATGATCTCACGGTTTGTGGGTTCGAGCCCTGCATCGGTCTCTGTGCTGACAGCTCAGAGCCTGGAGCCTGCTTCAGATTCTGTGTCTCCCTCTCTCTCTGACCCTCCCCTACTCACGCTGTCTCTGTCTCTATCTCTCTCTCTCAAAAAATTAATAAAAACATTAAAAAAAAAAAAAAAGAAAACAAAACTACCTGGATGGCTGACTTCAACTTAGCTGGAATGAGGCTGCCAGTCCCAGAGCAATCTGGTCCATTTGGGGCAGCAGCCTCAGGGTAGTGTAAAGTCTGCTTTTTTCCAAGTTCTGAATTTTCACTAATTCTATATCAAACCTTTAATGAACATCTCAAGACAGGTAGGTCCCATGGGATACATAAAACAGAAGGACTATGACCCCATGAAAGTATTTCAAACATGGAAAAATGAGTTCCCTGAAGGAAAAAGGTCAAGGAATTTAAATTTTGTATGAATCGATGATTCCTTAAAACATTTTACTTTAAGTGATAATAGCTGGGAAAAATGGAAACATTTATAGTGATTCTCATCAATAACATGATCCTCTTAATAGAGCAGATGAATCTGGTTGCCAGCAGAGGCTACTTAACAGTATTTCAACCCTGCTATTGTGTGTGACTTGACTGTAGTGAGGTAACATTTTCCACCATATATGCGAGGGAAGTCTGTGAGTGATTGGGCTAGCTAACATACCCCCAGAAACTAAAACTCATATGGAATGGGCAAGGCATAAAGGTGGGAGAAAAACTAAATGTTTAATGTAGAAGTTCATGCTATATTTGTTAGAATTTCATGGAATTCAGCTTTTATTTTTTTCCATACTGTGACAGCATTCATACTTGAACATACCCATTCTCATTCATGTTCTCTATGTTCTCTAGGTCCTTTTAAGTCATTATTACTTAAGCATGAAGCAAAGAATATTAAATATTTTAACATACCTAGAGGGGCGCCTAGGTGGCTCAGTCGGTTAAGTGTCCGACTTCAGCTTGGGTCATGATCTGACGGTTCGTGGGTTCGAGCCCCACATTGGGCTCTGTGCTGACAGCTAGCTCAGAGCCTGGAGCCTGTCTTCAGATTCTGTATCTCCCTCTCTATTTGAGCCACCCCTGCTCACACTCTCTCTCTCTCTCTCAGAAATAAATAAAATATTAAAAAATTTTTAAAAATATACCTAGAAATTAGATACTCACTCTTAAGCAGAAATCATAAGGGAAAGAGTAGTAGAAAGGAATGAATTAAATTTAAAATTTTCTATTTAAGAAATCACCATAACCTAACCTTCAAAGACAAACAACAGTCTAAGAAAGCCAAACAACAGAAATATATACATGCATACGTAAGTGTATATATATATGTATGTTAATTTTTGTTTATGGCATTTTTATATATGTACACAAGTATATACACGCTGCCATAAACAGTATCCAGAATATATAAATGTATTCAAATGAGTAAGACAAATATCTCTAGGAAAATACAAATGCACTCATAAACAGTTCATAGAAGTGAATAAAAATGGTTCATAAATCTATAAAAATATGGGCAAACTCATTCTCAGAGAAATAAAGTTAAAACAATGAAGCATCTATCACTGGATACATATTAGGCCAAAAATGTTAGGCAAGCATGGTTCTAAGTACTTTGCATGTTTTATGTCATCTACTCATCGTGAAAACTTTATAAGGTGTGATTACTATTATCCTTATTTTACACGTAAGGAAATGAGCACAGAGATGTTGGGTAATATCCAAGATCAATGAGCTAGTGAGTTGGCCCATGCAGGCCAACTTCTCAACCTGACAACAATGAGTGTTGGATAATACTGGGTAAGACAATACTGGTTAAGAGAGGACTATATTCACGGTCAACTGATTGTTTTGGAAAACAATCTAACAATAGCTAAGAAGTTGACAATGCATATACAGTCTTGTTCATTCAAGAGCAACTTGCATATACACTGAAAGAGACATTATAGAAGAAGTTCTTCACAGCACTCTTTTAGGAGGAAAAATGAGAAAGAATCTCAATGTCTCTCAGTAAAAGAATGGGCAAGTAAACTGCTTCACATTTATGCAATGTAATATTGCACAGTAGTTAAATATACTAGTTCTGTATGCGGCAACATAAGAAGATCTCAAAAACACTTGAATGAAAATAAGTTGGAGGATACATGCAGTCTGATAATATTTATGTTCATTAAAAATATAAAACAATGAGGGTTGCCTGGGTGGCTCAGCTGGTTAAGCCTTCAACTTTAACCTAGCTCATGATCCCATGAGTTATGAGTTTAAGCCTCACATCAGGCTCTGTGCTGACAGCTCAGAGCCTGGAGCCTGTCTCCCTCTCTCTCTGCCCCATTCCCACTTGTACTCTGTCTCTCTCTCAAAAATAAATAAACATTAAATATAGATATAGATATAAAACAATGATACATCTTATTTATGTGGTAAGTATACAAATGATACATATTATTTATGAAAGTAGTAAGTGTATAAAGAGTACCAACTAAATACCCCACAAGTTCATGACAGTGGTTACTTCTGGAAATGGAAGTGAAAGGAGGGTTGGAAAGAAGATGAGGAATTTAAATTTTATCTGTAAAGTTTTAGTTCTTTAAAAAAAAGAGAGAGAAAGAACAAGAAGATATCTGAAGCAAATTTTTAAAACTTAACTTTTCATTTGGTGGTATGCACATGAAAGATTTCTTGAAATGTCTTTTGTTATATTCCAGACTTTAAAAATTATCCCAAGTATTATACTTAAAAAGATCACTTAATTAAGAACAGAGCATTCCTAAACAACTGAGCGATCAGGGGGAATTCCATCCTATTTTCTAGGGCTAAATCAAACCTAACATTTAAGTATGGAATTTATTTAGAGGCATTTTGCACAGTTTATGGAACTGCAAGAGATCAGACCTATCTCGCTAATGCCCACATATAAAAATTACTTGAAGGTTAGAACGTTGTGTTATCTGCCCTATATTATTTTACCCTACAATTTTAATCTGTAGATTTTGTTCTCATCAAAGGGCTATCAGAGACAAGTCAAATCACAGAAGAGATAAAATAGAGTTGTCCTTTTGAATGCAGAAGCCTTAACATTAAAACAAAATCCTCTAAGGATAAATTCATCTAGCATGCCTTCTTACCCCCAAACAACTGCACACCTACCCTCATGGAGTACAACATGAAAAACTTTCACCATCTAAAGATAACCCCACTGAAAATGAAAAAATTGATTTACAAATAATTACGAAATCCTCCCAAAATATTGGCCATAACACATTAATAATTTTAATAGAAGACAGATAATTATTCAGAATAATGACTCTCCTCACCAATACTTAATTACATAAAAATTATTATCCACAATATTCCAGTCAAATTGTTTTTTCATGTCTTCAAAGCCCATTCACCTCTCACTTACCTCAGGGCATTTTCCTATTCATTCTCCTTTACTAAGAGCTTTATTCCTCCAATTCTGAAAATGGTTGGTTCCATCTCATCCTTCAGGCCCACACAAGTCATCAGGGCTGCTGATCAATACTCATTTTTTTCCTTTCTTTTCAGGCACATGGAAAACTGTACATGCCTGCCTTCTTTAAAATGACACATAGCCCTGTCCTATCACTTTTTTGTGGCCAATCACATGAGAACAGATGTCATTTCCAGGCAAAAACCTTTAAAAGCCAGTGTGCAAGTAACTATATCCTCCTTCTTTGCTTGGATAACCAGGGAGGTATGTGTTAAAATGGAGTCTCCTTTACTTTGAATCTCTGCGTAACCGTGATGAATAAAATTCCCCTGACAACTCACAGTTTTATGGTTGGTCGCTACAACAGCATACTCTACACCATCTTGACTACCACAAGGTCTGAGATTAAATGGCATCTGAGAAAGGAATTTCTTAAACCATCCTTTGAAACCCTCTAATCCATTATCTCAGAAACCTCTTTGTTTCCTTCAGAGCATGTATTATTATAACATACATATTTCTAAAATGCGTTGTTTCGTTGTTTTAAATTCTTCTGAACAGATTATGAACACCATACAAAGCAGATTTCAAATGTCTCAGCTACAGTGGTCTCCCTAGCACTAGCATAGCGCCTAGCAGATGATACCTTCTTAGCAAATATTTGTCAAATGAATGAATGTTTCTCTTCCATACATTACAAATTTTGACACACAGTTAACATGCTTCTGCAAGAAATTCCAGTGATGACAAAGAGTTAAAATGCACAGCAATTTCTCAAAACACATAGAAAAGTTCTAAATCTAAACGTCCATATGACATACAAACTTCATATTTTACATCTGGGACACAAATGCTTCAATTTAAGCCACATTAGTTACAGGGCATTTAATATTTATCATTTGAAGAAAAGGGTTTCAGATAAACACACACACAATTCATGTAAACAGGGTGTAGACTTAAACTTACTCCACATATAAAAGGTCTCATAAAAGTTATAAAGATGGCATTTTATTGAAATTGCAAAGAGCACATATATTAAGCTAAAGTCCTTACTTTCCTACTAGTAATTTAATAAATGTCTCAGTCATATTTATGACTATTTCATTTTCCATATATCTTTTGTTGCCAGGATAAAACCTGAGGAGTTCATGCTTCAATAAACCCAGACTCAAGGATCTGTTACAAAAATGAATTTAAAGCTGGCATTCACTGGAGTTCTAAATCCTCTCCTTCAACGGCCAAGGTATAAGGTAAAAATGGTTACTGCATTAACAGTCTCTGTCAGTTGCCATCCTTCTGCCAATAACTGTATATCAACCACGGATTGTTGGTGAGTGACAATCTATCATATGTTTTGTGGTGGAGGTTCGCATTTTTGAAGGGCTCAGCTCAATACCATTTTAAGATCTACCTTAAAACAAGGCAAAATGCCAGTGCTATGAAGCAAACTTTAGGCTAAATATATTAAAAATGAGTATTTCCATACAATCAAGCCAGATCAGAGTCAAAAACAGCAATCATAACTACGGTAATGTAGCTTAGATTCCTACTCATTTAGAAAAATTGACCACAAGAGCTTACAAAACAACCGATTCCATTTTCTTTGGAGTATTTGTTCTTACAGAAATCATTTAGCTATATTTGCCTCTGATCTGATTTTTTCTCTTTTCCATGCCTTCCACCTCTTCTTTTCATACCTCTCATTTATAACAATTTTTTCTTTCTATTCTATTTAAGAAATGTTTAATGCCCTCAAGCAATGCATGCCTTTATACCATAATGAAGTTGAAAACCTTGGCTTTCTAATAAAACTGCTTGTTATCTACGCCATGTAATCATGATGAAAAGGAAAAGATTTATTTTAAAAGGGAAAGGAAAAGATTTTAAAACGAAAAGGTTTATTCTTTATAATAATAAAAGTGTCAGAAATCATTATAAAGCACTCAACATACATCAGGCACTTTTCTAACCATTTGGTGAATACTTATTTATTTACTCCTTACAGTGAAGTGAATATAATTATTATACCCAATGGAAATATGAGGAAACAATTTATTAGAGGTCAGGTACTATGTTCAAAGCAATACATCAGTGTAAAAAAATGAAAGAAAGAGAAAGGGTGAAAGGGAGAGAGGATGTGTGTGTGTGCTAAGATATAATGTATAACATGGAGAATAATACAGTATGAAACAGTGGTCGAGTAAGTAAGAACAGGCTTTGGAATCACACAGATCTGCTTTCTAACCTCAGTGCCATCATGCATTAGCTTTCTGATACCAATTAGTGAAATAATTCATGGAAAGAGCCTCACCACATAGTAGGTGCTAAGTAAAAGATAACTAATTATCATAACATTATATAAACATGACTCCAATAATATTCTATTAACGACCAGCATTTTCCAAGCATTGTAGAAATTATGTTTTATCATCAAAAAAATAAATTATGAAAAAGTAATTTTATTATGGGGACAATGTGGCATTAGAGCCATACCTAGATAAAATACTGGGGAAGGAAAACTGACCAACTGTGTATCAACATTTTTTCAATGTATGTTAGCCATATGGATGGTGAGAAAGGCTTATGAAAAAGTAAGTGTCGGTCATAGGAATTTCACTGACATTTCTGAAGGCAATGTCAACACTTGTAGGATGAATCATGGAAACCACAGGAAATGCAAGAAGAACACAAAGAATAATAAAAATCTCCAACCATTTAACATTCCATAACCTATTCAAATATAAACTGAAAAACAAGAGTTTACTCCATCATACTTGAAAATACTTGATGTACTACAGAGTAGAAGTTATCAATGCCCAGGGGCACCTGTGTAGCTCAGTCAGTTAAGTGCCTGACTTCAGCTCAGGTCATGATCTCTCAGTATGTGGGTTCAAGCTCCACGTCAGGCTCTGTGCTGACAGCTTGGAGCCTGGAGCCTGCTTCAAATTCTGTGTCTCCCTCTCTCTACCCTCCCCGTTTCATGCTCTGTCTCTGTCTCTCAAAAATAGACCAACATTTTAAAAAAATTTAAAAAGAAATATCAATTCCCAGGCTGAGACAGTAAGTATAGACAGTAATACATGTATGATCACATGGGTTGATGTACCCAGGGATACCCTCCATCTCTAACTTAATCCATTTAGATCCATTAGATACTATTAATACAATATAGTATTAGCAGTAACAAATATAAATTATAGCAATTTTTCTACTTTAAGGAGTCATGGCTTCTCTGAAAAGCAAACAGGTTACTCATTAATTACTTAACCACCACAGGTAATGTAAAAATCTTACAATGTACTTTTTCCTTTAAGTATGAAGTGCTCCTGAGATTTTGCTAATCTACTTCCATACTTGTAATCTGATCTAATACTCAGAAAAGCCTTCACCATAGGTAGTGGCTTTGAATATTTAACTAATGAGGATTACACCTTGCATTCAGAGTAGATGCTAACATGAGGATAATAGAGATAAACCCATGGGATAAATTTTGAGTTAAGAAGACAAGGAGAAAAAATTTTTAATTTTTAATTTGCAAGTAAGATAGCGTACATAAACATAGTCTGTACTAGTTTTAAAACTGTCTTTTACAAGTTTAAATATTTTGAAAAGGACAGCAAGCTATTTATTTTCTAAAGCATAATTGGAATTTTCTTGAGAAAACATTTATTTTTCTATGGTGCAACCAAATGTTCTGAAGATAGTGTTAACTATGCATAAGACATTAACACAAATGGAGATACTGTGATTTACTGAGAAGGAAAGCAGGTTATTGGCAAGAGCACCGCTGGCATGCTTCCTTGCAGATCAGATGGTAACAGAGCTTAGGGAATAATCACATTTTGTCCACACAGGAACTAGAGCAAGTGAAGACTGCCAGGGCTACTCTGTCATTAATGGTACCAGAGCCCAATACAAGCTACAAGCCTAATGGCAGTGCCACAATGCTGCCAAGTATTTCATAGATAGTATTCTTACTGTTGTCTTAGACAATATTCATAGACAAGATTACTACTATACTAATACTTACTAATATTCTTACATTTTAAAAATGTTTATTTATTTTGACAGAGAGTACATGCATACAGGGAGGGGCAGAGAGAGGGAGAAAGAGAATCCCAAACAGGCTCCACAATGTCAGCACAGAGCCGAAGGCAGGGCTTAAACCTATGAACTGTGAGATCATGACTTCAGTCGAAGTCAGACTCTTAACTGACTGAGCCACCACTGCCACCAATTTTAAGGTGAAAAAGCCAGTTCTGAATGAGGGTCATTTTTTTTCTCAACCTGAACTCAGATTATTCTAATATTTAAATTCTACTGAGGGAATTAATATGGGTTTTATCTGTTTCTTTGTTTTTTGAGAGAGAAAAAGAGAGAGCGCATGCACACACAAGTGGAGGAGGAGGAGGAAGAGAGGGAAGGGAGAGAGAGAGAGAGAGAGAGAGACCCAACCACTCCTGGCTTAGAGCTGAAAGTCGGGCTTGATCTCATCGCCTTGAGATAATGACCTGAGCAGAAATCAAGAGTCTGACACTCAACCGCTGGAGCCACCCAGGCACCCCTAATGCAAGTTTAAAAAAAAACAAACACCTTTTTTTGAACCACTCTATCATACCCCTTATCATAAATGGCATGATCATCTTTTGAGTTTGATCTCTGACCTACATATTTTCTGCAGTTACTATTTTATAATTTGAATAAAGTTTCTCTTCCACTAACATCAGATAAGGGTTTGAGATTCATGCCTAAGTGACATGGCATTTCACTTCCCACTCACTTTTTCAAAATTAGAAAAGCTCATCAAAACTGCATTATTTGGTGAAAATAATGTTAACATGAGTTCATTCAATTTTCTTTCTGCCAGGAGACTTCTTGCTGTTCCTTAAACATATTTCTATCATCCACCATAACCTACAATGTCCTCATTTAAAAAGGGAAACACTTTTACTCAGCCAAGAACCATTTTCTCTTTCAATGCCCAAGAGTTGCTTGTTTCTAAAGGTCAAAAGGAAATGAGCCACATAGGTAATAAATACGTTCAAGGAGGCCTCTGCATTACACTGCACCTGCTCTATGCAAACAGCTAGTCACACAGCTACATGCAAGAGGGTCCATGATGTTCAGTCCATATCTAATAAAGAAGGCAAAGGTTGCATTAAAATATACAAATACTTGTCTACTGGTATAGAAGAAAAAACAGGTAGATTAGACAAAACTTTGTTTTGAAATAAAATTAATGTGTAAAAATTTACAATGTCCAGTGTAAAGTACTGTAATGAGAAAGAATACAAAAAATGAGCAATAAACTTACATTAAACAAACATTCCCCAAGGAGTACTATGTGGCTTTCACCATTTTTTAAATTTTTAATTTTTTGAGAAATAGAGAGCACACAAGCAGGGGAGGGCCAGAGAGGGAGGGAGTGAATCTTAAACGCTTAGATGGAGCCTGGTACAGGGCTGGGTCTCACAACTCTGAGATCATGACCTCAGACGAAATCAAGAGCCAGACCCTTAACTGACTCAGCCACCCAGGCATCCCTCACCATCTTAATCACTAGAGATCTGAGGATACAAAGACAAATAAAACATGAGCACTGGCCTTAACATGCTCACAGTCTATGAAGGCGAACATTCTGATAAATATAGAAATGGTAAATATCAGGTGAATACAGTAAGCGCAATGGGAAAATCACGTGGGAGGGCTAGCTATCAACCCTAAATTCTAGACATGACGCACTGCAGTGGGAAATCCAGACAGAAGAGCAATAATCCAAAGGCACAGCTTGAAAATGAAAGGCATGTTTGGGAAGAGAAAGTTACTTCACGTTGGGGGGAGTAGGATGAGTGCTGGGGAGGGGGGAGAGGAAGTAAATAATCAACATGAAAGCAAAAGATCAATGATAGTAGTAACCACTAAAAACTTCTGAGCACTCGATAGGTTTCAGGCACTGGATGTACACTTGCCAGGCACCATGTTGTGGGAATTTCGTAACTCCCCAGTGACTCTTATGATCTAAGGTTCAGAACATTAATGGTGTGCAATCACACAGGAAAGGCCTGCCATGTCAAGTTAAGAATTGGGGACTTTACTGACAAATATCATATGTGTGCACGTATAGGAGGATTAGGAGGAGCTTAACAGAGGACCAAGGGGGAGAAGAGGGGCGGAAATGGTGGGGGAAAGGGGGAGAGGCAAACCATGAGAGACTCTTGAATGCTGACAAAAACTGAGGACTGGTGGATGTGGGGGGGAGGAGGGGTGGGCATGGAGGAGGGCACTTGTGCGGGTGAGCACTGGGTGTTATGTGGAAACTAATTTGACAATAAACTATTTGTAAAAAAAAAAGAAACAAGTAAGAATAAAAAAAAAAAAAAAAAAAAAGAATTGGGGACTTTACCATATGCTGAAAGGAAGCCAATGAAAATATTTGGTTAGGTTAGTACCTTAGAAAAATCCTTAACTGGGAAGGATGAAGAAGAAAATAAACTCTGAAGGCTATATGATACTAAATAAAGGTGGCTGTTGAAAAGAACAGGAAAGAGAAAGGGACCTGAACTAAAGCAGTGGCATTACACTGAAGAGGAAGGTGTTTACTGGAGTAATTCTTCCCTCCCTCCCTTCCTTCAAATATAATTTATTGTCAAATTGGCTAACATACTGTGTTTAAAGTGTGCTCTGGGTTTTTGCGGTAGCTTCCAGTGGTTCATCACTTCCGTACAACAAGCAGTGGTCATCCCAACAAGTGCCCTCTTCAATGCCCATCATCCATTTCCCCCTCTCCCCCACTTCCCATCAACCCTCAGTATGTTCTCTGTATTTAAGAGTCTTTTATGGTTTGCCTCTCTTCCTCTCTGTTTGGAACTAATTTTTCCCCTTTTCTTTCCCCATGGTCTTCCACTAAGTTTCTCAAGATTCACATATGAGTAAAAACATAAGATATCTGTCCTTCTCTGACTGACTTATTTCTCTCAGCATAATACCTTCCAGTTCCATCCATGTTGCTGCAAATGCTATGATTTTATTCTTTCTCATTGCCAAATAGTATTCCATTGTATATATAAATGACATCTTCTTTATCCATTCATCTTTGGCTATTGTTGAGAGTGCTGCTATAAACATTGGGGTACATGTGCTCATATGCATCAGCACTCCTGTATCCCTTGGATAAATTCCTAGTAGTGCTATTATTGGGTCGTAGCATAGTCCTGTTGTTTTTTTTTTGTTTGTTTGTTTTGTTTTGTTTTTTTTGAGGAACCTCCACACTGTTTTCTAGAGCAGCATGGAGTGACATTCCAAAGATGGAGTGGACAGGACTCAGTGACAGATCTGGGTGGGGGTGGAGTGATAAGTGTTGGGAATGACCACTGAGGTTTTTAGCTTAGACAACAGGGTGAATGCTGATGACTTTATCTGACTGAAGGAAGAGGGAGACAAAAGCAGAGTTCTGAGAAAGGGCAGCAGCTTCAGTGACAGAGATGTCACACCCGTGGGGTAAACAACTCTCCTGAGTAAACGACAACAAGTATGGTCTGCGACTCACAGTAGAAGCTGGGGACAGAAGTCTCAGAGGAACAGGTGGAGAGTACAACCGAGGGATGAAGAATCATAGCTAAGAGAGAGAAATGGCCCGAGAAAAGAATCCGAGAGGGAGTAACAATATTTGATGGACCAAGAGTTGCTTTCTTTAATACCAGATCAGTGAGGAAAAATGCTGATGAATCAGAAAATAAAATATTAACAGGACAAATTTTTGTACACAGAAAGAACACATGGAAGAAAATGGTGGTGCAAAGAGCTCCACTCACGTGGTCCCCAGGCAAACAACCACAACTGTTACAAGATATTTCACAACCAAGTATTTTAAGTCTCTGAATATTGCCCTATAGGGATACAGCAAACAAAGAGAAGTTATTAAAAGAAACATTCATCTTGGGAAGAACAGCTAGGGTCTGTGTCATTTGAGCCACACTTTGCTTCTTCTCTCCCAAAGCCTCAGTTCAGTAGAATGCAAGCTCCAGTACAGGCATAAGATATGATCAATAAAATGAGGCTCCTTCTCCCATGCAGTTCTCAGTTAAGAGCTAGAGGATCCCTCCAGCAGGAGTGGGCTGCCAGTATCACACCCCTTAGCTTCGTGTTGCAGAGGCCAAATTCCAAGATAGTGTGGCAGACAGGCTGGGGAGTCCTTTCTTTACCCAACCCCACTTATGAGGTGGAAACTAACCCAAGTGCAGGAGGCAAAGAATACTGGGCCCTTTATTACCATGGCCCCAGCAATCTGGTAGGTCAGAAGTTCCTTGCCAGGACAGGCAAGGTGAATAGACAGGCTACTGATACCACACAGCATCCTACTCATAAAATAGGATGTCACTCCTAGACAGACCACTGTCCCCATCTCCAATCCAGAGCAGTGGCTCAGAGATTTTGTCCAGAGGGAAACAGAGGCCATAAGAACAGACATTTCTGAAACTCTCTCCTCAAAAGAACTGACTTTATTTAGAACAGATGAAGTGGGAAGTTCAAACCTAAAGGTATGTTGAAAATGACAAGAGATTTCGGGGAACACACTAAACAACAGGCCAGCTAGTCTATCAGAAAGAATGTGAATGAGAGACAATTTAAGAGTACTCCTGGAGTCAGAAGAAAACTTTAAAAATGAATCTTGAGGTGGCTGTGTGGCTCAGGTGCTTAAGCGTCTGACTTCATCAGGTCATGATCTCATGGTTTGTGAGTTGGAGCCTGCATCAGGCTGTGTGCTGACAGCTCAGAGCCTGGCGCCTGCTTCATATTCTGTGTCTCCCTCTCTCTGCCCCTCCTCCACTTGTGTTCTCTCTCTCTCTCTCTACCTCTCTCTCTATCTGTCCCTCTCCCCCTCTCTGTCTCTCAAAAAAAAAAATTTAAAAATTTTTAAAAAATGAATTTCAAAAACTACTCCTGGAAATGGGCCTAAATTTAATTGGACTAGATTGTACAGCAATATATTCCCCCAGGGAACTGTTAAAAAAAAAAAAAAACTCAGTGGACAATTATTGGAGCCTAACCCTTGGAGTGAGGCCAACAAAAGCTGGCAGCTTGAGAGAAGAAAGACAGTCAAAGGAGCCTGGTTCACACCACTATCATTTCGGGGTGAGTGTGCATGTACCTACGACTGTGCCCTCAGCGAAGCAACATCAGAGGCTTCACACCACAAAGGCAGCAGGTCTCACTATGGGCACTCAGCCAAGTCATTGAATAAGCAAGGAAACAGTAATATCAAGCCCCTGGGAGTCATATATCAAGGGCTGGGACAGTATATTCTCTTAAATGTCCAGTTTTCAACAAAGTATTTAAGATCTAGACAGACACAGGAAAGCATAACCAACAACACCCAAGGAGGAAATGGCCTATGAGAGGACTCAGATGTCAGGCTTCACAAAGATGTTAAGACAATATTATAAACATGTTCCAAAAACTGAACAGAAACCACAAAGCAAACCAAGGTATGGTAGTGATGTCTCACTGAAGAGAGAATATGAATAACTAAACAGAAATTATCCAAGAGAACCAAAGAGAAAATCTAGAGTTAGTGAGTATACTAACTGAAATGAAACATTTCTAGATGGGACAAAGAATAGATTTGAACTGGCAAAAGGAAGAATCTGAACTTGGGAAGAGATCAGTAGAAACCATATAATTTGAAGAGCAGAGGGAAAAAAAGAATGAAGAAAAATGAAGAGAGTCCAGAGAAATGCGTGACACCATTAAATATACCAACATATGCATAAAGGAAGTACCAACAGAATAGGAGAGAAAAGACCAGAAAAAAAATATTAAAAGAATTAATAGCAGAAACTTTCCAAACTTGATGAAAACTATTAATCCACACCTATGAGAAGTTTAGCAAACTCCTAGTAGTATAACTGCAAAGAGATCCACAGTAAAAACCTTAAAGATAAAGAGAAAAATCTTAAAATCAGCAAGAGGAAAAACAATTGCTTACATTTAAGAGAACCCACAATACATTTAAGAGCTAACTACTTATAAGAAACAACTGAGGCAAGAAGACCTTAAGACACTGGAAAAAGAAGCATAAATTAAACCTAAAGCAAGTAAAAAAAAGAAAGAAAAGAATAAAGATGAGAACACACGTTAATGTAATACAAAAGAGAAAAGAGAGAAAATCAGTGAAGCCAACAGTTGGTTCTTTGGAAAGATAAGACTGGCAAGTTTTTAGCTAGGCTGACCAAGAAAAAAGATTCAAGTTACTAATGTCAAGAATTAAAAAGGGGAAGTTACAACAGATATTACAAAGAAAAAAAATTTTTTAAAAACCCACTTATAAAGTAATACTATGAGTGTCAACAACAGTATGCCAACAAATGAAATATATGAAATAGAAAAATTTCTTGAGATAAACAAACTACCAAAAGTCACTCTAGAATAATTAGAAAGTCTGATTTACCTGTAACAGGTAAAGGTGTAGACTTAGTAATTTAAAAACTGCCCACAAAGCCACCCAGTAAAGATGGCTTCACTGGTGAATTCTACCAAACATTTAAGTGTTAATACCAATTTTCCACAAACTCTTCCAAAAGTACTAAGAGGAGGGACCATTTCTTAACTTACACGGTGAGGCCACTATTACTCTAATACCAAAACCAAACAGACATCACAAGAAAAAGACAACCACAGGGGCGCCTGGGTGGCTTAGTCGGTTAAGCGTCCGACTTTCGCTTAGGTCATGATCTCGCGGTTCGTGGGTTCGGGCCCTGCGTCGGGCTCTGTGCTGACTGCCAGCTCAGAGCCTGGAGCCTGTTTCAGTCTGTGACTCCCTCTCTCTGACCCTCCCCTGCTCAAGCTGTCTCTCTCTCTCCTAGAAATAAATAAAAATATTTAATAAAAAAAAAAAAAGAAAAAAACAACCACAGGCCAATATTCCTTGTGAATATAAACACGAAAACCCTCAATAAAATACCAGCTGGGTTTAGCAACATATAAAAAGGGCTACATGCTATGACCACGTGAAATTTATATAAGGAAGGCAAGGTTGGTTCAACATATGGAAATCAATCACTATAATATACCACTATCAGTGGAATAAACAACAAAAATAACCTGATCATCTAAGATAGAACAAGGATTTGACAAAATCCAACACTCTTTCATGTTACAAACACTTTAATGAAAAAGAACACTAGGAATGAAAGGGAATTTTTCCTCATCCTTTTATAACAAAAAGTAACCTTTTAAAGATAAAGGCCACCAGCAAAACAAACATCAACGAAAACAGTTACACCATACTTAATGGTGAAAGGCTGGGTGCCCTTAAGATCAAGAGTAAGACTGGGGCGCCTGAGTGGTTCAGTCAGTTAAGTATCTGACTCTTGACTTCAGCTCAGATCATGATCTCACAGTTTGGGAGTTCAAGCCTGCATCAGGTGCTGCACTGACAAGTGGGGAATCTGCTTGGGACGCTTTGTCTCCTCTTTCTTTACTTCTCCCCACTTGTGCTCTCTCTCACTCTCTCAAAAATAAATAATCCTCCAAAAAAAAGATCAGGAATAAGACAAGAATATCTACTCTTACTAGCTTTATTTGAAACTGTTATGGAGGCTCTGACCAGGGAAATTAGGTAAGAAGAAAAGAAAAGAAAGGGCATAATGTTGAAAGAGTTGAATATTGAAATATTAAAAAAAAAGAAAACTATTTGCACATGACATGATCTTACATTGACTGGATGGGTTGGTTCATAATTCCAGTAATTAAATCCTACAAAATAGGGGTGCCTGGGTGGCTCAGTCGGTTAGGCAGCCAACTTTGGCTCGGGTCATGATCTCACGGTTCGTGGGTTCGAGCGCCACATCGGGCTCTGTGCTGACAGCTAGCTCAGAGCCTGGAGCCTGTTTCGGATTCTGTATCTCCCTCTCTCTCTGACCCTCCCCTGCTCATGCTGTCTCTCTCTCTCAGAAATAAAAAAAAATTTTTTTAAATCCTAAAAAATATTTCTTAGGCATTTGTACCAAGCAATGTACCAAGTTCTTTACATAAGTTAGAGTATATATACTCTGTAAAATAACTCAGCACTCAGAACTCCTTGTCCTTAGACCAATCTCTCCCTTTCTAGCACTTATCAGACACTTTGGCTACAGGGATCGCATCCAAAAGAAGAGAGCAAGATTCAGAGTTCTGTTAGAAAGGAAAAGCAAAAGGAAAGTCTGATCCCTTCATACTTCAGAGTACTCTGAGAATCAGACAGAGGCAGGAGGGGCCCACACTGGAAGCCCTGAGTGGGGACAACATGTTAGAAACGTTAATGGAAATTCAGAGGGCACAGCACATGTGCCTCTCCTTGGGATTCTGGAAAGAGTCTCACACCAATCTGAGGATGACCTGTCAAAGTGGTTCCTGCATGGCCCCATGGGAACTAGGAAGGTACTGGAAGGTCTGGTCAGACCCTCTGGAAACGCCCATATATACTCCTGATTATACTTAACTAATAAGCAGAAAGGCCTTTAAACATCTCACCACAGAATTCTGGGTTTAATTAATGCACATAATACTCTCCACTGGGACTCCACAGCAACCTTCCTCACTTCCTCATCTCCTCTGACACTCTCAGCTCAGCTACTCTTTCATCTGTTTTGGTTCTGGCTCTAGGTTTTTTCCTCAAGTGCCATGCGCCTGAAAAATGTTGTTCAGTATTCCCTGGCTCCAGCAAAGCCCTCCAAACTGTCTGTTTATCAAACAGCTTTTCAGATATCACCTACTTCACAAATCACTCCTGAAATAATTACAAGAAAGACATAGAATTCCTCTGGCTCTCACCCAGATGCAGAGAAACTACACTTATTTAGTTCTGCAGAATCATAAGTGACAACAGATAGCTAATTGTGTAGTGAGAAATGAATACCTATGGATGCCAGTAATTATTCTAGAAAGAGGAAGTTTATAAACTATTATATGGAAATATGTACTGTTATACCTCTATGTACATCTCACTGTAACCCACACTAGAATAATCTCATGATAATTTACAAAACTATAATGGTATCAGTGACTAAATTATAGGGTTTAACTTTAGCTCGATGTGATGTTATACGGGAACTTCAAACAAGTGGGATTTGGTTTTAAAAAAAACTAAGTAAAAGTTCAGTTTTCTACATACAATTTTAAGACAATATTCGTATTATTACTTAGTTTACCATACAGTAACCAAGCCAAAATTTAAAGCCATGCTAAACATTGTTGGCTTAGTTTTGCCCACTATAGGGAATGTACACTTCTTACTAAGACCACTAAAAATTAAAAATACGTGACATGGAGAAAAAGTTAAGATAAAGTTGACTATTTTCAAATCTAATTTTGCCACATCAGAGGGAAGCAAAGCCCACCCTAATTATGGAATATTAATACATTATAAATCTATTCTAAAGAATTCGGTAGTAAATTTTATCCACATTGGCTTCATTTAGAGCTCTAAAGGTAACAACTGAATTAATGGATAAAATTTTAGAGATACTTAAAGAAATGATTCCTCAGATTTGTCTAACTATAAAAAGTCCAGGATATTTTGTAAGGACTTCACACTAAACTAGTTTTTGACAAAATTTATGTTATAGTGGAATTATTTAACAGACTTAAAAAAAGTGGATGCTTTAGCATGGGTCCTAATGCTCCAAAGATTCTTACTTATCTCAGGCGAAGACTTGGTATTAGGATTTTTAAACGCCCCCTGTTGATAATATGCAACTATGGTGAAAGTCTTCAAATTTAGAGCAATGAACCTGAATTTCCACAGGAAAGGCACAGGAGTATTTTTGATTTAAAAAAAAAGTGATTTCTATGACTAAGAAAAATAGGTAAACACTGATATAGCCCAATGTATTTTTTCATACAAGAAATGAACTTACTTGCTTAAGAATACAGTTACACAGTCAATCTGTTAAATTCTAATTAAAGTAACTCTGTTACATTCAGAACATAATTCCTTTTTTTGTGAAGATGAAAATGATCTTGCTCAAGATTTGGAATGTGCTATTTCCAAATCATATGAAGAATTCACAAACATTCAGCACTGCCCAGATGGAAGAATTTTGCATGCATTAAACCATGACATTAAGTATGGTCATGGGAACCATAGTCTTTAATCCACAGAAATGAGACACCCATAGAACCAATGTTTCTTAGTTTAGTAACATGCACTAAATAAACTACCACAATATCACTTGTAAAGGATAACTGCAACATCCCAAACTATATCATCTTCTATCAGAAGACCCTTCAACTGGCTTTCTGTGTGGCTTGAGCTAGATTTCAGATCAAAAAACATTTAAATGTAATCAACTTCCTAGAAAACACTGGGGATTGAAATCATATCACAGAATCTCCCCTTCCCACAGGCAATGTAAACAGGCACAGCACATATAATATAAACAACAACAAAAAAGGTAAAAGCTAACACACACACACAAAAGCTAACACCCCCAAAAAGAACACAGGCACAAAATCCTACACAGCATTTGAAAATGGCAGCAAGGAATGAAACAGAAGGTCATAGCCCTGTTCCCCCACACAGTACATTGGATGAGAATGACTCATTAAAATCCTGAGAAGTCTCATTGATTTCCCATGGAAAGCTGAGTGTGAGTTCAACTTATGGAGAAGCCAGGGAAAACCTGAGGAGTAAATGTCCCTACCTAGCAACAGAGCAACTCATCAGAAAGTAGAAAAACAGAGAGGACCAGTGGTGGTGATCTCTACCAGATGGGAAAAAAACCAGACAGTGAAGACAGTATGATCCTCACCACAGAGCATCAATTATCTCCAGCATTCAACAGGAGAAGAGGAGACATAAGGAACATAAGGAAAAAAGATTCTTAGACAGCAAGAGGCTGAGCCAACGCCCGTTACAATCATCAGGGCATAGAGGAGACTGTTGCTGGACAGTGATGGGGCAAATGAGGAAATCCAATGCCAAGCATGATTCTCTGAAAGCAAAAAGTGCAGGCACTGTGGACTTCAGCTGAAATGAGATAAATCCAAAAAAAAAAAAAAAAAGAAATGGGATAATCCTCTAAATTTTAGAGTTCTCTTCTTTGAAAAGAGAATACTGTCATGAGCAGATGGAGTGATCCTGAACAAGCCATGAAAAGAGGAGCCTGAGAACACACACAGCATGTTCTCAGACTCTTTAATCAAAAGATGTCCAACCCCAGCTAAACTCTTCCTTCCCTTTTTTGGGCTCAGGACATGAAGCACCTGAAATCCCTGACTCTCAAACATAAGCTAAAGACAGGAAGACAACCCAGGTAACTTTGGAAGGGAGAAAAGGGAAATTCACCTACACCAAGTCAGTGCAAATAGAAATTTTGGACAGAGCTGCCCATTGAAAGAAAGCAGAAGACAAAAAGAAATGGGACAGGGAATATGTAACATACTCTAATTTAGTATTTTCATAAGACACAAAACATATTAGAAAAACAAGAATACTTCTTTATAAGAAAAGAAGTATAGTCAAAGAACCAAGATAATCACATGAGTTCTTTGCACCAAAGAATAATTTGTCAAAGAGCTATATTAAGTAATAAAAAGGCTGGTAGAGGAGACAGAAGCATCCAATAAAAGTAAAACTTAGCTAAAGAAAAAGCTGAAGACAATATAAAAACACCTCACTCAATTCTAAGACCAGTAAATTAATTTAAAAAAGAAAAACAGAAGAGACACAGATAGAAAAGAATTATGAAGACAGAACCAATTAAAGAGCAAATAAAAGCTCAAAAGTCTAATAAAAAAATCCATACACTTGAAGTAGTGAACCTATTGTAGTAGCAGAACTATACAAAGATATAATACAAGAAAATCTCCTTAAAATTAATGCCAAGGATTTGAGTCCACATCAAATGTTCACACCACTTTCACTAAAGTTCACACAGAATAAATGATACACATAATCACACAGTACAAACTGCTCAGGTATCTGGGGAAAAAACATCAAGTAACTTAGCAAGGAAAAAAAAAATCAGGCTGGGGCACCTGGGTGGCTCAGTTGATTAAGTGTCCGACTTTGGCTCAGGTCATGATCTCATGGTCCGTGGGTTCGAGCCCTGCATTGGGCTCTATGCTGACAGCTCAGAGCCTGGAGCCTGCTTCAGATTCTGTGTTTTCCTCTCTCTTTTCCCCTGCCCTGCTCATTCTCTCATTCATTCTCTCTCTCTCTCTCTCCCTCTCTCTCTCCCCCTCTCAAAAATAAATATTTTTAAAAAGGCTAGATTCAGACTCCTTCACAGCACACTCAATGACAGAAAATAACTAGATATCTATAAAAATAAGAGGAAAAGTACAAGTCTTCCATATATATCTATTTATGTCTGAGTTTAAGTGTAAGGCAATAGGTTGACAATGTACACAATGAGAAAGCATTCATGAACATTTCCTAGGAAAAGCACGGATGACAAAATCCAGTCAACCAACAGGTGTGGTAAAAAAAAAAAAAAAAGTAAAAAGAATACAGCACATATGCCCCTTATGGTGGACAGATAACAGAAACTGTATAATGTTAATGAATCAAGAAATGATGGCCTACATATATTAATCAGGTTTTGAAGTTTTAAGCCAAAATAGTAACAATATTGAAGGGAGATTGGTACAATGTTTAAGTGAGTTTAAATAATTTATGTTTAAAAACTTTTTGCACTAACTTTGCAAGAACAAAATCTCTGAACGAACAAAAATAAGCAGGCCAAAAAAAAAAAAAACCCCAAAAAACAAAACAACAACAACAAAACCCCTTTCTATGAGCTGTGACATTTTGTTCAACATAAATTTAGTTCTAAACTCCTTGAGAGGATGTGGCTGGTATGACTGAAAGTAATAAAAAATGTACTCCTACTATTTATCTAATGATATTTCCTGCCTCCTTGGCCATTTGCTCCTTAAGACATCCACACTAATTATGGAGATAATAATTAGTGACATTGCTTTCTCAAAGTCTCCAAATAAATTCCCCAGAGATGGAAGTATAATGATTCATGAAGTGTCCCTCACCTTTTCCCTAACTGCCAGTGAGCAGGGGTTTAACGCTAGCAGAGGATGCAGAAAGCATAAAGGACTACTGCATTTCCCCAGGGAAGAGCTGACTGGATTACATTTATTATAGTATCAGCATACTTTTTCAGAACATATAGTTTCTATTCCCTAAAACTCCTCCACCTCACCTACCACATACCAATTATTTATTTCAAGAAGTTATGCACGGGGGTTTATTCATATTGCATAGTAGCACACAGCATCAACCAGATCTGTAAAAGGTGTTAAATTTAGATTTTAATACTCACACCATTTTTCTACAAGCAGATAAAGGCATACATAGACAGAGGCATTAATCTCAAAACCTGAAGTTAAATTGGTTTGAGCAATAACAATCAGTGTTCAATTCTTTAAAATGGCTTTACTGACATATAACCAATATACACTAACCTGCACATACTTAAAGTATATATGTGTTTATATATGGTATGAACCCATGAAATAATCACTACAACCTACATAATGATCATATATCCCTAGCCCCCCACAATTGTCCAGTGCTTCCTTGAAATTACTCCATCTGGTCCATCCACACACCTTTCCATCCCCTGGCAATCACTGGTCTGCTATTTGTCACAAAATTTGAATTATCTAGAATTATATATAAATAAAATCAGACAGAACGTACTTTTTGTGTGCCTTTGTTCACTCAGCATAAAAATCTTGAGGTTCATCAATACTGCATGCATCAGTAGTTCATTACTTTTTATAAATGAGAAGTACCCCATTGTATAAATATACAACAACTTTCTTATGCATTTACCTGTTGACAGACATTTGGATTGTTTCCAATTTGGGAGCTATTACATATAAAACTGCTATGAGCCCTGACTGCAAGTCTTTGTATGGATATATGCTTTCATTTATTTGGGGCAAATAACTGTAACCATTACATCATATAATAGGTATACGGTATACGTTTACATTTTTAAGAAACTGACAAAGTGTTTCCAAAGTAGTTGCACCATTTACATTCTTACCAGCAATACGTGAAAGTTCCAGCATGTGACAGTAATATCTCACTGTATTTTTTTTTTAATACTCACTTATTTTTTCAGAGAGGAGAGACATAGAGGAGCAAAGAGAGAGGGAGACATAGAATCTAAAGCAGGCTCCAGGCTCTGAGCTGTCAGCAGAGCCCGACATACGGCTCGAACCCACAGACCGCAAGATCATGACCTGAGCCAAAGTTGGATGCTTAACCGACTAAGCCAGCCACGTACCCCAGAAATTTTGTTTCCCTAATGACTATGATGTTAAACCTATTTTTATGCATTTTGTTGTTGTTGTTGTTGTTGCCATTCATTTACCTCTGCTGCAATTAAGTGTTTCCACAAATCTTTGCCTATTTTTCTAATTGAGGGCTTTGTTTTCTTATTATTGAGTTTGGAGATTTCTCTATATATTATTCTGCACCCAAGTCCTGTATAAGACATATGATTAACAAATTATCTTCATCAGTTCATCCTCTGACTTTGTAGTCTCTTAACAATACCTTTGAAGGGGCGCCTGGGTGGGTTAGTCGGTTAAGCGTCCGACTTTCGCTTAGGTCATAATCTCGCGGTTCGTGGGTTCGAGCCCCGCGTCGGGCTCTGTGCTGACTGCCAGCTCAGAGCCTGGAGCCGTTTCAGAGTCTGTGTCTCCCTCTCTCTCTGACCCTCCCCTGCTCAGGCTGTCTCTCTCCTAGAAATAAAAGAAGTTTAAAAAAAAAAACAATACCTTTCAAAACTGGCATTTTTTAATTTTGATGAAATCCAGCTTATCAATTTCTCTTTTTGGGGGGAAAGGGTGTCATTCTTTTGATGGTATGCTAATGACTTGTGCCTAACTCAAACTCCTAAAGATCTTGTGTTTTCCTCTAGAGGTTTTATTGCTTTAAGTTTCACATTTAGGTCTATGAGTCATTTGATTTAATTTTTATATTTAGTGGGAGGTATGGATCAAAAGTTAATTTGTTTGCAGCATATGGATATCCAATTTTTCCTGCACTATTAATCAAAAACACTCCAAAAAATTACCTTTGCAGCTTTGTTGATCTATTATTTACGGGTATGTTTTGGGGTTCTCTATTTGTCTATCTTTATGCCAAACTCTCTTGATTACTATAGCTTGATAATAAATTTGAAATCCTGGAGTCTGTCTTCCAGTTATGTTCTTTCTTGAATGTGCTTTGACTTTTCTAGGTTCTTCGCATTTTCATATGAATTTTCTAATCAGTCTCTCAATTTCTCCAAAATTCTGTTGTCATTTTTATCAGAACTGTGTTGAAACTAATAAATTAATTTGGGGAGAAGAGGCATTCCACAATAGTGAGTCTTCCATGCCATGTACAAAAGTATATTTGTTTTCATTAATTTATTTAGGTCTTCATTAATTTGGCTTAGCAATTTTCCATAGCTTCCAGTATACAAATTGTATGCATTTTTTATCATAATTAGCCCTGAGCATTTCATTATTTATATATGGAACTGCACATAGTATTGTTTTTAAATTAGATTGTCAACTAACCACTGGTAAAGAAATCCAGCCGACTTCTGTAAACTGATCTTGTGTTGTGCAATCCTGCTACTTACTTTCTATATAGACTATGATGTCATCTGCAAGTAAAAGTTTTTACTTTTTCTTTCCAATCTCTATAACTTTTATTTTTATTGTCTTACTGCTCTTGCTAGAACCAAATACTACAGTGTTCAAATGAGGTGGCAAGAATGGCTTTCCCTGCTTTGTTCCTGATATTAGGGTAAAGGAATTTGGCTTTTCATCATTAAGTGTAAGGTCAGCTACAGGTGTTTTAGAAATGCCCTTTCATCACATTGAGGAAGTTTTTTCTTATTTTCTAGTTTGTTGACAGTTTGGAGCAATAGATTCTGTCAAATGGTTTTTTCTGCAGCTATTCAGATGATCACAGAATTTTAAAAAATTGTTAGTATGGTGAGTTACACTGAGTTTTTTAAATACCTTGGGATAAATCCTAATTTTTTATGCTAGCCTTTCAAAGTATTGTTGATACGCATCACTAAAATTCTGAGAATTTTACATCATGAGAAATATCTGTATGTTACATTCTTTCCCTGAAATATATATTTTTTAATTTTTTTAATGTTTTTTTAAAATTTATTTCTGAGAGAGAGAGAGAGAGAGAGAGCATGATCAAGGGAGGGTCAGAGAGAGAGGGAGATACAGAATCTGACGCTGGCTCCAGGCTCTGAGCTAGCTGTCAGCACAGAGCCCAACGCGGGGCTCGAACCCACGAACCGCGAGATCATGACCTAAGCGAAAGTCGGACGCTTAACCGACTGAGCCACCCAGGCGCCCCTAAATATGTTTCTGGTTTGGGTATCAAGGTACTTCAACCTCACAGAATGAGTTGGGAAGCTTTAACTCCTGCTCAGTTTTCTAAAACAATCTGCATACAATTGGCATCACTCCAGTTGTAAATGTTTGGTAAAATTCACCCATGAAGCCACCTAGGTCAGGATTTTTCTTTATGAGAAGGCTTTTACAGATTCAATGTCTTTAATCAATATAGGAATATTCATGTTATTTGTTTCATTTTGAGTAAGCTTTACTGATTTGTGTCTTTTAAGAAACTGTCCACTTTATTTTTATTGGCTTAAAGGTTTTCATCCTATTGCCTCATTTACCCACTTAATATCAGTGAAATCTGTAATGATATCACCACTCATATTCCTGACATTGATCATTTCTGTCTTTGTGGTATCCATTTTTGGTTTAACTTGCTCTTCTTTTGCTAAGTTTTTAATGAAGAAACTGAGTTCACTTACTTAAAACCTTTCTTCTTGGGGCGCCTGGGTGGCTTAGTCGGTTAAGCGTCCGACTTTCGCTTAGGTCATGATCTCACGGTTTGTGGGTTCGAGCCCCTCATCGGGCTCTGTGCTGACCGCCGGCTCAGAGCCTGGAGCCTGTTTCAGTCTGTGACTCCCTCTCTCTCTGACCCTCCCCTGCTCACGCTGTCTCTCTCTCTCTCCTAAAAATAAATAAAACATTAAAAAAAAAAAAACTTTCTTCTTTTAATGTAGACCTTAGCACTATAAACTTCCCACTAAATACTGTTAGAGGCATTCCACATATTTTGATACATTGTGGGGGTTTTTTTAATGCCCATTTATTTTTGAGAGAGAAACAGACTGAGTGCAAGCGATGGGGGGCAGAGAGAGGGAGACACAGAATCCAAAGCTGGCTCCAGGCTCTGAGGTGTCAGCACAGAGCCTAATACGGGACCCGACCTTGTGACCCAAAGATCATGACCTGAGCCAAAGTTGGATGCTTAACTGACTCAGCCACCCAGGTGCCCTTGATATTGTGTTTCTATTTTCATTCAAGTCAAATGTTTTCTATTTTCCCTTTTGATGTCTTCTTTAATCCACAGGTGTTAGAAATGAATTATGCAATTACTGAATGTACCTTGCAGAAATCTGTTATTGGATTCTGATTTAATTCCATTTTGGAATGAGAACACAAATCGTGTAATTTATTAAAACTTGGTTCACAACTCAGAATATGACCGATCTTGCTACGTGTTCCACATGCACTTGAAAAGAATGTACATTCTCTGCTGTTGTGTAACAGAGTTTTCCATAAACCTCAAACTCATTACGTATGTTGATAGTGACGTTCAAGTCTTCTATAGCTTTATTAACTTTATCTACTTCTCTCAATTACTGAGAGGTGCTGAAATCTCCAGCCATAACTCTGGTTTTGTCTATTCCTCTTTCCAGTTCCATCAGTTTTTACTTCATGTACTTTGAAGTCATGTTATGAAGTGTGTGAACATTTTGAATTGTTATACCCCCTTAAATGATTTCTTATTATGAAATGATCTTCATGCCAGATGTTCTTTGCTCTGGAATCTACTTTGTCTGATATGAAGCCACTCCAGGTTTTCTTCTGATTAGTGTTAGCTAGATATTTCTTTTTCGGTCCTTTTGCTTTTAATCTATTAGCATCAACTAGTTAAAATCGATTTCTTACAAGCAACATATAATTAGATATTGGTTTCTTTAACATAACAATCTTTGGCTTTTATTTAGATATTGAGACCATTCACATTTTAACAATCACTGATATGGTTAGGTTTGTTCTAATTGTCCACTTATTTGCCTTATCTGATTTTGCTGCTTTAAATAGTTTCTGTTCGATTGTATCACCTTTTGTTGACATACTAGTTACAACTCTGTATTTTTTGGTGGTTGCTTTAGGGCTTAAGAGCACACATCTTTCATGTATCAACGTCTGTCTTCAAGTAACATTATGCTATTTGACAGTATAAGAACCTCCTAGTCTCTGTATTGTTGTTTTACCATATTTCACTACCACATCAGCTATAAACTCTACAGAAAATTGTAACTATTTTTGTTTAAACACCCAATTGCTTCTTAAAGAGTTGTAAATGCTAAGAAAAAAAAATCTTATGTATTTACCCAGATACGTTTTTGATGCTCTTCATTCCTTTGCATAGATTCATACTTATATCTGGTATTACTTTTCTTCTTCCTGAAGGACTGCCTTTAACATTTCTTGAAGTGGAAGTCTGCTGGTGATGAATTATTTCATCTTTTATTGTTTAAAAAAGGCTTGGGGTGCCTGGGGGGCTCAGTCAACTGGGTGTCCCACTTCTGCTTAAGTCATGACCTCATGGCTCGTGGGTTCGAGCTCTGTGTTGGTCTCTGTGCTAACAGCTCAGAGCCTGAAGCTGCTTTGGAATCTGGGTCTCCCTCTCTCTCTGCACACCCTCCCCCACCCCCTGATCATGCTCACCCTCCCTTTTTCCAAAAATAAGTAAATATTACAAAAAAGCTTTATTTTGCATGTTTTTGAAAGATACTTTCCTGGATACAGAATTCAAGAAGGACCTTTTTTTTTAATTGCAGTACTTTAAGTATGCTGTTCCAAGTGTCTTTTCATTTGCACTGGTTTCAGAAGAAATTTTTTGTGACCCTTATTTTTTTGTAACTTTGTACAAAAAAAAGAGTCTTTCTCCAGCTCCTTATATGGTTTTCTCTGTTTAAGTAGTTAGCAGCAACTTCATTATAGTGTCCCTTGAGATAGTTTTCTCATTGTTTCTTTGTCTGGGATTCATTGGTCTTCTGTCACTTTACAGAATTCATCAAACTTGGACAATTTCCACACATTATTTTTTCAAATATGTTTTCTCTACCATCACTGCTGTGATAACTCTGATTACATGTATATAGTACACTGGAAGTTGTGAACAAAGCTCAATGAGGTGCTCCTGTATTTTTTTTTAAACTTTTTCCCCCTGTGTTTCTTTTTAAGTAATTTCCACTGCTACATCTTCAACCTGCCATTAATTCTATCCAGAATATGTTTCACTTCAGGTATTTTAGTTTTCATCTCTAGAGATGCAGTTTGGCTTTCACGTCTCTCACATTTTAAATCTGGTCTCTAGCTTTATGGACATCCAGAAAATCCAGATAAGTATTTTATCTCCTAGTCTGCAAATTCTAACATCAATGTAGGTTTTGGATGGATTTTAGCAAATTGGTATTTCCTCTCATTATGATCATATTCTACTGCTTATCTATAGACAATGTTTGAATAAGAATGTTTGATTAGATGCCATATATTGTGAATTTTACCTTACTGAGTGCTTAGTATTTCTATAGCCTTATAAATATTATTGACCTTTGCTCTTGAATGTTTGAACCTCCTGGATGTTGTTTTTATAATTTATCCAGCAGGGCTAGAGCATTCATTCTGTAGCTAATTATTCCCCGCTTTAGAAGAAGGAACCGTTCTAAGTACTGTAACCATTGTCTCATAGCATCTGTGGTTCTCCATTCTGGTTTGAAAGAAAGGCAGTATTTAAGGGCTTGTGTGTGTTCTCAGTATCATTCCTCCAAATTGTTTTGGGTGACTCCCTTCTCTAGCCTCCTGCACATTCCTCCTATGCATATGCTGAGCAGTATTCTAATGAAAATCTGAGAGAGGCCCTCTGAAGATATCTACAGTATTTTCTGAGTCCTGTATAGAGCATTTTCCTCTCCAAGGGAACTCTTGCCGAGAACCTTAGCCACCTTGGTCTTCCCAGAAGCTCAATCCCATCTCAATTTAAGAAGTCTGTCTGAATGTACAACAAACAAACACCTCCCTCAAACAGCAACCTGCGGAAGTCTAACAAAGTTCTTTCTTTTGGGGACCACTATATTTTGCTATCTAATGTCCAGTAGTATCTTGAAAACCATGGTTTCATATATTTTGTTCTGGTTTTCGGTTCTTTTCAGGCTGCAGGCTTAATCAGGTTCCTGCTAGTCTCTCTTGGCTGGAAAAGGATTCTCAATTTAGTTTTAAGCATGATGAGTTTTGAATAACTATTTTAGAAAATCATACACATAAACAATCTCTGGGTCTATGAATTCAGAGATATAATATGAAATTTATATACCAAAAAGATTTCCCTAGGCCAGATGACAAATGAACCTTGTTATCATTCTCATACTGAACAAGTGACACATTACAGGGTGGGACACACAAAGTTCCACAGGGTGGGGATATATGACTTTGGCACTGTTTGTGTTTCACTTAAAGTTATGGTTAAGTGCATGAGTTTTGAGGTTATGTCACTTGTGTTCAAATCCTACTTTCTCCCTGTATTATCTGGGTGAATTTGGGCAAAATGCTTTGCCTATTTATGCCTCAGTTTTCTTATCTGTTAACGTGATGCTTAAAAAAAATGGGGTCTCTGAGTTGTTGTAAGCATTAATTCCTCCCAAGCACTTATCATAGTAAATACCCAGTAACGTTTCCCCATTTTACATAATTTTCCTTACCAAATTAATAATAGCTGTCTAATTTTATGCATACATAAATCATAATCTCAGCCAAAACACAAACGTAATACATCCATTGCTATTATCCGGTTGACACACAAGGAGTTCTGAATGAGGTCTCTGTCTCAGTCTCTCCACCCTCCATTCCTTTTTGTTTGCTAGTCTAGAGTAACCTCTTCTCTTAGAGAATGACTTTCAAGTACAGAGGCCCGTCGTGATCCCTCTCCGCAGTGCCTGCTGAACAGAGGGCAGACTCTTGACTCTGGCATTACCAGACTTTGTATATTATGGTTCAAGTCTATTTGTTCAGCCTCATCTTCTACTCCTCCATTTCACTCACTGTGTCTTACAGCCTCTATGGTAAGTAAACCTGCGTGAACATCCAAGGGCCTATACCATGTCTATACGTTTTTCATTCTATTTCTTCTACTTGGAAGCCCAGTCCCTCTTAAGTCCCATAACTGGTGTGTCTTGCACATACTGCACTGTGTGGAGAAGAAGGAACACAAAGGCAGCTTCAAATAAAAAGCTCTGCTCTTCACAGGTTCGCTGCCAAGTAAGCAAGCAGGCAACACAACAATGAAGAGAACTATTCTAGAGAGATGGAGTATGTGACAGGGAAATAAAAAGGACTTCAGGCTTAATTTTGCCTGAAAAGTAAACTGAGGCAGAGAGTGGATGGTGGTTAAGGAAGTTTTCACAGAGGAACTATTATCTAGATGTTTGAAGACCCTTCGCAATCTCTTTCTATAAGAATGAGCAACATGCAAGACTACTGATTACAAGTATGCTGAGCAAAATAAACCTTTCATATACATCAGTTCCACTGTGAAATGCTCACAAATAGACCTTGTGTATCAGGAAGCAGGGGACTAAGACCAAAGAGACCAGTGAAATACTGAGTAACTACTGAAAGCAACACGGGTATTTAGAGCACAAATAGGTCAAAGCAAGATAAATAGGATCTAAAAGTTCAACTTTATAACATGCAAGGTAATGATAATATACAATATCTTTCCACTTATTTTTGCATATGATCATAAAGAACCTCGCAAAAGTTAAAACAATGAAGCTTAGATTGTTCACAACTGATGCACCTTGATTTGATATAGTCCCAGCAACCCGGGAATTTTATCTCATCCAAGACAATTTTGTCTAAGAGAGCACATCATATCTTGTTTTTATTTTCCACAATGACAGCTGATCATTCAATGTGTACTTACTCTGTATCAGCCCTGGCTAGGTACTTTGTCTCTCATTTAATTCTCATACCAGGAAGGTGAGCCTCTCTTAAAATACAGTATCCTCAGTAAGAACAGCATGAAACTTTATTTGTATGACTTATGTAATTAATAAAATCCTCTATTCCCCATTCAAAATTTCATTTTTGACTATTCTATTTTGAATAGCCAGCCACCATATCTACTTTTTTTTTGATAACTGGGGAGTCCAATCGAAAGAGATTAGCATCAATGATTATCATTTGTTAAATGCAAGATGTTATATTGTGTCATTTAAGTCACAAAAATAAGGATGACATGATAGACCCATATTTTATATGCAGAAATAAGGATCAGAGAGGGTAATCACATTTCCAAGGTGATATGGGTCTTAATATTCAGTTCTAATTCTGACCACACCCTGTGTTCTTAAAACAACAAATATCACTTAGTGGATGTGTACCACATGCCAGGCACTCTGCCTCTTACATAGTAGGAGCCTAACATGTTATTGCTTTTAATCTTTCCAACCACTCCATGAAGGAGCTGCATGTCCAGAATCCTTTATGTGAAACCACTGGATATAGGTGCTATTTATGAATTTATAACGTCTGGAATTTTTGACATACACTTGATCCTTGAACAACACAGAAGTTAGGGGCACTGACCCCAGTGCAGGTGAAAATCCACATAAAACTTTTGACTCCCCAAACTTAACCATTACCAACCTATTGTTTGACCGGAAGCCTTATCGGTAACACAAGCCGTTGATTAATACATATTTTGTATGTCATGTGTATTACAGACTCTATTTTTACAATTAGGTAAGCTAAGAGAAAAGAAAAGGTTATTAAGAAAATCATAAAGAAAATACATTTACAGTACTGGACTGTATTGAAAAAAAATCCACATATAATTGTACCTGCAGAGTGTATACCTATGTTGTTCAAGGGTCAAATATACAGAGTGTACATGCACATTTTATTATTAATTTTGGCTGAATCCTATATAACATTTTCATTATATTTAACTCGTGTGTGTGTGTGTGTGTGTGTGTGTGTGTGTGTGTGTGTGTGGTAGCTCTGCTCAGGTTCCATGCCAGTTAGTTTCTAATGTCTAATGTCTTCCAACATCGAGTTGAAACAGGAAAGGAGGAAAATATTTATGGAACAACACAAATATAAAATATGTTAATAAATTTAAATTTTCTCTGCCTCTAGGTAGATAAACCAAAAACAAAGCAATGTATAAATAAGGGCACTTAAGAGTGGGGAGGAATGAAAACACTCACTGCTTTAATTCAAAAGAGTTTCATAAATAAAGCATCCAAGTCTAACAGGCTGCCAGCACATTTGATCATATTGCACAGATCTGAACAGCAGAGATTTAAAGCAAAGACTGAGAAGTGGGAGCCCCGGCTTCTCCCACAGCAGATCCATCAATGACTCTCAGACGCAGACCCTTCCTTTCTAGAACCAAGGGTCTCCACTCCTAGTCTTAACATTACATCTTTCTTTTCCTTCATCCTTCCTTTCTTCCCTCCCTTCCGTCTCTTTTACTTCCCACTGTCTGCTTTTTTGCTCTCATTCTCCTTCCCTTCTATTCTTAATGGCATTCAAGATAAGGGTGTCATCTGAGCTAGTGCCAAAAAGTAAAGTTCCCACAGATCGTTTGGTATTTCTCTGATGCCCATTTAAGGTTAAGTTTAGCTTAGAGAGTGCAAGGTTATAAAATGTTCTTAACAGACTCGCAAGTGCAGAAGTGTGTGTGTGCGCGCGTGCGTACGTGCGCGTGTGGGCACACGTGAGTTTGACATCTGTGGTTGGTAACATTCTCTGCTCCTTCTAATTTCATTCTCACTAAATCTTCAGAGGGCAAAAGAAAGACAGACATCTTATTTCTATAAAACAAGTTCAGCTCAGTGATTGTGGTAATTGGTAATTAAGTATTAAGTTTAAATAATGTTATTTAGCAAAAAGTCAATCATGCTGTATCTTGCAATATCAATACAAGAATTAGTCCAAAATTACTTTTCTCACTATAATGAGTTTTTTTCACTCAAATTAACTGAAGGAGGACTTTTCTAATTCATCTTTAATCAGCAAGAATTTCTGAGCTCTCACATAGAGTTGTTCCTACTATTATAGTATTTACATAGTGCATTACTTTTTATTGTTTAAGTAGATGATCACTACCGTTCTTTAAATAGTTTGCTTTTCGTTAACAGAAGAGTTTATATTGCTTTCTTTGTCACGTGAGCTGCAACTACTTAGCCTAACACGTAATAAGCACTCCAAAGGTACATGATAAATAAATGCTTATAAATAAATTTACTTTATTTAAGAATAAAAAATTGCCCTCCTACATATTCTTACTTGTAGTTAAAAACGTACAAAGAAATAAAATCTCAATAGCGCTAGGGAAAAAACTACAGATATTTGTAAGATTTGGGAATGCAGGAAGACTTTCTAAACACAATACCCAAGGAGTTAAGTCATTTAAAAAAGCCTGTTTAGAGAGAAATAAACAGAATAGATCCAAAGTTTTAAATTTTCACATACTCAACAACTCAGTAGTTGCATTTTTATACTAAATCCCAAGAATAAAATCCTGGGTATAGATTTATCTGCATAGATTCTTATCACAGCATTGCTAAAATACAAGCAAGCCAACATAAAAAGGAAAACCTGGAAATGGCCCTAAATGTCAGCTAACAGAAAAAGAGAAGGCAGGCAGCTCTATCACAGGAATCGAGTTTAAGGTCTTAAATTAGATTCTGTGATGTCCTCTTGCCCTTATACTCCCCACTGGTACTCTAAGTTTGACCTGGGCAACTTTCCCTCATCTGTGAGATCAAGAAAGTAACCTTACAAACATGGCATGACTGTACAGAATCCCCACCCTCACTGTTACAATGTGCAGGGAAACCATATGAATCTACAAAGTAACGTATTTAACAAGAGCAATGAGAAACAGGATACAAGTAGATTTCATGTTACACAACAGTGGATTGCAGTAAGGATAGAAAGACTGTATGTGAAGTAGAAAAAAGGATTCAAAGCGTATCCTCCAAAATGTTATAAAATAATTCATTCTGACTGGAGGAATTATAAATACTTGCATATTTTTATTTTTTGCTTTATAATAAGCGTGTATTTCTTTTAGATAAGAAAATTACAATGAAAGGAATGTTTTCTGAAAAATACTGTTTACACATTTCTTGGAAGTATTAAATTAGCTCTGAACAGAATTTTGCATAATATACCAGACCCTCTCTCACCATGGTTTCCTGTATTCCTGGTCACTCTAATTTGCTGTTGCTTCATGGGCTGAACCAACCCACTGTAAATATTTTATTGTAACTTCCAATTTATTACTGTTGATTTATTCCTGCATCAATTATTTCTGAAGAAACTTAGGTCTGGTCTAGAAAATTCTGAAAATTCAGGAAAAGCCCAGCTTTGCCTGCCTCCACTCTTGTTCTTGGGAGAATCTGGACAGGGTCTGAGTAGGCTGAAGAGCGCCACAGTTCCTTTACTATCCAAATGTGGGTGGATGAGCAAAAATATACAGAATAATTCCATAGCCTATAATTAGATTTCAAGTTCCATTATGCAACTTGAAGATGGTGGTGGCCTCCTTTTAGAGAAGTCACCATCACCATATTCCCACTGAATTAGACAAACGGGATGATCTATCCATCTGCTAAATGTCTAGTTTAGGCATAACCATAATCATACAGAGTTTGAATAAGGGTTCCAACAATAAAATCCTGCCTTACAAGGCAGTGAGTGAGTGAGAGCCCTGTGACCAGAGAGGTATTCAAGCAGAGGGTGAGTGACTCCTCTACATGCTTTCAGACACTGAGATCATGCATTAGGTTCTACAACTGGATGGTTTTATGAAAGTTATCCTAAAGCGGGGGCACCTGGGTGGCTTAGTCGGTTAAGCATCCGACTTTCACTTAGGTCACGATCTCACAGTTCGTGAGTTCGAGCCCCACATCGGGCTCTGTGCTGACTGCCAGCTCAGAGCCTGGAGCCTGTTTCAGTCTGTGACTCCCTCTCTCTCTGACCCTCCCCTGCTCAGGCTGTCTCTCTCTCTCTCTCTCCTAGAAATAAATTTAAAAAAAAAATTAAAAAAAAAAAAAAGAAAGTTATCCTAAAGTGAAACCCATTCATATTCCATTTTGCACAAAGGCTTGAAAGTTCACATTTTATAAACTTTAACATTGGCAACCTGACTTCACCTTTTTAAAAGGAGCTTCAGATTCACAAGTGGAGTTTTTCTTAAAAACATCAACAGATTAAAAAGTAAATCCCCAATCCTCCTTTCAAAGGTACCATTTACTGCAAAGTGTACATTTTAGGGTAAATGTCACTAAATATAAGGATATTTGAAATTTCACCAAATGTATGTACTTTTTAAAGAAAGTCATGTTTACATGATAAAAAGTATGTTGTAGTGATTTATGGATAATTTAGAAGAGTCTAGAATATATTTCTAACAGATGTTCCTTATATAAGCCTTAAGGAAAATCCAAGATTTCAACAATCATTTAAGTCAAAGAAGGTGAAATAGGGACATTGGGCTGGCTGCATTCATGATCAAGTAACCACCATATCTTGTCCAAAAATCCCTTAGGTAAATTCATTTTTTGCCTACCCGCCCCCTTCAGGTTTCTACTGATAAATAATAAGGAGCATTATAAGTATAAGGAGGGGAAAAAAGCACCAGATCTTGATATATGATGCAAATTCCAGTTCTATGTATTCTCAGGCTTATATTAAGTGCAATATTTATCTTTTCTCAGATGCCATCTGTTTGGAGAGAGAAGTCACAAAGAATGGAGTCCCTTCACATGCCGTGGACACAGCTGGGTTGTCTGCCTTCTACAATCAGCAGAGGCCATAAGAACTCTTGAATGCTAAATATAAAAGGTTATTGTCCATATCAGCAAGAGTGAGAAGAGAACTCCAAACAGGTTCTGCTTACCTAGCACCAAGACTCAAGTGAAATGCCATAATCATGCCAGCCACTCAGTTACCACTCAGTCTGTCTCCAGTACAGAAACCAGTCTGCCAGAAGCAGAGAGCTGGAAAAGCAGCCATGTTTTTATCATACAACTGACCCCCAGAGGCCAATTTAAAGGAAAATTATATGTATCCTACATCAAGGAGGAAAAAGAGCTCTCATTTTATAAAAGTATTTTTTCCCTTTTAAGAGAAGAACATATATTTTGAAACTTCATAATTGAAAAAAAAATACAAACTATCAACATTAACAGGACAGGTGCACCTATTCACTACGCTCAACATAAATAAATTATTCCTTTTGTATTTGTGTACACAATGCTTCTTAAGAAAAATTATGAACTCTACTTTTAGTGAGATTATCTATTACACATTAAAATATTCCACTGAACATATCTTCTAAAAGCATGTAGGTTCATATTTGAAATACAAGAATGGATATTGCTAGGGTTTTTTTTTTGTAAGAAATGAAGTTTTAGAACTTTCACCCAAAGGGTAGAAATTAAAAAGATTTTTAAGAAACAAGCCCATGTTTTTAAACTTAAAAAAAAAGATGGGGGGGCACCTGGGTAGCTCAGTCTGTTGAGCATCTGACTTCAGCTCAGGTCATGATCTTGCTGTTCGTGAGTTTGAGCCCCATGTCAGGCTCTGTGCTGACAGCTCAGAGCCTGGAGCCTGCTTCCGATTCTGTGTCTCCCTCTCTCTGCCCCTCCCACGCTCGCACTCTGTCTCTCTCAAAAATAAATAAATATTTTAAAAAATTTTAAGAAACAAGCCCATTTTTTAAAAAAATATTCTCTAGGCCCATTCATTAACTAATTTCTTAATTTCTTCTGAAAACATGCTATTGTACATGTAAAATATATGTAAGTCTTTATCGGATTCCCATAAATTTAGTAAGGACTAACAAATCTAATGAATGAATAACTGTTGAAGAATAATGATGTAATGCCTGGAAGCCTCTGACTTGACACTGCCCAATTCCTTTACCAATTAGGAACTGAACTTGAAATCTGCTTCAGACTGAGAGAACTGCCAAGATTACATGACTTCCAGAAAAATGAACATCATCTCCACCAACTATAATTATGTTTGAGATTTTAAATTAAACTATTATCCATGCTATAGTATTTAAATAAACTTAACATTAGGTAGGAAATTTGTGTCATTCCATTCTCAACAACTTACCTTTTTATGCTAACATTTCACAATTAATTCTTCTTCCCCAAATAAAAGCATCTGGTAAAGACATTTAAATGTATCCCAAGTATATCTATAAACTCTGTCATTTGTGGAATGTACTTCAGTCCCAAGAAATCTCAATTACTTCAGGAATAATATAAATATGGTGATATATATACACATACCAGTGTATGGTAAATGGCTGCTCTATCTTACTTTTCAAACTTCACTGGAGGATTCCAATTCTCAGTTTCTTCCCAAGATTTAATCCAAATAGTATGATAAAGTTTTGTCAGGGTAATGAGTATACATTTTTAAATATAAGGTTTCTTTGCAATTTAAAGCCTCTCTCTATACATAAACGGTCAACCACTATTTATCTGTAATATTTCGATGGCATAGCTTCAGATACTCTAGCATTCTGCAACAAAGAAAGTGCTGAACAAGTTGAGATGCTATGACTATGCCTGGAGAAACAGAGGATGTATGTCATTATGAGTGATTACATAAGACTGCTTTCAGTTGGTGCTTATTTTTAGTCATATAATTCAGTGTTACTTATTACATTTTACAAGATTAAACATCTTTGACATGCCACTCGCACCCATTTGCTACCAGGACACCATTAATAGTTCATTTAGCACACAGACCCTGGAGATTTTCAGCTGTCTACAGGTCATGAGTTTAAGTGCCATTTGTATTACGGTAAGCTGGTTTCATATTGGCTTGTCTGACCGTTCACATGATAAAGTAGACAGTGCTGGATGGCTACGAGCAGCCATTCCTGCACCCCTTCTCTCCTGCTCAACAGAACTTCCACCAGCCTCCCCAACAGAGATCACTCTGGTGGAGAAAACTGACGTTCTTCAGCTGCTGTTACTTATGTTAATACGTCTCATAAATCTTACATTTCAAGTTCTAGACATAGTCCCAGACAAATACAAGTATTATTTCATTAGAAGAATTCTCATTAGATAACAAAAAATCACATGTTGTTATAACAAAAGGGACTCCTCCAGAGGGAGGTTCTCACTTCTCTTTTCTTACCTCTTTCACACTGTGGACCAGTGAATCCATAAACACAAGCGCAGCGGTTGGGTCCAATACAGCGTCCACCATTCTGACATCCATTTTCACAGACGGCTGCACACAAAACACAGTGAGAAGCTCATTACACGGTTAATCTCTGAGTACAGCTGACTTCTGAACATCACAGGTTTGAACGGCACTGGTCCACTCCGATGCAGGGGTTTTTTTTTTTTATAAACATAGTACAGGACTGTAAATGTATTTTCTTTTCTTTGGGATCTCCTTAACAACATTTTCTTTTCTCTAGCCTCCTTTAAGAATATAGCATATAATACATGTAACGTACAAAATATGTGCTAATCGAACATTTACATGATCAGTAAGGTTTCCAATCAACTGTCAGCAGTTAGGTTTCTGGGGATTCCAAAGTTATATACTTAGATTTTCAACTGCGGGGTGGGGGCTGGCACCTCCAAGCTCCATGTTGTTCAAGGGTCACCTGTACAATATTGTGTTGAGATGCAGCCTATAATGGATCTTACCTCTCAAACAAGCCACAGTTCATATCACCCATTTAAGTAAATAGATATGATGTATATGGAGACAAAAACCTACACAATTCATTTAAGTCACATTGTTAGGTACACATTTGGACAAAGTTTATTTTTTATTATTAATCAGAATCACAAAAATTATCTGGCTCAAGTGTTCATACTATCAGAATATGACTATATAATCCTCTATTTTAACTCTATGAGCCCCATAATCTATCTTCACAGGTAACGACATGATTAAAATATGGGAAAATGCAGGGAAAGGGGGGCAGACAAGAGGTAGCAGAAAGAGAGAGAGAAACACAGGGGAGTAGGGGATATGGAAAAATAAAGAGGATATGGCAACAGAGAGAAGGAAAAATCAGAAAAAAAAAAAAAAAAAAAGCCTGTCCTAAAAAGACAGGGTGGGGGTAGTCAATAAGAAAAGGGCAAACCTAACACGAAAAGCGAGTAGGAAATACCATCAATTCAGCAACGAAACACTAAGAGAAATAACGAATCTGAATCTGTACAGAGCACGTTACAGGATATAAAAGCTAAGCAGGGAAAACCTCTCTGTGTCAATGTAAGAAATATTTTTATTAAAAAATTAACCCGTAGTCCAAAATTCTTATGACAAACACCGGCAGCACGCACTCTTTCACTCCTTTCCACTTGGGACCAGGGAGACCAGGATTCAATCCAGGCTCTGTGTGCCCCAGGAAGCCAGAAGTGACCCTGAGCAGCTCCCCTCCCCTCACCCACAGCACCACCCTGCAGCAGCCAGGACCCTGAAAAAAAAACCATTCTGCAGAGTCCCTGGAAAACGAGTATTCCTACAAATTCTCCCGACAGCAGCTGAATCTAAGAATCATGCCTTCTCCAAGAGTACACTAGGAACTATCTATCAACCCACCCATCTTGTTGAATAGCAACAATGTTCTCACAGATGAAAAGGATTATCTTCTATGACCTGTGCTCAAAAAACAAAGCTTAAGACATTAAAGCAAAGTGAGGGGCCAAAACACATCTATGTGCACTTCAAATGAAGTATGTATCAAAAAAGCGAAGCTCGATAAATAAACTGATACCTAAAGATGCAATAGTGTTGCTATTTCCTTACCAGGAACATTGAGCTGATTTACCTACTTTCATCCAGACTACTCCAAGTGGCTTCTGCTCTGCTGACTGATGGTACAGAACCAAAACATACTCTGAAACAAAAGATTTCTTCATCCTAAAGCACCACTGTGCCAATGGCTTTAAGATTCTTTGTCTGCACCAGGCTTCGCTCAATGGCAGGAAGTATTCTACATATGTCCACACAATTACATCTGTGTAAGAATTACACCTTTTGGCCTCTTCCCTTGTTCCAAGCTGAATTCTTCATAGCACTTCCAACTCATCACTGTCTGGACATAGGGGCTAGGCAATCAATTAGGTGAAGAAATACAGAGGATAAAGGAAATAAAGGTCATGAGAAGTATGAGAAAGATGGGGGTGGACAGGAATGTGGAAGAAAACAAAAACCTGTCCGAAAACTCTCAGTAGTGTGTAATTCCAGCTTTTGAAGATTTCAACTGCTAAGAAGATACACTGCAAAGAGGTGGTCCTCACCTCAAGTAATGAATTATAACATGAGAAAACTGCCTTAAATATCACCAAGCTATAAGAAATGAAAATGGAAACCTCTTTTCCTGACATGTTCTCTCATGAGACACCTGCTGGGCTTTAATGTGACTCAGGAAAAAGCATTCAGGACTGACGCTCAAGAGTCATCCCTAAGTTAAGTGGAGGAAGAGCTTCTCTCTGGGTTTTCCAAAAACATACTTCCAAATCCCAGGTAGGAGATGAGGGCTAGATAATCCCGGACTTTGTCCAGGAAAGAACGCATGCACTTCAGATGAAACCTAGTCTAACCAGTTTAGGTTACACTGACAATGTCTCTCTTCCATTGCCTGTGTTTTGTTTTGTCTGTTTGTTCTTATTTTGGTGTGGAAAACATATTTACTGTTCCTAAAAAATTTAGGTAAACATACAACATGGTTTGCTAAATAATTTAAGTAATTTTTTACAAATTTCTCTGTATTAATTTTTAACAGGGTAAAAATATCAGCAGATGTAACCTATTTAAACAGAAGATCTTTGGGATCCCTAGTAATTTTTTTGTTAAATTTAAAGGGCTCCCATGAACAAAGGAGGATGAGACCCACTCATACAGCTCTTTGCTTACATTTCTATTCTTGTGTGAGAGTGAGCTCTTCCAGGACACAGACCAGAGTTTGCTTGCCTTTGTATCCCCATTATCTAATACAGAATTTGATGTATCGCAGATGCCAAAAAAAAAAAAAAATCTGAGAAACATGAAAGTTTTGCAGTCTTTTTTCCACTACTTTGGAAGACAGAACGACACAGTGAACAGATAAGGCATCTGCTGTTCTCAGCATACCCTAATCAAATCATCTTTCTGATTCTCGGCTCCCCTGCTGAAAAAGCAAGTTAACTGTCCCTACCTTAGAGGGGACTGTGGATTAAACAAAACAGTATATAAAGCAAAATGCACAGTGGTTGCACACTGAAAGTGTTCTACAAACTAATTCTCCTTCTCTTCTATTCTACAGAGTATTTGTATGAAAAATGAGACTTGTTCTACATAATCCAAAGTTTACACTGAGGAACAACTGCTATTGAAGAAAAGCAGGCAATGCATGTAAAAGCAGAACAAAAAAATAAACAAAAGAAGTTATTTTCCTTCATAAGAACGACTTATGATAAACATTTTTTTAATTTGTTTATTTACATCATCTCCACACCCAACATGGGGCTCAAACTCATGACCCTGAGATCAAGAGTTGCATGATCTTCTGACTGAGTCAGCCAGGTGCCCCAGAAGTTATTTTATAAAGTAGACTCTCTTGCGACAAAATATAAGTGAAATGGAAATCTACAGTTCAACTGGAATTGAAAAGAAACGTGAATATGCCTCAGTTTCCACCGTGGAAAGAATGCTGACCACCCAGGAAAAAAAAAAAAATGCTTACACCTGCTGTGAGATAAAGCAAACGGCAGTGGAGAAAAGCACATACCATATACTGTCCACAGGAACTTCCTAAGGATCTTCGTCATGGCCTATAACTAACCTATTATCTATATAAAAATTCAGTCTCACGCTCCCAAGTTTGTATCTCCCTAAGCTCTCTCCAAAGGTCTGAGCCCAAACATTTTTCCAACTGGAGATGGAAGGGACTCCTTAAACTGTCAATTCCACAACAAAATCCTTGCTATTCCGTGTTTGCAGCCCCGCCTAACCCACTCCCTGGCTACTTCCCATTTCAGGAAAGGACACTACCATTCACATTCTGGAGCTCCACCCAAATCTCCAGTTGTCATCACGGGTCTTTCCTTTTTCTGTTTTTCTCCCCTGAGACAGCCAGCCCATCAGCACACACTTCCTTCCATAGAGTCTACCTCCAAATACAAGCTCAAGGCAAGCCCTTATCACATCCTCAATTACACCAGCACCGCGCACGGGCACCACTGCTCAGGCTGCTAACTGGCCTTTCATTTTCTCTCTCACCCTTTCTACAATCCAGTTCCAGAACAACAGCCAGACTGACACTTCTAAGTTAATCAGATCGCATCACTCCTCTGCTCTAACTGCCTCAATGGCTCCCCATAGTATTTAGAGTCCAAATTTCCTTCCTTGGGCTATAAGGCCCTCTACCACCATTTCAGAACTCATTTCCTACTATTACCTCCTCTCCTCTCTTTTGCCACATGGGTCGTCTTTTATGGTCTCCAAAGTAAGCAAGGTCTGTCTGTGCCAAAGAGCCTGTGAATCTCCTCCTCTCTTTGCCTGGAACACTTTTCCCTCTGCCCTAAAATGGGACCCTTTGCTCAGGGATCTACTCCTAACACCTTGCACAGTGAAGGGCTCCAAGGAGTGACTCAGTAAACACTGCTGAATGAAATGAATGAGCACTTTCTAAGGAAGGCTTTCCACATATCTGGGAAGACAGCTAAGCAGTTTACATGTTTTTATAATCCTCATTTTAGCAAACATACTTCCAGGACTTCTCTGGATTCATAGGCTGAGAGTTGTTACACCTGCTTCCTTACTCTCAGTACCTGTAATTCTCTCTCTCCACCCCCCCCCCCCACTCTCTGTCAGACAACTTAGGAAGCGGCTTCCTTACACCATGTCTTAAGCTGTTGTATACTAGGTGTCACACTTTGCCACATTCTTACTTGCTGTGTATGAATTTTGCTGGTGCCATGATTTGCCTGCATCGTACGTTCTATAAACCCTAAGTGCTGGGCAAGGATAGTTTTGGTTCATGAGATATTCATAGAACAAAATTTCATATATACTGCTCTTCTTTTCATTTTTAAAAAATTTTAAATGTTTTTATTTATTTTTGAGAGAGAGACAGAGTGGGAACAGGGCGGGGCGGTGGGACAGAGAGGGTGAGAGAGACACAGAATCTGAAGCAGGCTGCAGGCTCTGAGCTGTCAGCACAGAGCTCAACATGGGGCTCGAATTCACAAACCATGAGATCATGACATGAGCCAATGTCGGAGGCTTAACCGATTAAGCCGCCCAGGCACCCCTCACATATGCTGCTCTTCTAACCCAGAGCTTTGCCCTATCCCCTGAGTGTAAAATGTGGGGATATCAGGAGGATTTGGCACAGAGACAGAAGAATATAAAAGCGCTTCCCCAAGGAAGAGAAACTACTTTCTATCCCTTTACTTTCCATTTCTGTGAGGAGCAGGGAAGGGACACACTGACACACTCTTTCTGCAGAGCCTTCAGGAAAATACACACACACAGATATACCCCAGACAGACATATCAGCTGAATTCAGGCTGAAAGCAGATAGTTTTATAATAGATTTGGGTTAATGCTCTGAAAGAACAGTAGAGGCAGGCTCTTCTCCCTGTAATTCTAAAGTAATCATCCTTCTTCCCTACAGACCAAAAGGCTGAGTTTCAAGAAGGATAGTTGTGTTTCTTCTCTTGCTACTACACTCTATAAAACAATCAGATCTCCTGACATTTCTGTGTAGGTGTAAAAAGGCATAAATCCGCCTCCTTATAAAAATTATGTTCATAGGGATGCCTGGGTGGCTTAGTCGGTTAAGCGTCCGACTTTCACTTAGGTCATGATCTCGCGGTTCGTGGGTTCGAGCCCCACGTCGGGCTCTGTGCTGACTGCCGGCTCAGAGCCTGGAGCCTGTTTCAGAGTCTGTCACTCCCTCTCTCTGACTCTCCCCTGCTCACGCTGTCTCTCTCTCTCTCCTAGAAATAAATAAAACATGAAAAAAAATTTTTTTTAATAAAAAAAATCATGTTCATAGAAGTTTTAGTGATTATAGAGTCCATTGTATAAAATTTGGAAAATACCTAAATATATGAAGAAAATATAGAAAAAGATCATCCATAAAAAAAGAAACTTTGCTACGAATGCTGTTCCACTGTTGTCCACCTGTTTCCTGCTCTTGCCTGGCAAATCTGGGCCAAAAAAGTTGTTAAACTGGCATCCCTTATTCCTGCAAGAAAACTGGCCTAAGTGCAGTGTATTCTTTCAAATTTCTTAAGGCTCCACTTCCCAAACTTGTCAATCTCAGATTACCTTAACATCTGCAGCCATACCTGCAAGCCACCTACACAAGGGGTCTGTGAACTGCAGCCCACAGGTCAGATCTGGCTCACCACCTGTCTTTGTACTGCCCATGAGTCAGGAAGGGTTTTAACATTCTTCTATGCTTGAAGAATCAAAAGAACAGCAATGTGTTTGTGACACATGGAAATGGTATAAAATTCAAATTTCTGTGTCCAAAAATAAAGTTTTGCTGAAACAGAGCCAAGTCCTTTCATTTACATATGGTTTCTGGGCACTCTTGCACTGTAATAGAAGAGCTGAGTGGTTGTAAGAAAGACCACAAAGTCTAAAACATTATCTGGCCTTTACAGAAAATGGTGGCCAACTCCTGACCTGAGCAAAGTATTTTTCCTTAAGTTGATTCATCTACTTATTTTAAATTATTTGAAAACAAAATTTCATAGCATTTATGAATAGAAAGTTATACTGCCCTAAATGGAAGGCAGACCTAAAAATAACAACAACCACAAGACACCACTTCACATCCAGTAGGATGGCTATTTCACTCACATATACACAGAAATGAACAAACAAAAAAAACAAAGAGCAGTTAAGTGTTGGTGAGAAGGTGGAGAAATCAGAATCCTTGTACATTGCTGGTGGGAATGTAAAACGGTGCAGCCACTAGCAAAAACAGTAAGGCAGCTCATCAAATTACAAAGAAAACTGGCATATGATCTAGCAATTCTACTTCTAGGTATGCACTCAAAAGGACTGAGAGCAGGGACTCAAGGGGATGTTTGTGCATCTATATTCACAGCGGCCAAAAAAAGATGGCAGAACCTCCAGTGTCCATTCACGGATGAATAGACAAAAACAAATTATGGTCAACACACAACATAGTGGAATGGTACTCAGCCTTCAAGATGAAAGAAATTCTACCACATGCTCTAACATGGATGAATCCTGAACACATTATGCTAAGTAAAATAAACTCATCACAAAAGGACAAATACTGTATGATTCCACTTACATGAGTTATCAAGAGTCAGTCAAACGTATGTATGGAGAAAGCAAAATGGTGGTTGCCAGGAAACAGAGTGAGGAAGAAGCGGCAGCCAGTGTTTAATGGGTACAGAGTTTTACTTTTGCAACTCAAAAACAAAGTTTTGGAGATGAATGGTGGTAATGATTACAAAACAGTTGTGAATGTACTCAACGCTACTCAACTTTACACTTAAAAATGGTTAAAACATGGGGCACATGGGTGGCTTAGTCGGTTAAGCGTCCGACTTGCTTAGGTCATGATCTCGCGGTTCGTGGGTTCGAGCCCCGCGTCGGGCTCTGTGCTGACTGCCAGCTCAGAGCCTGGAGCCTGTTTCAGAGTCTGTGTCTCCCTCTCTCTCTGACCCACTCTTGTTCACACTGTCTATCTCTCTCTCTCTCTCTCTCTCTCTCTCTCTCTCTCCTAGAAATTAAAAATATATATTTTTTTAAATTTTTTAAAAAAATTTAAAAAATGGTTAAAACAGGGGCAGTTGGCTGGCTCAGTTGGTGAAGTATCCAACTCTTGATTTTGGTTCAGACTGGGATCTCGAGGTTCGTGAAATCAAGCTCCATTCAGGCTCCGGGCTTGGGACAGCATGGAGCCTGCTTGGGATTTTTTCTCTCTGCAACCCCCCTCCTCTCAAAAACAAATAAATAAACTTTTGTAAAAACGGATAAAATAGTAAATTTTATGCTTCATACATACTGAAAACAACTTTTTAAAGCATTTAAAACTACAACAAAAGTAAAATAAGATTAGTTTAAGCAAAGTAGATACTCTTGCACATCTACCATTTGCTCTTTCTACGTGAAAAAGGTTGATGACAGGGGAGCATGAGTGGCTCAGTCGGTTAAGTACCCAACTCTTGATGTGGGCTCAGGTCATCATCTCAGGGTCGTGAGATCGAACCCTGTGCTTAAGACTCTCTCTCTCCCTTTGCCCCTCTCCCCCCTTGTATGCACACCTTCTCTCTCTAAAGTAAGTAAATAAAATAAAATAAAGTAAAATGCTGATGAGAAATCCTTAGAGAGGCCTCAGAGATCAGCAGCAAAACTAGACTTTGCATCTGACGAAATCCACATGAAAAGGGACTTTGTTACTATTTATGATTCAATGTTCTTTGATGTTATGTCCTTCTATTCATCCATACCTAAAAATATGGGGATTCTTCTAAGAGTCCCACCATTTGGGAAACAGAAACCTCAAGGGTTCCCCACTGATAAGTTATAATGCAAGAGCTACAATACCCACATCCTCGTTAAAAGGTTATTTCTTAATTAGTACAGAATATTCTCCAGTGAGTGAAGAGGAGATCTTTACTGGATTAAAGCCACCTCTTTCACAATGACATATGGTTAAAAAAAATCATTTCATAGGCCTGCACTAGTGCATTATGTCATTAAATATACGTGAACAAACAGACGATTTATAAGACTGGCACTCCTAGGGTTCATTTTGGGGTATCCTAAAGAGAGAGAGAGAAATCACAACAGTCTTTACCATTTCTTTAGGTTAGTATTCATGTCTTATGGAGCTAGATTTTTTTAAAAAGCAGGTAAATACTAACCAGTGATATGTGTCAAATCTGATAAAGTAGAAGCGGTATTCAACTTCAGTACTCTAAGGCACAAACACTTTATAAAGGAAAACAAATCTCATATGACAAAATAAGGTATGGCTTACTACATAAAATTATTTTTTAATGATCATAGGCTTTACAGGCCCTTATATTATGACTTAGTAGGAAATATCCACTGAATCAAATGATTTCTAATAAATGAAGTCTATTCCAATGTTCCTTACGTTGTCCACAGTAAGTTCCAATATATCCCTTCTGGCACTGGCAATGGTCATCCGCACAGGTCCCTCCATTCAGGCACCTAACGTTGCACTGCTGAACTGCAAGGAACAGCAAAAAAGTGTAAAACTATCAACCACTAAAATTACAGTATCTGTGAGTTATAAAAGCATATTAAATCTCCAACCCAATGACAAGTATATTCCACAGAAGCGTTATGACCCAAATATATCTTTATTTATTTGTGTAAGTGCACACATGAGCATATGTGACATTATTCAGCATGTATTTAAAACATATTACACTTTTAGTGTTAATCAGTATATGGTGACTAGGAGTGTAGTTTCTAGGATGTGGGAGGCACTTATGTATCCATTTGCAGGGACTGGGTGCCTGTCCTACATGCCCAGCGCCCCACTATCATGAAAGACTTATGATCCACTCTCATAGAGCTAACATTCCCATAGACAGACAAAACACAAGTCAACAAATGCCATAATGTCATTACAGGTTGTGACAGGTTCTCCAAAGGAAACTGTGTCACGAAGAAGAATAGCCTGGAGTCAAAAGAGCCTAGACAGGGGCAAGACAAGAACCATACTGATGCAACACTTAAACTGAATTGTAAGGGATGAGAATAAGCCAGGCACGAGAAGTACCAGAGAAGAACCTCACCGGAGAGGAACCAGCAAATCGAAAAATCATCAGAGGGTAAAGGGTTTCCTCCATTTGAAGAACTAAAAGGTTTTATGATTATAAAGAGTCAGGCTGGGAAAAGAAGATCTTGGAGAGGCATCCAGAGGCTAGCCAGATAATCCAAGGTCTCCTGGGCCATCATCGAAGGTTTTGCATTATAGCCCAAATGCAACTGAGGTCATTGAAAAGGATTTAAATCAGAGAGTAGGATGATGCAATCTGTATTTTTAAAGGATTCCTCTAGCTGCTCTGCAGACAACAGATTAGAAAAGAGAAAGAGCAGAAGCCAGAGACGACATGAGGAGGTTACTGCAGTAGCCCCTCTGAGAGATGAGGGCAGCTGAACCACAGGCTATCAGTGGCAATGTAAAGGAGAAGGTGCATTTGAGATGGTTTCTAACAGAACCCAAAGGTCTTGTTAAAAGAGCTGCTAGGATATGAGAGAAAGAGGGAGAAAGTGAAGGCAAGCAGTTGCTTAAGCACTGGGTGAATGGCAGTGCCATTTGCTGAGGCAAGAGAAACCAAAAGAAGGAAACTGTGGGTGGCAATGAATCAAATTTCATGCCACCAAGTTTCAAACATTTACTAAGCATCATGAAGATGTGGACCAGGAAATGGAACAGGCGAATCTGAGGCTTAATGGAAGGATATTCTGGAGATAATTACTAGAGCTTAGCAACATACTGGTAGTAGTTAAAGGCTTATAAGCAAACGATTTCACCCAGGGAGGCCAGACTGTTGAGAATGTCAAACTCTGCAAGGAAGTCTAATGAAGAGGATGCAGACAGGAGACTAAAAATATAAAAAATTTTTGAAAAATTAAAGGAACAGTGTGCCCATTGATAACCACACTAGCGAAAGGAAAAGAGCATTTCATAAAGAGAACCAGTAATGGTGCTAAATGCCTTAGGGAAGCGGACTAGGATGAGGACTGGAAAAGGGAGCAATATTTCCTGATGCAAAGGGAGTATTACTCAAGGCCACAGAAATTCATGGGCGCCCTCTGAAATTATATACCATAAACTGAGGGTGGGCCAGTGAATATTTAGCTGCCTAGGCAGAGGATTAAGAAGTGGAGTTATAAAATTTCTCCAGGGTTGGGTTTGTTTGTTTGTTTGTTTGTTTGCCTGTTTTTTGCTGAATGCACATATGGGAAAACTAAGACACCAAGATAATGAAGATACGGGCAAGAATATCTTCCAGGCAGTCAGATAAGGGAGGTTCCTGAAAGCACTGGAGGAAATCTGTTAATCAGGGTGGTCGAGAAAGTCTGGATGAACTGTGAACGATAGCTTCAAAGGGCTGAGAAAATGACGGATTATTTTCAAAGAAAATGAAAGTAAGAGTTCTACTCAGAAGTTTTATCAGAAGACAATGACATTTGTCATAGAAACATTGAATCTTCAATATCTGAGTCAGACAGATTCTCTCCTACCTCTTCTTAGGGAAAATTTGGAGAGAGAAAATGTGAAAAATACAGGAATGTCAGTCTGGCTTGAGGCAGATTTAAATTTTTTTTTTTAATGTTTTATTCATTTCTAGGAGAGAGAGAGAGACAGCATGAGCAGGGGAGGGTCAGAGAGAGAGGGAGTCACAGACGGAAACAGGCTCCAGGCTCTGAGCTGGCAGTCAGCACAGAGCCCGACGCGGGGCCCGAACCCACGAACCGCGAGATCATGACCTAAGCGAAAGTCGGACGCCCAACCGACTAAGCCACCCAGGCGCCCCAGAGGCAGATTTAAAATTTTATTTAACTATTGAGCAATTAAATAAAGGGTATCTGCTTCCACTCTGTTAGAATCTGATCTTAAACAATGGCCTAAAAGATTACTCTTGAAGACCCAACAATTCTCAGCTGGGTCATGAATAACACAGTCTTACTCTACTGTTCTGACCTTTCAGGGTTGCCGGCAGTTCATACATGTAAAGCAGGGGGAGTTAATAAATGTGCAGCATCTGCTCAGTACACAGTATTTGTTACCTTTCCTGATTCATTCACCCACAAAACAGGGTATGAAACAAAGGCAGTAAATAGAGCACAGGGTTTGCAAAAGCCTACAGGTTTAGGGTTCAGAACACATGGATTCAAATCTATGTTGCCTTGGGAAAGTCACTTAACTCAAATGCGCCCATCTCCTTTCTCTGTAAAATGGGGTCATAACAGTACCTCATAGTTGTTGTTGTTGTTTTTTTTTTATGTGAGGATTAAATAAAATGAGATAGAAACATAAAACAGTATCAGGGCAGTAGTAAAAACCCAGTAAGTTACAGTTCTTTCACTTTTTAAAATTGTTTTAAATGTTTATTTACTTTTGGGGGGGAGGGGCAGAGAGAGAGGGAGACACAGAATCGGAAGCACGCTCCAGGCTCTGAGCTGTCAGCACAGAGCCCGATGTGAGACTCAAACCCACGGTCAGTGAGATCATGACCCGAGCCGAAGTCAGACGCTTAACCAACAGAGCCACCCAGGGGCCCCAACAGTTCTTAATTATAAAGAACTTCTCTACTGAATCCAGGCACTGTTACAACATAGATGCTTGTCTTCAGGACCAGAATTAAAGTGTTTTGCTTAATAAACCTCACGACCCTACTCCGTCTTAGTTTTTGGTGACAAGAATTAAGCCACTGAAGATTTTCACTCCAAAGACAAATACAGATCTAGTTAGTAAGGAAAATAAGCACAGACTTATGCCCTTGTTGAAAAAGACATTTTGTATTTACTCAGAAGCTTCAGAAAAATGCATTAAGTAAGTTCACATCTAAGAAACATACTTGATTTTGATCCACAGGTTGGTGATATTTGGCCGCTGGAACAGGTACACATGTTAGGGCGGGAACAAAATCCATCTCCACAGCTATTTCTACAAATTGCTGTAGAAAGCACAGTAGGGAAACAGAGAAACCATTAGGTAATAAGCCACAGTTTACAAAACAAGAAAGCTACAGTTAACAATAATAAACCTGAAAAGCTGAGATAAAAAAAAGAAAAACCCACAGGATATATAATGACTAATTTCAGATATGCAAAGAAACTGTCTATTGTGGACAGGAGACCGAGACTCTTAAGTTTCCTTACGATAACGTGCAAATGGCACTATTTCAAGTTTCATAGCCCTTTAATTCTCCTATCAATATGGGTCATGTTTTCCATTCAAGGCAGAGTGTTTCTACACAGAATTTACCACGAGACAACAGTCTTGGTCTTGGAAGCTAGGAGGAGTGAGGAAACCCAGAGGTCCCGCATACCACAGAAAACACAGCCCACTCTGGAAAAGATCTTCACAAGACACAGAATATACAAAATGGGTGGAGCCAGAGACTCCAGGCCCAACCACTTGGCCAAGCCCCTGGGGTTCCACGCACATTCCTTCCCAGCTGGTATCTGACCTGCCCCATCATCAATCTTTGTTCTCTTTAATAATTCCCTCTCTCCTTCCTCCAGCCTTTCTTCTCCCATGCCACCACCATAACTAGGCCTATCCCTGCTGCTCAGAAAAGCTGCTGCGACATTTTGATGGAGGGAGAGTCAAAGCCTCCTGCGGCTGTGACCCCCAAGGTATGAGGGTCATCACAGCAAGGAATGTTAGGCTCACTGACACAGCACATACTATGGGTCCTCAAAATCGTCAGCAGAGTGCCTTCAAATGGGAAGGCTCTCCCAGGTTTAGTCAGTTAATTAATCTCCATACCCACAACTGAATTCTTTCTTTGTGTACAAAGTCTGTGTACTTTAATGCTCCATGACTGGATGCATGAAGACAAGGAGAGGAGAGTCTGGGAATGTCTTCACACTAGCCAGGAACATTTATGCAGATGTACATATGTGTCTTTTGCTAGATAGAAGTATCACAATTTTCAGAGAGATCTAAGACCCCCAATAATGTAAATGGTGTGTTCTACAGAAGCAAGCTAGCTCAGTAACTGTTTTTCTTCTCCAAATTGCCTTTTGACATCCACGTAATATGACCAGCACAGTAGTACTCCTTATAAGTGAAAATGTCATAGATCACAGTGTGAAGATAAAAACTAATTTTAGGCAAGAACATGGTTCCTGCCATGGAGTGGACTGTTAATTTTTAAAATGTGCTACAGTTTCTGAGCAATGATAATATTCCGATGACACATACTCACTGTAATATTATCATATTTCAAAGCCCTCTTATCCCCAGCAAGCTGACATTGAGTTTAGGCTTAGGTGATCTACAAAGTGCCCATACCCAGGTCCTATACCAAAGGAAGGTCTCATGGCCGAAGACTGGTCATCCTCAGAGAGCAGATCCCTGTCATGACCACAAGTGCGTGCTCTATGGCTGTGAGTCAGTGAGAAGGGAAAGCGTGTCGGCCCATGCTCATCTCAAATTATGATTTGCCTTACCTAACTATCCATCCTTTCCACAATCATGAAAACCATGAGACCCCGAAATACCAAAAGGAGAGGGCAAGAGGAGATGGTTGTTGGGATTTTACAGATGCTGCGAGAAGGAACACGGCACATTGAAGAATACACAGTACGCCTAGATCTGATGTTGAGTTCTTGGGCTACCATGGACCCACTGAAAACTTAGAAAAAAACATACAGCTTCTCTGGGTTTTGTTTTCTTCTTGGTAAAATAAAACAGGGCTTATGCTGGAGTGGTATGATGTCTTTTCAGGTTCAAATGCTATGATTTCAGGCCAACTCCTTCCCATCCTACCGATCAAAATGCCTTTCGGAGCAAAATTTCACAATAAGTAAACTAACAAACTTTCCCACTGCTTCTGGTTCTAACAAGATTAAAAACAAAACCAAAGCAATGAAAAGGGAGACAGTCAATTCTATTCTTTTGGAAACAATATTGGGAAGGTCAGAAGGACTTCAGTGATCTTTGCAGGTCACGACTAAGAATGCTAACAGACACAGAGACTCAAATCAAAATTCATCGGGTTTGATGAAATACATTTTGAGCAGTTTGAGAAATACATTTTTCTTTTGTTATCTTTGCCTCTTCATGAAGCCTGGTGAAGGACAAACAGATTACAATTCTAGAAAGTAATCATTTTAATGTTTTCTATAAAGAAAGAATTCTGCTGTATAAATGTATGAAAAATTTAATCTTTGAGGCATGCATTCTATTTGTGTTTTACTTATCTCTTTTTGTAAGTTGCCTCAGAGCCTCTTTCTGCCTTTTGCCAAATAGTAGAAATTCAGTAAATATAATGAGTAACTTACTAGCAGCAAAAAAATCCTAAAATGAAAATTCTTGATTTTGACTTTATGATGGTTTCAATTTGGTTATTACCTCCACATATTTCCATTTTAAAAGCCAAAAATAATTGAACCACTCAATTTAATCTAAAATATTAAAATTCAAAATGTAGGTGAGATCTATACAAGAGAATATAAAGGCAGTATATTCTTTCTCTATTTTGTGCACTATTTTATAGTCTTGGGTGTTTGAATTCCTTTTATAATGTGCTAATATTTTTGTAGAGAACTCCTGATATATGTGCTACACATGTTTCTGGAGATATAAAGATAACTTCAAAGTTTATGCTTTTTAGAGATTTATGATGCACGTAACTTCTAATGTATTTTATAAGCACCCAAATATTTCAAGTAGTAGAAATGCAGGCTTCAAAGTCACTGTTGTTCTGAGATTTCCAAAGTGGTTCTTCTAAACAAGTAAAGAGCACAATGTTACTGAAAAACTGAAAGATTTAAAGCCAACACTCAGAGCGCTATATATGTACATGTACATATATGTTTCTACTTCAAATATTCTGGAAGGCTCTGTTCTCTGGAATTCCCATTCCACACCAATCCAATAAAATCTGACTTTACAGATTTTCAACACATACCATAAACCGATCCCTTCTTCTCGGCTCCTTTCCAACTCAATAATGGCAGTCACATTCATTACATTTAGTGAGTCAGACTTTCCGCAATGCCTAAGTCATCCCAGCTAGTATGGCAGGTGTGTGGTGAGTGACATTAGCTGCTTTAGGATTCTAGGAACCATGTTAAGTTTAAAACAGGCACAGTTATGCCCTACTGGCCTGAAAAAGTAAATACACCCTGTATAAATGCCTAACATAGATGACTTCTGCATTGGAAGAAAAAAGAATGCAATACCCGTTCTTCCTTTTGAACAGAGTAAAGGCTTATAATCAGAGGGTTTATGTAAAATATTTATGAATCGCTTTAAAGAACATAGTCATCATTTCCCATTGTTGTCTCCCAACTGGAGATTGTGGGATTTTTAGAGTAGAAAAAGTTTTAAGAAACATGTCTTCACAACACTTGAGATTTCATTCCTTTTTAAAAACTGAAATAACGTTACATTAAGGGTCTATCTCAAACCCACAAAACCAATAAATATAGAGTCAGAGATGCCACTACATCCTTATTATCCTTTGGCTAGTGAGGCTTGCCCGTTTTCTCTGTTCATAGTTGCATAATTATCTTTTTCCTTGGAGAATATGAAGGTCAATCTAAAGTCAAGATTGGCTCTAAACGAATGTGCTGTCTAGGATACCTGGATCTCCTCTGGACAAGACAAATGTGAGTCTGCTAGATAAATACACAGAGGAAGGCCAGTTACACTTCAACTCACAAATTCACAGGAATGTGAAATAAGACATCCTACGGTCCATCATTGTGAGGCTGATAACTAATGACTTCTCCAATTAGAACTCAGGAAAGCTAGGCATACACTCTGAAAACTAAATAAAATAATAAACATTTTAAGGCCAGAGATGCAGAACTTTTGAAGTTCTAAGCCTCACACTCTGAAAAATCTACTGTACTGTATGAGACTTGGGGCCCGTAAATCCTAAATTCAAATATCTTCAGGGGAAAAAGAAAAAAAAAAAAAAAAAACCTCAAACCATTTGGGAAGAGTTCTTTTAAAAATTTTGTTGACCTGGGTCAACTCTAAATCCCTGAGAGAGTTCCTTTCATATCTATGTTATGTGGCTGTTGAGATGAAACCAGAGATAATAAAGTGGTTTTGTACAAAGGCCTAAGAAAGCTTGATCTTCAAAAGGCCTAAACCTCATGCAGTCAAAAGCCAGATAATTTACATAATCACATTGTGGTCTTATCTGGACTCTTTTAGGAAAAAGCGGTTTTGAGTTATCTAGGGAATTGCTGTACTCCCCCTTCAGTTTGTATTAATAGACACAGAAAGATAAAACTTCCAAGTATCTTTGAAACCTTTATCATTATTGCCCTTCAACAGAGCCTAGAAGTGGAGCCCAAACTGATGTAAACCGGCTGCTTCCCCAACACTCGATGGGGCCGGGAGCGTCCTAATTATCACTGCTCTGTGGCCACTGTATTCTAAAAGCAACCGTGTGCCCCAAGGACTCAATGAAAAAGCTGAGCCCTGACAAGGGGGCGACCGCGCTGCCCCGGCTGTGATCCCAATCAGGCACTCACGGACAATGCACTGGTTGCCTCCAGGAAGCGTCTTCCATCCAGGGCAGCAGTAGGAGTGGAACCTGGACCCGCACACGTTGGGCCTGCGATGGACAAGCGAGGTCACACACATGGAGGGAAGGGTACGGTAACACATTAGCGGTTTTCCTAAGCAAAACCCTGGGGGAGAGGATTTCGGGACAACAAACCAACACTACGCCTCAAATTCTTGGGGCTTGGGGCGCAGGCTGGGAAGCAAATGGGCTGGAATGGAGAAGGGTCGGAAACGTCTAAACCTTGCTTTTCATCTGCCCTCCCTTAGTGCCTTTCTAAAGGGCGAAAAGAAAACTTGGAACATAGAATTTGCTGCTACTCAAGCCTCCGGATGCAGAGAACAAAGGGAACACTCTACGTTCAAAAATCCTTGCCCTCGTCCCCAAATCCGTCCCTCCTTCATCCACTGTTCCTCGGGCCCCGACGGGTCCAGGGAGGCGCGTCGGACGCCGAAGCGCTGCAGTCTGATGATCGCAGAGCACCGTAAGCCCCGCACTCGCCCTCAAACAAAAGGCTCGGGAGCGGCGCCCCCGACGGTGGGGAGCTGGAAGGCTCGACCAGCCCCGACGCCGAGTGGCGTCCAGCCCGCCTTCGGCCGGACCTTGGGTACCTGTTCCCGCACCGCGGCCACTGCGCACGCCCTACCAGCCGCACCCGGGGGCCTCCGACCCGGCCCCCTAGGGAGGGCTTCTCGCCCACGGAGCTGCGGAGGGAAAGGGGGAGGCGCTCCTGGGAGTCCTCGGGATTCTGGCGGAGGGGGCCGCGGCTTTAGCCTCGGGGGAGGGTGGAATGGAAAGCCGCCAAGGAAAGGGTCCCCCCCCGGGCCTCCTGCCCACCTACCCTCGGAGCACGTCCTGCTGTCCTCGCCTGCGGACGCGGCTGGCCGCCGCGGCGCCCTCCTCGCGGTACTCAGGCACCGCGAAGCCGCCTTCGGAGCCCGCCGCCGCGGGCCGGACCTGTTGCGGCGGCGGCTGGGGCTGCGGCTGGGGCCGGGGCGGCTTGGGCGGCGGAGGCTGGGGCTGGCCAGCCGTGCCCTGCGCCCAGAGCGCCACGCAGCCCAGCCACACGAAATAGGGCTGGAGACACAGCCGCCGCCTTCTCCCCATCGCGGGCACCGAGAGCGCGCGGACCCGCGTCCGCGGAGAGGGAGTGCTGGGAGACGAAATCTGTGCGGCCTGAAAAAAGTCAGGGTCTACAAAGCCCTCCGTCGGCTCCCGAGACGCCCCGGGGCTCGGGCTCCCTGCTCTAGCGGGAGCCCCGGACCGAGCGCCGGCCCCCTGGCTGACGCCGGGGCGCGGGCTCTAGCGCAGCGGGCGGCCAGGCGCGGCGGCGGCGCAGCCCTCAGCCCCGCGCGGTCCACGTTGCATCCCCCGGGCCACGGCCGCGAGCGACTCCAGGACCGCCAGCGGGCGGGGGCGGGAAATTACAAAAGTAACCCGAGCAGCCTCGGCGTAAAGTTACAAAGAAAGCGGACCTCAAAAGAAAAAAAAAAAGGGCCTGCACGCAGCGCCTCGGCGGATTCCCGTGCGCTCCGGGAACAGATCTTGCAAAGCTGCAAAAGTCACCAGGAAGAAGCTGGCAAGCAAACAAAAGTCGCCCCCGAAGAAGAGGGTCTCCTCCCGGCTCGCCTGGGGTCCCGCGGGGCAGCGACGCGCCGGCGGCGGCTGGGGAGCCGAGCTGAGGTGTGCGGGGCCGGGGCGCGCCGCCGGTGAGAGGGAGGGCCGGAGGCTGGACGCCGGGGAAGATGCGGCGGGCGAGCGTGCGGCGCGGGGGTTTTGAGGCCCGGCGGGGCGTGGGGCGGGCCGGCGGGCGGCGGCTGTCAGTGGGGGCTGGAGCGCAACCGTCCACACGTGGAGCGCAGCCCCGACCCAGGGGCCGACGCAGAGTGGGCGGAGACAGAGTTAAGGGGCGAACGGGTGGGGAGGAACAAGGGGAGCTAGGGACTGGGGAGGGAAGAGGACGGAAGGGGGTAGGATGAAGGGAGGGGAGAGGACTCGATTGGGGAGAAGGAGGGGGCCAAGCCGGAGAGGAAGGCCGGGGCTGGAAGAGGGGCTTGGAAGGAGGGATTGGCGAGCCCGGGTGCGAGAGGAAATGAGCGGGGGATGGGGGCGAGGTTAGAGCGAGGAGAGAAGTGGGAAAGGGGAGGGGGGACCGGGGGCCTGGGGGCCGGCTGGAGGGGGCGAGGCGCTAGTCGGCTTTGCTTCCCGTCCCCCTCAATTGGCCGCTAGCTCTGTTTTGACTGTACAAAGCGAGTAGACGACGGGGGAGGGGGCGGTTAGGGACCGGATTTGGGAAAGGAGGCAGCAGCCCCTTCCCCTCCCCCTCCGCCCTTGCCGGGCGGCGGACCAGGGACCAGGGTCTCTAAAGGCGCTTGGCTTGGCTAGACCCGCGGCTGAACTTCCCCGTGTCGGGCAGAGGCCACAGGGTTGAGGAGGAGAACGGGTACTCCAGACTCGTACCCGGGGTGGGGAGATTCGAAGCCAAGCAGGAATAGAGACTTGCGCGGAACTTGGCTGCAAACCCAGTCGGAGGAAGCAGGGCCCTCCCCATCGCCCCCCTACCCCCACCTCGCCACCAGGAGCGGCGTCAGTCTCTGGGACTCGCAGAGGGGCTGGGTGTTTCCAGATTGAAATGCGCCCTCCACCTCCAAGTGGGAGCTCACGTGGCCGCGGGGGGCCTCGGCTGCGTGCGGGCGCTGCGGTCCTGGGAAGTCCGCGTAGGGGGTGTGCTCCGGAGTGACCCACGGCAGAGCTCTACCCGGGGTTTGCAGCCAGGGAGCAGTGAGAGCCCCTGAACAGGCTGTAGGTGTGGCGGGGGAGGGGGGGGGAAGGGGGCGTTGGACGCAGAGCTGGGAAATGGGTCTTGGGGCATATCCTGGGTTCCGGGCTTGGACTCATTAATGATTAAGCCCTAGCGATTGGTGCTTCCAGGCTGGCGACCTGCCCTCTGAACCCTTAGAACTGCCCCTGCGTTCACCCGCCCCTGGGGTCTTCCTTTGTGGCCCTGCTTTCCTGAAGTCTCTGTAAAGCCTTAGTCATCTCTCAGTACATGGCATTGTATAATTAAAAATCAAACATCCCTAAAAACTAAGGCTGAACATCCAAGCACAGTTTAGGAAACAGTGCAAGAGACCAATATCTGGATTTCTCAGACCTCATATATGTATGTATGTATGTATATGTGTGTATATATGTATATGCTAAATACATATTATATATATATATAATATGTATATATATATATAATTTTTCCCCTTCTCTTTCTGGCCTGAATTGCCCAGATGTGCTATTTGGCAGCCAAAATTCTCTAAGAGTTGGCATAACTCCCTTCTCCATTTTCCAAATGTAGCCAGACAAAGCGTCTGACTTACAATATTCTCATAAGGCCTTAAAAAAAGGTAGGAGTCCCATAATTTCATGTGAGACACCAATTTGTATAAATTCAAAGAAATTAAAGACAGTAGCAGAGGTCTTTGTCAGGCATTGTGCTTCAAACAAACAAAACCATTTTAACTCAAGGGACTAAATAAAGTATCTCCTGGCTGAAGGCATGTTTTAATCATATTCTTTAAAACATTCAACCTTGTTAAATGAATTTTTGTTAATACTTATATGGCTTCAGGGTTCATTCCTGTCTGTCACATGAAATCCAAATGCCCTAAAATTGCATATGCATGTATCCTTTTGACTCAAGAATACCACTTTTAGATATCCATTTAAAAGATCTACAGGCAAAAAAAAAATGTGAAATGTTGAATGCATTCATCTGTTTATTGCAGCACTATTTGTAACAGGAAAATACTGAAAACACAAATTTCCCATTAATAAGAAACTGTCTGAGTGTAGTTTGTTCCATTCAATGAATTACTCTATGGCT